>CAXKVI010000001.1:100661810-101261810 GCA_964058755.1 Campiglossa producta
GCCCAATAAATAAAAAAGATATAGTCATTTCAAGTGAGGTACCTATGAAATTTTTTTTGTAAATAGATTTCTATGAAGAAAAATTCACTTTGTTTGTCAAAAAAATAACAAAGCGTGCCTGTCACAAATTTTTGTTTAGCATTTTTTTCAATTTCAGCTAAATCAGAAATCAAAGGCATAGGTACAGTGGCGTACCAAAAAATTTGGGAAATAAAATTTTTAAATCTATTCATCCATTCACTTATCTTTAATAAAACTGTAGAAAAGTCGTGTCTGTACATTGAAAATTTCTTTGAAAAAATTACTGGGGATGACTTGAGGAATGTTATAGAACTAAACTACTTTTCGATTTTCGTGTTTTTTTCTATCTGAGGGATTGCTATACAGGAAGATGGGAATACTAAATTTCCGTAGAGCTATGACAAAACAACTTATTTCCGGAAAAGCAATGATCGAAAAAATGAATTAAGTTGATTTTACTTGGCTTATAACTATTGAACTATTGAACTAAAAGTCATAGAATCACGTCAGTGATACTGCCTTAGCATATCGTATAAAAAAATCCTATGCAATTATTAATATCTAAAAATTTATTTATTTCGAAAAACATAAGTTGTTTTTTCGAAACCCCATAGATACATATGTATGCAAGCAAAAGTTGTTGGAAACCCGGTTTTCCGTAGACGAGAAAAAGTTAAAAAATGTAGTGAAAATTTACTTTGTAGCAAATTACCTACTTTAATAAAATTGTTTTTATTTATTTGCACAAAATACTTTCCGTTTGTAATGAAGACACAAAAAAAATCGGTAGCCTACTAATAATGTAAAAAAATTTTGCCAAAAAGAAAAAAAACGCAATTAAAGTTTACCTTGCGGCAAACTACCTGCTTTAAAAGAAAAATTTCATAAATGCTTTTTAGAATTTTAATGAAAAGTATAAATTTCAACTGGACAACAATTTCAGTTGTTTGAAAGAGTTTGTTAAGAAAAGTTGTGATAGTGCAAAAAAGGAAAAAGAATATACAGTTCTGTTTGTTTGTGTTTTAAACTTAACAAGTGTTGAAGTACATACTAATATTAAAATAAACAGGTAAGTAAAATGTTTTTTTTTTTTCAATTTTATTTTTGTTTCACACTTATGTATGTGAATAAAATATCGGTTAACTCAACAGATTGCTATTTGCGAGGAACATTAGTGTTCTTTCAAATAAATTTGTAAATTTTTTTCAGTAGCAGTTCACTTTCCAGTTACTTACACCCGAAGAAGTTTTACCAACTGTTAATGTATTGCGGCTACTGTTTATTAATCAGTCGAGTTTACCAATGTTTTCAACCATTATCGCATTTTACAGCAATTTCGAAATTTTTTTCCTAAATTTATAATTAAGCTTTTGACAGAAAAAATTTTTTTTCATTTTTTATTCAATGTTTTGGGTAATAAACTTTTGGCATACTATGACAATATTTTTTTTTTTTAATATATTGTCAAAAATTTCGCGAAAATAAAAAAAAACTTGGCATTCTATAGCGATATTTTTCTTTTGACTGTAATAAAAAAACCCGGCACACTATGACAGTATTTTTTTTAATATATTATCAAAAATTTCGAGAAATTAAAAAAAAAACTTGGCATTCTATAGCGATATTTTTTTTAATATATTGTCAAACATTTTGCGAAATAAAAAAAAATTGGCATACTATACTATATTAAAAGTCAAACATTGTAGAAAAAATAATATTAAAAAAAATTTCGCATACTTTGCCAATATTTTTCTTTTGAAAATAGTTAAAAATTTTGGAAACTTAAAAAAATTTATTAAAAACGACCTGGCATACTATGGAAATATTTTGGAAAATAAACAATTTTTGGTCATATCTGTGGCAGTAAGGGCAAACGCCCAAAGTTATTTTTTTAAGTTTTTCAGTAGAGCGTTTCGAAATTCGAAACTGTAGGGCAAATGTTTGAAATTTCGAAATGTTTTTTTTTTTAATATAAAACCCACAATTTTTGAGCAAACGCAATGAAAACTTATGTTATCATATATCTTAATGCGGAATCCGTTAGTGGTAATAACTCTTTGAACTTGACTTGATCGTTTGCCCTTAATGCCACAGATTTAAAGTCAAACATTTCTCAAAGAAAAAGAAAATTATTAAAAACAAGTTTCGCATACTATGGCGATTTATTGAATAAAGTTACAAAAATTTTAAAATTAAAAAATAAAAATTAAATTGACTTGGCATACTACGCCATACTTTTTTTGCCATATACATAAATTTGTTCTTATCTACCAGAGCTGTGAAAATTTACAAGAGTCATCATTTCACAATCAATTATATTGTAATCATATTTGTGGCCAGCAATATTCTTTTCTTTAACTTTTAACTTCTTTTGTGTGTGTAAATCATCTGTTTTGCAGAAGTCGGAAAAAACCGTAGATTTGTAGATTTCAAAACAGCACAGCACAAATTGGAAGAGAAGCTCGGCACGAAAATCTCTTTAGAGAAAAAATCTCTTGCTTTACCTTTTTTTGTTATTGTCATCTGCACCGAGGTGCATTGGTAGTTGTGCGATTATGCGTCATAGGTAATATAGGGAAAAAAAAATTCCGAAATTGCTGTAATGCAAAATGTCATAAAAGTTAAACATTTCATTTCGATTTGATTTGTTTAGAAGTACTATGCCAAGAAAGCGTTCAAATTTATCGCGCCGCAGCACAAATGCTAAAATGACCGAGAGCGTCACGTATGGGTTCGAGGTTCTGAGCCTGTTGCCGAAAGAGAAACCCGCTTAAATAATCAGCGCGTCCGCTCAGCAACCTTAAGGCTACGCGAAACAAGTGACCAAAGGGTCGATAGGCAGATGGCTGATCGTGAACGTCACGCAATTTCTCGAGAATTGGAAACGTCTCCTGAGAGAGAAATACGCCTAAGTATTCAGCAAGTTAGGACTAATTTAAATCGAGTTTTCGAAAGCAGTGAACAACAACATTTACGACTCAGCAATGACCGAGAGCGTCACGTATTGGCTCGAGGTTCTGAACCTGTTGCCGAAAGAGAAACCCGCTTAAATAATCAGCGCGTCCGCTCAGCAACCTTAAGGCTACGCGAAACAAGTGACCAAAGGGTCGATAGGCAGATGGCTGATCGTGAACGTCACGCAATTTCTCGAGAATTGGAAACGTCTCCTGAGAGAGAAATACGCCTAAGTATTCAGCAAGTTAGGACTAATTTAAATCGAGTTTTCGAAAGCAGTGAACAACAACATTTACGACTCAGCAATGACCGAGAGCGTCACGTATTGGCTCGAGGTTCTGAACCTGTTGCCGAAAGAGAAACCCGCTTAAATAATCAGCGCGTCCGCTCAGCATCCTTGAGGTTGCGCGAAACAAGTGATCAGAATGCTGAAAGACTCAACGCTGATCGTGAGCGCCATTCAGTATCCAGGACATCCGAAACTTTTTCGCAACGTGAGGAACGCTTGATTAATGATCGTCATCGCCATAACGTTACTAGAATGCTAGAAAGTAGCAACCAGCAACAGCATCGCTTGCTAATGTCAGCTGAAAATTACGAACGCGTACGAGAAGATCGCGAGAACTTAAGGGCTAGCGAAACAGAGCGAATACGCGAAATACGGCAGTCAGAGACAGAGGAACAACGGCAAGTTCGCCTGAGTGATGATAGAATGCGACATACGCTAAATAGGGAACTAGATAACTCTGAAGAGGACCCTCCATATATTAATGCAGATAATAACACCGTACTCCCCTGGATTACGAAGACAAAAAGTGCTTTTGCATATAATCCTTTAATAGATTATGCTAAATACGCATTCATTGGCGAAATGAACTTGAAATGCAGATTTTGTGAAGCCCTTAAATGGCAAAAAGAAACGGCTGGAATGTGTTGCTCTAATGGAAAGGTATATTATGAAATTTTTCAGAATCCGCCCGAAATCTTAAAAGCTCTGCTCAACGGTGATCACCCGCAGTCAAAACACTTTCTGGAAAGAATACGTGTGTACAACAGTGCATTTCAAATGACATCATTTGGTGCAAAACAAATAACGGAAGGACCATTTATGCCTACTTTTAAAGTCCAAGGCCAGGTTTATCACCTTATTGGTTCGTTGTTGCCAGAGAATGAGCCAAAGTTTCTCCAAATATATTTCGTAGAGAATTATGAAGATCAGGCGGCTATTAGGAATGATAATTTTCCGCTACTTAATCGAAGTCTCATTTCTATTCTGCAAAATATGTTACATGAAGTAAATTCATATGATGAAGTAAATTCATATGATGAAATAACAAGATTTCAATCAGGCCGGTATATTAGCTCATCAGAGGCAGTTTGGAGGATATTAAGCTTTCAAATTCAAGAAAGATATCCGCCTGTTGTTCACTTAGATGTTCATCTGGAAGGAGGGCAAAACATATTTTTTAATTGTCAAAATGCCACAGAGCGGATAGAAAACCCGCGGCAAACAACTTTGCTGGCATATTTTCGGCTTTGTGAAAAGGATAGTTTTGCAAGATTGCTATTGTACGAGGAGATTCCGGCTTATTATACGTATGATAACCAACGAGGCATATTCAATCGCAGAAAACGTGGCAGAGCCGTAGATGAGGAACCCAGTATATTTAAAGAACACGTTCTTGGACGTGTATATATGGTTCATCCTAATAATGCCGAGTGCTTTTACTTGCGATTGCTATTGCATACCGTACGGGGACCTACTTCCTTTTCCGATCTTCGGACAGTTTTGGGAGTTGAATATCCAACTTTCCGCGACGCTTGCCGAGAACGGCACTTGCTTGATGATGACAAACATTGGGACGATGCTCTTTCTGAAGCTATCATTAGCGATAGTCCAAGCCGGTTGCGCCATTTGTTTGCCGTATTATTGGTATTTTGTTCACTGTCGAATCCCATGGCTCTCTGGGAAAACTACAAAGACAAGCTGGCAGAAGACTTTTTAAGAAGCATGCGGCGTCATATTGAAGATGATATTGGTAGCCAAATGCGGAAGAGAGCTATCAATCAATGTCTTAGCGAAATTCAAAACACAGTTTTGTCAATGGGAGGAAACTTGGTTTCACAATACGGTTTACCTGAACCAAATATTGGTGGTGAACGCGTGAGCAGAGAGTACGCATGTGAAATAGCGTATAATCCTACAGAACTTGCGGACACGTTGCGGAACGGCATTAAACATTTCACGGATGAGCAAAAAAATATATTCGAGCGTGTTTGTCATAGTGTTGACAACGGACTAGGCGAGATTTTGTTTTTGGATGCCCCCGGTGGGACAGGTAAAACATCCTTGACCAAGATTGTGCTAGCAAAGATCCGCGCTCAAGGCAAAATAGCTTTGGCAGTGGCTTCATCTGGCATCGCAGCAACTTTGTTACCTGGTGGTAAAACTGCTCACACAATGTTCAAAATTCCCATAGACTTGGATAGCCATGAACATCCAGTCTGTAACATATCACGGAATAGTGAAAAGGCTAGCATTATTCGCGACTGTGTGTTGGTAATTTGGGATGAATGCACGATGGCTAACCGAAAAGCAGTAGAGGCTGTTGACAGAACCCTGAGAGATATCCGCCACAATGAACGAGTTATGGGGGGTGTAACGTTCCTGTTTTGCGGAGATTTTCGGCAGATACTACCGGTCGTTCCACGGGGCACGAGAGCGGATGGCATAAGAGCGTGTTTAAAGAGCTCATACTTATGGCGCCACATTAAACGGATGCATCTAACTGTTAACATGCGTGCTCGAATCGGAGGCAATAGAAATGCGCAGAACTTTTCTGATACGTTGCTTCAAATTGGAAATGGGACATATCCCGAGGAAGAAGGCAAAATTATTCTGCCTAATAACTTATGTCGCACAGTGTATACTTCGCAGGAACTTATTTCTTCTGTGTATGGCGATGAAACAACAGTTCAAAATAACTCTTGGCTGTGCGATAGAGCTATTTTGACCCCACGGAATGATCAGGTTGCTAAAATAAACTCAGATATACTGAACAGGATGCAGGGAGAGAACGTTGAGTACTTATCCATCAACAGAGTTTTAGAACAAGATGACTCCACCAATTACCCTGTAGAGTTTTTGAACAGCCTCAACGCACCTGGACTTCCATCCCATAAAATTATTTTGAAAATCGGTGCACCAATTATTCTCCTCCGCAATTTAAACCCACCGAAGCTATGTAATGGAACGAGGCTCAAAGTTGTTTCGCTCAATCGCAATGTCATAGGAGCAGAAATTTTGACAGGCTGTGGCAAAGGAGAGAGTGTTTTTATTCCACGTCTCCCCCTAATACCAAACAATTTTCCGTTCCAATTTAAACGTGTCCAATTCCCAGTGAACCTGTGCTATGCGATGACCATCAACAAAGCACAAGGTCAGACGATGAGCGTTGTGGGCGTGGATCTTAGCGTGAGTTGCTTCTCCCACGGCCAGCTTTACGTAGCGCTTTCACGTGTAAGTGAAGCAGATAATTTATTTGTTCACACTCCTAACACGTACACATCAAATGTTGTATACAAGGAAGCATTGTAAAAAAATCTGCTGTCGTGAACGTTATCATCTTCACTAAGTGCTACAACAGCAAAATATCATCTCCACAGCAAAATATCACCACCTAGTTCCACAACAGCAAAATATTACTAAAAATACGTTAAATAATACTGCCGTCGTAAACTTGATGATCAGCACCAAGTGCAACAACAGCAAATATCGTTAAATAATACTGGCGTTGTAGACGTCATCATCAGCACCAAGTGCCACAACAGCAAATATGGTTAAATAATACTGCCGTCGTAAACGTGATCATCAGCACCAAGTGCAACAACAGCAAATATCGCTAAATAATACTGGCGTCGTAAACGTCATCATCATCATCACCAAGTGCCACAACAGCAAAATATTACTAAAATACGTTAAATAGTACTGCCGTCGTAAACGTAGTCATCAGCATCAAGTGACACAACAGAAAAATATCTCTAATATCGTAATAATGGCGTCATAAACGTAATCATCAGCACCAAGTGCCACAACAGCAAAATATCATTAAATTGATTAAATAAACTTCCGTCGTAAAATCATCATCTTCACCGAATCCCAAAACAGCAAAATATCACCACTAAGTTCCACAACAGAAAAATATTAATAAAAAAATTAAATACTACTGCCGTCGTAGACGTCATCACCACCACCAAGTGCCATAAAAAAATTTCGTGATCAAGAAGGATATTCGTTTATTCGGCGATCACTTGGTATGTATAATGCCATTAAGAAAATCGACCATTTCTGTATCTTCTAGCATAATTTCAGCTATTTTTCTCCATTTCATAAATCAACTACTACATCAAAATCTACTACAGTGAATGGAAAAATGTTCGATCAAATTTGTTATTTAGGTTACGCATCCTCATTAAAAAACTTGGCATGATGGCGAATAAAATTTTGCTCGACACGTATTTCTGCATATACACCTAATAAGTATTTACTTTTACAAGGATTCGAAACCTATTGATGATACATAACATCTTCTATTGAGATACCATACCTACATACTTTTTTGTACATTTCTAAATAATTCGCCTTAATGTATTCCTACAATAAAACTGTTAAACAAAATTAGAAAAAGGAGTAAAAGGTATCATAATGAATTACTTAAAAAATTAATTAAATTAAGTTTTTCACATCGAATTTGTGATTTTTCTCTACTTTAGTAAAAAAATGTACAGATATTAAAATAATTAATTGAAATAAATGCATACACACATTTATAAAACTTTCTTTTATTTTCTGAGATTAACAGAAATTGTAAGTATTATCTTTTATATATTTTGAAATCTATCTATGGAATAAGGGAATATCTGTGGCAATTTTTAAGTAACTCAACTCGATCTCTGAAAAAATGTCAAAGTTTGTTCAGTCGAACTTTTAAAAAATGCCTTTATTTTAGTAGGTGCCACATAATAAACCCAAAATATTGTTTCGAGTTTTCTCAGCCGGTAAATTGTCTTCATGATTTAGGGTAACAGGAATTTATGAACTGTTCACACCCCGAGCAACGCCGGGTACCCTGCTAGTAATAATATAAATCTCTAAATTATTTGATGTTCTAAGCTTTTCTCGATTTTTTTTAAGTTTAATTCACTTATGAAATTTTTGGGGGGTTAAATATTGGAAAAGTATATTTTCTAAGTAGAAAATATATTTTTCATACAGTTGAAGATTGCCCAGAAAAATATCCACAATCGTCTCATTTAAAGCAAATTCAATTTTCCTTGCTGAAAAAATAAATTAAAAACGGTAGCAATGAACGCAGATGATTATAATAACAAAATGACAGACATATTAAGTGATTTATCGACATACAGAATCCAAAGACAGGATCCAACCTCGCGACTACAAACCAAAAACAACATGCTAGTCGACAAACTTTTTAAAATGGGAATTATCTCGAAGGCGGAAAAACACAATCTCAGTACAACCACGGCACTAGCACCACGGATTTATGGACTCCCAAAATTGCACAAAGAAGGCATACCATTAAGACCGATATGCTCAGCCATCGGGTCCCCCTCACACGGGCTAAGCAAATATATTGTGAAAATTTTAAAAAACATAACGGCGAACTCTATCTATAATATCAAAAATACAATTGATTTTAAAGAGAAAGTAAACAACACTTTAATATGTGATGATGAAAAATTAATTTCTTTTGACGTGGTTTCACTATTTCCGAGCATACCAATACAGTTAGCACTTGAGGTTGTGAGAGAAAAATGGGCAGAAATACAAGAATTCACAAAAATACCAAAAAATTTGTTTATGGAAATATTAAGATTTTGTGTGGAAGAAAACCGATATTTTAGATTTGATGATAAAACTTATATTCAACTTAAAGGAATGCCAATGGGATCGCCTACATCCCCAGTAATTGCGGATATAGTTATGGAGGAGTTGTTAAACCGAACAATAAAAAAACTTCCACGTGCACCAAGATTACTTACCAAGTATGTTGATGACTTGTTCGCAATCATACAAGAAAATGAGGTAGAGAGAACGCTGAATGCGTTAAATTCATTTGATAAAAATATTAAATTTACGATAGAGCTTGAAACCGATCAAAGATTAGCATATTTAGACTCCATAGTAATAAAACAGGGAAATCAATTAAAAACAAAGTGGTATCAAAAACCAATGGCATCAGGACGAATCATCAACTTCAACTCAAAACACCCGAAGTCTATGATAATGAATACAGCGAAAGGCTGTATACGAAGGATGCTGCAGATATCTGACAATACTTACCACGGTGAAACCAAAAAAGAAATATTTAGTTTATTAAAGAAAAATGACTTCCCCGAAAACATTATAAAAATGTTAATAAGAAAAACAAGTACAGATAATCAACATAATGTAGCAGAGAAACCTAAATATTTCAAGTCCGTCACATATGTACCCCACCTGTCAGAGCGATTAGCAAAGTCCGATTGCTACGATAAAAATACATGTAAAATAGCCCACAAACCAAAAAATACACTTAAAAATATATTTAATAATACCAAAGAAAAAATACCGAAAACGGAAAAATGCAACGTGGTCTATGAAATTCCATGCATTGGCAAAGAAAATGAATCGTGCAATCGCGTTTACGTAGGAACTACCAAATCCAAATTAAAAACAAGAGTATCACAACATAAGTCAGATTTTAAACAATACCCACAGTCAAATTTTCATAAAACAGCACTTATGGCACACTGTGCGAGTAGCGGCCACTCTCCCAACTTTAACAATGTAAAAATTCTTCAGCAAGAATCAAACTACAGCAAGCGCCTCACATTGGAAATGCTGCATATAATTAACACACCCCCAAACATACGAATGAACTACAAGGCAGACAGTGAAGGTGTTGCTTGTATATTTAGACATCTTGTAAGAAGCAAATCAGTAGAAATAAAAACAGTAGAAAGCTCCGCGTCGAACAGAACGGACGTGTAAAAATAAATGTATGTATTGCCAATAATGCTTTTGTTAATTTTTTATTAGTTTTTTCTTTTTTAAAAAAATGTTTAAAATGTTTTTTAATAAAATAAATGTTTTTTTCTGTTGTTATAGTTCCTGATGATGGTTACCGAAGTGTAGCCGAAATATATCAAAAAACCAAATAGAAACCTTGTTGTTTTTATTTTTCTAAGTTCAATTTCTGACCTCGAGCCGGCAAAAACCATTTATTATTTAAAAAACAAAAAATTAAAAAAAAAAACAGTTTTAAATTTTTGCTTCCACCGAGAATCGAATATAGGTGTTCTGCAAGTAGTAAACATTTATACCCATTCTGGTATAAAAAGGGTACAATTAGTCTCTTTATAGGACATGCTCGAACAAATGTGACCAATTTATTCCATCTAAAAGATACTAAAAAAGTAGTAGTCTACTTTTCCTTTGGATTGATCCCGGACTAATCTATTTATTGCAGGGAAATACCATACGAACTTTTACTAATGCACCTTTTTATATAACTAATTCAACTTTTTTGTATGAAACCACATTTTTTACTTTGATAACACTGATTACTGAGCTCTTCTAAAACGGTTTGAAAAATTTGAAAGCTAATAAAATTTACTATAATCAGTACATACAAAACTTTTTGCTAGGTCCTGCAGATTCTAACATATTGAACAATCATTACGGATTTTTTAAATTTTTTTTGTAAAAATATAAAAAAATTTGTACTTTGCGAGGAAGCATCTCGAAAACTTTTTGTTTTTTAGCAGATTTTTACTGGATCTAAGTATAAATAAGAGTACATGCGCCTTGTTCCTTCATAATATCTGCAAGGCTCGCCGGATACTGTTCAGTTTATAACCCGTCATTTACTTAAAAATAAAAAATGAATAAAAGGGCGCGAGAGTTTGAGTGTACAAATGATCCAGATATGTTCTGTTTCATCTGCGGTCAATTTATTGTAAAAAGTATGAGACGTGTGTTTTCAAATCTTTTGAAAGTTACATACTATAAGTGTTTTGGAATTGAGCCTAAAAACCATGGACACCGAACACTGTGTGCACCACATGCCGAGTCGAATTGATTTCTTCGGAAACCGGAACAAAAAGGTACGTTGTAAAAATTAGTAATTTGTTCCCTTTTAATGCATAGCTGACTAATTTCTGAAACTATCTATTTAGGCGACGTGTGAAATTTATTACACCAATGAAGTGGAGGGAACCAACTTGCCATTCAACGGACTGCTATATTTGTACTACAAAAGTACTTGGGGTTGGAATGTCCAGAAAAGTAACCTATGCGAGCGTATCTACAGTGTCATTACCAGAACTAATTTCAACAGAAGCGACATTGCCAGAATCAAATTTAACTTTAGTTCCGGCTCCAGTTTCATTGTCAACAGTAGTATTTGATTACGCGGCATCATGTTGTACTGAATTTCAAACGGAAAACGAAAGAAATTCTTTGTCACAAGCACAACTCAATGATTGGATAAGGGATTTGGAATTGTCAAAGGAAAAGGCCGAACTACACGCCTCTCGAATGCAACAATTTAAATTTGTTTCATCCGATGTTAAGGTAACATATTATAGAACTCGTCACGAAGAATTTTCCAAGTACTATACGAAGGAGGACAGTGTTTGTTACTGCAAAGACATTGCTGGTCTATTCAAACAATTTGGTGAAGCATATGATTCAAAAGAGTGGCGATTGTTCATAGACGGCAATAAATTAAGTTTAAAGGCCGTATTATTGCATATTGGCAACCAAAAGCCATCTATCCCGATCGCGCATGCAGTAAATACGAAGGAAACATATGAGATAATGCAAAAATTGCTCAAGTTAATCAAATACGAAGAACATGATTGGAAAATATGTGCCGATCTTAAAGTCGTTGGAATGCTATGTGGTCTACAAAGTGGATACACAAAATACTGTTGCTTTCTATGCAAATGGAATAGCCGAGCTGGTCAAGACCACTACATCATAAAGGATTGGCCAGAACGAATCGAGTTTCAAGTTGGGGTAGATAACATAAAATACTCTCCACTTATAAAGAATAATTATACCTCCGCTCCACATCAAGCTCGGCCTTATCAAAAACTTTGTGAAGGCTTTGGACAAAGAAGGCGAAGCTTTTCATCATTTGAAGACAATCTTCCCAGAGATTTCAGAAGCAAAAATAAAGGAAGGGATTTTTGTGGGACCGCAAATAAGGAAAATGATGACCAATAACCATTTCAAAGAACTATTGTCACCAGTGGAGGCAGCAGCGTGGGATTCTTTTGAAAAGGTCGTTACTTCTTTTTTTAGCAAGGACTGAAACCGAAACCGTAACCGTAACCGATTAAAACCGATTCATTTTTCAAAACCGAAACCGTAACCGTTATTTTGATCTGGAAAAGACCGAAACCGAAACCGTTTCAAAAGCCGTAACCGGTTTCAAACGGTTTTCAATTTTTTCAAAACATTACTTCTATGAGTGGGCGCATAGGTACTTCCTTTTACAAACAGGTACCCTGAAAGTTTTCATGGAAGATTGTCGAGCCACGTTTTGACATCAGTATCAAAATTCTGAAAGAGGAAGTTTGACTATAGTTGAATGAAGCGATCGAAACAAATTTACGAGATCCGAAAAAGAAATGTTCAGGCTTGTCTCAGAAAGCGCCACTAATACTAATGTTTTTAACGATTTATACATTTCATTTGGCTTCCATTTTAATATATTTTTAATAAAAAAGTAGAGTTATTTTTAGGAATTTGTTTTGCAGAAATTTCATCCATGCATAGCGTTAATAAAATGTATTATTATATTGGAGAAATCCCATCATGGCCGCAGGAAAAAAGTTATGAAAATTCAGACCTATTTCGTAGCTTGAGTATTTTAGTGGTAAAATTTTTTTTTCGTGTTTTTATTTGGAAACCGAAACCGTAACCGTAACCGAAATAAATTTTGAAGAACGAAACCGGAACTGGAACCGAAACACGTTGCAAAACCGAAACCGAAACCGGAACGTTATTTTAATCGGTTTCAGACCTTGTTTTTTAGGCAAACACAAAAGTCCTAACTACGAGATGATAGTGAACGACTTAATCAAAAACTATGCGGAAATGGGTAAATAAAAAAACATATTATAATAAATTATATATTACATAAATTTACATGAGAATATATAGCCATAAATCTGAATTCATCGTCCAGTTCCGAACAAACAAGAACGGGAAAAATACTAATGTGTCACTTATGTATTTATCGAATTTACTTTTTTATTTTCTTTCAGGAGTAAATATGTCTTTAAAAATTCATTTCTTACACTCCCACTTAAATTTTTTCCCGCAAAATCTTGGCGACGAAAGTGACGAGCATGGCGAAAGGTTTCACCAGCAAATGAAAGTGATTGAAAGTCGGTATCAAGGATTCTGGGATGTCGCTATGATGGGCGACTACTGTTGGTTTCTCATAAGAGAAACCGATCCTAACCTAAATAAGCGTCAAAACAAGACACATAACGTTTTCAGTTATAAAATAAGATCATAGAGTTAAGACAGAACCATATGTACATATGCTATTATTTGTAGGGTACTTAAGTATTAAATGGATATATTTACTTGAATGCTTATAACTTTTGTATTAGTTCATCGATTTTGTTCACTGATAGCTTGTTTTTTTTTGTAATAAAACAGAGCTTAGAGGGAGGAGGGGGGGGGGGGGGAATATCTGCTAAAAACAAAAAGTTTTCGAGATGCTTCCTCGCAAAGTACAAATTTTTTTATATTTTTACAAAAAAAATTTAATTTCAATCTGCAGGACCTAGCAAAAAGTGTTGTATGTACTGATTATAGTAAATTTTATAAGCTTTCAAATTTTTCAAACCGTTTTCGAATAGCTCAATTTGTTCTTGAGATATACACGATTAAGTGGAGCCATCTTTTTTGTTTTTTGAAATAACGGTAAATCGTAAATATCTCAAAAACGGTACCATTCAAGTAAAAATAACTTTGATTTTCGGAATTAGGAGGTGATTTTACATAGGAATTTCACTATGGCGTCTCTGGTGCAGAAAAAAAGTTGGAATTTGTGATCCAGTGTAATTTAATGTGCTTAGCTTTTTCGATTTTTAAATAGTTTTTTACTTATAAAATTTTTAGAGAAACAAAAAAGTTACACCAGAATTGTAATTTTGAAAAAAATAGATTTAAAAAAAATTTGTTTAAAAGAAAAAACATTTAAGTATGCTGCACCACCCTAATGTGCGGATTCTTTGCATGGTATGACTCAAATCAAATATTTAAATTCCCAAACATCATATATATATATATATGTATGCGTGAAGCAAGGAGAAAAAACGGTACCTTGCAAATTGCGCAATCATCGAAACTCCGACAAACACTCCCCGCAAAAATTCCCACCCTTTTTCGCACTCATTACTATCACATGACCATACATAAGTATACAGCGATCCAGGCAGCTGCCACTTGCCTACATTTTTGTGCCAAAAAAAAATAAAAAACCAACAAAGTGTAGGAAATCAAATAAATATCTTTGCATCCCCGCCATCTTCACACCATCATCATTCACATAATCACATAATTCACATAATACAAGGTTTTTCGCAGAGCACTTCTTTATTTAGTTTTTTTGTCCATTAAAATGTTTATATTTTTAACGATATGGTTTTTTTTTAAAGTAAAATTCCACAAGGTTACGATAAAAAAGTACCATTATATATCAAAATATTATAAGCCCATACCGGGTTTTGGTGCAATTTAAATTAAAAACTTATTTTTTATGTAACAATTAATGTAAGTTTAATATAATTTGTAATAGTAAGTGTCTGCTGTACCTTAGACATAAACAAATAAATAAAAAAAATAAAAAAAAAAATGTAGATATATCCTAATGTATTGTCATCAGCTTTTCTGTTGCACTACTTTGCTGCACCACCCTGATGTGAAGATTGTTTGTATGGTATCACTTAATCCAAATTTGCATTTGTGACGAGGGACCCACTTACTTTTTTTTGTTGTGAACGGGGAATATGTATATTAAGAGAGAGTTGAAGAAAATTTCAGATGGTCGAATTTCGACCACGGGCGATCCTAGTTTATATTAATAGTCTACCTTTGTTGTTGGTATATTGTTAATTTTTAAATTCTGGTTCTCATAAAGCTTAATTGCAGAATTTGATAACTGCTTTCTGCATAAGGTAATGGCGCGGCGGTGAGCGTATAGAATACGGTGTGCACAGTTGCAAGACCCGGTTGCGGAACCTTTCATGAACATGAAATGGTATTATAACTTTGGACCGATGTTTGTAAGTATGAGAAGAAGAAGAGATAGACCCATCAATAAGTATACCGAAATGATCAGGATGACGAGATGAGTTGATTTAGCCATGTCCGTCTGTCCGTCTGTCTGTCTGTCTGTTTGAACGCAAACTAGTCCCTCAGTTTTTGAGATATTTGGCTGAAATTTTGTATGCGGCCACCATTTTCCAATATAGGAATCATTTGTCGGAACCATCAAGATCGGGCCGATATTACATATAGCTCCAATACAATCGATTGTTCCGATAAACGGATTTTGGGCTATAACTCCTGTATTTAAACACCTAGGAACGTGAAATTTTGTAAGTATTGCTATTTTTATATGTGAAATATCGATGTTGAAAATCATCGAGATGAGATAAATATTTCACATAGCTCCCATACAATCGATTGTTCCGATAAACGGATTTTGGGCTATAACTCCTGTAATTAAACACGTAGGAACGTGAAATTTTGTAAGTGTTGTTATTTTTGTATGGGAAATATCGGTGTTGAAAATCATCGAGATGGGATAAATATTTCCCATAGCTCCCATACAATCGATTGTTCCGATAAACGGATTTTGGGCTATAACTCCTGTAATTAAACACGTAGGAACGTGAAATTTTGTAAGTGTTGCTATTTTTATATGTGAAATATCGATGTTGAAAATCATCGAGATGAGATAAATATTTCACATAGCTCCCATACAATCGATTGTTCCGATAAACGGATTTTGGGCTATAACTCCTGTAATTAAACACGTAGGAACGTGAAATTTTGTAAGTGTTGTTATTTTTGTATGTGAAGTATCGATGTTGAAAATCATCGAGCTGGGATAAATATTTCACATAGCTCCCATACAATCGATTATTCCGATAAACGGATTTTGGGCTATAACTCCTGTAATTAAACAGGTAGGAACGTGAAATTTTGGACGTATTGCTATTTTTATATCTGAAATATCGATGTTGAAAATCATCGAGATGGGATAAATATTTCACATAGCCCCCATACAATAGATTGTTCCAATAAACGGATTTTGGTAGATAACTCCTGTAGTTATATAGGTAGGAACGTAAAATTTCGTAACTATTGCTATTTTAGTATGTGGAATGTCGGTGTTAAAAATCAATGAGATTGGACCAATATAACACATCGCCCCCATATAATCGATAGCTCCGATAATTTCGGTATGAGCTTAAGTTAAATTCACACAGGCTGTACTGGGATCAAACAGTGAAAATCGTGACGCTTATTCATGAAAGGTATTTAGCCTTCGGCGCAGCCGAAGACAGCTTTCCTTACTTGTTTTATATTAAAAAACCTTTAATCTTAACTATTACAATTTACTTAATTTTCAACCTAATATTTTTTTGTTCTTCACCTGCTCAAAACGATCGCATAAATTAGTGGCTATTTGTTAAGCACAATCTCATCATCCGATTATTCAAGTGCAACATAAAATCTCGAAAACCGAATATTTGTATGGCATTTGCCATAAATAATTTTGGAAAGGGCTGCTGTAATTTAATATTTTTATTATATAAAAACAGCCGCTATTTTTTAAATTCTTTGATGGCCTCATTTTCCCTATAGATGAGTTTTTAATGTATACATTTAAGTTGGTCGAGGTTCGGCCACGGGCTTAAAGGCAGCAATTGACAGAAAGTTGATCACATGTTTGAATAAGTTCAACTATTTTAAAATGGTCTAATTTCGACCACGGGATATACTAGTTAAAATAATTACAGCCATTTAAAATTTACAAAATTGTATACGTGTTACTGTGTATGTGTGTGCAATAGTACAAAACTCAGCCATTTTCAAATGGCTGTAATTATCTTAATAGTTAAGGTAATCGCACATGGCTTACCATTTTGGAAGCTTCAACTTTAAGAGTATTTAATAATATTTTCAAAAAAGTTTCAAAAATTAAAAGAAAATTCACTTTGAAAAAAATGCAATTTTTCCCCATACAAAATGTATGGGAAAGAGCGAACAAAAATAGCCACCCCTAAGGGTTAAGTAAGAGCGCTAATTTTTTGCAAGGCTTATTTTCTCAACAATACCTAACTTTTTAAGGGGTAAGACGAAGTCGACATTTTTTTTGAATCACCCTAATATACATATATAATAGGCTAACACTCTCCCCATACAAACAGACGCAACCCAATTTCGTATAGTATTTATGGATAGATCTCTATAAAATTTATAGTGGAAACTTAGAATGGACTAATCTGGTGTCTCACCAAAAAAATTTTGAAAATTATTTTTAGTTTATTTGTTATTAAAGAAAAAATAGGTCTCCAAACTCTCCAGCTATTTTGTTATCTCCACATTCTGTTATACCCGAACTATACATCACTATTCAGCACTCTTATAAAACTCCCAAAGATACACCTACCGCTCATTCCCTTACACACACACGTACATATCTATGCAATGATCCAGCAGCTGCCACTTGCTTTTATTTTTGTGCCAAAAAAAAAACAACAAAATGTACCAAATTATATCATCTTCGGCATCTAAACACCATTTGTAAGCTAAGAAGTCCAGCTTCACTTCTGGCTTTATATATATAACTTTTTGCCTATTGGTTTAACGATATGATTTTGTAAGAAAATTCCACAATGTTAAGATCGAAATTTAAATATCGTACGGACTTTAACTAAAGAACAATTTTACATGACACTAATGCTGATTTCGTTGAACATGTTTATACCCTTGCACAGAATACTGTAAAAGTGTGATAAAAGTGTACCCGTTCTACATGAAACTGCTATATCGATAAAACGAACAAAAAACATTGCCCGTTTGCTATGCTATGTGCATGAATAATTAGTTTTCGCTTATCAACCATATTCAATTGTTATTGCAAAATCCAATTTTTTTCACCAAATTTATCTGTCAAATTAAATTTTCGTCAGCTGATTTTCAGTGCAACTACCCTGTCAAAGGACAAAAGTCCTAACTACGAGATGATAGTGAACGACTTAATCAAAAACTATGCGGAAATGGGTAAATAAAAAAACATATTATATTAATTATATATTACATAAATTTACATGAGAATATATAGCCATAAATCTGAATTCATCGTCCAGTTCCGAACAAACAAGAACGGGAAAAATATAAACAAAAAATTTGTTCTGAATTGAAAGATAAATCCAGCCTAAGAAAATTATATACTAATGTGTCACTTATGTATTTATCGAATTTACTTTTTTATTTTCTTTCAGGAGTAAATATGTCTTTAAAAATTCATTTCTTACACTCCCACTTAAATTTTTTCCCGCAAAATCTTGGCGACGAAAGTGACGAGCATGGCGAAAGGTTTCACCGGCAAATGAAAGTGATTGAAAGTCGGTATCAAGGATTCTGGGCGACTACTGTTGGTTTCTCATAAGAGAAACCGATCCTAACCTAAATAAGCGTCAAAACAAGACACATAACGTTTTCAGTTATAAAATAAGATCATAGAGTTAAGACAGAACCATATGTACATATGCTATTATTTGTAGGGTACTTAAGTATTAAATGGATATATTTACTTGAATGCTTATAACTTTTGTATTAGTTCATCGATTTTGTTCACTGATAGCTTGTTTTTTTTGTAATAAAACAGAGCTTAGAGGGGGGGGGGGGGGAATATCTGCTAAAAACAAAAAGTTTTCGAGATGCTTCCTCGCAAAGTACAAATTTTTTTATATTTTTACAAAAAAAATTTTATTTCAATCTGCAGGACCTAGCAAAAAGTGTTGTATGTACTGATTATAGTAAATTTTATAAGCTTTCAAATTTTTCAAACCGTTTTGGAATAGCTCAATTTGTTCTTGAGATATACACGATTAAGTGGAGCCATCTTTTTTGTTTTTTGAAATAACGGTAAATCGTAAATATCTCAAAAACGGTACCATTCAAGTAAAAATAACTTTGATTTTCGGAATTAGGAGGTGATTTTACATAGGAATTTCACTATGGCGTCTCTGGTGCAGAAAAAAAGTTGGAATTTGTGATCCAGTGTAATTTAATGTGCTTAGCTTTTTCGATTTTTAAATAGTTTTTTACTTATAAAATTTTTAGAGAAACAAAAAAGTGAAGTTAGTTATATAGAATTAAAAATTTTGTTCGCAACACCAGAATTGTAATTTTGAAAAAAAATAGATTTAAAAAAAATGTGTTTAAAAGAAAAAACATTTAAGTATGCTGCACCACCCTAATGTGCGGATTCTTTGCATGGTATGACTCAAATCAAATATTTAAATTCCCAAACATCATATATATATATATATGTATGCGTGAACAAACACTCCCCGCAAAAATTCCCACCCTTTTTCGCACTCATTACTCTCACATGACCATACATAAGTATACAGCGATCCAGGCAGCTGCCACTTGCCTACATTTTTGTGCCAAAAAAAAATAAAAAACCAACAAAGTGTAGGAAATCAAATAAATATCTTTGCATCCCCGCCATCTTCACACCATCATCATTCACATAATCACATAATTCACACAATCCAAGGTTTTTCGCAGAGCACTTCTTTATTTAGTTTTTTGTCCATTAAAATGTTTATATTTTTAACGATATGGTTTTTTTTTAAAGTAAAATTCCACAAGGTTACGATAAAAAAGTACCATTATATTTTAAGCCCATACCGGGTTTTGGTGCAATTTAAATTAAAAACTTATTTTTTATGTAACAATTAATGTAAGTTTAATATAATTTGTAATAGTAAGTGTCTGCTGTACCTTAGACATAAACAAATAAATAAAAAAAATAAAAAAAAATCTCCTGTAGATATATCCTAATGTATTGTCATCAGCTTTTCTGTTGCACTACTTTGCTGCACCACCCTAATGTGAAGATTGTTTGTATGGTATCACTTAATCCAAATTTGCATTTGTCACGAGGGAGCCACTTACTTTTTTTTGTTGTGAACGGGGAATATGTATATTAAGAGAGTGTTGAAGAAAATTTCAGATGATCGAATTTCGACCACGGGCGATCCTAGTTTATATTAATAGTCTACCTTTGTTGTTGGTATATTGTTAATTTTTAAATTCTGGTTCTCATAAAGCCTAATTGCAGAATTTGATAACTGCTTTGTTCATAAGGTAATGGCGCGGCGGTGAGCGTATAGAATACGGTGTGCACAGTTGCAAGACCCGGTTGCGGAACCTTTCATGAACATGAAATGGTATTATAACTTTGGACCGATGTTTGTAAGTATGAGAAGAAGAAGAGATAGACCCATCAATAAGTATACCGAAATGATCAGGATGACGAGATGAGTTGATTTAGCCATGTCCGTCTGTCCGTCTGTCTGTCTGTCTGTTTGAACGCAAACTAGTCCCTCAGTTTTTGAGATATTTGGCTGAAATTTTGTATGCGGCCACCATTTTCCAATATAGGAATCATTTGTCGGAACCATCAAGATCGGACCGATATTACATATAGCTCCAATACAATCGATTGTTCCGATAAACGGATTTTGGGCTATAACTCCTGTATTTAAACACCTAGGAACGTGAAATTTTGTAAGTATTGCTACTTTTATATGTGAAATATCGATGTTGAAAATCATCGAGATGAGATAAATATTTCACATAGCTCCCATACAATCGATTGTTCCGATAAACGGATTTTGGGCTATAACTCCTGTAATTAAACACGTAGGAACGTGAAATTTTGTAAGTGTTGTTATTTTTGTATGGGAAATATCGGTGTTGAAAATCATCGAGATGGGATAAATATTTCCCATAGCTCCCATACAATCGATTGTTCCGATAAACGGATTTTGGGCTATAACTCCTGTAATTAAACACGTTCGAACGTGAAATTTTGGACGTATCGCTATTTTTATATGTGAAGTATCGATGTTGAAAATCATCGAGCTGGGATAAATATTTCACATAGCTCCCATACAATCGATTATTCCGATAAACGGATTTTGGGCTATAACTCCTGTAATTAAACACGTAGGAACGTGAAATTTTGGACGTATTGCTATTTTTATATCTAAAATATCGATGTTGAAAATCATCGAGATGGGATAAATATTTCACATAGCCCCCATACAATAGATTGTTCCAATAAACGGATTTTGGTAGATAACTCCTGTAGTTATATAGGTAGGAACGTAAAATTTCGTAACTATTGCTATTTTAGTATGTGGAATGTCGGTGTTAAAAATCAATGAGATTGGACCAATATAACACATCGCCCCCATATAATCGATAGCTCCGATAATTTCGGTATGAGCTTAAGTTAAATTCACACAGGCTGTACTGGGATCAAACAGTGAAAATCGTGACGCTTATTCATGAAAGGTATTTAGCCTTCGGCGCAGCCGAACACAGCTTTCCTTACTTGTTTTATATTAAAAAACCTTTAATCTTAACTATTACAATTTACTTAATTTTCAACCTAATATTTTTTTGTTCTTCACCTGCTCAAAACGATCGCATAAATTAGTGGCTATTTGTTAAGCACAATCTCATCATCCGATTATTCAAGTGCAACATAAACTCTCGAAAACCGAATATTTGTATGGCATTTGCCATAAATAATTTTGGAAAGGGCTGCTGTAATTTAATATTTTTATTATATAATAACAGCCGCTATTTTTTAAATTCATTGATGGCCTCATTTTCCCTATAGATGAGTTTTTAATGTATACATTTAAGTTGGTCGAGGTTCGGCCACGGGCTTAAAGGCAGCAATTGACAGAAAGTTGATCACTTTGAATAAGTTCAACTATTTTAAATTGGTCGAATTTCGACCACGGGATATACTAGTTAAAATAATTACAGCCATTTAAAATTTACAAAATTGTATACGTGTTACTGTGTATGTGTGTGCAATAGTACAAAACTCAGCCATTTTCAAATGGCTGTAATTATCTTAATAGTTAAGGTAATCGCACATGGCTTACCATTTTGGAAGCTTCAACTTTAAGAGTATTTAATAATATTTTCAAAAAAGTTTCAAAAATTAAAAGAAAATTCACTTTGAAAAAAATGCAATTTTTCCCCATACAAAATGTATGGGAAAGAGCGAACAAAAATAGCCACCCCTAAGGGTTAAGTAAGAGCGCTAATTTTTTGCAAGGCTTATTTTCTCAACAATACCTAACTTTTTAAGGGGTAAGACGAAGTCGATATTTTTTTTGAATCACCCTAATATACATATATAATAGGCTAACACTCTCCCCATACAAACAGACGCAACCCAATTTCGTATAGTATTTATGGATAGATCTCTATAAAATTTATAGTGGAAACTTAGAATGGACTAATCTGGTGTCTCACTAAAAAAATTTTGAAAATTATTTTTAGTTTATTTTTTATTAAAGAAAAAATAGGTCTCCAAACTCTCCAGCTATTTTGTTATCTCCACATTCTGTTATACCCGAACTATACATCACTATTCAGCACTCTTATAAAACTCCCAAAGATACACCTACCGCTCATTCCCTTACACACACACGTACATATCTATGCAATGATCCAGCAGCTGCCACTTGCTTTTATTTTTGTGCCAAAATGTACCAAATTATATCATCTTCGGCATCTAAACACCATTTGTAAGCTAAGAAGTCCAGCTTCACTTCTGGCTTTATATATATAACTTTTTGCCTATTGGTTTAACGATATGATTTTGTAAGAAAATTCCACAATGTTAAGATCGAAATTTAAATATCGTACGGACTTTAACTAAAGAACAATTTTACATGACACTAATGCTGATTTCGTTGAACATGTTTATACCCTTGCACAGAATACTGTAAAAGTGTGATAAAAGTGTACCCGTTCTACATGAAACTGCTATATCGATAAAACGAACAAAAAACATTGCCCGTTTGCTATGCTATGTGCATGAATAATTAGTTTTCGCTTATCAACCATATTCAATTGTTATTGCAAAATCCAATTTTTTTCACCAAATTTATCTGTCAAATTAAATTTTCGTCAGCTGATTTTCAGTGCAACCAACTACCCTGTCAAAGCTTCAGAGGGTAAAAAGTGTGAGTTTTTTAGGAAATGAAAGCATATTCTGTTTGACGTTATACCTTCATTTTGCAAACGAAAACGGAAAATTGAAGAGTGTAAAAAATACGCATTTTTTGATGAAACGAAATCACCATAACTCTACTTTTTTTACGAAAAACATATTTTTGGGTATTTGTTTCCTTTAGGGGTCAACCGCTAATAAATTAGCTAAAATTATGGGAGATAGCTCAAAAGACAGGTTTTGGCCTCAGGATCACGAGCCCGGAAGCGCTTTTTTAATTTTTTGTTTCTATGGAAAGTTATGGTCAAAAAATCGAAAAATGACCCACGGCACGCATTTTTTCGCACGTTTTTAGGTACAACCTAATAAAATTACAACAACCACATGAAAACTTGCCACTTTGATTGCAAATATCTCTTCAGAGAAGCAAAATATTAAAAAGCGCTTCCAGATTCGTGATCCTGAGGCCAAACCCCGTCTTTTTAGCTATCTCCCATAATTTTAGCTAATTTATTAGCAGTTGACACCTAAAGGAAACAAATACCCATTTTTACTTTGATTATTTGATGTTCTAAGCTTTTCTCGATTTTTTAAAAGTTTAATTCACTTATGAAATTTTTGGGGGGTTAAATATTGGAAAAGTATATTTTCTAAGCAGAAAATATATTTTTCATACAGTTGAAGATTGCCCAGAAAAATATGCCCAATCGTCTCATTCAAAGCAAATTCAATTTTCCTTGCTGAAAAAATAAAATAAAAACCAAAAATTAAAAAAAAAACAGTTTTACATTTTTCCTTCCACCGAGAATCGAATATAGGTGTTCTGCAAGTAGTAAACATTTATACCCATTTTTTACTTTGATAACTTTATGTGCTAAGCTTTTTTGATTTTTAAATAGTTTTTTTACTTATGAAATTTTTAGAGAAACAAATATTGGAAAAGTATATCTTCTAAGCAGAAAATGTATTTTTCATACAAAAAAGTGAAGTTAGGTATATAGAATTAAAAATTTTTATCCCAACATCAGAATTGTAATTTTCAAAAAATACCTTTAAAAAAATTTGTTTAAAAGAAAAATATTAATATTCACGCACAGGAATGTAAAGCAGGAGTTATTAGCTTTCAAATGTTGTTAAAAAAAAAATCTATAGCATTACTACAAGCCGAAACATAATAATTTCAGTTGTTGCATGTTTTCATCACCTTAGGAAAAATTGCAGTATCTATATATTAATAGGCTAACACTCTCCCCATACAAACAGACGCAACCCAATTTCGTATAGTATTTATGGATAGATCTCTATAAAATTTATAGTGGAAACTTAGAATGGACTAATCTGGTGTCTCACCAAAAAAAATTTTGAAAATTATTTTTAGTTTATTTGTTATTAAAGAAAAAATAGGTCTCCAAACTCTCCAGCTATTTTGTTATCTCCACATTCTGTTATACCCGAACTATACATCACTATTCAGCACTCTTATAAAACTCCCAAAGATACACCTACCGCTCATTCCCTTACACACACACGTACATATCTATGCAATGATCCAGCAGCTGCCACTTGCTTTTATTTTTGTGCCAAAAAAAAAAAACAACAAAATGTACCAAATTATATCATCTTCGGCATCTAAACACCATTTGTAAGCTAAGAAGTCCAGCTTCACTTCTGGCTTTATATATTTAACTTTTTGCCTATTGGTTAAAGTTTATTTTTTTAACGATATGATTTTGTAAGAAAATTCCACAATGTTAAGATCGAAATTTAAATATCGTACGGACTTTAACTAAAGAACAATTTTACATGACACTAATGCTGATTTCGTTGAACATGTTTATACCCTTGCACAGAATACTGTAAAAGTGTGATAAAAGTGTACCCGTTCTACATGAAACTGCTATATCGATAAAACGAACAAAAAACATTGCCCGTTTGCTATGCTATGTGCATGAATAATTAGTTTTCGCTTATCAACCATATTCAATTGTTATTGCAAAATCCAATTTTTTTCACCAAATTTATCTGTCAAATTAAATTTTCGTCAGCTGATTTTCAGTGCAACCAACTACCCTGTCAAAGCTTCAGAGGGTAAAAAGTGTGAGTTTTTTAGGAAATGAAAACATATTCTGTTTGACGTTTTACCTTCATTTTGCAAACGAAAACGGAAAATTAAAGAGTGTAAAAAATGCGCATTTTTTGATGAAACGAAATCACCATAACTCTACTTTTTTACGAAAAACACATTTTTGGGTATTTGTTTCCTTTAGGGGTCAACCGCTAATAAATTCGCTAAAATTATGGGAGATAGCTCAAAAGACAGGTTTTGGCCTCAGGATCACGAGTCCGGAAGCGCTTTTTTAGTTTTTTGTTTCTATGGAAAGTTCAGTGCAACTATGGAAAGTTATGGTCAAAAATCGAAAAATGACCCACGGCACGCATTTTTTAAATTACAACAACCAAATGAAAACTTGCCACTTTGATTGCAATTATCTCTTCAGAGAAGCAAAATATTAAAAAGCGCTTCCGGATTCGTGATCCTGAGGCCAAACCCCGTCTTTTGTGCTATCTCCCATAATTTTAGCTAATTTATTAGCAGTTGACACCTAAAGGAAACAAATACCCATTTTTACTTTGATTATTTGATGTTCTAAGCTTTTCTCGATTTTTTTAAAGTTTAATTCACTTATGAAATTTTTAGGGGGTTAAATATTGGAAAAGTATATTTTCTAAGCAGTTGAAGATTGCCCAGAAAAATATCCCCGATCGTCTCATTTAAAGCAAAACTGTAATTAGACGCTGGCAAGTCTATATATATAAAAATGAAATGGTGTATAATTGTAACGCTAAAACTCGAAAACGGCTGAACCAAATGAAATACTTCCTTTGGGGGATTTGTTTGTTATTACCACGCGCAGGTCATGTCTTAAAATCAGAACAAAATATTAAGGGGGCGTGGCACCTCCCATACAAACTGAATTTTTCAAGTTGAATATCTTCAAAAGTGTTTAAGGTAGGAACATGAAAATTGGTACAGAGCTACAGGATAACAGCACCACTCTTACCTATAAAACCGGGGGTTATCCAATAAGGGGGCGTGGTACCTCCCATACAAACTAAATTTTTTAAGCAGAATATCTGTGAAAGGGTTCAAGGTAGGGACCTGAAAATTGGTATAGACCTATATGGTATCAAAAGCCTTCTTACACATAAAAGAAGGGGTAATCGGAAAAGGGGGCGTGGCACCTCCCATACAAACTGAATTTTTCAAGGTGAATATCTTCAAAAGTGTTTAAGGTAGGAACATGAAAATTGGTATAGAGCTATAGGATAACAACACCATTCTCACCCATAAAACTTGGGGTTATCGAAAAAGGGGGCGTGGTACCTCCCATACAATCTTTAATTATTTTGGTTTTTAATCTATATATATAAAAATGAAATGGTGTTCAGTCGTTACGCTAAAACTCGAAAACGGCTGAACCAAATCATATACTTCCTTTAGGGGGTTTGTTTGTTATTACCACGCGCAGGTCATGTTATAAAATCAGAACGAAATAATAAGGGGGCGTGGCACCTCCCATACAAACATTTTTCTTCAAGGTGAATATCTCTAAATGGGTTTAAGGTAGGGACCTGGAAATCGATACAGACCTATAGGATAACAACACCATTCTCACCCATAAAACTGGGGGTTAACCAAAAAGGGGGCGTGGCACCTCCCATACAAATGAAATATTTCATAGTCGATATCTCTGGAAGTATTCATTTTAGACCACTGAAATTTGGTAAGGGGTTATACGAGAACGATCCCTACCATCTCCAAAAAAACTAGGGTAACGAAAAAGGGGGCGTGGCACCTCCCATACGAATGAAATACTTCATAGTCCATATCTCGGGAAGTGTTTAGGTTAGACCAGTGAAATTTTGTGAGGAGTTATATAAGATCAATCCCGGACACCTCCAAAAAAAACTGGGGATAAAGAAAAAGGGGGCGTGGTTTCTCCTATATGAAGGAAACATTTCATAGCCCATATCTCTGCAAGTATTTATGTTAGACCACTGAAATTTGGTGAGGGTTTATATGTGATCGATCCCTAATACCTCCCAAAAAACTCGAGTTAACGATAAAGGGGGCGTGGCACCTCCCATACGAATAAAATACTTCATAGTCCATATCTCTAGAAGTATTTAGCTTAGACCACTGAAATTTTGTGAGGAGTTATATAAGATCAATCCCGGACACCTCCAAAAAAAAACTGGGGATAAGGAAAAAGGGGGCGTGGTTTCTCCTATATGAAGGAGATAGGGATATGGTTTAAAATAGATATAGGGATCGGGTTAGAGAAACAGACAGGGAAATAAATTTGTGGCAGGACAACGTCTGCCGGGTCAGATAGTATCTATATATTAATAGGCTAACACTCTCCCCATACAAACAGACGCAACCCAGTTTCGTATAGTATTTATGGATAGATCTCTATAAAATTTATAGTGGAAACTTAGAATGGACTAATCTGGTGTCTCACCAAAAAAAATTTTGAAAATTATTTTTAGTTTATTTGTTATGAAAGAAAAAATAGGTCTCCAAACTCTCCAGCTATTTTGTTATCTCCACATTCTGTTATACCCGAACTATACATCACTATTCAGCACTCTTATAAAACTCCCAAAGACACACCTACCGCTCATTCCCTTACACACACACGTACATATCTACGCAATGATCCAGCAGCTGCCACTTGCTTTTATTTTTGTGCAAAAAAAAAACAACAAAATGTACCAAATTATATCATCTTCGGCATCTAAACACCATTTGTAAGCTAAGAAGTCCAGCTTCACTTCTGGCTTTATATATTTAACTTTTTGCCTATTGGTTAAAGTTTATTTTTTTAACGATATGATTTTGTAAGAAAATTCCACAATGTTAAGATCGAAATTTAAATATCGTACGGACTTTAACTAAAGAACAATTTTACATGACACTAATGCTGATTTCGTTGAACATGTTTATACCCTTGCACAGAATACTGTAAAAGTGTGATAAAAGTGTACCCGTTCTACATGAAACTGCTATGTCGATAAAACGAACAAAAAACATTGCCCGTTTGCTATGCTATGTGCATGAATAATTAGTTTTCGCTTATCAACCATATTCAATTGTTATTGCAAAATCCAATTTTTTTCACCAAATTTATCTGTCAAATTAAATTTTCGTCAGCTGGTTTTCAGTGCAACCAACTACCCTGTCAAAGCTTCAGAGGGTAAAAAGTGTGAGTTTTTTAGGAAATGAAAGCATATTCTGTTTGACGTTATACCTTCATTTTGCAAACGAAAACGGAAAATTGAAGAGTGTAAAAAATACGCATTTTTTGATGAAACGAAATCACCATAACTCTACTTTTTTTACGAAAAACATATTTTTGGGTATTTGTTTCCTTTAGGGGTCAACCGCTAATAAATTAGCTAAAATTATGGGAGATAGCTCAAAAGACAGGTTTTGGCCTCAGGATCACGAGCCCGGAAGCGCTTTTTTAATTTTTTGTTTCTATGGAAAGTTATGGTCAAAAAATCGAAAAATGACCCACGGCACGCATTTTTTCGCACGTTTTTAGGTACAACCTAATAAAATTACAACAACCACATGAAAACTTGCCACTTTGATTGCAAATATCTCTTCAGAGAAGCAAAATATTAATAAGCGCTTCCAGATTCGTGATCCTGAGGCCAAACCCCGTCTTTTGAGCTATCTCCCATAATTTTAGCTAATTTATTAGCAGTTGACACCTAAAGGAAACAAATACCCATTTTTACTTTGATTATTTGATGTTCTAAGCTTTTCTCGATTTTTTTAAAGTTTAATTCACTTATGAAATTTTTAGGGGGTTAAATATTGGAAAAGTATATTTTCTAAGCAGAAAATATATTTTTCATACAGTTGAAGATTGCCCAGAAAAATATGCCCAATCGTCTCATTTAAAGCAAATTCAATTTTCCTTGCTGAAAAAATAAAATAAAAACCAAAAATTAAAAAAAAAATCAGTTTTAAATTTTTCCTTCCACCGAGAATCGAATATAGGTGTTCTGCAAGTAGTAAACATTTATACCCATTTTTTACTTTGATAACTTTATGTGCTAAGCTTTTTTGATTTTTAAATAGTTTTTTTACTTATGAAATTTTTAGAGAAACAAAATATTGGAAAAGTATATCTTCTAAGCAGAAAATGTATTTTTCATACAAAAAAGTGAAGTTAGTTTTATAGAATTAAAAATTTTTATCCCAACATCAGAATTGTAATTTTCAAAAAATACCTTTAAAAAAATTTGTTTAAAAGAAAAATATTAATATTCACGCACAGGAATGTAAAGCAGGAGTTATTAGCTTTCAAATGTTGTTAAAAAAAAAATCTATAGCATTACTACAAGCCGAAACATAATAATTTCAGTTGTTGCATGTTTTCATCACCTTAGGAAAAATTGCAGTATCTATATATTAATAGGCTAACACTCTCCCCATACAAACAGACGCAACCCAATTTCGTATAGTATTTATGGATAGATCTCTATAAAATTTATAGTGGAAACTTAGAATGGACTAATCTGGTGTCTCACCAAACAAAAATTTTAAAATTATTTTTAGTTTATTTGTTATTAAAGAAAAAATAGGTGTCCAAACTCTCCAGCTATTTTGTTATCTCCACATTCTGTTATACCCGAACTATACATCACTATTCAGCACTCTTATAAAACTCCCAAAGATACACCTACCGCTCATTCTCTCCCCATACAAACAGACGCAACCCAATTTCGTATAGTATTTATGGATAGATCTCTATACAATTTATAGTGGAAACTTAGAATGGACTAATCTGGTCTCACCAAAAAAAATTTTGAAAATTATTTTTAGTTTATTTGTTATTAAAGAAAAAATAGGTCTCCAAACTCTCCAGCTATTTTGTTATCTCCACATTCTGTTATACCCGAACTATACATCACTATTCAGCACTCTTATAAAACTCCCAAAGACACACCTACCGCTCATTCCCTTACACACACACGTACATATCTATGCAATGATCCAGCAGCTGCCACTTGCTTTTATTTTTGTGCCAAAAAAAAACAACAAAATGTACCAAATTATATCATCTTCGGCATCTAAACACCATTTGTAAGCTAAGAAGTCCAGCTTCACTTCTGGCTTTATATATTTAACTTTTTGCCTATTGGTTAAAGTTTATTTTTTTAACGATATGATTTTGTAAGAAAATTCCACAATGTTAAGATCGAAATTTAAATATCGTACGGACTTTAACTAAAGAACAATTTTACAAACACAATGCTGATTTCGTTGAACCCGTTCTACATGAAACTGCTATATCGATAAAACGAACAAAAAACATTGCCCGTTTGCTATGCTATGTGCATGAATAATTATTTTTCGCTTATCAACCATATTCAATTGTTATTGCAAAATCCAATTTATTTCACCAAATTTATCTGTCAAATAAAATTTTCGTCAGCTGATTTTCAGTGCAACCAACTACCCTGTCAAAGCTTCAGAGGGTAAAAAGTGTGAGTTTTTTAGGAAATGAAAACATATTCTGTTTGACGTTTTACCTTCATTTTGCAAACGAAAACGGAAAATTAAAGAGTGTAAAAAATGCGCATTTTTTGATGAAACGAAATCACCATAACTCTACTTTTTTTACGAAAAACACATTTTTGGGTATTTGTTTCCTTTAGGGGTCAACCGCTAATAAATTCGCTAAAATTATGGGAGATAGCTCAAAAGACAGGTTTTGGCCTCAGGATCACGAGTCCGGAAGCGCTTTTTTAGTTTTTTGTTTCTATGGAAAGTTTAGTGCAACTATGGAAAGTTATGGTCAAAAATCGAAAAATGACCCACGGCACGCATTTTTTAAATTACAACAACCAAATGAAAACTTGCCACTTTGATTGCAATTATCTCTTCAGAGAAGCAAAATATTAAAAAGCGCTTCCGGAATCGTGATCCTGAGGCCAAACCCCGTCTTTTGAGCTATCTCCCATAATTTTAGCTAATTTATTAGCAGTTGACACCTAAAGGAAACAAATGCCCATTTTTACTTTGATTATTTGATGTTCTAAGCTTTTCTCGATTTTTTTAAAGTTTAATTCACTTATGAAATTTTTAGGGGGTTAAATATTGGAAAAGTATATTTTCTAAGCAGTTGAAGATTGCCCAGAAAAATATCCCCAATCATCTCATTTAAAGCAAAACTGTAATTAGACGCTGGCAAGTATAAGTATAATTGACAGAACTCTGACTTTTTTTCAATTTTCCTTGCTTAAAAAATAAAATAAAAACGAAAAATTAAAAAAAAGAAACAGTTTTCAATTTTTGCTTCCACCGAGAATCGAATATATGTAGGTGTCCAGCAAGTAGTAAACATTTATACCCATTCTGGTATAAAAAGGGTACAATTAGTCTCTTCATAGGACATGCTCGAACATATGTGACCAATTTATTCCATCTAAAAGTGACTAAAAAAGTAGTAGTCTACTTTTCCTTTGGATTGATCCCGGACTAATCGTATTTTTTGCAGGGAAATACCATACGAACTTTTACTAATGCACCTTTTTACATAAGTAACTCCACTTTGTTTGTATGAAACCACATTTTTTCGATTTTTAAATAGTTTTTTTACTTATGAAATTTTTAGAGAAATAAAATATTGGAAAAGTATATCTTCTAAGCAGAAAATGTATTTTTCATACAAAAAAGTGAAGTTAGTTATACATATAGACTTAAAATTTTTTTCGCAAGACCAGAATTGTAATTTTCAAAAAATAGCTTTAAAAAAATTTGTTTAAAAGAAAAAACATTTAAATATGCTGCACCACCGTAATGTGCGGATTCGTTGCATGGTATTACTCAAATCAAATGTTTAAATTCCCAAACATCATATATATATATATGTATGCGTGAAGCAAGAATAAAAAACGGTACCTTGCAAATTGCACAATCATCGAAACTCCGACAAACACTCCCCGCAAAAACTCCGCGCTTGGAAAACCGCTCCCACCCTTTTTCGCGCTCCTTACTCTCACATGAACGTACATAAGTATACAGCGATCCAGGCAGCTGCCACTTGCCTTCATTTTTGTGCAAAAAAAAAAAAAAAACAAAGTGTAGCAAATCAAATAAATATCATTGCATCCTCGCCATCTTCACACCATCATCATTCACATAATCACATAATTTACATAATCTAAGGTTTTTCGCAGAGCACTTCTTTATTTAGTTTTTTGTCCATTAAAAAGTTTATATTTTTAACGATATGGTTTTTTAAAGTAAAATTCCACAAGGTTACGATAAAAAAAGTACCATTATATATCGAAATATTATAAGCCCATACCGGGGTTTTGTGCAATTTAAATCAAAAACTTATTTTTTATGTAACAATTAATGTAAGTTTAACATAATTTGTAATAGTAAGTGTCTGCTGTACCTTAGACATAAACAAATAAAAAAAAAAAAAAAATAAAAAAAAAATAAAAAAAAAAATCTGTTTTAGATATATCCTAATGTATTGTCGTCAGCTTTTCTGTTGTACTGCTTTGCTGCACCACCCTAATGTGAAGATTGTTTGTATGGTATCACTTAATCCAAATTTGCATTTGTCACGAGGGAGTCACTTACTTGGTTTTGTTGTGAACAGGGAATATGTACATATATTAAGAGAGAGTTGAAGAAAATTTCAGATGGTCGAATTTCGACCACGGGCGATCCTAGTATTGTATTAAGACCAATAGAAAAAAAATATCCGCACGCTTCCTTAACCAAGTTCGAAATGGATTCCATCGCCGTAGCTTGTATTTATTTGTTTCGCTTTTCCGATTTTCATTAATAATTGAATTACCAAAAATTTAAATTATTAATTTGGTTTTATTGTAAGTTATTATTATTAGTCATAACATTTATTCCAATAAAATGTTTGTCTTATAACGTTAATACCATTATTCAAAATATAAAAGTGAACTGGTGGGCCATCAATCATGTCAAAAGTTATAAGACCGTATTCTTTAATTTCGCTTCCAATTAAGTATGATTGAAATCTTTTGGAAAAATTTAAATAAACATGCCTTTTTACAACTATAAAAATTTGTTTTTCATTTACTAAAAAATCGCAAATTTCATTTATTTTAACTTCTTCTTTAGATATTGTGACAATTTGGCCTATTTTAAAATGATGGCCCCTAAAAATAATAGCGTCTGTTATGTTATACAAATAAATAAAATTAAAAAAAAAAACTTTTTTAAAAATAAGCTTTTATTATTGGTTTATAAAATTAACTAAAAAAAATAATTAAGAACATTCAGGACCTTCTTTTCTTGCTATCGAAATTTAACACGCTTTTATTATTAATAAAATTAGGAATGTGATATATACTGGAAGATTTAATAATTTAGGTGTAAAGTTTTAATGTTAGAAATATATAATTATGTACAATATGGAATTATTTTGTGGCAGACGAAGAAGCCAAATTGTCTTTAAAGGTTACAATGAACTTATAAAGTGTTATATTCCTTTACAGTCGATTTATTTTTTACTTTTAAGTTAATTTTATAAACCAATAATATAAGCTTATTTTTAAAAAAGTTTTTTTTTTCTTTAATTTTATTATTAATAAAATTAGGAATGTGATATATACTGGAAGATTTAATAATTTAGGCGTAAAGTTTTAATGTTAGAAATATATAATTATGTACAATATGGAATTATTTGGTGGCAGACGAAGAAGCCAAATTATCTTTAAAGGTTACAATGAACTTATAAAGTGTTATATTCCTTTACATTCAATTTATTTTTTACTTTTTAGTTAATTTTATAAACCAATAATAAAAGCTTATTTTTAAAAAAGTTTTTTTTCTTTAATTTTATTATATATTTCTAACATTAAAACTTTACACCTAAATTATTAAATCCTCCAGTATATATCACATTCCTAATTTTATTAATAATAAAAGCGTGTTAAATTTCGATAGCAAGAAAAGAAGGTCCTGAATGTTCTTCAAATAGAAAAGAAGGTCCTAAATGTTCTTAATTATACCATCAAAATTTAACACGCTTTTATTATTAATAAAATTAGGAATGTGATATATACTGGAAGATTTAATAATTTAGGTGTAAAGTTTTAATGTTAGAAATATATAATTATGTACAATATGGAATTATTTTGTGGCAGACGAAGGTTACAATGAACTTATAAAGTGTTATATTCCTTTACAGTCAATTTATTTTTTACTTTTTAGTTAATTTTATAAACCAATAATAAAAGCTTATTTTTAAAAAAGTTTTTTTTTTCTTAAATTTTTTTTTTTTTTTTTTTTATCAACAAGAGGCAATAATGTCGCAGCGACATCAATCGGCTGCTAGCAGCAACAGAAACCATAGAATATTTTACAATAAAGCCGCGTGGTTAATAAAGTTACTTTTGGGATATTGGAATAAAGACTAAACTAAACGATAAATGGGATTTTTGAAATTAAGCTAATTTTTTTATTTACTGTTAGCGAAGCCTGAACGATGATGAAAATTTGCAAAAATGCGCGGAATTATTTTTTTGTTATTTTGCGTGGAGGCAGAAAACTAAACGATGATGAAAATTTCAAGATCCTACCTCAACGGGAAGTTCGTTGAAAAACGAATTAATCGACACTGAAAACAGACCTTCGTAATTCTCAAATAAAGCGACTCACGCGCCACCATCGGGTCCAATTTTTTTTAACATTTAGAAAGTAATTAAGTAACACACACGTAAAATATCAGCCAAATCGGTCCATAATTACGATTTTGAGTTTTTATTACCGCTATCTCAGCCCCACCTAGCGGAATTTTGTTTAAAAAAATATTTCTTTTCATGGTAGTAATACATGTTACGAATTTCAGCTAAATCGGACCATAAATGCGAATTTTGAAAATATAGCGACCCACGCGCCACCTATCGAAATTTTTTTTTTATAATATTGCATTGTCATCGGGGTTATACATGGGTGCAGAATTTCAGATCAATCGGACACCGGGAAGTGTATCAAATTTAGCTTGCAAGATTTGATTACAGACAGCCGTCAGGTGAAACTAAATAAAAGCTTATAATAATAATAAATTAATTAGAACTGCGTTTCAATAATAATTAGCTGTTTCCTTTTTTCTTCAATTTAATAATTCAAAATCAGCAGAGCCAACTTTTTATGCATAATTGCTCAAAAGAGTGAAGAAATTAGCCGAATGTTGCATTCTTCAGCGCCATCTGCATATCAATAGACAATGCTCATAAGAGTAAAGGAATTCGCCGCGTGGTAAGTAAAGGTACTTTTGGAATACACCACGCGGCGAATTCCAATCTTTTTCTATGGCAATAGGGAAAAACGACTAAACTTGGGTGATGATTGGATTTTTGCAAATAAAGCAATATTTTAGATTTTTTTTTTTTTGTATAATGCATTGTCAGTAAAACCTGATCGATGGTGAAAATTTCAAAACCCCAGCTCAACGGGGAGTTAGTTCAAAATCAAAAGCAAAATCTCTGTAAATTAAATTTTTCAAATATCTCTACCCATGCGCCACCTATCGGAATTATTTTTTTATTATAGTGCATTGGGGTATAAAACTAAGCGATGATGAAAATTTCAAGATCCTACCTCAAGTTCGTTGAAAAACGAATTAATCGACACTGAAAACAGACCTTCGCAATTCTCAAATAAAGCGACTCACGCGCCACCTAGCGGGTCCAATTTTTTTTTAACCAAGGACTGAAACCGAAACCGTAACCGTAACCGATTAAAACCGATTAATTTTTCAAAACCGAAACCGAAACCGTAACCGTAACCGTTATTTTGATCTGGAAAAGACCGAAACCGTTTCAAAAGCCGGAACCGGTTCCAAACGGTTTTGAATTTTCTCAATACCTTACTTCTGTGAGTGGGCACATAGGTAGTTCCTTTTACAAGCAGGTACCCTGAAAGTTTTCATGGAAGATTGTCGAGCCACGTTTTTCAAAATTCTGAAAGAGGAAGTTTGACTATAGTTGAATGAAGCGATCGAAACAAATTTACGAGATCCGGAAAAGAAATGTTCAGGCTTGTCTCAGAAAGCGCCACTAATTTTAATGTTTTTAACGATTTATACATTTCATTTGGCTTCCATTTTTAATAAAAAAGTAGAGTTAACTTTAGGAATTTGTTTTGCAGAAATTTCATCCATGCATAGCGTTAATAAATGTATTATTATATTGGAGAAATCCCATCATGGCCGCAGGAAAAAAGTTATGAAAATTCAGACCTATTTCGTAGCTACATAGGTACTTGAGTATTTTAGTAGTAAAATTTTTTTTTCGTGTTTTTATTTGGAAACCGAAACCGAACGAAACCGTAACCGAAACCGAAATAAATTTTGTAGAACGAAACCGGAACCGAAACCGAAACACGTTGCAAAAACCGAAACCGAAACCGGAACGTTATTTTAATCGGTTTCAGACCTTGTTTTTAACATTTAGAAATTAATTAAGTAACACACACGTAAAATATCAGCCAAATCGGTCCATTATTACGATTTTGAGTTTTCATTACCGCTATCTCAGCCCCACCTAGCGGATTTTTTTTTACAAAAATATTTCTTTTCATGGTAGTAATACATGTTACGAATTTCAGCTAAATCGGACCATAAATGCGAATTTTGAAAATATAGCGACCCACGCGCCACCTATCGAATTTTTTTTTATAATATTGCATTGTCATCGGGGTTATACATGGGTGCAGAATTTCAGATCAATCGGACACCGGGAAGTGTATCAAATTTAGCTTGCAAGATTTGATAACAGACAGCCGTCAGGTGAAACTAAATAAAAGCTTATAAAATCCTGCAGGTTTATTGTGGAAATATACGCATTATTCTCTACTCTTAAAGGGGACAAATCGGTTATTATAAATTCAGTTTGGATGAATTTTTTATGAAGAATGGTTTTAGCAAATGCTAAAGACGATTTTGTGGCTAATGTTAGAGGTAAAGTAACCCGTGATGTAATGCTTTGTGCATACTTTTTATGTATTTGATGTTAGATTCAAATCTAAACGACCATAAGTACCTAAGAGGACCTAACTTTTTAATAACAGTGGTATAATGAAGAAGATTGTGATGTTTGGGTTTTAAGTTTTCTTTGAATAGTTTTTGATACAAGTCATTATTTTCTTTTATTAAAAGTTGTAATTTCAGAAGAGTATTGTTATCAAAGTTTGGATATAAAATTATATCAACTTTTAGGAAAAGTATTAAAAATTTGTAAACAGCATCGTTTTTGTCAACTAGGTCACCTATCATTAACAATACGAAATGGGCAAATGTTTTCATTTGCTTGGCACTCATTTTAAAATTTGCATTTTTTATGTGATTTTTTTTGAATAGGAGAGCTAATGTTACAAATTTTTCAGTAATTGAAAGTCTCTAAAGTAAATATTTTTGAAAAATTGTACTTGCAAACTCCGGTAGACAAATCGTGCATGATGTCGCATGCTATGTTATCAGCAACATGAAAATCCGTTGGGCTATTTAAAGAGATATCAAGATCATAATTACTTTTTTTCCGAAATAATAATTATCTGTTTTCTGAGTTTCAAAAAAATCACAAAAATTTCAACAAATATAAAAAAGTGAGAAATATTTTTTTGAGTCAGCCGTAATTATTACTCAGGATTTTTATTTTAAAAATCTCAAAATAATAATTATGAGAATTTTTTTTGCTTTTGAGTCTTCAAAAACTTTTTTCTTGCGAATTTTATTTTAAAAGTCTTTCGATAATAATTATGAACCAATTTTATTTTTTTTTAAGTCTTCAAAAAAAATTGTTTGTGATTTTGTATTGGAAATATCTTCTCTCAAATAAGCTAATAACTCTACCTGGTCATTACACAATAAATACGATGGTCATATATAATCATTTTTGGGGCCATATGGGGGTCAATTTGGAGTCATATTGCGATAATTTTTCGGTCATTTATTTATTTATTTATTTATTTATTTAAAGTCGACACAGACAAAAAGCGGTCGACATAAAAGATATATACAAAGTAGAAAAGTTAAAAAGTACATATAAATTTACAGAATGTGTTGTAGATAAAATATAATCTTAGTTCAATACGTACATATATTTATATGAATAACAATTTAATTAAACAAAAATAGGACTATACTAAAGGGGAAATCACCGGGTTCCCCTGTTGCGCTGTCGGAATGCACTAGATTCCGATCAGCACGCTGTCGGAATGCATAGAGATTCCGATCAGTGTGCTGTCGGAATGCATTCGATTCCGATCAACACCGAAAATGGCAGGACGTGACGCCAATTCAAAGATTACTAACGTTGTTGGAATGCAATCGATTCCAATCAACTCAGTAAGTAGAAGACCAAAGAAAGTATTACATTGGAATCTGCGCAAAAGTGGCAGGACGTGTATCAAATCGAAATATTTACGTTGTTGGAATGCATTCGATTCCAATCAACTGCTAGACCAAAGTTGAAAAGCATTCGTTTCCAATCCTTCATTACTCGATAAAATGTGTGTGCATATTTCTGTTTCAGGCTAAAAAATCAAGTATTGCATTACGTAAAGAAGCAAAGTTACATTCCGCACTAAAACAGCTGTGCAAGTCATTGTAATATGAGCACCAAATGCGCAGGGGATCATTTTTAGCAAAGTTTTGGCGAAAAATGGGTAAGTGAAATGGAACATAATGTCGGGAGAGCCTAACAGGCACAGCGAAATTCAATCGACTAAGAAGGTCGGAAGAATCCACCTCGCCTATTATCAGTCTGTGGAGGAACATTACCCCGAGTAATATTCTTCGATTTTCCAGAGACGGTAAGCGAATGAGAAGAATCCTACTTCTGTAGGGTGGGAGGTGACGATTAGAGTCCCAATTAAGGCCGCGAAGCGCAAAGATCAAAAATTGCTTTTGAACTGACTCAATTCGATTTATATGAATTTGATATACAGGGCACCACACACATGAGCAATATTCAAGAATTGGACGAACCAAAGATGTATAAAGAACCTTAGTAAGATTTGAGACATTTTTTTCTTTCGAGTCTTCAAGGACTTTTTTCTTGAGACTTATTTTAAAATAATTAAATGCGAGGGGCTGGGCAATGTAAATTCCACCGAATAAAGGAGCGCTGGCTAGCTAAGTCGTTGTGTGGCCAAATTTGAAAAGCAACTGGAAAGAATCTTTGTTGAATCATTAATAATTGGCGATTAACGGCTGCGACTTCAGTCTTTGCACCTAAAGCACGCACCCAGATATTCTTCTCATCGCTTAGGGCGTGGAAAGAAAACCTGGGCAGGAGATTCTTCTACCATTCTCATAAAACGACCCGACCAGCGGAGCTTTTTTGGCTTTAATATGTGCTGTGCTAATACATATGTATGTACAAACGTTACGGCGCAACTGTTCATCGTTCTCTGACCCATACACTTTAAAGGTATTGTATGCGTCACTAGTTCGGTCGAAGTTGGAATATGCAGCATTTATCTGGAGGCCTTTTCATGCCATTCATATAAGAAGAGTGGAGTCGGTCCAGAGGGCTTTAATACGTTTCGCCCTTCGGCGGATGAACTATCTGGAACCAATCCCACCCTATCGTTCTCGCTGTTTGCTCATAGGTCTCATGGTGCCTTTGGCTAGCATCTCAAGCTCTGTGTACCATAATGACCTTAAAATGATACCAAAATAACCACAAGTTGACCTGGAAATGACCCAAAAATGATTCTAAAATGACCACCCGAAAATTACCCTAAAATTATTATAAAGTGACTCCATATGATCACAAAATGACCACAAAATGACCCCTAAATGATCCCATACTGAGCCCAAAATGATTCTAATAATAATAATAACAAGTATTCAACAGTTTCACAACCGCATATCATTTAACTAATAGCATACAAAGAAAGCCTTTTTCAAAGACTAAAAAAATATTTATCAAAAATAACTATTATCTTGAGACTTTTAAAATATAAATTTCATAATAAAAGTCTTTGAAGACTTTTAAAAATAAAAATTGTCGATAATAATTACATATTTCATGATGAACATTTTAAACGTCTTTCAATAACTGTTATGAACAATTTTTAAATTTTCTATCGCAAAGTAATAATTATCTGAGACTCAAAACGAAATCTATTGAAACGAAATAATTATTTTCTGATTTTTTTCAATATTTGTTATAACCAGAGCTCGGAATTGTATGCAAGTGCATATTTTTGTTTGACATCATAGAAACCTCGGACCAAGTTGTAAGTTGGTTATGTCAAAAATAGATTTATTTTTTAGCTATTATGTTTTACATATTTAGCATATTTTCATATTATATGCATAGTTTTCATAAATGTGGAATATTTTTTACATATTTTTGGCATATTTGTTGAGTTTTTTGTGAATATTGCATCGGTTTTACTTCATCATCATTTATTGGCCCCGGAAACTTTGGCTGTTGCATATCTAAGCACGCAGTCTTACTTTTTAACATCAACTGGGGCCAATTCAAACACACAAAGAAATTTCAAGTCATCCTCTACCTGCTCTTTCTATCTCAGTCCAGGCCGTTGTAGTTCTTTTTAGTTGTCAACATTGGTTCGCAAATAGACGAAGTCGAACACGGTTTCTGGTTGGTAACTATCAAAACTGACTGTCAAGGTGCAGCTGTGCCGATTTTTTTTCCTGGTTCACCGCCAGACCCACTTTTCGCTTGTTTGTCCAGGCCAAAGAAGGCAGAGCTTACGGTGCATACCAAAGTCAAATACGCTACTCCAGACCGCACTGTACCCCGAGGAGGAGTGGTCAAGAGAGAGCGGACTCAATGTTAATCCTGATAATACCAGGCAATACAAAATACCAGTTTTTAGGTAAACACTCTTAAATGAAGTGAGACTCAACTCACAACCGAAGGTAAATACCGGAATTCTAGACAGGAACCTAACCTGGAACAGGTATGTCGAGGAGAGATCCAGGAAAGCTATTACTGCTTTTTTTGTCTCTAAATTGGGAACAAGGTGGTGGTTAAAGCCACAAATAATGTATTGCCTGTACACCGCGGTCGTTGCCGACCGACCGGTGCTCTCCTACGGTTCTACGGTATGGTGCCTAGCACTCGAAATAAACCTTTATGTATGCAGAATGGGTAGAGTGTATTTGTCTGATGGCCTGCTTGTTACCGGGGCACTTCCCTACACGCAGTCCTCCAGGCCACTGCATAGGACTCAATGCGGTCAATAACACAACATCAAGAGGTAGCAATCGACTGCAGCCAGCCGGTAAATGGCCTAGCCTCGAGATGCACGACAACAGTTATACGTCTCCCGGGCCATAGTGGTGTACCAGATATTTCTGCACCACATAAGTATTTCTACTCCTCTTGCTACGAGTAGGTACAAGCTTCTCTCGGTTTTGGCCGAAAAAGTTAAAACGAGGTGGGAACTGGATCCTACATATGAGGTGTACAGACAGGCTTGGCCTCGCATTAATTAGAAGCGAAAAAGGTTCGCCATCAATCTCAAGCGTCCCTCTGTTATTGTTGTTGTTAAAGACAAAAACACTGTCCGAAAGTCTGGGGGAGTGATGCCGAAATTGACAGTCCTGGGCCGACTGTCGTGGTAGCGATTTGGTAAGGAGGGAGAAGATAGGTAATGAGAGGCATCTTATCAATAGATCAACCATCGAGTTAGCAGATCATTAACGCGTAGGGGCGCCCCTCTCTAGGCTCATTAACTGAAATACTGACGTATGGGTTTCCCGACATATTATTTCTGTCGCAGCTGTAGGGACAAGATTGAAAGTATCCCTGCAGTCAACTTAACTAGTTTTATACTAATCAAATACCAGTCAGCCAGACGGCCACAACTAGTTCGAGTTCTGTAATTTTTCCATATTAGCAACTGGTATTTTTAACACGGCGATGTCCTACGAGATGGCAATTGTCCTTCTCTGCATCAGCACCATAACAATTGGCTGACTAGTCAGCCTCTGCATCAGGAATATACCAGTTGATATACTTGTTATTATACACATCAGTATCATACCATTTAAGATACTAGTTCGTATATACGTCAGGATCGTACCAGTTGAAAGACTAGTTTATATATACATACGAATCATACCAGTTGGCAGGCTAGTTCATATATACATCAGAACCATAACAGTTGAAAGACTAATTCATACTAGGATCGCCCGTGGTCGAAATTCGACCATCTGAAATTTTCTTCAACTCTCTCTTAATATATGTACATATTCCCTGTTCACAACAAAACCAAGTAAGTGACTCCCTCGTGACAAATGCAAATTTGGATTAAGTGATACCATACAAACAATCTTCACATTAGGGTGGTGCAGCAAAGCAGTACAACAGAAAAGCTGACGACAATACATTAGGATATATCTAAAACAGATTTTTTTTTATTTTATTTTTTTTTTTTTTTTTTATTTTTTTTATTTGTTTATGTCTAAGGTACAGCAGACACTTACTATTACAAATTATGTTAAACTTACATTAATTGTTACATAAAAAATAAGTTTTTGATTTAAATTGCACAAAACCCCGGTATGGGCTTATAATATTTCGATATATAATGGTACTTTTTTTATCGTAACCTTGTGGAATTTTACTTTAAAAAACCATATCGTTAAAAATATAAACTTTTTAATGGACAAAAAACTAAATAAAGAAGTGCTCTGCGAAAAACCTTAGATTATGTAAATTATGTGATTATGTGAATGATGATGGTGTGAAGATGGCGAGGATGCAATGATATTTATTTGATTTGCTACACTTTGTTTTTTTTTTTTTTTTGCACAAAAATGAAGGCAAGTGGCAGCTGCCTGGATCGCTGTATACTTATGTACGTTCATGTGAGAGTAAGGAGCGCGAAAAAGGGTGGGAGCGGTTTTCCAAGCGCGGAGTTTTTGCGGGGAGTGTTTGTCGGAGTTTCGATGATTGTGCAATTTGCAAGGTACCGTTTTTTATTCTTGCTTCACGCATACATATATATATATATGATGTTTGGGAATTTAAACATTTGATTTGAGTAATACCATGCAACGAATCCGCACATTACGGTGGTGCAGCATATTTAAATGTTTTTTCTTTTAAACAAATTTTTTTAAAGCTATTTTTTGAAAATTACAATTCTGGTCTTGCGAAAAAAATTTTAAGTCTATATGTATAACTAACTTCACTTTTTTGTATGAAAAATACATTTTCTGCTTAGAAGATATACTTTTCCAATATTTTATTTCTCTAAAAATTTCATAAGTAAAAAAACTATTTAAAAATCGAAAAAATGTGGTTTCATACAAACAAAGTGGAGTTACTTATGTAAAAAGGTGCATTAGTAAAAGTTCGTATGGTATTTCCCTGCAAAAAATACGATTAGTCCGGGATCAATCCAAAGGAAAAGTAGACTACTACTTTTTTAGTCACTTTTAGATGGAATAAATTGGTCACATATGTTCGAGCATGTCCTATGAAGAGACTAATTGTACCCTTTTTATACCAGAATGGGTATAAATGTTTACTACTTGCTGGACACCTACATATATTCGATTCTCGGTGGAAGCAAAAATTGAAAACTGTTTCTTTTTTTTAATTTTTCGTTTTTATTTTATTTTTTAAGCAAGGAAAATTGAAAAAAAGTCAGAGTTCTGTCAATTATACTTATACTTGCCAGCGTCTAATTACAGTTTTGCTTTAAATGAGATGATTGGGGATATTTTTCTGGGCAATCTTCAACTGCTTAGAAAATATACTTTTCCAATATTTAACCCCCTAAAAATTTCATAAGTGAATTAAACTTTAAAAAAATCGAGAAAAGCTTAGAACATCAAATAATCAAAGTAAAAATGGGCATTTGTTTCCTTTAGGTGTCAACTGCTAATAAATTAGCTAAAATTATGGGAGATAGCTCAAAAGACGGGGTTTGGCCTCAGGATCACGATTCCGGAAGCGCTTTTTAATATTTTGCTTCTCTGAAGAGATAATTGCAATCAAAGTGGCAAGTTTTCATTTGGTTGTTGTAATTTAAAAAATGCGTGCCGTGGGTCATTTTTCGATTTTTGACCATAACTTTCCATAGTTGCACTAAACTTTCCATAGAAACAAAAAACTAAAAAAGCGCTTCCGGACTCGTGATCCTGAGGCCAAAACCTGTCTTTTGAGCTATCTCCCATAATTTTAGCGAATTTATTAGCGGTTGACCCCTAAAGGAAACAAATACCCAAAAATGTGTTTTTCGTAAAAAAAGTAGAGTTATGGTGATTTCGTTTCATCAAAAAATGCGCATTTTTTACACTCTTTAATTTTCCGTTTTCGTTTGCAAAATGAAGGTAAAACGTCAAACAGAATATGTTTTCATTTCCTAAAAAACTCACACTTTTTACCCTCTGAAGCTTTGACAGGGTAGTTGGTTGCACTGAAAATCAGCTGACGAAAATTTTATTTGACAGATAAATTTGGTGAAATAAATTGGATTTTGCAATAACAATTGAATATGGTTGATAAGCGAAAAATAATTATTCATGCACATAGCATAGCAAACGGGCAATGTTTTTTGTTCGTTTTATCGATATAGCAGTTTCATGTAGAACGGGTTCAACGAAATCAGCATTGTGTTTGTAAAATTGTTCTTTAGTTAAAGTCCGTACGATATTTAAATTTCGATCTTAACATTGTGGAATTTTCTTACAAAATCATATCGTTAAAAAAATAAACTTTAACCAATAGGCAAAAAGTTAAATATATAAAGCCAGAAGTGAAGCTGGACTTCTTAGCTTACAAATGGTGTTTAGATGCCGAATATGATATAATTTGGTACATTTTGTTGTTTTTTTTGGCACAAAAATAAAAGCAAGTGGCAGCTGCTGGATCATTGCATAGATATGTACGTGTGTGTGTAAGGGAATGAGCGGTAGGTGTGTCTTTGGGAGTTTTATAAGAGTGCTGAATAGTGATGTATAGTTCGGGTATAACAGAATGTGGAGATAACAAAATAGCTGGAGAGTTTGGAGACCTATTTTTTCTTTAATAACAAATAAACTAAAAATAATTTTCAAAATTTTTTTTGGTGAGACCAGATTAGTCCATTCTAAGTTTCCACTATAAATTGTATAGAGATCTATCCATAAATACTATACGAAATTGGGTTGCGTCTGTTTGTATGGGGAGAGAATGAGCGGTAGGTGTATCTTTGGGAGTTTTATAAGAGTGCTGAATAGTGATGTATAGTTCGGGTATAACAGAATGTGGAGATAACAAAATAGCTGGAGAGTTTGGACACCTATTTTTTCTTTAATAACAAATAAACTAAAAATAATTTTCAAATTTTTGTTTGGTGAGACACCAGATTAGTCCATTCTAAGTTTCCACTATAAATTTTATAGAGATCTATCCATAAATACTATACGAAATTGGGTTGCGTCTGTTTGTATGGGGAGAGTGTTAGCCTATTAATATATAGATACTGCAATTTTTCCTAAGGTGATGAAAACATGCAACAACTGAAATTATTATGTTTCGGCTTGTAGTAATGCTATAGATTTTTTTTTTAACAACATTTGAAAGCTAATAACTCCTGCTTTACATTCCTGTGCGTGAATATTAATATTTTTCTTTTAAACAAATTTTTTTAAAGGTATTTTTTGAAAATTACAATTCTGATGTTGGGATAAAAATTTTTAATTCTATAAAACTAACTTCACTTTTTTGTATGAAAAATACATTTTCTGCTTAGAAGATATACTTTTCCAATATTTTGTTTCTCTAAAAATTTCATAAGTAAAAAAACTATTTAAAAATCAAAAAAGCTTAGCACATAAAGTTATCAAAGTAAAAAATGGGTATAAATGTTTACTACTTGCAGAACACCTATATTCGATTCTCGGTGGAAGGAAAAATTTAAAACTGATTTTTTTTTTTAATTTTTGGTTTTTATTTTATTTTTTCAGCAAGGAAAATTGAATTTGCTTTAAATGAGACGATTGGGCATATTTTTCTGGGCAATCTTCAACTGTATGAAAAATATATTTTCTGCTTAGAAAATATACTTTTCCAATATTTAACCCCCTAAAAATTTCATAAGTGAATTAAACTTTAAAAAAATCGAGAAAAGCTTAGAACATCAAATAATCAAAGTAAAAATGGGTATTTGTTTCCTTTAGGTGTCAACTGCTAATAAATTAGCTAAAATTATGGGAGATAGCTCAAAAGACGGGGTTTGGCCTCAGGATCACGAATCTGGAAGCGCTTATTAATATTTTGCTTCTCTGAAGAGATATTTGCAATCAAAGTGGCAAGTTTTCATGTGGTTGTTGTAATTTTATTAGGTTGTACCTAAAAACGTGCGAAAAAATGCGTGCCGTGGGTCATTTTTCGATTTTTTGACCATAACTTTCCATAGAAACAAAAAATTAAAAAAGCGCTTCCGGGCTCGTGATCCTGAGGCCAAAACCTGTCTTTTGAGCTATCTCCCATAATTTTAGCTAATTTATTAGCGGTTGACCCCTAAAGGAAACAAATACCCAAAAATATGTTTTTCGTAAAAAAAGTAGAGTTATGGTGATTTCGTTTCATCAAAAAATGCGTATTTTTTACACTCTTCAATTTTCCGTTTTCGTTTGCAAAATGAAGGTATAACGTCAAACAGAATATGCTTTCATTTCCTAAAAAACTCACACTTTTTACCCTCTGAAGCTTTGACAGGGTAGTTGGTTGCACTGAAAATCAGCTGACGAAAATTTAATTTGACAGATAAATTTGGTGAAAAAAATTGGATTTTGCAATAACAATTGAATATGGTTGATAAGCGAAAACTAATTATTCATGCACATAGCATAGCAAACGGGCAATGTTTTTTGTTCGTTTTATCGATATAGCAGTTTCATGTAGAACGGGTACACTTTTATCACACTTTTACAGTATTCTGTGCAAGGGTATAAACATGTTCAACGAAATCAGCATTAGTGTCATGTAAAATTGTTCTTTAGTTAAAGTCCGTACGATATTTAAATTTCGATCTTAACATTGTGGAATTTTCTTACAAAATCATATCGTTAAAAAAATAAACTTTAACCAATAGGCAAAAAGTTAAATATATAAAGCCAGAAGTGAAGCTGGACTTCTTAGCTTACAAATGGTGTTTAGATGCCGAAGATGATATAATTTGGTACATTTTGTTGTTTTTTTTTTGCACAAAAATAAAAGCAAGTGGCAGCTGCTGGATCATTGCATAGATATGTACGTGTGTGTGTAAGGGAATGAGCGGTAGGTGTGTCTTTGGGAGTTTTATAAGAGTGCTGAATAGTGATGTATAGTTCGGGTATAACAGAATGTGGAGATAACAAAATAGCTGGAGAGTTTGGAGACCTATTTTTTCTTTCATAACAAATGAACTAAAAATAATTTTCAAAATTTTTTTTGGTGAGACACCAGATTAGTCCATTCTAAGTTTCCACTATAAATTTTATAGAGATCTATCCATAAATACTATACGAAACTGGGTTGCGTCTGTTTGTATGGGGAGAGTGTTAGCCTATTAATATATAGATACTATCTGACCCGGCAGACGTTGTCCTGCCACAAATTTATTTCCCTGTCTGTTTCTCTAACCCGATCCCTATATCTATTTTAAACCATATCCCTATCTCCTTCATATAGGAGAAACCACGCCCCCTTTTTCCTTATCCCCAGTTTTTTTTTGGAGGTGTCCGGGATTGATCTTATATAACTCCTCACAAAATTTCAGTGGTCTAAGCTAAATACTTCTAGAGATATGGACTATGAAGTATTTTATTCGTATGGGAGGTGCCACGCCCCCTTTATCGTTAACTCGAGTTTTTTGGGAGGTATTAGGGATCGATCACATATAAACCCTCACCAAATTTCAGTGGTCTAACATAAATACTTGCAGAGATATGGGCTATGAAATGTTTCCTTCATATAGGAGAAACCACGCCCCCTTTTTCTTTATCCCCAGTTTTTTTTGGAGGTGTCCGGGATTGATCTTATATAACTCCTCACAAAATTTCACTGGTCTAACCTAAACACTTCCCGAGATATGGACTATGAAGTATTTCATTCGTATGGGAGGTGCCACGCCCCCTTTTTCGTTACCCTAGTTTTTTTGGAGATGGTAGGGATCGTTCTCGTATAACCCCTTACCAAATTTCAGTGGTCTAAAATGAATACTTCCAGAGATATCGACTATGAAATATTTCATTTGTATGGGAGGTGCCACGCCCCCTTTTTGGTTAACCCCCAGTTTTATGGGTGAGAATGGTGTTGTTATCCTATAGGTCTGTATCGATTTCCAGGTCCCTACCTTAAACCCATTTAGAGATATTCACCTTGAAGAAAAATGTTTGTATGGGAGGTGCCACGCCCCCTTATTATTTCGTTCTGATTTTATAACATGACCTGCGCGTGGTAATAACAAACAAACCCCCTAAAGGAAGTATATGATTTGGTTCAGCCGTTTTCGAGTTTTAGCGTAACGACTGAACACCATTTCATTTTTATATATATAGATTAAAAACCAAAATAATTAAAGATTGTATGGGAGGTACCACGCCCCCTTTTTCGATAACCCCAAGTTTTATGGGTGAAAATGGTGTTGTTATCCTATAGCTCTATACCAATTTTCATGTTCCTACCTTAAACACTTTTGAAGATATTCACCTTGAAAAATTCAGTTTGTATGGAAGGTGCCACGCCCCCTTTTCCGATTACCCCTTCTTTTATGTGTCAGAAGGCTTTTGATACCATATAGGTCTATACCAATTTTCAGGTCCCTACCTTGAACCCTTTCACAGATATTCTGCTTAAAAAATTTAGTTTGTATGGGAGGTACCACGCCCCCTTATTGGATAACCCCCGGTTTTATAGGTAAGAGTGGTGCTGTTATCCTGTAGCTCTGTACCAATTTTCATGTTCCTACCTTAAACACTTTTGAAGATATTCAACTTGAAAAATTCAGTTTGTATGGGAGGTGCCACGCCCCCTTAATATTTTGTTCTGATTTTAAGACATGACCTGCGCGTGGTAATAACAAACAAATCCCCCAAAGGAAGTATTTCATTTGGTTCAGCCGTTTTCGAGTTTTAGCGTTACAATTATACACCATTTCATTTTTATATATATAGACTTGCCAGCGTCTAATTACAGTTTTGCTTTAAATGAGACGATCGGGGATATTTTTCTGGGCAATCTTCAACTGCTTAGAAAATATACTTTTCCAATATTTAACCCCCTAAAAATTTCATAAGTGAATTAAACTTTAAAAAAATCGAGAAAAGCTTAGAACATCAAATAATCAAAGTAAAAATGGGTATTTGTTTCCTTTAGGTGTCAACTGCTAATAAATTAGCTAAAATTATGGGAGATAGCACAAAAGACGGGGTTTGGCCTCAGGATCACGAATCCGGAAGCGCTTTTTAATATTTTGCTTCTCTGAAGAGATAATTGCAATCAAAGTGGCAAGTTTTCATTTGGTTGTTGTAATTTAAAAAATGCGTGCCGTGGGTCATTTTTCGATTTTTGACCATAACTTTCCATAGTTGCACTAAACTTTCCATAGAAACAAAAAACTAAAAAAGCGCTTCCGGACTCGTGATCCTGAGGCCAAAACCTGTCTTTTGAGCTATCTCCCATAATTTTAGCGAATTTATTAGCGGTTGACCCCTAAAGGAAACAAATACCCAAAAATGTGTTTTTCGTAAAAAAGTAGAGTTATGGTGATTTCGTTTCATCAAAAAATGCGCATTTTTTACACTCTTTAATTTTCCGTTTTCGTTTGCAAAATGAAGGTAAAACGTCAAACAGAATATGTTTTCATTTCCTAAAAAACTCACACTTTTTACCCTCTGAAGCTTTGACAGGGTAGTTGGTTGCACTGAAAATCAGCTGACGAAAATTTAATTTGACAGATAAATTTGGTGAAAAAAATTGGATTTTGCAATAACAATTGAATATGGTTGATAAGCGAAAACTAATTATTCATGCACATAGCATAGCAAACGGGCAATGTTTTTTGTTCGTTTTATCGATATAGCAGTTTCATGTAGAACGGGTACACTTTTATCACACTTTTACAGTATTCTGTGCAAGGGTATAAACATGTTCAACGAAATCAGCATTAGTGTCATGTAAAATTGTTCTTTAGTTAAAGTCCGTACGATATTTAAATTTCGATCTTAACATTGTGGAATTTTCTTACAAAATCATATCGTTAAAAAAATAAACTTTAACCAATAGGCAAAAAGTTAAATATATAAAGCCAGAAGTGAAGCTGGACTTCTTAGCTTACAAATGGTGTTTAGATGCCGAAGATGATATAATTTGGTACATTTTGTTGTTTTTTTTTTTTGGCACAAAAATAAAAGCAAGTGGCAGCTGCTGGATCATTGCATAGATATGTACGTGTGTGTGTAAGGGAATGAGCGGTAGGTGTATCTTTGGGAGTTTTATAAGAGTGCTGAATAGTGATGTATAGTTCGGGTATAACAGAATGTGGAGATAACAAAATTAGTCCATTCTAAGTTTCCACTATAAATTTTATAGAGATCTATCCATAAATACTATACGAAATTGGGTTGCGTCTGTTTGTATGGGGAGAGTGTTAGCCTATTAATATATAGATATGCATCAGAATCATACCAGTTGAAAGACTAGTTCATACATATATGCACAGAATCATACCAGTTGACAGACTAGTTCATATATGCATCAGAATCATACCAGTTGACAGACTAGTTCATATATGCATCAAAACCAAACCAGTTGGCAGACTAGTTCATATATGCAGCAGAATCAAACCAGTTAGCAGACTACTTCTTATATGCATCAGAATCACACCAGTTGATAGAGTAGTTCATATATGCATCAGAATTATACCATTTGACATACTAGTTCATATATACATCAGCATCATATTTGTATTTACCCAAACACGAAAAAGCATCTGTGAATTACAAGAGAAAAAAAGAAGCAGACCAAAAGTTTCAAAAAATGTTTGCATAGTACCATGTAGTACAATAGATCGTACTAATGGTCGCGGTATAATAAGGCCTTATAATAATCCCTGCAGTCAACTTAACTAGTTTTATACTAATCAAATACCAGTCAGCTAGGCGGCTTCAACTAGTTCGAGTTCTGTAATTTTTCCATATTAGCAACTGGTATTTTTAACACGGCGATGTCCTACGAGATGGCAATTGTCCTTCTCTGCATCAGCACCATACCAATTGGCTGACTAGTCAGCCTCTGCATTAGGAATATACCAGTTGATATACTTGTTATTATACACATCAGTATCATACCATTTAAGATACTAGTTCGTATATACGTCAGGATCGTACCAGTTGAAAGAATAGTTCATATATACATCAGAATAATACCAGTTGGCAGACTAGTTCATATATACATCAGAATCATACCAGTTGAAAGACTAGTTCATATATGCATCAGAATCATACCAGTTGACAGACTAGATCATATATGCATCAGAATCATACCAGTTGGCAGACTAGTTCATATATGCATCAGAATCATACCTGTTGACAGACTACTTCTTATATGCATCAGAATCATACCTGTTGACAGACTACTTCTTATATGCATCAGAATCATACCAGTTGACAGACTAGTTCATTAACGCATCAGAATCATACCAATTAACAGACTAGTTAAAAAAATCATCGGAATCATACCAGTTGTCATACTAGTTCATATATGCGTCAGAATCATACCAGTTGATATAGTAGTTCATTTATGCATCAGAATCATACCAGTTGACATATCAGTTCATTTATGCATCATAATCATATCAGTTGACATACTAGTTCAAATTTGCATCAGAAATATACCATTTGACATACTAGTTCATATATGCATCAGAATCTTACCAGTTGACATACTAGTTCATATATACATCAGAATCATACCGGTTGACATACTGCTCAGTCTATGCGGCAGGACATACTAATCATTATGCCCATTCAGATCGTACCACTTGTTATACTAGTCCACGAATTTGACATTCATTCCAGTTGGTATACTAGTCGGTCTATGCACCAGTATCATAGTCAGCCTCTACATCAGCAATATACCAGTTTATTCTTTAGAAAGCAGCGACTATTTGTATTTATCTAAACACGAAAAAGCATCTGTGAATTACAAGGTAAAAAAGAAGCAGTTACAAGAGAAAAAAAAAGCAATTGTCCTCTTCTGCATCAGCACCATACCAATTGGTATACTAGTCAGCCTCTGCATCAGCATTATACCAGTTGATATACTAGTTCATACACAGCCAAAAATGAGCTAAAGGCTCTGAGTTCGATTCTCGGTAAAGTTAACTCAAGTTTTTTTTTTCTATATTTTTTAAATTATGTTGTTTATTGTATTTTTAATTTAATTTTTGAATTCTACTTGCAATGGCTCCTTTCAAATTCCGCGTCCGCCCAATTGCATTCAACTTTGTAGGATCCACTTTCATACAAAGTTTTTTAAACGTAAAGCGAAGCGAAATTTTTGCAAATTCTCAAAAACGAGGCGCGCATTTGTCAAAGTTTTATGTAATTGGGGCTTTGGGGTTGTATTTTTAGGTAAGGTAAATTAAGGTTAAGTTAGTCGTCCACTGCGGAGTTCCGGACCCACATATGATATAGAGATAAAATTAAGTCTTATTTTTACATCAAAAAGAGTCAAAGTAAGACTGCTTTCATGCTGGGCCATACACTCGAGTTAAAGGAGCATTGGTAGAGTTAATTTATATTGTTTATGCCGCAACGTAAAAAAAATGGCGGTTATATACCAACAGGTTGTCATAACCTCTAACGAGACTTTTGCCGAACTTCTCTTCCAACTTATAGTGTGCTGCTTTAATTTTTTCCCTATGAGTTGGCGGGACCTAGTTTTTTTTTTATATTTAAAAATCTGTGACTGTTCAAACAGTTGAATGCAGTTAGGTTAGGTTAGGTTAAAGGCTGCCGCAGAGGCACACTTAGGCCAGTTTTGAAAATACCGTTGTGATACCACCAGCACTAGGAAAGTCAGTCCCGGGACCCAGCCATTTGGAAAATCCCAGCGGTCTGGTTTAGACTATCCAGGAAGGGAACTCCCAAAAAGCGCGTTCCCGCGCCGCTTAAGGCCGGGCAGTTGCAGATGAGGTGCTTCACCGTTTCCTCTTCCTCATCATCTTTGCAGCTCCTACAGCATCGTCGATAGGGCACCCCTTCTGCGTGCCTACCAATAAGGCAGTGCCCAGTTAGAACACCTATTAATATTAAGATTTCTCTCCTTCTTAGGGCGTGAATGCCTCTAGATCTTTTATGATCCCATTTCGGCCAGGTTTGTTTGGATGTCCGGCAACTTGGGGATTGTTGCCACCTTTCGTTGGGTTGGAGTACACACTCCGTCAAGCCAACGAAAAGTAGCAACAATCCCCAGGGTGCCGGACATCCAAACAAACCTGGCCAAAATGGGATCATAAAAGATCTAGAGGGATCATAAAAGATCTGAATGCAGTTACAGAATTTCCATTTGATTTTCAGAAAAATACAATTGACATTCAGAAAATTACAATTGATATTCAGAAAACTTTCTGAATATAAACTGAAAAAGGTGTAGTATGATTTCAACCCGAGTTTCATACATACTTGCATACTAGTACGAACCAGGATTTTTCTGACTAGTATTATTTCGTCCAGCAAATTATAGTTGTATACTAGTATGTTTTCTGATTAGATTGGCATTGATTAGTTTAAGGGTAATCAGCAAAGAACTAGTATAAAAACATCCATAAAATGTATAGTAAACGAGCTAGGTGTCTGCTGAGTAGTTTGGAATTGATTAGTTTGAAGGTAGTCAGAAATTAACTAGTATGAATACACCACAAAATTTTTAGGCGTAGAACTATAATGTTGCTGAGTAGTTTGGCATTGACTGGTTTAAAGCTAATCAGAAATGAACTAGTATGAATACACCACAAAATGTACAGTCAATGAATTACATTGTTTGCCGAGTAGTTTGGCAATGTCTGGCTTAAAGGAAATCAGAAATGAACTAGCATGAATACACCACAAAATGCATAGTCAATGAACTAGAATTTTCGCTAAGTAGTTTGGCATTGAATGGTTTAAAGCTAATCAACAATGAACTGGTATCCATATGCCACAAAATGCATAGTCAATGAACTATATTGTTTGCTGAGTAGTTTGGCCTTCACTGGTTTGAAGCTAATCAGCAATGAACTAGTATAAATACACCACAAAATGTATAGTCAATGAACTATATTCTTTGCTGAGTAGTTGGACATTGACTTGTTTAAAGGTGATCAGAAATGAACTAGTATGAATACACCACAAAATGTATAGTCAATGAACTATATTGCTTGCTGAGTAGTTTGGCCTTGTCTGGTTTGAAGCTTATCAGCAATGAACTAGTATAAATACACCACAAAATGTATAGTCAGTGAACTATATTGTTTGCTGAGTAGATCGACATTGACTGGTTTAAAGGAGATCAGAAGTGAACTAGTATGAATACACCACAAAATGTATGGTCAATGAACTATATTATTTGCTGAGTAGTTCGACATTGACTGGTTTAAAGGTGATCAGAAATGAACTAGTATGAATACACCACAAAATGTATAGTCAATGAACTATATTGCTTGCTGAGTAGTTTGGCCTTGACTGGTTTGAAGCTAATCAGCAATGAACTAGTATAAATACACCACAAAATGTATAGTCAATGAACTATATTGTTTGCTGAGTAGTTTGGCATTGACTGGTTTAACGCTAATCAGCAATGAACTAGTATGCATACGCCACAAAATGTATAGTCAATGAACTAGAATTTTCGCTGAGTAGTTTGGCATTGACTGCTTTTAAAACTAATCAACAACGAACTGGTAGGCATATGCCACAAAATGGTTAGTCAATGAACTAGTATGTTTGCTGAGTAGTTCGGAATTTGACTGCAGGGAATAATATAGTATGAAATGGAATTTTGCCTATTAGTATTTTTTCTAAAATAGATAAGACTTTTTCTGACTACGCCTTTTTCAGTTTATATTCAGAAAGTAACAATTCATATTCCGAATTTCCATTTTATATTCAGAAAAATACAATTCACATTCAGAAAATTACAATTGATATTCAGAAAGCTTTCTGAATATAAACTGAAAAAGGTGTAGTATGATTTCAACCCGAGATTCATACATACTTGCATACTAGTACGAACCAGGATTATTCTGACTAGTATGATTTCGGCCAGCAAATTATAGTTGTATACTAGTATGTTTTCTGATTAGATTGGCATTGATTGGTTTAAGTGTTATCAGCAATGAACTAGTATAAAAACACCCATAAAATGTGTTTACTACACGGGCTAGGTGTTTGCTGAGTAGTTTGGAACTGATTAGTTTGAAGGTAGTCAGAAATTAACTAGTATGAATACACCACAAAATGTATAGTCCAAGAACTCTAATGTTGCTGAGTAGTTTGGCATTAACTGGTTTAAAGCTAATCAGAAATGAACTAGAATGCATACACCACAAAATGTGCAGTCAATGAACTATATTGTTCGCTGAGTAGTTTGGCCTTGACTGGTTTGAAGCTAATCAGCAACGAACTAGTATAAATACACCACAAAATGTATAGTCAATGAACTATGTTGTTTGCTGAGTAGTTCGACATTGACTGGTTTAAAGGTGATCAGAAATCAACTAGTATGAAAACGCCACAAAATGTATAGTCAATGAACTATGTTGTTTGCTGAGTAGTTCGACATTGACTGGTTTAAAGGTGATCAGAAATGAACTAGTCTGAATACACCACAAAATGTATAGTCAATGAACTATATTGTTTGCTGAGTACTTTGGCCATGACTGGTTTGAAGCTAATCAGCAACGAACTAGTATAATTACACCACAAAATGTATAGTCAATGAACTATATTGCTTGGTGAGTAGTTCGACATTGACTGGTTTAAAGGTGATCAGAAATGAACTAGTATGAATACACCACAAAATGTATAGTCAATTAACTATATTGTTTGCTGAGTAGTTTGGCATTGACTGGTTTAACGCTAATCAGCAATGAACTAGTATGCATACCCCACAAAATGTATAGTCAATGAATTAGAATTTTCGCTGAGTAGTTTGGCATTGACTGGTTTAAAACTAATCAACAATGAACTGGTATGCATATGCCACAAAATGTTCAGTCAATGAACTAGTATGTTTGCTGAGTAGTTTGGAATTTGACTGCAGGGATGGAACAGTTCATCTGCAGGTGCTCCGCCGTAGCGTAAACTAGGAGGGAATATCTGAATGATTGTTGCGAAATGCTTGAGCGTTTTGGGTATTTAGAGAAGGAAGGGCAAGAGACTAAATGGGCCAGCAGGTTTAAGTGAGTCTATCTGTCATGCAGAGGCGCAGCCAAAATAGCCTAACCTAACTGTACGGTGTAATAACAGCACAACAGGCTTTCACTTGGAACTAAATAATAATTATATTTGCTTTATTGGTATGTAATATCCTGGTAATACTATTTTAACTCAAAAAAGAGTTATCGGGACTCCAGGGTGGCTAAGCTATATCCTATCTCACGTTGACAGATATATATAAGCTGATACAAACCCGAAATCAGAGCTGTTAATTTTGATTAGTAATTAGTAATTGATTGATTAGAAAATTTTTTAATTACTAATGATTATTTTAATTGCTTTCAAGAAAAAGCAATTACTAATTGATTACGATTAGAAAAAATCAAAAAAAAAATCAAAAAAAATCCAAAAAAAATTAAAAAATCAAGAAAAAATCAAAAAAATCAAAAATAATCAAAAGTAATCAAAAACGGCTTTTTTTGATTACTTTTGATTTTTTTGATTTTTTCTTGATTTTTTTTAATTTTTTTGATTTTTTTTTATTTTTTTTTTATTTTTTTGATTTTTTTTGATTTTTTTTGATTTTTTTTGGATTATTTAAAAGTTTTGTCGTTAAAAGTATAAACATCTGTGTATCTTTGTATGCAAATATATATACCTACTTACACTTTGGGGCTCATGGATTTCTAGAATGAACCTTGATCGCTAAGTATATGTACATATGAGATAAAATGCCAGGTTTGATGGTTATATGCGTTGAAAATTTGTCCCTTTTATATCTAAACGGGTAGTGTCGTGCATTTCTCGTTTAAAACCCTATGGGTACGGTCGGATGGTTGTATTCGAACACTTATAAGTATGCTACACAAAGTAAAACGTGGGCATACCAACTACATATGTATGCCCAAAAGAGACTAGTAATGATCAATTGATCAAAAATTAAGTGGTTATTATCCATAGAGAGAGGTCCGGGATTAATAACTTTCGGCCAAAATGGACGACGTAGTCATTTTGTTGGAGTAGAGAATAGTAGAAGTAGAATCGTTTTATTTTTATTCATTTTTGTTTAAGTAATGCTATTTAGTAATATTTGTGAATAATATGTAAGTAATAATGTAATGACAATTAAAGAACAATAACACAAATAGTCAACAATAACGGTATTCAGTTTAAAAATAATTCATGTAGGTGGACATGAGTGCGTATCGACACGCAAATTTTCGCCGTTCACTCATATAAAGTATTTGTGTTGAGCGTTCGGCAGATACAGCACGCCAATACTTAGAAGTTAAAATTTGATTTTAGCAATGTAAGTGCTTCAAAAGAAATGTCAGATAATGACCCACGGTTTGGAGCATTAATAATTTCAGCAAAAGAAAACAGCCTTTCAACCGTACCGGACGATATTAATGGTGTGTTGAAAAATATTGCAGCCTCCTTTAGAACACCTCTTGTTTGCCATATGTCAGCTCCAGTTGCTGAATCACTCATATAACTATATAATTGTGTTTGCACAACATATTTCAACGCCTCCGTGGTTGTTGTTGGAATTACACCGTTAATTCTTGCTTCACCTATACATTTGTATGTTTGTGCAAGTGAATATTTATGTATGAACATATTTTTCTACAACAGTACTGGAAAAAAATAAAAAAAAATAAAAAAATCAAAAGTAATCAAAAGTAATCATTACTTTTGATTATTTTTGATTACTTTTGAATTTTTGATTTTTTTTTGGATTTTTTTTAATTTTTTTGATTTTTTTTGATTTTTTTTTAATCAATTGAAAAAATAATCATTAAAAAGTGAAAGTAATTGGTAATCAATCATTAGGTGGCTTCTCAAAAAATAATCAATGAAATGCTAATCATTACCGATTACTAATCAATTATTAACAGGTCTGCCCGAAATAAAAACTTATTATATTATTCTCTACGTACAACATAAATTTTGAATATTTTTTACATATTTTTTTTACATATTTTCAGCATATTGAAAAAACATAAAATTCCGAGCTCTGGTTAAAACAGTTATTCTCTGCTCTTTTTTCTTAAATAATTGGAAATCTCAGTGCAATCTTTTTGTGTTTGATGTTTCATTATTTTACATATACGGCAGAAAGAATTTGCCGAAAATGATTTCACATACCCCAGCACTGCGTTCACGCCAAAATTATCGCCTAATATTTGTGCAAGTTTAATGAATATTTTGCAACTCTTGCCATCTACTACGATGGTCAAACCATCAGTTTGCCATTTATTTAATATATCAATTAGTGGCTTAAGAGCTGTATTAACACAATTTTCATTCAGGTCTATAGATTTTATGAGCCCAGCGACAAATATATTGGAAAGACGACTGCTTTGACTTTTGGCAAAGATGCAAATGTATAATAAATTCCACAAATTTTCTGCTGTCCAGATTTCGATCCTAATGGATAATTGATTTCAAAGTCATCCAAATATAAGAAAAGAGGTATTGTTCAGCAGGTCGTATCGGTATTACAAATGTTCTAAAGACTCCGTTTAGAAAATATTAAAATGTGCGGGAGTTTTTCGCTTCTTCTATGCAAGAAAATGTTCCTTTTAATACATTTTCACTTTCGAAAAAACTTTTAAATTGAAATTTAATATCTAAAAGGGTTATTTCTGTTTTTGTTCACGTTAAAGAAGGATTATTGTTTAAAACTATTACTGATAATTCATTGCTTATAACATATTTTTGGGAGGCTTGAAGTATTACATATTTTCCAATTCCTTAAAAAATTTATATTCAGTTTTGACAAACGAAAATGTAAAAGACGCTATAATGAACAGACACAACACACGTCTTTTATTTGAACATTCTTGAATATTAGTATATTTAAAAGTATTTAAATGTTAAAGTTATTTGATTAAAAGTATAATTTCACATATATTTCATTTTTGTCAGGATTTGAATTTGTCCGTTCGACTTCCCGTTGATTCACCGATTCTGCACTGACTGCCTTCTCTCTCCTTTTTGTGTTGGGGTTGCCGATCAGTTTACGGTAGAGATGTATTTCATGGTAGATTTAAGGGTTCACGCAGACTTGCATTTATTGGTCTTTTATTCGGCCAATCCTGATCATTCAAGACGACCTCGTCTTCGTCGCTTTCGCCGCCAAACCCATCCAAATTAGGCAATTGGCACCACGGCTTAAGTTTATCAGAAGCAAAAACTGATGTGTAATGCCGCTGTTTACGCTTTGATTCAGGTAGATCTTCTATGAGATACCTATCATTGCCAATCACTTTGGTTACCATAAACGGCCCCTTGTACAATGGTTCCAATTTACGAGAGCCACCCGTACTAGCCGGTTCGTTTTGAGCTACGACTATATCACCGACATTATACTGAGTCGGTTTACGATGCCTGTCATCGAATATCTGTTTTGCCTTCTTTCGTTGTATGTTAACTTTGTACGCTGCCTCTTTTTGGATTTCTTTGATTTCTTCTTCGCTAAATACCTCATCTCTGTGTAACGCCAAAATTAGTTTGTTTTGCAGGATATCTCTTGGTTTGAAGCTAAGGAGTAATTCTTGTGGGGTCCGTTGCGTTGTCTTATTTTTCATTGTGTTAATAGTCCATTGTATACCACGAAGTTCTTCGTCCCAATTTTTGTCGTTGCTGCTGGATGGGAGTAACATACTCAAGATGGTCCTATTGGTGCGTTCAGCATGCCCATTTGCACGCGGAGTTCGGACTGCATTAAGTATGTGCTTTACATCATTCTCACTACAATATTGTTTAAAATCATTGGACGTGAATGCGCTGCCGCGATCAGTTACGATGCGTGTTGGGACCCCGAAGTAACTGCTTACTTCATTTAATAATACTAAAACGTGACGGGTCGCTGTGCTTTTGACCGCTCGTGCTACTGTGAACTTTGTGAAAGCATCTACCAAAACTATAATATGCTCATTCTGTTTCTTACTACGCGGAAAAGGTCCAAGGTGATCAAGATGTACAGTCTTGAATGGTATTGGCTCAATCTCATCATAGTGATATTCTCCTTCTATCTTGCCGCTTCGCTGTTTATTATATATGCATTCTATGCACGACTGTATATACGACTTCGTAAAGTTACGCATACGAGGAAACCAAAAATATTTTTGAGCTTCCTCGATGGTTTTCTCTGTACTTATATGTTTCGCTTTCTCGTGTATATTTTGAATTATCTTGTACCGCATTGCCTTGGGTACAACCCATAATTTTTTATCTTTGACTTTACGATAGAGACGCTCATTTTCGAGTTTGTATTCTTGTTCTGTAATTTTGTCACCGCACGCCAATTTCTCGACAATTGCACGTATGTCAGAATCTTGATGTTGCATGCAATATACCCAGTCACCTATTTCTATTTCTGCCTTTGCAATTTTTAAAGAGGCAGTATCTATATCTGAGCTATCTTCGTACGGCATTCAGCTTAACACGTCAACATGTTCCATCCGTCTGCCTGGTCTAAGCTCTAATTTTATCGAGAAGTCTTGGATACGAAGCCACCACCTTGCAATTCTGGGTATCAGTTCCCGTTTGTTCATTGCTGCAGTGACCGCACTACAATCTGTTACAACGACAACTTCTTTCCCTTGTACATAATATCGAAATCTTTCTAGGCTACTCACAACCGCTAAGGTTTCCAACTCGTAACTATGGAATTTTCGTTCGCTATCGGTTGTTAACCTACTGTAATAAGCGACTGGCTTCCAGTCAGCACCCTCGCGCTGTACCAGCACGCCTGCTATACCTATCGAACTGGCATCGGTGTGTATCTGATGGTCTGCTTCTACTCTGTACCCAGTCATTACCGGTTTGGTCGTTAACGCTCGCTTCAATGCAAGAAACGATTCTTCCTGTGGTTCACTCCACTCAAAGGATTCCTCTTTCCGCAGAAGTTTACGAAGGGGTTCGCTGATAATCGAATAACCTGGTACGAACCTTCGGAAATACCCACTGAGACCAAGAAATTTTCTTATTTCTGTCGCTGATTTCGGTACAGGAAAATTATATACCGCCGCCGTCTTTACAATACCAGGGCTTATGCCGCCTGGGTGTAGCTGATGCCCTAAAAACTCGATCGTTTGCTTAAAGAATTCGCATTTATTTAAATTAAGTGTTAAGTTCATTTTGCGTAAGACCTCAAAAGTACGCGTTAATTTGTCAATCATTTCGCCGATGTTGCTACTTCCCACTAATATATCGTCCATATAGTGTATTATGTCGCCACTCTGTGTGTTGTCTTTGATAATTTGCATAAGTCGTTGAAATACCGCTGGAGCATTCCGCAGACCAAACGGCATTATTTTAAACTGGAATAGGCCATCAGTTGTTACAAACGCAGTATACCGGCGACACCCTTCTTCGATTGGTACCTGATAGTAGCCACTATTTAGGTCTAAAACCGAACAATATTTAAACTGCATGGCTTCGCTAAGCCTTTCCTCAATATTCGGAGTTGGGAATATTTCTTTTGCTGTGTACTGATTTAATCGACGATAATATACGCATAAACGTTCGCCCCCTGTCTTCTTTTTCACCAATACGATTGGACTTGCATACTCTGATTCTGATTTCTCGATTATGACACACGCCAAGAGTTCGTCGATCATCTCTTTGACTAAATGCTTTTTTGGTTCCGGTACCCTATATGGTTTTTGTAACACCGGCACGTCAGTCGTTAATTCTATTTTCATTTGTATGGCATTAGTTAACCCGATACCGTTTAAATTTTCGGCAAAAACGTCGTTATAATTTTTAAGCAAATTCTGCAATCTGTCTTTAGCTTTATCTTCGATATCGCCCACAATATCGCTTGTATTTACAACTGGATGTTCACCTGTTATTTTTATGACCTGCGAGGAAAACGTCAACTTGTTGTTATTTATTTCCGCCCTGACGCTATCATTTTCAAATAAGTCCTGTCCCAACAGAACATCAGTTGTTAACATATCGTCATCAATAATTAATAAATTTATATTAACGCTCATATTGTCAATAACCATGTTTGTGTCGATTTTCTCCGTCAATATTCGTTTACCGCCGCATATGCCTTTAATTTCCATCGTGCAATGATGTCGTCTTATGTTCATGTTGTCTACTATTGACCGTCTTATAAGGCTACATTCACTACCAGTATCTACAAAAGCAAGCAATGACTTACCATTAATAGTGATTGTTTTCTTGCAAAAGTTTCCAAACTGTTGATATTGAGCAATCTTAACGTTGGCTTTTTGCACAGAGTTATCGTTCTCATTTTTAACACGGCGTTGTTGCTTCGGTTTTGTACAATTACGCGCGATATGCCCGACGTCATTACAAGTTATTATTTTCTTTTCACCAACGCTTTGATTCACATCTTTTGCACTGTTCATATTTTGCTTATTTACATATTCGCTTTTAGTATTTTTCGACACTGATACATTTTGCAAATAATTTTCTATTGTTTCACGCATATCTTTTATAGACTCAAACCGAATAGTCGCGATTGCTGTTTGTAATTCCCGGTGTTTTAGTCCATCACGAATATATTTTATTGTTGCTTTTTCGCTTAGCTTGTACCGCCGACCTAAGCTATTCATTCGAAAACAATAATCTAAAATCTTTTCGTTTTGCTTACGCGTCGAATATTCCATTTTATGGTGCACCTCAGCTTCATTTAGCTCGCGGCCAAATTCTCTTTGCAAATCGTTTGCTAATGCACTCCAGTTAGAATAAAACGACGGAGATGCATCCAACCACATTCGCGCTACACCTTTAAATTTACTATAAACCGCTAATAGCAAACACTTTTCGTCCCATTCATACGCGTTTACGGCACTGTTCACACGATCTATAAATTGTTCTACAGTCAAAGAATTTTCGTCTGTTGGATTAAATTCGGGTATTGTTTCCGCAATAACCTTAACACTCGCATTTCGTCCCACTGTGCTATTTACCGGCACATTGTTTACATTATTTCCACTCGAATTGTTTTCTGTATTTTCACTCGACTGCGATTGCCTCGACAAGTCACTCATCATACCCATCATGCTTTCCAACAAGGCCGGCCATGCGTGCACATTGTGCACTTTTGAGTTTATACTCAAACACCAACGCTAACGATGTGCACGCACGAAGTTGTGCTTTCGGTGGTTCGTCGTTGTTTCACTCATTATGCGGAGTAAGAAAAACAGTGAGCGCAAAAGAAAACGTACATAAATACTACTTTGCGTAATTTAATGTATAATTATTTCCCTTTTATTTTATTTGTTTTATTTTATTTTATTTCATTTTATTATATTATATTATATTATATTATATTATATTATATTATATTATATTACATTATATTATATTTTATTTTATTTTATTTTATTTCATTTCATTCCATTTTATTTTATTTTATTTTATTTCATTTCATTTCATTCCACTTTATTTTATTTTATTTTCTTTTATTTCATTCCATTTTATTTTATTTCATTTCATTTCATTCCATTTCAAAGCAAATAATAAAATATCCTTTTGATTTTATAGTTTCACAGTCCGCATTTTCTTTACAGCCACTGTACGCAAAATCACTCAAAACTTACGCACACTTATGCAAATGTTTTAGTATTTGTTTGGCCGGCCCTGCTTTCCAACATCCCTCGCAACTCGTCTACTTGAGTTTGCAAGTTGCCTGTTGACTCGCTTATCTCAATAATCTCAATGTCTTCACTGTTTAAGCACTCACTCAAACGTAGAACCAACTCTGCTTTTGTTCCTGTCGTTGACAACTCACGCCTACGGAGCTGCTCTTTTAGCTCGTCAACTTTCAAACTAGCAATTTTCATTTTGCACTCGTTTTCTTTATTCTTATTAGAAAACCAAAATCACTCACGTTCTTTGTATGATTTCTTTGCGTCTCGTTTTTACACAACTAGACGGCACTGTTTACTTGCAATTAGATTTCTTTGCGCTTTAATTTGTTTCTCACAAAAATTTAACCGCTCTCATCAATTTGCCACGTTTCTCTTTGTTCCGCTATTTCAACCGATCGTCCATTCGTACGCCCGATTTTTCCCGATTCAAATTCAACTGTCGCTTTCTTGTCCTGCTTTGCTATTTTCGATGCTCGTCCATTCGTACGCGCACCCGATTACAACAACAGCATTCAATTTGATTTCAAACCGTCGCAACGCGTCGATTTCACGATTCATGCATATGCTTGCACATTTCAATGCGCAAAACGATACAGATTAATTTGCTTCGAATATTCTTAATGCGGATACATATTTATGTATGTATATTTTAACATTCATACATTTCTTTTAACTTATTTTTTTCTCCCACTTTTGCTTTGTGAGTTCCGTCTCACTTCTGAACTAAAAGACGCTATAATGAACAGACACAACACACGTCTTTTATTTGAACATTCTTGAATATTAGTATATTTAAAAGTATTTAAATGTTAAAGTTATTTGATTAAAAGTATACTTTCACATATATTTCATTTTTGTCAGGATTTGAATTTGTCCGTTCGACTTCGCGTTGATTCACCGATTCTGCACTGACTGCCTTCTCTCTCCTTTTTGTGTTGGGGTTGCCGATCAGTTTACGGTAGAGATGTATTTCATGGTAGATTTAAGGGTTCACGCAGACTTGCATTTATTGGTCTTTTAAATGGTTCAGATATACAATTCAAAATCTCTTTAAATAATAGTTCATTACTATTGTCTAAAATCAAAGATGTAATTACTTCACATATGGGAGCAGTTATTTTTTCCGTTATTGAATTTTGAATATCCAAAACACTTTTTCTTGAAAAATTGGGATTTCTATGAAGATCAATTTTTTAAAATCTGAATTGAAAGCTCGAAACTCTTCAATTGAATTATTGCCTGGATTTTCAATATCGTCGGCTAAGAGTGTAAACCTGCCAACGACCAAAAAAATATTTTTCAGCTAATACCTTGACTTAGACCCAGAAAGTAATACTCTAGAACAGAACAGTAACCGGGCGACAGAAGCTCTATATGTTGGATTTAGCAGCTTTGCTCATCAAAAATTTTTTTAACTTGTATATTTATTTTGAGGCTTTTCTTTCGTTTGCCAACTGCAGAATCGGCTACTGCTTCGAAACGCATCAAAAAGTCGATTTGGCTATGAACGGTATTTAGCAGGTTTACACTCTTAGCCGACGATATGTATTTTATTTTCTTCAGGACAATTTTGTTTTCGTATTTCAATACTTTTATTAAAATTAAGTTCTTTTACATGTTTTTTCTACATGTTTTCGAAAACGATAAATGTTAGTGAAAATTTGATTACAATTTTCGACTTTACATATAAATTTATAAATATCTGGCACGCCATGGTAAGCTTTGATGTCGCTGATAAAAATTCCTATACAAAAGAAATGTAGGCCGCACAAGAAGCCAGGAAGTTTGGGCATTTTGAAATATTTTATTTATGATTTTTATTTAAGACGAATCTAATTTACTTAATAAACTTGAAACTGAGGGAAAATCCTCAGACTTTACCTACCTCAAAAAAGTATTGCTCTAGAAATTCCCAAACTTCAATTCGAAAAACATGGCTTAACTTAATAATGTACTCAGCAGCTTTCATAAATGAGAAACATTTCCATTTAAGGCCGCAACAAAATACATAAAATTCTGAAATACACTGAAAATCTGTGCCTACTGCTATTATTCGGGGCTGTAATGTTTGCTTTTTGTCAGCATAATTTTTAATTAACCCTCTAAATGGCAAATCTTCAAAACTGAGAAAAAGTGTGCAAATATTTTTTTTTATGTTAAGTTTTAGGACAAAAAGTAAGCTAGAAACGAGTTTTAGAAAAAAAATATTTTCATTCCTAAATTAAGGCAGTCCGCAGACGAGGCGCATCGTCATAGACGCGTACTCGTCATTTCACTGAGCACGAATTTCCCTTCTTCTCAAGATCTGCACACGACGCTGCAGAAAAAAAGCACACAAAGAACTGTCAAAATTGCAATTTTAATTAATTAATACATTTTCCGCACATTATTAACACATATTTCTTCCGATTGTATAAATTTTCTATTTTTTCTTTCGAAAGAAAAAAGAAAGCAAAGCCACGGCACACAAAAATCGAAAATGAAAAATGTATACAAATGCTTCTTCTTTCTCTTTTCTAAGCGTACGACGCCTGGCGACCAGCATTGTCATACGCTGAGCAGCATGTAGCTTTCATGCTTTGCCACTTTCGTGCAGCTGCCGATTCGTGTGCAGCTCTTCATGCAAATATATGTGTTCAGCAACAAAGCGTACAAAAATCGAATGTAGCGTCTAATACCCGTCTATGACGATTCGCTCCGTGTGCGGACACGCTAATAGAGAAAAGAGGAAGGCTGTCTCAAGGCAGCCTTGCCTGTTAAGGTATAAGAATTTGTATAGGGGTACTAAAGTAACGAATTCAAATTTATTAAAAAATATAGGTATAAAATATACATTAGAGGCTATTTGCATTTATTTTTTGGCATGGTATGCGGCAAAATAGTTTTTTGAAGAAGGTTGCATAGGTTGGCATTGAACTTCCGGCATATGCGTTGTGTTTGTGATGTTTTACAAAACTTGCAATTTTTCTTGCTGAGTTCTCTCTCCAGCCACGTTGGTAAGTGATCATATCCATGGTAACGAACGTCGATAACGGGATGTTTTGCTCTTTTACCTATTCGTCGTGAAAGATAAGCCTCTAGAAGAGGTGGAACTCGACGATACGGCGGTGGCAGGGAAGTCTGAGTGCTCTCATGTTGGTGGTGATTCAGATAAACCTGCACAAATCGAAAGCAGCCTCGGCTGCTTTAATCAGTCGTCTCTATAAAGACGACGTAGATGTGGTCCTCATCAAAGACCCCTGGGTTAACAGCTCAAGGATTTGCGGTTTGGGGACTAAGGGTTTTAAGCTTATCCGAGCCAGCGAGGGGGGCAGGCTTAGAGCCTGTATTTTGGTTAAGTCTGAGCTGAACGCCTTTCTCTTGCCCAACTATACCAATGGTGACGTTAGAGCTGCCAGTTTAACAGTCGACAGTACCAGCCTGACGATGGCGTCGGTCAATATGCCCTGCGACGCCGAAGAACCTCCGCCACAGAGGGAGGTAAAAGACCTGGTGGCAAAGTTTTCCATGGGTCATCTTATTATCGGAACTGACGCCAATGCTCATCACGTCCAGTGGGGAAGCTCCGATATCAATACTAGAGTCGTTGTTTGACTATTTGTTAACAACTAACCTGGTAGTTTGCAACGTGGGTAACGAACCTACGTTTATTACTAAAACCCGTAGGGAGGTCATAGATCTCACTATTTGCAGCGAAGGCGCTTATGAGTGGGTCAGAAAATGGCGTGTTCTCGATGAACATTCATTCTCCGACCACCGGTACATAGAATTAGTTCTAGACTTTTCTGTTGAGCAGCCGGTTATGAAACGCAACCCACGTAACACTAACTGGCAGCTACACAGTGAAATACTATCTAGGCACTTACCAGCACTGCCCCCACAAGTCCCCTCATCAGTAGGGGAGTTGGAGGATCTGATAAAGACCTTTACAACGGTCGTAAGAGGCGACTAATATGCACATAGGTAATTGACGGGCTACTCGATGGTTGATCTACGGATATGATGCCTCTCACCTCTCATTACCCATCTTCTCCTTCCTCATGGATGGAGGGATGCCATGACCTAGAAGGTTCCACTGGTCATACCAAATCGCTACCACGGCAGTCGGGCAGTACCGCAAGGGAGTACCGCAGCGTAACGGGGTCATATCCGGCCAAGGACTGTCAACTTCGGCATCACTCCCCAAAACCTTCGGGGAGTGTTTTGTTGTTAACAACAACAACAAAACCAATAAGTTAGAGCAGGCTTGCCCAGTGCCAAAACCACGCGGTAAACATAGGCCGCATTGGTGGTCCTACGACCCGGACTCGGTCCGCAAATCATGTAGGACACAATTTAATAAGGCCAAGAGCCTTGGCACGGAGACCCAATGGCTCGAATATAAAGTTAAACTTAGGGCCTTCAAAAAAGCTCTAAGGCAGGCGAAGAGAGAATCGCGGAGAAATTTCTGCACTGGGGTCGAAAATGTCGACGATACAGCGAGACTTAGACGAGTGCTCTCAAAGACTCAAACAGCCACAAGCTATTTGCGCAAACCTGACGGATCCTGGACCAGCCCGGAGGGGGAAACTCTAGAGCTGCTCTTGAATACGCACTTCCCAGGGAAGGCGTCTCATTACGAGCCCAAGGACTATAGGCCGATCAGTCTCTCACCCTTTGTGCTCAAAACCTTCGAGAGGATAATAAATGACTACCTCTCCTCTACTACACGGAAGTCATTCTGATGCAGGATGCTTTTCTTATAATATCGACGAGAAAAACAATCAAATTTCCATGCGTTTACAATAGCAGAATTTAGTAGAGAAATCCATAAAGACCAATAAAATTTTTTGGATCGTATCGCAATGTAATAGTTCTGGGCGGCATTGTCATGAAGATCCACTCCACACATACCCATATTATAATTTTTAAGTAGCTGAGGCTGGTTGTAGTTTGCATATCCTCCAGGTTGAACAATTTCCCCACAAGCGCTTACTTTTTGCTTCTTCCACCTTTTTGCAGGCGGCCGCCGTGGTGTAGCGGTTAAGTGTTCGGCCTTCTACACCAAGTCGTGGCGGTTCGATGCCCCACAAAAGTAACATCAAAAATTATTTAGAAAAAGAATTTTTCTAAACGGGGTCGCCCCTCGGCAGTAGTTTGGCAAACTCTCCGGGTGTATTTCTGCCATGAGAAGCTTCTCAGCAAAAAATTCATTTGCTTTGCAAGTGCCGTTCGGAGTCGGCAAAAAACTGTAGGTCCCGCCAACTTGTAGGAAAGACTCAAAAGCAACACACCACAAGTTGGAAAGAGAAGCTCGGCTAAAAATCTCGTTAGAGGTTATGATAACCTGTTGGTATATCGCCGCCATTAGTTTTTTTTTTTTTTTTTTTTTGATATTGCTGGTATCAAATTGGTAGTCATGATTGCGTTTCTCCAATTGCCTTCCCGTTTTAAGTTGGGCACATACAATAGGATTTGCTCGTACGGTGCCAGTAGCGCAGAGTCTTTTCTCAGATAACAGGCACATTAGGCACATAGGAAACACATAAGTACAGGATTCCTGACGTGTACGCGTACGCAGAGCTGGTCAATAAGTGTATCGGAGTTAGTGAGTGTTATTAATGCTGATGATTCCTGATGATGATCTCAGATTGACAAAACAACAACAAAATTTAGTTGCTTTATTTAAAATAGGCCTAGAGCTCAAAAATAGTCAAATAATATACATATATTGGACGGCCAAAATCGCCTAGGCGGTTAAAGGCTATTTTAAGTAAGTACCTAGTAATATATATATTAGGGTGATCCAAATAAGAAAAATTGGTTCTTTTTTCGGTCTTACCCCTTGAAACTATAGGTATTGATGAGAAAATAAGCCTTGCAAAAAATTTGCGCACTAACTTAACCCTTAGGGGCGGCTTTTTTTTCGCCCTTTCCCATACATTTTGTATGGGGGAAAATGGCATTTTTTTTTAAAGTGAATTTTCTTTCAATTTTTGAAACTTTTTTCAAAATATTTTTGTATACTCTTAAAGTTGAAGCTTTGAAGCTTCCAAAATGGTATGCTATGTGCGATTATCTTAACAATTAAAATAATTACAGCCATTTAAAATTTACTAGATTTTATACGTGTTACTGTGTATGTGTGTGCAATAGTACAAAACTCAGTCATTTTCAAATGGCTGTAATTCTCTTAATAGTTAAGATAACCGCACATGGCATACCATTCTGGAAGCTTCAAAGCTTCATCCTTAAGAGTATGTAAAAATATTTCAAAAATTAGTGCCCTTGAGCAAGGCCGAAATTACGTAATCATGGTAGCTTGTAATTGTTGTTACTTTTCCATCTTGTTCACTAATAATAAAAACATAGAATAATTTAAGAAAAATTATTCCCAAACGGTCAAAAGTCCACCAAAGTTTCAAAATTTTTCAACTTGTTTTCGCCAAAAAACTCAAAAGAATAATTTGATAAAAATTATTCGACTGGTCAAAAGTCCACAAAAGTTTCAAAGTTCGTAAATATAATGACAAATAATAACAATAACTAAAAAAATGACAAAACAAAATTGCCGAAAGCTGTTGCTGTGCTGCAACCATCAACCGCTCGACCACTACCCGATACGCTTCCCACTGGTCTATCGCTCTATGTACAAATTGATTGTCAGATAACCAATTCAAGCTGCATGATAAAACTTTAATCGCTTATTACAGTTAAATGAAGCAGTATTAGTTAAAATTTAAATGCCTTAGACGCATACCAACAAAGCCATATGCATTTTATGAAAATGTATGCATATTTAGTATGGGTTTTAGCTTGGCAATTGTTTGTATGAAAAATTTGTTAGCGTATTAATATAATATATAGATAGATAATGGACCCAAGTACTCAATGAGCGAATGTATGAAAATAATTTCTCTAATAACACAGTGCTACAGCCATTTTACACTTTTGACGCGACCTAGCAGAGATTGTTCATCTGCTCGAGTTATGTATACACGAAACGTCCATTAAAGAGTTTCTAACACCCCCAAAATCTGGTTTTAAAGCCAAAAAAACGTTTTTTCAGTTTCTTCTTAAAAAATAATTCATTAAAAATCCAATTTTCAACTGATTTTAAAAATCTCAACGTTTTTAGACAGAGAATTGTTGGCACTTTCGAAATATATATAGTGTTTTAATCATTTGAAAAAAGTATGATATGTTTTTTAAGCCAGAAGTTGAAATTTTAGGAAATTTCATCCGGTTTTCCGGTTTCGACGTCATTTTTTTGCCACTAATTGACAATGAATGAACATCTTTGGGCATGTGTCATCGAGAGGCATTCACTACTTCATTTTACCAGTTTTTGTTTTTTGAAAAGGACTTCAAGTTTTCAAGATATGCTACATAATCCAAAATCTAACATTTTGGTCTCAAGCGCCCTACAGGGGTACTGTGTGTAATAAAGCGGGTCGATTTCAAAATCGCCCAAGTGACCAGGAAAATCGTGTTTTAGGGATAAAAATAAAATACTTTGGCCAAGGAACCATACCTCTTAAACGAGCTCTGATGTCCCGACTTTGTACATTTGGCTTTGAGCGTCAAAGTTTGAAAAATCCTACGTTGACCAATTTAGAGTGCCCCAATCGAGTCTAAATGTATCTCCGACCCTCACTTACTTTTGAGGGCCGACCCACCCATGCCAGTGGCACAACCCCTGAACGATGATTTTTTTCATGTAAAGTGCCAAAAATTGTGATTTTTTGTATGGGGAACCCCCTAGGTGGGGTTTTAGAGGGTGTTCCACTGGCATGGGTGGGTCTATCCTCCAAAGTTAGTGGGGGTCGGTCATACATTTGGACTCGATTGGGGCACTCTAAATTGGTCAACGTAGGATTTTTCAAACTTTGACGCTCAAAGCCAATTGTACAAAGTCGGGACATCAGAGCTCGTTTAAGAGGTATGGTTCCTTGGCCAAAGTATTTTATTTTTATCCCTAAAACACGATTTTCCTGGTCACTTGGGCGATTTTGAAATCGACCCGCTTTATTACACACAGTACCCCTGTAGGGCCAAAAAATTTGATTTTGGATTATGCTGCATATCTTGAAAACTTAAAGTCCTTTCCAAAAAACAAAAACTGATATAATTGAGTAGTGAATGCCTCTCGATGACACATGCCCAAAGAGGTTCATTCAGTGTCAATTAGTGGCAAAAAAATGACGTCGAAACCGGAAAAACCGAAAAAAATTTCAAAAGTTTCAATTTCTGGCTTAAAAAACATATTTCGAAAGTGTCAATAATTCTCTGTAAAAAACCGTTGAGAACTTAAAAATCGGTTGAAAATTAAATTTTTAATGATTTTTTTTTCAACGAAAACTCTAAAAAAAACGGGTTTTTGGCCTTGAATCCAGATTTTGGGGGTGTTACAAATCCTCTGAAGGGTGTTTCGTGGATAACTCGGCCAGATGAACAATATCTACTAGGTCGCTTCAAAAGTGTATTAAATTTTTTTTTTTTTGTAGCACTGTGTAATAGGAGGGGCTTATTGAGTGAAAGAATCAAACGTCATTTTGTAGAAATATGAGTTCTATTTATAGAAATTTATTATACATGGGTTTTTTTTTAATTTTTTTAGTGTTGGTAGATTAGAAATTCTTGTTTTCTAGCTTTTTTCCTTAACCATAAACAAGCAATATTTAAAAGACATTTGATTAAAAAATAAAACAATTATCAAAAGTGGTCATATCGGTCAAAACCTGTCCTCTTGTAAAAACAAATTGAGGGGATTCTACACTGAGGGAAAAACAGCGTTGTAAAATTAGATTCGATCGTTGACAATATTACATTTTTCAAAGCTGAAAAATTTTGAGTTGAATTGAAATTTTCACACTTCAAGGTGAAAATGTCTTGTTGAGTTAAAAATAATACAGTAGTTTTAACAATGATTCATTGTGAAAACAACTCAACTTGTAAAGATTTAATTTCAACATCAACTTTTTCGAATTAATTTGGCAACATTGTAAAATCAAACTGGTGATAATTGATCTGACGCTGAAAGTATACAACTCATTGCAAAGCAACACTGGTTAGATCAACAATCTCATATTGTTATCCTGAAGTTGACCAAATTCTGTTGAATTGACAAACTTTTGGTAATTTGAACGGCATTTTTTGTTGAAGTAACAGTTCATCCAGCAGAGAATGTACTGTCATTAGTGTCATAGAACAGAGCTGCAATTAGACGCCGACAAGCATAAGTACACGATGGCATAATGGTTAACACCTGCGTACAGCAGTCAACGCAGTCAACAGCCATTTTTTCAAATTTTACTCTCAATCAAAACTTCATATCGCCGCCTAAGAAGTTAACTTCAAAAAAATATTCAAAAGTGGTCAAATCGGGCAAACTCTAGCCTTTTCCAAAAACAGTTCGATTCTCGGTGAAGGCAACAAGGCAACGTGAGAAAGTGTGGCGTCATTTGGAACAAAAATGTAATTAGATGCTGGCAAGCATAAGTACACCATGTATACACCTGGGTGGACCGTTCAAGTTCAAGTTGTAGGTGTAGTCAATATAAGAACCTGGAAAATAATTTTTTTCTTACTTTTTCTTTGACTTTGAAAAAAACCAAATTATATTGACTTCACCGGTAGTCGAACTCAAAACACCTTAAACAACAAAAAAAAGGTTATTTGTGTTGTTGCTTCAGCTTCAAACATATAGATTAAACAAATATCGCAAGCGTTGCATTCACAATATTCTGACGTCTAACTTACTCCGAGAAAAGATTAAATTGACAAACGACCAACGTAATATTCTAAGAAATGTGTTCATTGTTAAAATTACATTTTTATACTCGATGCAATAAATTTCAAGGTAGGCTGACTATCATAGCTGTTTTTTGTCGATTTGACATCGTTTTTGTTGAATTTGCACTGTTTTTTCCCTCAATGTAACTTTTTTCCTTAACCATAACTTAGAAATATTTTAAAAGACATTTTATATCGATTTTTGATTTGAATTTACAAAAAACTGTAGGTATATTGATTTAAAAACAAAAAAACCGCGAGTAGCCAGTACACGTGAAAGAAGTTAACTTCTTAAATTCATAAATTCAGAAATAACGAAATATGAATAAGGTGTATTCGAGAATGGTTTAGATTCACAATTTCTTACTTCCGGTACGTGGGTAGAATTATGCCTAAATTAACAGGGGCCAATACGAATGGGATATAGAGGAAGAGGGGCGTGGTAGAAGGAAAGAGGGGAATGAAGAAAAAGGGAGGGAGATAGTGTGAAGGCGAAGAAAGATAGAAAGAAGAGTTGTAAAAGAGGTTATAAATTGCGGTTAGGTGGCAACCCTAAGTGACAACCCTGCGTGAAATTGTCATATTTGGAATACGCCCGAAAATACCTTTCATTTGATACCCATATTAGAATATCTAGCTCTGTATTTAAAAAAATTGGGATAGGTGGCAACCCTGTAAACCTCCCTAAGTGGCAACACCCAAGTATATAATGAAGAATGAATCAAATTGTCTATATGCTAAATTTTATCCAAATCGGCCAAGCAGTTCCCGAAATAAACGAAAAAATAAATAACCCTGCTTGAAATTATGTTATTTGGAATACGTTCGAAAATACCTTTCATTTGATACCCATATTGGCATATCTAGCTCTATATTTAAAAAAATTGGGAAAGGTGGCAATCCTGTAAACCGCCATAAGTGGCAACACCCATGAATTCTGCTCGGCCTAACTATTGCAATTTGTGCAATGTTAGCTAGATCCTAGAATTTCACCTTCTATTTGATTTGCACAGCTAAACATCGTGGTGGAAATCGCCTCCGCCTGAAAGTCTGCAACATACGCCTGGGAGTCGGTTACAATTTCTATTTCCATTGCATAATTTCCGTTGCATCAACAGCCATTTTCTCAAATTTTACTCTCAATCAAAACTTCATATCGCCGCCTAAGAAGTTAACTTCAAAAAAATATTCAAAAGTGGTCAAATCGGGCAAACTCTAGCCTTTTCCAAAAACAGTTTGAGGATTTTCTAGCTTTTTTCCTTAACCATACTTAGAAATATTTAAAAAGACATTTTATATTGATTTTTGATTTGATTTTTGAAAAAAAAATTTAGGTATATTGTTTTTTTTTTTTTAATGTTATTCAAAAATGGTCAAACTCTGTCTAGACTAGTTTGGTATTCGGGTTGTAAATCTGCCCTTTAACAAATTAATATACATGAATAGAAATTAGTGATTGTCTTTAGTAAAATTTAAGACGACCGCTAACCACTTCGTTTAGTAGAAAATTTAAGGACATATGAAATATATTGTCGATTTCTATATTTTAATAGAAAAATCACCAAAATTTATAGAAATAATCTACCGAAGTCCGATAAATAGACTACCATGTTTGAAAAAATTTCGCAATTTCGAGCTTATATCATTAAAAATTAGACCTATGTTAATGGTAATTTCGGGAAAAATTTACCAAAACACCCAAATCGTATAAGCGGTTGTCGCATTTCTATAATGGGTGGTATGTATGTATATTTATGACCTAAAATTATTAATTCATATGGCTTTCCGTCAACTTAAAATATTCGCAGCAAATTTTTTTTCTCGAAAATAGAGATCACAAACATAAAAATATTGTTTATAAAAGTCAAGATAAGAAATATTTATATATTAAAAAAATAAAAACTAGTAGCAACAGAACGTCGCTTTGGGTATGTGCACTTAGGTAAGAATAACATTGTTAAATAAGTATATATTAGAGTGGTCGTTAAAAATTAATTTTCTTGAGGCGCCCCCTAAAAAGCTTCCTTTTGATGAAAAAACACTAAGAAAATTTTTTATAAATTTTTTACGTCAAGACAACACGTGCCTCAAGACGATTTAAGTTGATTTTTGAGTATAATCATGTTTTTTGAGGATTTCTTATAATAAATACAATTTCATACAAAATATAAACAATCACAGAACCCGAATTCATGAGAATACTATAGTTACTGAAAATAACAGGAAATATTCCAAACAATAAGGTGTGTTAATTAAAAAAATTCATGATACTTTAATTAATATAAAAAACATGATTATACCGAAAAATCAACTTTAATCGACTTGAGGCACGTGTTGTCTTGACTTAAAAAATTTATAAAAAATTTTTCCAGTGTTTTTTCATCAAAAGGAAGCTTTTTAGGGGGCGCCTCAAGAAAATTAATTTTTAACGACCACTCTAGTATATATATATATATACATATACATATATCGTGCACATATCGCTCATTTGCTGCAACATCGTCATAACTCAAAAAACCAAAATTTTGAGTTAACATTACTATAAATCGGAAATAATATGTTTGATCAACTGGCCAAGTGTTATATCCGAGGTTTTAACATTTCACGCAACATCGCGATAGAATTAATTACTAATCCCATAAACATATATGTACATTAAGGCGCATCGCCAAAAAAAGTTGCAGTGTTTCCACCGGAATTTTAAAATTCACTCTTTTCTAAGGACTCTCCCAAAATATTTCGATAAAATATTAAGATTTACTGGAGCTAAACCGCGTTAAAAAACGCTAAAAATATCCTTTTTTATGTATAAAAAGAGTATGAAAATATATTTTTTAATAAAAATCACATGGGATGATGAATTAGCTGGAGTACAAAAAGTAAGCATAAAAAAAGTTTGTAAATTTGGTAACTGTATAACTGTGTGCTAATACTCGCAATGTGGAAAATTGGGCCAAAAAGGGTTAAATTCTCGAAAATACCTTTCAAATGATACCCTAATCGTCCAAATACGTCAATAATTGGCTGAGTTATTAAAGTTTTCCATAAACCTACCCCTCGAAATATGACCAAAAACAGCATCATACATCTCAATATTTGGATTGCGTTTATAAAATTTTCACACTTTTTTATGCTTACCTTTTGTACTCCAGCTAATTCATCATCTCAGGTGCTTTTTATTAAAAAATATATTTTCATACTCTTTTTATACATAAAAAAGGATATTTTTAGCGTTTTTTTAACGCGGTTTAGCTCCAGTAAATCCTAATATTTTTTCGAAATATTTGCGTTTTCTGTAATATCACATTTTTTGAGTTATGACGATGTTGCAGCAAATGCGCGTTATAAATACATTTGCCGCTTTGTCAGTGTACCGGCGGGTTTTATGTGAAGGTAATATGGCCTAATATTTTTGGACTTCCGTTAGAAATTAGATGTATGCCACCAAGGTCTACATGTGTTCTAATTTTCAAGGAAAAATTATTAAGCGCAAAATCTTCCCAGCCCGTCTTCGAAATGGAACCTGCTCTAGCACAGATTGAAGCTGACATTAGACTGAACATGTGTCAAAATAATTAACATTATATGTTAATTAATAACCGCACACGGCCACTGTGACCACCATTTTTTGATTTTTTACAAAACTAGAGAACAAAGTTTAGTCCCCTATATTACCCTAGTCAAGCAAATTATTTTAAAACCAATTGTGGCATATTTTTACGCTATTTATCCTCTTTCTAAACTTGCATATGCAATTTTTGCTTTGATCAAAATTTATAGCATATAATGCCAATAAAAGTACATGCCTTCAGCAAAGGGACTATAAATTGTGACTCGATGAGATCTATAAGACTGCATATAAGTTTATTTAAAAAAATGTCGGGTTGTTATAAGTTTTTGACATTAAAGTCGGTGAACACAAATATATCAGTTTCGAAGGAATCACCCATATGTATGTATATAGAATGGCGCTATATTCGAAAAAAAAAAAAATTATGTACTTCTCTAATTGTGCATTTGTGTGTGCGTGTGGATGAGTATATATATAATGCGGCGACATACACATATAATGTATTTATATGTGCACGATATATGTATATGTATAAATACACATATATACATATGTGTAACGTAGATATATACTGTCTTATCTGTACCATACACAGAAAATTTCAGTTGGAAATCGAAAAAGTGCGATTTTTTGCAAAGGGGACTTGTTGCGATTTTAATTTTTGCAGATTCTGATTCGGGAGCCCTCCCCCTAAAAAGCCTCATTTAAATTTCCATCGTTCCAGAAAGTTCGTGTCAGACATGATTTGGGCCCACCGTGATATATATATATATTTTTTTTTTTTTTTTCATTTATTACGTTTCTGAAGGCGGTACAGTAAGACGCAGAGTCTTTTAATTGTACAACATTATCAAGTGAATTACAAAATTAAAAATTTGTATCTTAAAGTTAATTATTAAAAATTTCAAAAGTAATTTAAAATAATATACTTAAATATCTTATGAAAAGAATTTCAGGAGAAAAAGTATTGGACGAGGGAACAGAAAGTCAAGAAAAGATAGAAAAGAACGAGAGATGAGTTATCTTTCAAGGAAACTAATGACTGCCTCCGCAAAGCATCTCATCGAGGTTATGCTTTTGATAACAACAGGTAGCGTGTTCCAGGCTTTAACCGTGCTAACAAAAAAGCATCTAGATGCTGATAGGGTTGTAAATCTAGGCTAGCGGTCACCAAAACTTAAATTGCAGCAATGTTAGTAACTGCAGTAGTGTTAGGGAAAAACGACTAGTTTAGTGCCCATCTGCTAACGTCGCATCGTTCAGTATCTTGCGGGCAAGAAAAAAGACAAGAACGTATGTGCGTACATTTTTCGATTTTATGCGCTGCTATACCACGTCGGTACACAATGCCATACGATAAATACTTTATGACGCCCAATGCTTTCGAGCAACTCCATTGCCTTTTATGCCACACATCTTTTTCAGGTACTAAGCTATTTCCTCTAAAAAGACATTTTGAGCTTTTCCATAAAAACATAAATGATCTAACCGAATCTAAAAGGGAAGAATTGTTTATAAAAAAAAAAATATTTTAGTTTCTTTTTACATTGATTTTCCCCACCGGTTAATAATAAATATTTTTGAAGTTAACTTCTTAGGCGGCTATATGAAGTTTTGATTGAGAGTAAAATTTGTGAAAATGGATGACGATGAAACGGAAGTTATGGCACGGAAATAGAAAATGTTGGCGACTTTCAGGCGTATGTTGCAATCTTTCAGGCGCAGGCGTTTTCCTTATATCTCGGAAACCGCTCAACCGATTTGGATAAAATTTGGCATTATAGATAGTATGATTCATTCTAAGATTAAATGCGTGGGTGTTGCCACTTGGGGAAGTTCACACTTATCTTTATTTATTTTTATTGATATCTCGGGAACCACTTGACCGATGTGGATAAAATTTGGCATTATAGATAGTATGATTCATTCTATGATTATATGCGTGGGTGTTGCCACCAGTGTTCCCAGAATTTTTTCAGCAATCCGGCTAGATCGAGAAAAAAAAACGGCTAACAAAAATTATTTCGGTGAATAAAATTATAATTTTGGCCGGAAAAACGGCTAAACATTTTTAATCAACTTTTCACTCGTTTTATTCACTTTTTTTCATTAAAACGTATAATATAAATATTATATAAAATAAAGGAGCGTTTTCTCATCTAGCCTTAAATATTAAAGTTCACGGTAAACAAAAATGTTGTATGAAAAAATTAAGATACATTTTAAAGTTTACTTCAGGAAAGGGCTCCTATTTCATAACAATAAGAAAGTTTCGTATACACCCAGCAAACAATCGGAGTCATAAATGAGTCGTCAGAAAGGAGTCCTATATAGGAGCGTTTACGCTCTTTATGAGCTGCATATACTGCACAGTTTAGGCACATAAATGGCGTTCTTTTGGCATTGAAGGGCGGAACCAAGAAACACTTCTCTGAGGCCAGGAAATATCTTAAACAGATTCTAATAAAGGTGTCCACCAACAATATTAAGAGAGAAGTCCAGAGCGATGTGTCTACAGCAAGAAGAGTTCGAACGGTTAAAACAATGATGAATGATTGAATTTTTATTTCAAATACAAAAATTTTCACAAACAAAATGTGAATATTTCTTCCAAAGCTGCTTTGTTCCAAAAACACTCTCGGTACACAGCTCATAAATTTCATCATATCGGAGTCATAAAAGATTCATATATGATTACATTTCGGAGGGTCATGTTTTATACATATTTTGGACTCATTTCGGACTCTGAAATTATGAGCGCTCCTAGAATGTTTCAGGGGCAGATGCTTTGTATCCGAATATACAGAGCTATAGTAAACATAACTAAAGCTTACATTTATATTTGTTATATCCAGGCGCGTATTCAAGGACACCCCCCGAATTGCGCAAGTTTATGCAATTTTTTTGTCTGTAACTGTAAAAAATAAAATTTAGAATATGAGTCCCAAACTCATGGGATAATATTTTTGATTTCCTGTCAAATTAGACATATAAAGAAAGAAAACTTCAAAAGTCCCCATTAATATCATGTGTGGTAAAAAAGCAATTTGGGGGCAAGGGTTTTTCACTCAGAGAAAAAAATCACAGTTATATCAACAGTCCTCTACTGTTAATACCAAAAACTGTTGAATTGACGGAAATCTCGTCAATAAATGTAGATTTACAGTGAATCCAACAGATTTAACAATCATTTAACAGCGAAGACACTCTCACAACAAATTTCTGCAGTTAATCCAACAGATTTAAGTTAATCCAGCAGATTTAACACTCTCACAACAGACTTCTGCAGTTAATCCAACAGACTTCTACAGTTAATCCAACAGACTTCTGCAATTAATCCAACAGATTTAACTTAATCCAACAGATTTAACACTCTAACAACAGACTTCTGCAGTTAATCCAACAGATTTAACTGTAATTCAACAGCGAAGATACTCCCATTACCGTCATAGAACAAAGCTGCAATTCGACGCCATCAAACATAAGTACGCGATGGCCTTATGGTTAGCATCTCCGTTCAGCAGTCAAAGTAGCGTGAGCTCGATTCTCGGTGGAGGCAACAAAGCAACGTGGGAAAGTGTCATTTAGAACAAAGCTGTAATTAGACGCTGGGAAGCATAAGAAAGCGATGACATAATGGTTATACAGTAGACACCTGGGTTGAGTGTTCAAGAGCCCTGAGTTCCGATTCTCGGTGAATTCACAATATAAGAACTCTGAAAAAAAAATGTTTGTTTTTGTTTTGAAAAAAAAATTATATTGAATTCATCGAGAACCGAACTCGAAATACCTAAAACAACAAAATTTTCTGTTAAAACAACAGCTAAAACTGTTCACGAACGAACAGCATCTGTTGTTTCAACAGATATATCGTTTGGATGGTTTTTGAATGTGAAATCTGTTGTTTTAACCTGTAATCCAGTTCGTTCTACTGTATTTTTTCTCTGGGTGTACGAATTTTTCTCGTAAACGGTAATTTTTTCGAAAAATTACCTTCGACCAAGCTGTACACCTGAAAATTCACTATAAAAATCGACCTAGCAATTTTCCAAATTAAGCTGTCCCGGCAGACGTTGTATCTCCATCCCGATCCCTATCGCTGTCTACAAATGGGGTAAAATTCCTCAAGCGGACCACCAAAAAATTCGATTTGAATAAAATTTAGTGAAAGTGATCTGCCATGTAAGAATATTGGATGGTTACCGAAATATACGGGTTTGAATTCGCAATTTTTTGTGTGTAAGCTTTTTTTTCTTTAAATTATAAGACATGTAATTGACATGCTAGAAGGAACATGGAAACCGTTTTCTAAAGTATTTGTTCCGTACTTCTCGAATATAACTTAAAAAAAAATTATTAAAAAAATTTTGTAAACATTTTATTAAATAAGAATTTATCAATTTTGGACATTTTTAATTTTTACGTAAAGATCAAGCTTTTTTCTTTAAAATAATTTTTTTTATAATGGACCTCGAAAATTGTTTAATGTTCTTTCAAAAGATAATTTATTTATTTTTTGTTGTTTTTCTCTAGGCTTTGATAAATTTGGTTCGCGTCTGCACTAGTAACAAAATTAAACTTTAGCCAGTCAAAATGGTTATTATGAAAAAAAAAATTGGATCCACCCCGAAAATATTTTCTGGATACGCGCCTGGATATATCTATTACATAGATGTGACTTATATAAAAGGTGCAACGAGCAAAATTTTAAGCAGATCTCACTGCTTAAAAATAATTGACTTAATGAAAAGTCGCAACAAAATAAGGCATCAGGTAACGAATATACTTGAAATAACTTATCGTCGGAAAAAGTGCAAAACCGCACATCGCACTTCTGCAAAACCGCACATTCGACATTTCTGTCAAAAATGAGATTTGCCTACCAGGGCTTCTGGGGTTTGTGAAATAGAATGTCAAAAAAATGACATTTGAATTTGACCCACCACGTAGTAAAAAAGTTAATCAGTTTTCAGTGTCTCCTGGAAAATTTGTGCGGCTTCGTATGTGCGGTTTTGCAAATTGCGATGTTCGGGCTTGCACTTTCTCCGACGATATACTTTCACGACATAAAATGAAAAAAAAAAATAATAATAATAATAATATTGTGAGAAAAATGTAGGTATATACATTTTACAATATATCTATATCACAATTTTCTATATCTTGCTCTGAGCTATCATAAATGTTAGATGTGTTGAACTAAGTTTATTTAAAAAAAATTATTTAGTACATTGGAAAAAACGCTAAAAACGGCTAAAAAAAATAAGAAAACGGCTAAAAAACGGCTAGCGGCTAGATTCAAATTTGTCCGGCTAAATAAAAAAAAACGGCTAGATCTAGCCGGAAAACGGCTAAAATGGCAACACTGGTTGCCACCTATCTCAATTTTTTTTTATGGCTATCAAATTAAAGGTATTTTCGACCGTATTTAAAATATGTAAATCTCAAGAAGGGTTGCCACCTAGGTTTGCCACCTAACCACATTTTATTTATTTTTCTCTATTATCTCGTGAACCGCTCGACCGATTTGGATAAAGTTTCGCATTATAGATAGTATGATTCATTCACAGATTATATGCGTGGGTGTTTCTATTTGAGGCTGTTCACAGGGTTGCCACCTATCTCAATTTTTTTTTAAATATTGAGCAATATATGCCAATATGGGTATCAAATGAAAGTTATTTTTGGTCGCATTTCAAATATGACAATTTATAGCAGGGTTGCCAGCTAGGGTTGCCCCCAAGCCGTATTTTATTTATTTTTCCTTATATCTCGGGAACCGCTTTCCCGTTTTGTATTAAATTTGGCATTATTAGTAGCATGATTCACTCTAAGACTACATACATGGTTGCCACTTGGGGCGGTTCAAAGGGTTGCCACCTATTTATTTATTTATTTTTTAATATTGAGCAAGATATGCCTATATGGGTATCAAGTGAAAGGTATTTGCGACCGTGTTCCAAATATTTAAATTTCAAGCAGGCTTGCTACCTTGTCTTCCTATCTTTCTTCGTACAACTCTCTTTCCTATCTCCCTTCCTTTTGCTCTTCATTGCCCTCTTTCCTTCTACCACGTCCCTCTTCCTCTATGCCCCATTCGTATTGGCCCCTGTTAATTTAGGCCTAATTCTACCCATGTACCAAACTTTAAGGAAAACGCACCATATATAAGATATTTTCGAATGGATCGTTTCCCTGGTCCACTTCCCGTAAGTAATATATTGTGAATCTAAACCATTCTCGAAGACATCTTATTCATATTTCGTTATTTCTGAACTTAAGAAGTTAACTTCTTTCACGTGTACTGGCTACACGCGGTTTTTTTCTCTAAGAGCAACTAGTTCCGAGATATCGCATTTGTAAAGTTCGCTCTTCAGTATTTTCCCCGAAAACTTTAGTATGCCTAGAAAAATGTTCACTTACCGTTTTTTTGTCACGAAGTTTCTCATCGAAAATGAAAATAGTTATTTTTGTAAAGCCCATAGTTTTCGAGCTAGATACACCTTTTCTCCATGAATAATATAAAAAAAATACTAGTCTGGTAAATTTAGTTTATCTTGTATAAAAAAAGCTCCCACAAACTGCAAAAGTCCCCATCGATCCCATTTGGCATAAAAAAGTTATTCAGGCACAAAAAAACGAGAAAAATCCAAGTAGGAGCGGTTTTTTTTTATTTTTCTCGACTTTTGCCCCGAAATAACTTTTTTATTTTTAAGCTCTCTACAAAAATTTCGCTCTGTGGGAATTCTTGTTATACAAGATAACTAGGTTTTCCCAAACTAGTATTTTTGGATATTATGCATGGAGAAAAAGGTGGCTCTAGCCCGAGCACTATAGGCTTTACAAAATAACTATTTTCACTGTCGATGGGGAACTTCGTGACAAATAAACGGTAAAACAAAATTTTTCTACGCACACTTAGGTTTTCGAGAAAGATCCTGAGAAGTCCGTACGTGGCATATACATATGTATTTTCATATAATTTCGACCACTTCGATAAGGGGTTGTCAGTCTACGAAAGTAAGCATGACATAAATAACCACAAATAAGTCGGCGTAGATTATGATTGACCGTCTAAAACCTATAGGTGTATTCACCACAATAAATGCCAAAATGTTACTTTGCTGTTAAATATACCATTTTCATCTATATGGTTTCTTCAAAAAAATGCATTGTCTAGGGTTTGGTTTGGAGCTCCTCTTATCTATCTATCTATCCTTCTCTCTAACGATCTATGTACCTATCTACTCATTTATTGTTATAAATATTTAATATTGTAACCATTTTTATTAAGTCATGTTTCTTTTATTATTATTTTTAGCATTAAGTGTCAAGTTTACTTTGTTCCTATTTTATAACGTTACCGACTAGCACTATAAAATAATTTTTTATCAAATTGTTGTGCCAGGATAAATTTACCAAATAAATACAAATAGGGGCCCGACAGGATTTTGCTTACGGCTCCCGAAGGTGTTAATCCGGCCCTGTATATGAGAAATAATGAGTGCCCTAACTAATTTAAGTTTTGTATGTACCGGTAGATCAAAACATGCATGCCACAGAATCCTTAAAATATAATATATTTTAGATATACTGTAGTTGACGTGATCTGAGCATGTTAATTTCGAGTTCATCTTGAATCCCAGTTTGGTCTCAGACAGTTGTGGCTTTACTACAGTCAGTCATTAATGTCAAACAATGTCAGAGATATAGGAAAGTCGCATTTAGCCTGAAAACCAAGTACTCCCTAGGACCGATAGGGCGTGAAAAGTAAATTTGGCTATCATCGGCGTAGAGATGTACGGAGACATCTTGACAGCAGTGAACAATATCGTTAATGAATGCCCTGTTATGAATTGGGCCGAAAATCGACCCTTGTGGCACACCCGAGATGATTTCTTCGCGAAAAGAAAAAAACCGCGTGCAGCCAATACACGTGAAAGAAGTTAATTTCCTAAGTTCAGAAATAACGAAATATAAATAAGATGTCTTCGAGAATGGCTTAGATTCACAATATCTTACTTCCGGGAAGTGGACCATGGAAACGATCCATTCGAAAATATCTTACATATGGTGCGTTTTTCTTAAAATTTGGTACATGGGCATAAGGCCTAAATTAACAGGGGCCAATACCAATCGGATATAGAGGAAGAGGGAGGTGGTAGAAGGAAAGATGGCAATGAAGAGCAAAAGGGAGGGAGATAGGAAAGAGAGTTGTACGAAGAAAGATAGGAAGACTAGCTGGCAAGCCTGCTTGAAATTAAAATATTTGGAACACGGTCGCAAATACCTTTCATTTGATAACCATATAGGCATATTCTGCTCAATATTTAAAAAAAAAAATTAGATAGGTGCAACCCTGTGAACCGCCCCAAGTGGCCACACCCACGCGTATAATCTTAGAATGAATCATACTACCTATAATGTCAAACTTTATCCAAATCGATCGAGCGGTTCCCGAGATATAGAGAAAAATAAGTAAAATGCGGTAAGGTGGCAACCCTAGGTGGCAACCCTGCCTGAGATTTTCATATTTGCAATACGGCCGATATCCATATAGGCATATTCTGCTCAATATAATAATGGCGGCGATATACCAACAGGTTATCATAACCTCTAAGGAGATTTTTTCAGCCGAGCTTCTCTTTCCAACTTGTGGTGTGTTGCTTTTGAGTTTTCCTACAAGTTGGCGGGACCTACACTTTTTTGCCGACTCCGAACGGCACTTGCAAAGCAAATGAATTTTTTGCTGAGAAGCTTCTCATGGCAGAAATACACCCGGAGAGTTTGCCAAACTACTGCCGAGGGGCGACCCCGTTTAGAAAAATCCTTTTTCTAAATAATTTTTATGTTACTTTTGCCGGGCATCGAACCGCCACGACTTGGTGTAGAAGGCCGAACACTTAACCGCTACACCACGGCGGCTCAATATTTTGCAAAAATTGAGATAGGCGGCAACCCTGTGAACCGCCCCAAGTGGCAACACCCTCGGGTATAATCATAGAATGAATCATACTATCTATAATGCCAAATTTTATCCACATCGGTCAAGCGGTTCCCGAGATATCAATAAAAATAAATAAAATGCGGTTAGGTGGCAACCCTGCTTGAGATTTAAATATTTGAAATACGGTCGAAAATACCTTTCATTTGATACCCATATTGGCATATCTTGCTCAATATTTAAAAAAAATGAGATAGGTGGCAACCCTGTGAACCGCCCCAAGTGGCAACACCCACACACATAATCTCAGAATGAATCATACTATCTATAATGTCAAACTTTATCCAAATCGGTCGAGCGGTTCCCGAGATATAGAGAAAAATATATAAAATGCGGTTACGTGGCAACCCTAGGTGGCAACCCTGCTCGATATTTACATATTTGGAATACGGTCGAAAATACCTTTCATTTGATACCAACATTGGCATATCTTGCTCAATATTTAAAAAAAAATTGCGATAAGTTGCAACCCTGTGAACTGCCCCAAGTGGCAAGAACCACGCATATAATCTTAGAATGAATCATACTATCTATAATGCCAAATTTTATCCAAATCTGTTGAGCGGTTCCCGAGATATAAGAAAAATGCCTCTGCCTGAAAGTCTGCAACATACGCCTGAAAGTCGGCTACAATTTCTATTTCCGTGCCATAACTTCCGTTTCATCGTTATCCATTTTCTCAAATTTTACTCTCAATCAAAACTTCATATCGCCGCCTAAGAAGTTAACTTCAAAAATATCGCCGCACTGTACTTGCTGGTACCTGGACCAGAGATAGCTCTTCATAAATTTAACTGAGGCTAAGCTGAAACCAAAATAGTGCCCCAACTTTTAGAATAGCTGTAGAACAACTGTGACCTTGCCCCAACTTTTAGAATAGCTGTAGAACAACTGTGACCTTGCCTGAACCTGACTGATATTAAGAAGACTATATCTTACTATAACTATGTTGTTGTTGTTGTTGTAACGAGGTGTAGCCCTGCCTAAATGTCAGACAGGGTCACCTCGAGTGTATTGCTCTTGGCCGGGTCGATATAAGAAAACGGCCCGGGTCGTTTCGGCACGATGGGTACAGCACAAGTACTGGTACCGTTCTCGTAGATCCGGCAATACAAGAAACTAAACTAGCCGTGCAGGCTATGTAGGTCATTTAGCGTTACCCAGGGTGCACCAACTGGGAGGCGACCTGCTTTTACATATATATAACTTTAGCAAGTGCAAGCAAAACACAAATAGGTCGATAGCCTTTAGGGGAATCAGATAGATTGCTTTTAGGAATAGGAATGACATTGGCATTTTTTCATTCGCTTGGGAAATTGGAAGACGTTATAGCGAAGTTGAAAATGTGTGTGAGTGATGGAAGCACACAAGGGACAATAAGCTTTAAAAATCGCAAGCTTGAGTCATCCACACCAATAGCATTGGATTTTATAGCAAATATGCATTTCAAAACTTCCATTTCAGTGGACACCTCGAAGCTAAAAGAATCGGGAAAGTTACAGGCTGAGTTTTCGTCTATTTCAAAATAGGGCCTTTCAGATTGTGAGCTTCCTCTAATAAAATAGCAGTTCATCTCATTGGCATCAATTCCGCAAACCTTGGCAGTCTTGGAACCAACACCTAAAGTTTTTAAATTCTTTCATAAGACATAAGGAGGGACATCCTTACTAAATTTAGCATCAACATATTGTGACGAATTCGATGATTCCTTGATTATTTTCCCTGAGTTCGATCACTGTACGTTAAATAAAACAACTCCGATTCTGCTTAATAAATAGTACGCTTTATTTACTACTAAAAACCGTAGTACAATATCGCGGGTTAACTCACTATTCAGTACTTCACTGTACAACACTTGAAAATAAACTGATTGATGTGCGTTGTCTTTGCGCGGTTTATATAGCCTAGCAAACAGCAGCTTCACAACCTAGAAATGTCTACACCTTTCTGGTTTATTCGTGCAATAGTGTTCTCGAAGCGTTTATCTATCGTCATCTCCTCTTTGTGCCACATTCGCAAACACGCGAGCTGCCTCTCCCTCTGTCGCTCTCACGTCATGTATCTAAAAAGCTGTAGTTGTGGTAGTGACGCTGGTGATAGAAATACGCTAGAGTTGGGAGATGAGCGATTCTTGAGAACATTCGCCACACTGCCCTCCACCTAAGTCTGATCGTCCCGATCAGACACATTTCCCGATCCAAACGTTGCTAGCCTCTCCAGGTGAACCACCTTCATTTTGTTTCGTGGTCTACCAACAGCCTGTATGCGGTAGACAACATCATTTATCCGCTTTATTACTTTATATGGGCCTTCCCAGTTACATTGCAGTTTTGGGGACAAACATTTCTTTCGTTGTGGGTTGTATAACAGCACTAAATCTCCTTCTTTAAAACCTTCCGAGTTGATGGCTTTGTCGTATCTGGCTTTCATCTTATCACTCACGATCTTCGTCCGCTGTCTTACAAGATCGTGTATTTCTCTCATTTCTTCTTCCAAGATGCTAGTGGACTTCCTGGCATTTATTCCTTCATCAGCATTTATCCCAAACTTCAAGTCAGCTGGCAACCGCAGATCATTCCCAAAAATTACTTTTGCCGGAGTTTGACCCGTAGTTTCATGTATTGCCGAGCGATATGCCATCAGAAACAAGGAGATGTGCGTATCCCAATCTTTCTGGAACTTATCCACTACTTTCCTCATGTGCTCTTCCAAGGTTCGATTGAAACGTTCAACCATGCCATCTGACTGAGGATGCAATGCAGTTGTTCGAGTTTTCCGAATATTCAATATCTTGCACATTTCTTGGAATACGACTGATTCGAAATTCCTGCCTTGGTCAGAATGTAACTCCATCGGCACACCAAACCTCGCTATCCAATTGTTAGTGAACACCTCTGCAATGGTTTCTGCCTCTTGATTTGGAATCGGGTAAACTTCTGGCCATTTGCTGAAATAGTCCATAACAACTAATACGTACTTGTTCCCGAGTTTGCTAGTAGGAAATGGGCCAGCTACATCCATGGCAATCCTCTCAAACGGTGCACCTGTGTTGTACTGCTTCATCTGTCCATGACTTCTCGACTTCGGACCCTTTGCTTTGATGCACACCTCACAGTTGGCAATCCACTCCGCGATCGACTGCCGGCAACCAACCCAATAGAATCTCTGCTTGACTTTCTCCAACGTTTTCGTGACTCCGAGATGACCTCCACTTGGGCCATTATGTAGCTCATTCAAAACATCAGAGATTTTCTTCCTTGGGACAACTACCAGCTTCCGAGCGCATTGACCATCTTCGCTTTCCCATACTCTATGTAAGCAACCGGATACCAATTTCAGACTGTTCCACTGTGCCCAATATGACTTGGCAACAGGACTCTCTGCTGACATCTCCTCTCTTGTTGGTCGTTCGTTTTGCTCGATTCCTTGCATCACACGTACCAGATCTGGGTCCTCTAGCTGATAATTCCTTAGTTGATCCATGTTCCATTCGTCCGTAGATGTTATAGTCATTAGCCGCACATCTATAACATCTTCCTTGGCCTCAGCTTTCGAACAATGCTTGCATTCTAGGTTACATGGTCGCCGGGACATTGCATCAGCATTGCCGTGGTTACTGCCTTTGCGATGCTCTATGGAAAAGTCATAACTTTGTAGTCGCTCTATCCACCGTGCCAATTGACCTTCTGGATTACGGAACTGCAAGAGCCATTTCAAGGCTGCATGGTCTGTCCTGACGTGAAATCGCTGTCCATAGAGATACTTGTGGAAATGCTTGATGCACTCCACCAATGCCAGTAGTTCTCTCCGTGTTACACAATAGTTCCTTTCGGGCTTCCCAATTGTGCGGCTATAGTACGCCACTACCTTCTCCTGCCCATCGACAATCTGTGACAAAACCCCTCCAATCGCGTAACCGCTCGCGTCTGTATCCAAAATAAATGTTGAGCCTGGGATTGGATACGCTAACATTGGGGCAGTGCACAGCCGTTCCTTCAAGGTTTGGAAAGCCACTTCATGTTCCTTCTTCCAATCAAATGACATATTCTTCCTGGTCAACTCATGAAGGCTACTGGCTACGCTGGCGAAATTCGGTACAAATCGACGATAATACGTGCACAGTCCGAGGAAACTTCGTAGCTCATGTAAATTTTTCGGTCTTGGCCAATCCTTTACTGCTTCGATCTTCTCTTTAGCAGTGCAAATTCCCTCCGTAGTAACCTTGTGACCTAAGTAACTTACTTCCTTCTTGAACAATGCACACTTTTTGGGACTTAATTTCAGACCGGCGCCAGCTATCCTTTGGAAAACTTCCTCCAAGTTCTTAAGGTGTTCCTCAAAGCTTTTTCCCAGCACGATGATGTCATCCAGGTACACCAAACATGTTTTCCAATGCAGTCCTTTCAATACTTGATCCATGAGTCTCTCAAAAGTAGCTGGAGCGTTACATAGTCCAAAGGGCATTACCGTAAATTGCCACAGCCCCTCTCCAATGCTGAAGGCTGTCTTTTCCTTATCCTCATCTTTCACCTCTACTTGCCAATAGCCGCTTTTCAAGTCCAGTGTTGAGAACCATTTCGTACCAGATAGTGAGTCCAGAGTATCGTCAATTCTGGGTAATGGATAGCTGTCCTTTTTCGTTACGTCGTTCAACTTCCGGTAGTCCACACAGAACCGCATTTTTCCATCCTTTTTCTTCACTAGCACTACCGGTGAGCTCCATGGACTACCTGATGGTTCGATCACGCCGCTGTCACTCATTTCTTGAATAATTTCTCTTACCACTTGGCGTTTGGCCAATGGAACACTTCGAGGAGCTTGGCGGATTGGTCTCGCGTCACCGGTATCAATGTGATGCTTCACTACATTGGTCCGACCTGGTTTGGAGCCATCCTTGTCAAATATGGTAGAGTACTTTAGTAGAAGTTGGTTTGCCTTACTCTGGTGGTCTTCTTCGAGCTCTTGCGTCCACGCCGTGATATTATCTGATATATTACTGTTGCTGGTAGAGACATTTCCCTGTAGCTGTTCACAGTTTATAATCACCTCCACCTCCTGACATTGTCCCAATATAGCTCCTTTGGAAAGCTTGATCGGCGATCGGAACTCATTTAGTACTCTTACCGGTATACGTCCATCTTGCTTTGTCATAGCCAGTGTTTTTCCTACTAGTATATCCGTCTTTGAATTGTTTGCTGCCTCGACAACCCACAATTTGTTTGTCCCATAATCTCCATCAATCCTTGCCCAAACGACTGCCTCCGACTTCGGTGGAATTTGTTGACTATCTTCCACGAGTACCCGCTTACTGATGTACTTGTTCTCGTAACCAAATTTGAGTGGCACATCCATGTTCTTATAGCTCATGGTCCTGTTTTGCATGTCGATCTTGATGCCTTGGTTGCTTAAGAAATCCACGCCAACTATGATCTCGTCAACAATATCTGCCACTATAAAATTGTGCAGTACGGTGACATTTCCAATTCCGATTTCACATGTTATTTCTCCTTGGACTTGAGTGTCCTCACCAGTCGCCGTACGCAATTTTGCTCCATGTAATGGCCTCACTTCTTTGTTGACTAAATCAGATCGAATGATGGAATGAGATGCGCCTGTATCAATAGTCAGTAAACGCTCTTTTCCGTCCACGAGTCCTCCAACAGTAACATTACTTGACTTCCTTCCGATCTGTGAGACAGAGATTATGGGGCATCCAATTGCGGGAGCCAGCCTACGCCCCTTGCGGCTGACTCTCTTTAGTTTAACGGTTGGTTGGATTGGGAGACTTGCTCATCTCCTTCAGCCTTGCGCTTACGTCCGCTTGCATTACTGGAATTATTGGAGCTAGATCCACAATAACGTGCAATATGACCAGATTTTCCGCACTTAAAGCACTTAATGGAGCCATCGCTTTTCTTCTGTACCCCATTCAATGCTTCCAAAATTTTGTCGATTTTGTTGACCAAGTCTGGCGTCTCCACTTCCACACGATGAGCTTTGTACAATGGTTTGCTCAAAAGAGATGCGGTTTCTTGAGTTAGAGCATGTGATACCGTCTCCGCAAATGATCTCTTTGGATTGGCATAGGTGGCCCGCTTCGTCTCCACGTCACGTATTCCATTTATGAAACTTTGGATTTTCACCCTCTCGATGTATTCCACTGGTGCGTCTGCGTTTGCTAGATGAGCCAACCTCTCGATGTCCGATGCAAACTCCTGTAATGTTTCGTTAGCCTTCTGGAAGCGATTCTGTAGCTCTATTTGATGTATCTGCCTTCTATGCTCGCTGCCGTAACGTCTTTCAACGGCTCCCATCAACGCTTCATAGTTGTTTCTTTCAGCGTCCGGAATAGTCTGTAAGATTTCGGCTGCAGGTCCTTTCAATGACACAAATAAAGCAGCGACTTTGTCCTCAGCGCCCCAGTTGTTCACAGCTGCTGTCTTCTCAAATTGTAGCTTAAATATCTGGAAAGGAACAGAACCGTCAAAGGATGGGGTTTTTACCTTGGGCGTGCTTGTGGAAACACTTGGGCGATTCAGCTGCAACTCCTGGATACGAGATTTTAACGCATCCACCTCGGCTTCGATCTTATCCTGTCGTCCACTGACAACTTCTAGCTGCGATGAGACTCTTTGCTCTTGTGCCTCTAGTTTTAACGTTATGCGTGTTTCCTGTTCCATCAACTCTTCCTTGATCTGTGACGCCATGTATGCCTTCTGTTCTTCTAACTGAGATGCCATGCTTGATGTTATGTTGTTTGACATTTGAGCCAAGGCAGCCAATAAAGAGTTTGTGTCCACATTTGCCACTGAACCCGGAGTATCCTTTTGCTCTTCTATTTTCGTCGCTCCCTCTTCCGAAAGCTGAAAAACATGATCGTCAACATTGATTTCCTCTGCTTCCATAGCCTCTCGCAACCGTGATTGTAGCTCTGCTTTATTGCCTGTTGTTGACAATCTACGTCGTTCCAACTCGTTTTTGAGTTGCTGGATCTTCAACTCATTCAACTTTGCCATGTCCTTGTTATCCTTAAAATGTCCTTGTTATCCTTTTCAATGTCCTTGTTATCCTTTTCAATGTCCTTGTTATCCTTTTCAATGTCCTTGTTATCCTTTTCAATGTCCTTGAATTTATTTAACAATACCGCTTCTGACACCAATTGTGACGAATTCGATGATTCCTTGATTATTTTCCCTGAGTTCGATCACTGTACGTTAAATAAAACAACTCCGATTCTGCTTAATAAATAGTACGCTTTATTTACTACTAAAAACCGTAGTACAATATCGCGGGTTAACTCACTATTCAGTACTTCACTGTACAACACTTGAAAATAAACTGATTGATGTGCGTTGTCTTTGCGCGGTTTATATAGCCTAGCAAACAGCAGCTTCACAACCTAGAAATGTCTACACCTTTCTGGTTTATTCGTGCAATAGTGTTCTCGAAGCGTTTATCTATCGTCATCTCCTCTTTGTGCCACATTCGCAAACACGCGAGCTGCCTCTCCCTCTGTCGCTCTCACGTCATGTATCTAAAAAGCTGTAGTTGTGGTAGTGACGCTGGTGATAGAAATACGCTAGAGTTGGGAGATGAGCGATTCTTGAGAACATTCGCCACAATATGCTTTTTTGGAGCGCCGTAGTTCAGCTGTAACCTTATTCCCAGACCTTTTAAATGTATTCCAGTTTTCAGGGGTGAGATACATTTTCCAAGTTTTGTATGCTTTATTTCGAGCTTTAATAAACTTGAGAATTTCTTTAGTAAACCAAGGCTTTTTATTAGATGCCGTTTTTGCACTACGCAGAGGGACATACTTGTTAAACAAGTACTTTATCAACATAGCTACGTACTCAAGCTTAAAATCAGCAGGCATATTTCACCTACCTTTACATACCGGGATCATACGTTGGCAGTTTGACGATAATGGGACAAGCTTGGTTGTTATTGCTATTGTTATTGCGATTTTGCTTGTTGTTGTTGCGCACACGAAAAGAAGCGCGAACATGTAGTGGGTTCAATCCAACTGACTCGCATAGTGCAGAAAACAGAGAAGCGCGAACAGGTAGTGGGTTCAACGCAACTGACTCGCATAGTGTAGAAAACAGAGATGATAAGTTTTCGTCAGTTTATTGCGTTACACCATAAATAATAACATCAGATGATACCAAAGTATTCTCCAGCTTATCAACGTGACGACTTAAGGCGAGTATATCTTTGTTTTGGTCGATATTAAAAAAATAAAATCTATTTTCAATGACAAAAAAAAATTGCCGAAAGCTGTAGCTGTGCTCGAACCATCAGAAGCTCGACAACTACCCGAGACGCTTCCCACTGGTCTATCGCTCCATGTACAAATTGATTGTCAGATAACCAATTCAAGCTGCATGATAAAACTTTATTCACTTATTACAGTTAAATAAAGCAGTATTGGTTAAATATTAAATGCCTATGCACTGCCTTAGGCGCATACCAACAAATCCATATGCATTTTATAAAAATGTTTGCATATTTAATGCCACTTGCATAAAAGCCGATAACGACTAATCGGTGAGTAACTTGACAGCTAACCATACAAAATACGTCAATAAAACTCCGATTAGTCGTTATCGGCTTTTATGCAAGCGGCCCTTAGAAGCGTCTGTTCACAGCGTGGTGCGGCTGCAAGCGGGTGTCTGTCTTGGAGCAAGCGGCTCGCTATATAAATGTGTGAATATTTATGTTCAAAGCGCCGGAATGTCCGGACCCTTTCCACCGTTCTGGACGTGCGTACTCTACGTGGTCCCAATATCGACTCGGACCATTATCTTGTTGCAGCCAAGATACGCACACGCCTCTGTGAAGAGAAGAAAGTACGCACAAAAACGGACGGAAAGTTTGACGTCGAGAAGCTGAGCACAACAGAGACTGCTGATAATTTCTCCACTCGACTCTCACACCTGCTATCGGAGAGCAATCCTCGACCTAACGATCTAACCGAGCATTGGAAGTATATCTCTCACTCATTACGTACCGCCGCTGAGGCCACTATAGGGTTTCAGCGAGTCCGCAAGAAAAGCTGGTACGACGAGGAATGCAGAACTGCCTCGGACAAAAAGGACGCTGCCTACAGGGAGACGTTGCGAACGGGCGCACCCGCCATATATGGCAAAGATATCGTGAGGCGAAGAAGGAAGAGAGACGCATTTTCAAAAAAAGAAACGTGAGGCCGAAAGGCGTGAATGCGAGGAGCTTGAGATGCTGGCTAACAGGAATGATACCCGAAAATTCTATGAAAAGATCCGACGGATGACGGAAGGTTTTAAAACCGGGGCAAGTTCCCGTAAGGACAATAATGGCGACTTGATAACCGACGTACAGAGTGTACTTAAATTATGGAGGGAGCACTTCTCCACACTGCTAGATTGAGAGGGAGACATCGAACAGATACCCCAGTCCCTGACGATGGAAAATTCGTCCCACCACCTGACTATAATGAAGTGAGGATAGCTATATCCGGTACCACGAAATAAATCCCAAATGAAATAAGTCCCAAAAAATAAATTAAATAAGTCCCAAATATTTTCCATACAAATTGGGACTTATTTCATAATGAAATAACTTCCAATCGACCCCTTTCTTCCCTGTTTATGTATATGTACATACTAATATACATATATGTGCAATGACGAGGTTTAGAATTAATTTCATGTTTTTTTTTTACTTTTTCTTACACATATTCAGGTGTATAATTAATAACATATTGCTTATGTATAAATATACATATGTATATCTACTGAATAAATAAGCACTTGAATTGGGAGTTATTTCTTTTTTCTTGGGACCTATTTCATTTGGGAGTTATTTCATTTTTTTTGGAAAGTGGGGCCTCATTATGAAATAACTTCGAAATATTGGGACTTATTTCATTTCCTTCTTTGGGAGTTGTTTCATTTCTTAAAGTTGGGACTTATATAATTTTTTGGTGGGATTTATTTCATTGGGACTTATTTCGTGGTCCGCTTTGTTCCATAATCTTTGTTTTTTATTTAATTTATTTTTACCTTTTTAGAGCTATATTCTTTAAAAGCGTGTGCTTTCGCTTTTTAACCTATATTTATTTTTTACTTTTTAGTTAAATGTGTTATGAAGTAATCGATAAATAGATATCGAAGTATACCGCATTCAAAACGAAACCTCTGGGCCTCCACTTGCGTTTGATACCCATATTGTAGGCAATTTTCAATATTATTGTACAATCTCATTTTGACCGATAACTCAGTTATCGATAAATATATCGAAATATTCCAAAGTCCAATAGAAACCTGTGGACCTTCCCTTGAGTTTGATACCCATATTGAACGCATATTTCAAGGTTTTTGGGGCAGTCTGAAGTCCAAATGACAGACTGAAGTGGAGCTACATACAAGCAAGCAAACATACATATGAATGTACATATGTACAAGTAAAGCTAATGAAAGCGTAGTAAAAAAACTAGCATTATGTGGGAAAAGCGTCTTGCGCTCGATATACCAAAATTATGGCACAAAGCGGGCCACGCTTTTTCCACAATACTACTGTGTAGGGGTTTTAAAATTATTTTCAACTTTTTAGTTCAATACTCTCTAAAAGCGTGAGTTTTAGCTTTTTTAAACTATACTTATTTTTTACTTTTTATTCAAATTTCCTATGAAATTATCGATAAATTTATCGAAATATATCGCAATCCAAATGAAACCTATGGCCTTCCCCTTTCGTTTGATACTCTTATTGTTGGGAATTTTATGTTATTTGGGCCTCGCATTTTGACAATAACTCAGTTATCGATACATTTATCGAAATATGTCGCTGTCCAAATGAAACCTGGGACCTTCCCCTTTCGTTTTATACCCATATTGTAGGGAAATTTTGAGGTTTCCGGGCAACCACATTTTGACCGATAACTCAGTTATCGATAATTTTATCGAAATATGTCGATGTCCAAATGAAACCTGGGACCTTCCCCTTTAGTTTGGTACTCATATTGAAGGGAAATGTTAAAGTTTTTGGGCATTCACATTTTGACCGATAACTCAGTTATCGATAAATTTATCAAATATGTCGCTGTCCAAATGAAACCTGGGACCCTCCCCTTTCGTTTGGTACCCATATTGTAGGGAAATATTAAGGTTTTCGGGCATTCACATTTTGACCGATAACTCAGTTATCGATAAATTTATCGAAATATATCGCGGTCGAAATGAAACCTGGGACCTTCCCTTTTCCTTTGATACCCATATTGTAGGGAAATTTTAAGGTTTTCGGACAACCACATTTTGACCGATAACTCAGTTATCGATAAATTTATCGAAATATGTCGATGTCCAAATGAAACCTGGGACCCTCCCCTTTCGTTTGGTACCCATATTGTAGGGAAATATTAAGGTTTTCGGGCATTCACATTTTGACCGATAACTCAGTTATCGATAAATTTATCGAAATATATCGCTGTCGAAATGAAACCTGGGACCTTCCCTTTTCCTTTGATACCCATATTGTAGGGAAATTTTAAGGTTTTCGGACAACCACATTTTGGCCGATAACTCAGTTATCGATAAATTTATCGAAATATGTCGATGTCCAAATGAAACCTGGGACCCTGGAATTATTGGAGCTAGATCCACAATAACGTGCAATATGACCAGATTTTCCGCACTTAAAGCACTTAATGGAGCCATCGCTTTTCTTCTGTACCCCATTCAATGCTTCCAAAATTTTGTCGATTTTGTTGACCAAGTCTGGCGTCTCCACTTCCACACGATGAGCTTTGTACAATGGTTTGCTCAAAAGAGATGCGGTTTCTTGAGTTAGAGCATGTGATACCGTCTCCGCAAATGATCTCTTTGGATTGGCATAGGTGGCCCGCTTCGTCTCCACGTCACGTATTCCATTTATGAAACTTTGGATTTTCACCCTCTCGATGTATTCCACTGGTGCGTCTGCGTTTGCTAGATGAGCCAACCTCTCGATGTCCGATGCAAACTCCTGTAATGTTTCGTTAGCCTTCTGGAAGCGATTCTGTAGCTCTATTTGATGTATCTGCCTTCTATGCTCGCTGCCGTAACGTCTTTCAACGGCTCCCATCAACGCTTCATAGTTGTTTCTTTCAGCGTCCGGAATAGTCTGTAAGATTTCGGCTGCAGGTCCTTTCAATGACACAAATAAAGCAGCGACTTTGTCCTCAGCGCCCCAGTTGTTCACAGCTGCTGTCTTCTCAAATTGTAGCTTAAATATCTGGAAAGGAACAGAACCGTCAAAGGATGGGGTTTTTACCTTGGGCGTGCTTGTGGAAACACTTGGGCGATTCAGCTGCAACTCCTGGATACGAGATTTTAACGCATCCACCTCGGCTTCGATCTTATCCTGTCGTCCACTGACAACTTCTAGCTGCGATGAGACTCTTTGCTCTTGTGCCTCTAGTTTTAACGTTATGCGTGTTTCCTGTTCCATCAACTCTTCCTTGATCTGTGACGCCATGTATGCCTTCTGTTCTTCTAACTGAGATGCCATGCTTGATGTTATGTTGTTTGACATTTGAGCCAAGGCAGCCAATAAAGAGTTTGTGTCCACATTTGCCACTGAACCCGGAGTATCCTTTTGCTCTTCTATTTTCGTCGCTCCCTCTTCCGAAAGCTGAAAAACATGATCGTCAACATTGATTTCCTCTGCTTCCATAGCCTCTCGCAACCGTGATTGTAGCTCTGCTTTATTGCCTGTTGTTGACAATCTACGTCGTTCCAACTCGTTTTTGAGTTGCTGGATCTTCAACTCATTCAACTTTGCCATGTCCTTGTTATCCTTAAAATGTCCTTGTTATCCTTTTCAATGTCCTTGTTATCCTTTTCAATGTCCTTGTTATCCTTTTCAATGTCCTTGTTATCCTTTTCAATGTCCTTGAATTTATTTAACAATACCGCTTCTGACACCAATTGTGACGAATTCGATGATTCCTTGATTATTTTCCCTGAGTTCGATCACTGTACGTTAAATAAAACAACTCCGATTCTGCTTAATAAATAGTACGCTTTATTTACTACTAAAAACCGTAGTACAATATCGCGGGTTAACTCACTATTCAGTACTTCACTGTACAACACTTGAAAATAAACTGATTGATGTGCGTTGTCTTTGCGCGGTTTATATAGCCTAGCAAACAGCAGCTTCACAACCTAGAAATGTCTACACCTTTCTGGTTTATTCGTGCAATAGTGTTCTCGAAGCGTTTATCTATCGTCATCTCCTCTTTGTGCCACATTCGCAAACACGCGAGCTGCCTCTCCCTCTGTCGCTCTCACGTCATGTATCTAAAAAGCTGTAGTTGTGGTAGTGACGCTGGTGATAGAAATACGCTAGAGTTGGGAGATGAGCGATTCTTGAGAACATTCGCCACAATATGCTTTTTTGGAGCGCCGTAGTTCAGCTGTAACCTTATTCCCAGACCTTTTAAATGTATTCCAGTTTTCAGGGGTGAGATACATTTTCCAAGTTTTGTATGCTTTATTTCGAGCTTTAATAAACTTGAGAATTTCTTTAGTAAACCAAGGCTTTTTATTAGATGCCGTTTTTGCACTACGCAGAGGGGCATACTTGTTAAACAAGTACTTTATCAACATAGCTACGTACTCAAGCTTAAAATCAGCAGGCATATTTCACCTACCTTTACATACCGGGATCATACGTTGGCAGTTTGACGATAATGGGACAAGCTTGGTTGTTATTGCTATTGTTATTGCGATTTTGCTTGTTGTTGTTGCGCACACGAAAAGAAGCGCGAACATGTAGTGGGTTCAATCCAACTGACTCGCATAGTGCAGAAAACAGAGAAGCGCGAACAGGTAGTGGGTTCAACGCAACTGACTCGCATAGTGTAGAAAACAGAGATGATAAGTTTTCGTCAGTTTATTGCGTTACACCATAAATAATAACATCAGATGATACCAAAGTATTCTCCAGCTTATCAACGTGACGACTTAAGGCGAGTATATCTTTGTTTTGGTCGATATTAAAAAAATAAAATCTATTTTCAATGACAAAAAAAAATTGCCGAAAGCTGTAGCTGTGCTCGAACCATCAGAAGCTCGACAACTACCCGAGACGCTTCCCACTGGTCTATCGCTCCATGTACAAATTGATTGTCAGATAACCAATTCAAGCTGCATGATAAAACTTTATTCACTTATTACAGTTAAATAAAGCAGTATTGGTTAAATATTAAATGCCTATGCACTGCCTTAGGCGCATACCAACAAATCCATATGCATTTTATAAAAATGTTTGCATATTTAATGCCACTTGCATAAAAGCCGATAACGACTAATCGGTGATTAACTTGACAGCTAACCATACAAAATACGTCAATAAAACTCCGATTAGTCGTTATCGGCTTTTATGCAAGCGGCCCTTAGAAGCGTCTGTTCACAGCGTGGTGCGGCTGCAAGCGGGTGTCTGTCTTGGAGCAAGCGGCTCGCTATATAAATGTGTGAATATTTATGTTCAAAGCGCCGGAATGTCCGGACCCTTTCCACCGTTCTGGACGTGCGTACTCTACGTGGTCCCAATATCGACTCGGACCATTATCTTGTTGCAGCCAAGATACGCACACGCCTCTGTGAAGAGAAGAAAGTACGCACAAAAACGGACGGAAAGTTTGACGTCGAGAAGCTGAGCACAACAGAGACTGCTGATAATTTCTCCACTCGACTCTCACACCTGCTATCGGAGAGCAATCCTCGACCTAACGATCTAACCGAGCATTGGAAGTATATCTCTCACTCATTACGTACCGCCGCTGAGGCCACTATAGGGTTTCAGCGAGTCCGCAAGAAAAGCTGGTACGACGAGGAATGCAGAACTGCCTCGGACAAAAAGGACGCTGCCTACAGGGAGACGTTGCGAACGGGCGCACCCGCCATATATGGCAAAGATATCGTGAGGCGAAGAAGGAAGAGAGACGCATTTTCAAAAAAAGAAACGTGAGGCCGAAAGGCGTGAATGCGAGGAGCTTGAGATGCTGGCTAACAGGAATGATACCCGAAAATTCTATGAAAAGATCCGACGGATGACGGAAGGTTTTAAAACCGGGGCAAGTTCCCGTAAGGACAATAATGGCGACTTGATAACCGACGTACAGAGTGTACTTAAATTATGGAGGGAGCACTTCTCCACACTGCTAGATTGAGAGGGAGACATCGAACAGATACCCCAGTCCCTGACGATGGAAAATTCGTCCCACCACCTGACTATAATGAAGTGAGGATAGCTATATCCGGTACCACGAAATAAATCCCAAATGAAATAAGTCCCAAAAAATAAATTAAATAAGTCCCAAATATTTTCCATACAAATTGGGACTTATTTCATAATGAAATAACTTCCAATCGACCCCTTTCTTCCCTGTTTATGTATATGTACATACTAATATACATATATGTGCAATGACGAGGTTTAGAATTAATTTCATGTTTTTTTTTTACTTTTTCTTACACATATTCAGGTGTATAATTAATAACATATTGCTTATGTATAAATATACATATGTATATCTACTGAATAAATAAGCACTTGAATTGGGAGTTATTTCTTTTTTCTTGGGACCTATTTCATTTGGGAGTTATTTCATTTTTTTTGGAAAGTGGGGCCTCATTATGAAATAACTACGAAATATTGGGACTTATTTCATTTCCTTCTTTGGGAGTTGTTTCATTTCTTAAAGTTGGGACTTATATAATTTTTTGGTGGGATTTATTTCATTGGGACTTATTTCGTGGTCCGCTTTGTTCCATAATCTTTGTTTTTTATTTAATTTATTTTTACCTTTTTAGAGCTATATTCTTTAAAAGCGTGTGCTTTCGCTTTTTAACCTATATTTATTTTTTACTTTTTAGTTAAATGTGTTATGAAGTAATCGATAAATAGATATCGAAGTATACCGCATTCAAAACGAAACCTCTGGGCCTCCACTTGCGTTTGATACCCATATTGTAGGCAATTTTCAATATTATTGTACAATCTCATTTTGACCGATAACTCAGTTATCGATAAATATATCGAAATATTCCAAAGTCCAATAGAAACCTGTGGACCTTCCCTTGAGTTTGATACCCATATTGAACGCATATTTCAAGGTTTTTGGGGCAGTCTGAAGTCCAAATGACAGACTGAAGTGGAGCTACATACAAGCAAGCAAACATACATATGAATGTACATATGTACAAGTAAAGCTAATGAAAGCGTAGTAAAAAAACTAGCATTATGTGGGAAAAGCGTCTTGCGCTCGATATACCAAAATTATGGCACAAAGCGGGCCACGCTTTTTCCACAATACTACTGTGTAGGGGTTTTAAAATTATTTTCAACTTTTTAGTTCAATACTCTCTAAAAGCGTGAGTTTTAGCTTTTTTAAACTATACTTATTTTTTACTTTTTATTCAAATTTCCTATGAAATTATCGATAAATTTATCGAAATATATCGCAATCCAAATGAAACCTATGGCCTTCCCCTTTCGTTTGATACTCTTATTGTTGGGAATTTTATGTTATTTGGGCCTCGCATTTTGACAATAACTCAGTTATCGATACATTTATCGAAATATGTCGCTGTCCAAATGAAACCTGGGACCTTCCCCTTTCGTTTTATACCCATATTGTAGGGAAATTTTGAGGTTTCCGGGCAACCACATTTTGACCGATAACTCAGTTATCGATAATTTTATCGAAATATGTCGATGTCCAAATGAAACCTGGGACCTTCCCCTTTAGTTTGGTACTCATATTGAAGGGAAATGTTAAAGTTTTTGGGCATTCACATTTTGACCGATAACTCAGTTATCGATAAATTTATCAAATATGTCGCTGTCCAAATGAAACCTGGGACCCTCCCCTTTCGTTTGGTACCCATATTGTAGGGAAATATTAAGGTTTTCGGGCATTCACATTTTGACCGATAACTCAGTTATCGATAAATTTATCGAAATATATCGCGGTCGAAATGAAACCTGGGACCTTCCCTTTTCCTTTGATACCCATATTGTAGGGAAATTTTAAGGTTTTCGGACAACCACATTTTGACCGATAACTCAGTTATCGATAAATTTATCGAAATATGTCGATGTCCAAATGAAACCTGGGACCCTCCCCTTTCGTTTGGTACCCATATTGTAGGGAAATATTAAGGTTTTCGGGCATTCACATTTTGACCGATAACTCAGTTATCGATAAATTTATCGAAATATATCGCTGTCGAAATGAAACCTGGGACCTTCCCTTTTCCTTTGATACCCATATTGTAGGGAAATTTTAAGGTTTTCGGACAACCACATTTTGGCCGATAACTCAGTTATCGATAAATTTATCGAAATATGTCGATGTCCAAATGAAACCTGGGACCTTCCCCTTTCGTTTGGTACCCATATTGTAGGGAAATATTAAGGTTTTTGGGCATTCACATTTTGACCGATAACTCAGTTATCGATAAATTTATCCAAATATATCGCTGTCGAAATGAAACCTGGGACCTTCCCTTTTCGTTTGATACCCATATTGTAGGGAAATTTTGAGATTTTCGGGCAACCACATTTTGACCGATAACTCAGTTATCGATAAAATTATCGAAATATGTCGATGTCCAAATGAAACCTGGGGTCTTCCCCTTTCGTTTGATACCCATATAAGAGGGAAATTTTAAGGTTTTCGGACAACCATATTTTGACCGATAACTCAGTTATCGATAAATTTATCGAAGTCCAAATGAAACCTGGGGTCATCCCCTTTCGTTTGATACCCATATTGTAGGAAAATGTTAAGGTTTTTGGGCATTCACATTTTGACCGATAACTTAGTTATCGATAAATTTATCGAAAAATATCGAAGTCCAAATGAAACCTGCGGTCTTCCCCTCTCGTTTGATACCCATATTGTAAGGAATTTTTAAGGTTTTTGGGTAATTATATATTGACCGATAACTCAGTTATCGATAAATTTATCGAAATATATCGAAGTCCAAATGAAACCTGGGGTATTTCCCCTTTCGTTTTATACCCATATTGTAGGGAAATTTTAAGGTTTTCGGGCAACCACACTTTGACCGATAGCTCAGTTATCGATAAATTTATGGAAATATATCGAAGTCCAAATGAAACCTTGGGCCTTCCCCTTTCGCTTGATACCCATATTGTAGGGAAATTTTAAGGTTTTCGGGCAACCACATTTTGACCGATAACTCAGTTATCGATAAATTTATCGAAATATATCGAAGTCCAAATGAAACCTGGGGGGTCACTCTGTATTGCGATGCGAATGACATTTTTTTCGCATTTGCCTTATCGACACTCTGTAACTCAACTATCGCAACGGAAATTGACATTTTCGGATTTGCTTTTACCCTTTCGAATTCATTTTTTCCCTCTCGAATTGCGTACATGTGCATATGCAAAAATCATCCGTATAAACATAATTTTATTAGTTTACTTGAAGTTTTCTTACAAATTTTTGGTAATTATTTTGTAAATTCCAAATTTAAAAGTTAAACTACATCAATATTTTTCAAAATATAACATTTTTTTGAATTAATTTTGCGAAATAAGTGCCAAAATAATCATGTTTTTCGATAAGAAAGTTAAGTATATTAATAGCTCTGCAATAAGTTATAAGAATATGTTTAAACATTTTAATTCATTCCAAATTTTTCAGCGATGCGATAGCGGTACGACTGCGTTTTGTTGTAGGAAGACAAATCCGAATGTACAAAGCAATTGCCACTCGCTTTCGCGATACAGAGTGTTGTACGTACATATATTTTAATACACATAAACATTTTTTGCAAGTACATCCTCTGTTTGTATAGTATACAGTTGGGCGCTAAATGAAATAAAATGGTAGGGTACAAGCATAAGAATGAGTTGGGAACGGGTAGAAGCAGAGGATAAGCCTCGTAGTGTGCAATGAAAATTGTCAACTTCCGGTTAATTTTACAACAGTGATGCCAACCAAAACAAGATAATAACCAAACGCCGCAGAATAGCAATGCTATAGCAATACAGAGTAGCTTTTGCTTGTCGCATGGCATTTCATTTTCGAATCGCATTGACTTTCGAATCGCAATACAGAGTGACCCCCCTGGGGTCTTCCCCTTTCGTTTGATACCCATATTGTAGGGAAATTTTAAGGTTTTCGGGCAACCACATTTTGACCGATAACTCAGTTATCGATAAATTTATAGAAATATATCGAGGTCCAAATGAAACCTGGGGGGTCACTCTGTATTGCGATTCGAAATTCAATGCGATTCGAAAGTGAAATGCGATGCGATAAACAAATGGTACTCTGTATTGCTATAGCATTGCTAACAGTGCTGCGTTCTGTGGCCTTTGGTTATTTTCTTGCCTGGGTTGGCATCACTGTTGCAAAACTAACCGCAAGTTGACAATTTTCATTGCATACTTCAAGTGAAGGCTCTTGTCCTATGCTTTTACCCATACCATTTCTTTTAATTTGGCGCCTAACTGTGTGCTATGCTGCAAACACTTGTACTTGCAAAATATATTTGTACCTATATATATACCTTTTATGTGTATTGAAATATGTGTGCATGCGTGTGCATATGCAAAATCACGTCCGTATAAACATAATTTTATTAGTTTGATTGAAGTTTTCTTACAAATTTTTGGTAATTATTTTGTAAATTTAAAAGTTAAACAAAATATTTTTCACAAAAAAAAAAATATTTTTTTTTATTAATTTTACGAAATAAGCGTTAAAATAAACATGTTTTTCGATACTAATAGCTCTACAATAATTTACAAGAATATGTTTAAAAATTTAATTTTATTCAAAATTGTTTAGCGGTGCGATAGCGGTTCGACTGCGTTTTGTTGTAGGAAGACAAATCCGAATGTACAAAGCAATTGACATTTCACTTTCGCGATACAGAGTGTACGCGATTCGAGAGGGAAAAAATGAATGCGAAAAGGGAAAAAACAAATCCGAAAATGTCAATTTCCGTTGCGATAGTTGAGTTACAGAGTGTCGCTAAGGCAAATGCGAAAAAATTTTCTTTCGCATCGCAATACAGAGTGACCCCCCTGAGGTCTTCCCCTTTCGTTTGATACCAATATTGTAGGGAAATTTTAAGGTTTTTGCGGTACGCCGTATTACCTTTTCATAATCTCTACATATAATATTTATGTATGTTTGTGGACGTATGACTCGAAAACCGCTAATTGGAATTCAATGAAATTTTAAATTTAAATTTAAGATATCGATTATTCCGATAACTCAACCGATTTCAAAGTTATCGGTCCATATCTAATATTTGAACCAAAAGGAGCTTTTGGCGATCAAAATCAACTGTTTAAATCATTCCAGCGGTACAATTGAAAATGTGTACTCGATGAAAATCTTTTTATTGTGGTTGTCCAAAGTTATTGAAAATATGTTCTTTTTGGAACATATTGACACAACAATATCAGTTACAGTCTTCGGAGATGCCGCAAAAACTTTCGATGTAATAAGACTGTTGGTTGTTTTGCTAAAATCTTACCTTACAACAGTAATAGAAACAGTTACAAAAACGTGAAAGCTTGTTAAATTGCAATTTTAAGAGAAATGAAATAAGTCCCAATGAAAATGAAATAAATCCCAATGGTAAAAAATAATAAATTGTAGTTTTAAAAGAAATGAAATAAGTCCCAACAAATATGAAATAATTCCCAATGCTGGAAAATGAAATAACTCCCAACGAAATCCCGTTGGAAGTTATTTCATTTGGGAGTTATTTCATTATGAAATAATTCCCAACAAAATTTTATGAAATAGGTCCCAACGCATTGGGAGTTAAGGGTCGAATACATAAAGCTTTGTTAACCTCGCCTGACATTTGCTACCTCAAAACTTTGCGTCCAACTTCAGAGGTATGCTACAATGAACGCCTTGACGCTTCTCTTTTATACATTTGTTTTCGTTATTTTTTTCTTTGCATTTGTAGTGTTTTACTTAATTTATTAATTTAATAGAGAAAAAATGAATTAATTATTATTTTCTCCAACATTTTATTCTCTAATTGAAGCAAAGTCATCAACATCTGATTGTCAAAGCAAGCAAAGCAAGCAAAATTTGAGAGTTTGCCAAATTTCAACCTCGCTTAAACTTTGAGGTCTCCAATTTGCCATGCTTGGTTTAAATACGTATACTGAACTTTTCTGTCAAAGTCAAAGTTTGAGGTAAAGCCAAAATAAAGTTTTATGTAACTGGCCCATTATTTCATTATGAAATAACTCCCTATTTGTATGGAAAATATTTGGGACTTATTTCATTTTTTTTGGGGATTATTTCATTTGGGATTTATTTCGTGGTACCTGAAGCCCATCGTAGACAAACTGATTGGACCTTATCAGTGTGGCTTTAGACCTGGTAAGTCTACCATCGACCAGATTTTCACGATACGCAAAATCCTGGAGAAGACCCATGATAAAAGAATCGACACACACCATCTCTTTGTCGATTTTAAAGCCGCTTTTGACAGCGCAAAAAGGAGTTGCCTGTACGCCGCCTTGTCTGAATTTGACTTCCCTGCTAATTTAATACGTGTTGAAGCCATGAGTTCCTGAAATATATCCAAAACTTATACATTTTTTTTATACTTACCCTTTATCTCGAAAGGAACACCCTTTACTCACCGGTTGCAGCCACCCGCATAAGGAACCATGTACTTCTAAAATCCTGAGCTACTTAACTAAGCCACTGGAATGAGAAAATAACATACATACACATATCATCATCATTTATTGGCGCTTAACCGCCTAAGCGATTTTGGCCGTTGCATATCAAAGCACGCCAGTCATTCCTTTTTAGCGATAACTGACGCCAATTGGAAACCCCAAGGGAGTTCAAGTCATCCTCCACCTGTTGTTTCCATCTCAGTCGAGGCCTCCCCCTTCCTCTGCTGCCGAATTCAGGCGACGATAGGAAAACCTTCTGTGCTGGAGCTTCTTTGTCCATTCGCATAACATGGCCAAGCTAGCGGAGTCTTTGGGCTTTAATTCGCTGGACTATGGTCAGATCTGCATAGAGCTCGTACAGCTCATCGTTAAATTTCCTTCGATACTCGCCGTTGGCATCACGGGAAGGACCATAAATCTTCCGGAGAACTTTTCTCTCAAATACTCCAAGGGCCATCTCATCTTCTCTTGACATTGTCCATGAATCTGAGCCATAGATCAGGACAGGTATGATGAGAGACTTATAGAGCGTGATCTTTGTTCTTCGAGAGAGGACTTTACTTCTCAATTGCCTACTCAGTCCAAAGTAGCACTTGTTGGCAAGAGTGATTCTCCGCTGGATTTCTAGACTGATATTATTTTCGGTGTTGGTACTGGTTCCCAAATAGACGAAGTCCCTCACAGTTTCAAATTTGTAACTATCAACAGTGACATGGCTGCCAAGGCGCAGGTGCGCCGATTCTTTCTTTGATGACAGCAAATACTTCGTCTTGTCCTCGTTCACGGCAAGACCCACTTTTTTCGCTTCCTTATCCAGTCCAGAGAAGGCAGCGCTTACGGCGCGGTGGTTAAGGCCAATGATATCAATATCATCGGCATACGCCAGCAATTGCACGCTCTTGTAAAAGATTGTACCATTGCGGTTTAGCTCTGCTGCTCGAATTATCTTCTCCAGCATCAGATTGAAGAAATCGCACGAAAGGGAGTCGCCCTGTCTGAAGCCTCGTTTGGTTTCAAATGGCTCAGAGAGGTCCTTCCCGATTCTGACGGAGCTGTTGGTATTGCTCAACGTCATTTGGCAAAGCCGTATAAGCTTTGCAGGGAAGTCAAATTCAGACATGGCGGCATACAGGCAACTCCTTTTTGCGCTGTCAAAAGCGGCTTTGAAATTGACAAAGAGATGGTGTGTGTCGATTCTTTTATCATGGGTCCTCTCCAGTATTTGGCGTATAGTGAAAATCTGGTCGATGGTAGACTTACCAGGTCTAAAGCCACACTGATAAGGTCCAATCAGTTTGTCTACGATGGGCTTCAGCCTTTCACACAACACGCTAGAAAGAACCTTATATGCAATATTAAGAAGACTAATTCCGCGGTAGTTGGTGCGGTTAGCGGGATCGCCTTTCTTGTGGATTGGGCAAAGCACACTTAAATTCCAATCCGGAGGCATGCATTCGTCTGACCATATTCTGCATAAGAGCTGATGCATGCTTTTTACCAGGTCTTCGCCTCCGTGTTTGAACAGCTCGGCGGGTAGTCCGTCTTTTCCAGGCGCTTTGTTGTTTTTGAGCCGGGATATAGCTATCCTCTCTTCATCATAGTCAGGTGGTGGGACGACTTTTCCATCGTCAGGGATTGGGGTATCGGGTTCCTCGCAATTTAGCAGTGAGGAGAAGTGCTCCCTCCATAATTTAAGTACACTTTGAACTCTCATAGTACCATTGATATCGTTTGGCGCAGACGTTTTCGGTAATCTGGATCGCGAATCACAGAACAGACTGCAACTTGCTTTGAACAATTGCGCAAGATATATATTTTCCAAACGTAAGTTTGATCACATATCGGAATTTTCCGCCAAAATACTCAACTGCAGTCTTGTGAGCTTTCTAAATTACAGAAGCTTAGTGTTTTTAAACCAATTAATTCAGAACAGGCAGCCAGAATACCTCTATGTAAAGTTATGCTTTTCAAGGTCAGACAGGACCTGTAATCTTATACATCTTATAACGAGGTACATATAAATATCTGACATCTTCCAGAACATTCTTTGTCAGTGCCATCAAACTGTGGAACTCTTTACCTAATCATATTAAAAATGAACGAAACACTAAGCGCTTTAGATTGGCTTTATTTGAATTTCTACAATAAAATACAAAAATCATTTTAATTGGTTTTTACAACTTTCAGTAATACTGTCATTACATTCTTTTCTTTACTTCATCTATCTACATCTATATTGGTTGTTTTCACTCACACTGGCAATTTATTTTGTGGTCAAAAGACCTATCAAACCCAACATACATATATATATATATTTATTTAGTTATTAAATGATTATTTATCATTAATATGTATTTCTTTCTTAAAATTAAGGCGATAATCAAAATTCATCTCAGATGTTAGTTTTCCATAAGTTGATGTACTTTAAGAGACAATAGTCTCACATGTGCAAAAATAATGAAAATAAACTTGAAACTTGAAAACAAATATATTGGCTTCACAGCTTACAATTTCACATATTTTTTTTATGGAGGGTTTTAGTAATTTTGGCTTTATAGGACATAAATTTTGTATTTTTTTGTAATTATAGAATTTTGAGTTTTGTGAGAGTAAGAAATACATCTGACTAGAAGTTCTTGGTTAAGTTGGCTGCAATAAATACCACTGCATTTGTTTTTCAATCCTGAAATATTTCTGAAAAATTCAAAAGTTATTGAAAAAAAACTCTATTAAAAGTATTTATTATAATCTGAATACAAATATGGATATCTCTAAGAGACGCGTAAACGGCGATTGTGACAAACATTTTTATAGCCCTTGCAATTAAGACTTCTTCTGTTATTCTCAAGAAAACAACTTTTGCGTTGAAAATTAAAATTCTATAATTTGTAGCTGCAAAACCGCCAAACTGAAATATCGCATACACCGTTTTGAAAATGCCCGTTACGTCGTTTTGCTGAATCACCGACGATACTTTTTTTAACAGAAAACCTAACAACTTTTGTTCAGACTGGACTTAAGTAAATTTTGTAGATGTAAATATGTATGAAATGCCCATGTAGCGTTCAATTTTGCAGTCCAACATTCAACTATAAAACTTTCACAGAAATGATTGTTGGGATATCTGCATAGATTTAAAAAAAAGTCAGAATATGAATTCAATTTCATTTATGTAGGCATTTATTTCAAATAGCCAGGTATTCAAATTCAAAGCAAATCAAAGGCAATTCAATTTATTCAAATTTAATACGAATGATTCATTTGCCGTTTTGGATGGATTCATGCAGGGGTCTAATAGACATGCTACTTTTTGACACATATTTTACGCTAGATGCTCCTACTTAGGGATGGCTGCGAACCTACAGTATAAACCACTTAACAAACTAACATATAGTTAATCTGAGCATTTTATAGGTCTTCTGCAACATAACACAACTTCCGGCCCATTTAGAAAACTTGGTCGTCTTTTTAGTAGTTGTCTTCGGCAGACGGCGAATTCCCCAACAATAAAATTTGTATTGGAACAATTAGGTGGTTACCTTCCAATAGGTGCATTGGGTCCTACATCAATTTCTTCGCTAATTTCAAGAATTCATAAAATGGGATTCGATCCTCTACTAGACGTATATTTTGATTTGAGCTACGGCCGCCGACCTCAAACATTACTTATAGTAGGAGGACCTGGAGCATCAACGCCAATATTAGAGGTAATTTCTTTTCTATAAGTTAGATAAAAAAAAGTTTGAAATGTTAGCTTTCATAGGACAATATACGATGGCGCGGCCCAAAAGCTCCTCCTTACCAATTCAAGCGAGGAGAATATAAACAATTTAAAGAGTTGATTCACAATTTTCTACCAATCGAGCTTTCAATAGACCAACGAATTTCTGAAAAGGAAGCAATATCAACTTTTATGAACGAACTTAATAGTGTAAGTACAAGAAAATATTTGTATTACTATACAGTTGCTACCAAAATGTATTCAATAAAGTGTGATTCACAGTTAAATATGTTTCTCTTGTAATAGGATCTATACACAGTGCGTCTGACTTGCGAGTCATCTGTGTACGTGTTTACTCGCCGTCATTCTACAAAATGTCAAACTTATTTTGATTTTCTTGAGTCATGCTAGAGTCATGTCGGTGTAACTACTGCATACATATTTTCATTAATACACCCAAACTTATGGCGTTTTCTTTTCTAGAAAAAGTGTTGCCCTGTAGATTTTTCTCAGCTCTCTCTAAGACTTATAGGTTCATTTCACAAAATAATACCTCATAAGTAGGCAGAAGGCCACTACTATCTACAAATTAAGCCATTTTGATAGGCTCTAAATTGCCGAGGACAAAAGTTAGAGTTTAAGAGGGCAACATTAGAGCAACATTTTGTCGAGAAAAGAAAACGCCATTACTCTTGACTCAGACGCATCGTATATAGGCCCAATAAAGGGCTATAATGTCAAACCAAAATGTATTCAATAAAGTGTGATTGACAGTTAAGTATGTTTCTCTTTTAAGGGGCTATAATCAAAGAGAATATATCAACAAGAGCCACCACTCGTTATGAAAGCAACGAAAAAGATGGATGCCGTTTTCTTTCAGGGTTTCGGTAATTTCGATATAAATATGTTATTGTCTAATCAAAACAAAATGTGTAAAAGAAAATAGACGAGAAATGAAATAACACAAGAGTCGAAACAAAAATTTACCAGCTGTCGAATTTACAAAACTGAGGAAAACAAAATTACCGAAACCCTGAAAGAAAACGGCATCCATCTTTTTCCTTGCATTTATAACGAGTGACGGCTCTTGTTGATATATTCTCTTTGCTATAATGTCAAACTAATGTAAAGAAATGAATTAATCCTTTATGGTGCACCAAATGTAAATTGGGTATCATTTTCTTTTCTTTAATATTAGCAATAATTAACTCTTATAACATCGGCGAATTTTGTGAAAAATGTTGTTACAGTTTTCTTACCTTAGACTGCAAAACTGTTGAATTGCAACCGATCTTCATTGCCACCGAAGTTTTTTTTTACTATTAATAAAATACTTCTAAAGTTTCAATAGAATACCCTTTCGTATTGCTAATTTGAATTAATGGTAAAATATAAATATGAAAATTTAAAACAAGAGTTAATTCACAATTTTTTCCTAAAAGTTTATAAACTGACCCTCGTGAAGGGTTGACACCTTGCCGCGGTACGAGGGCTTAAGTCGATAGCCACAGGGCTGCGCTGCCCTTGTGATCATAGTGCCGCCGGTACTACATCACGAGAGAAGCCAAGCCTCTCTGGCGCGACGACTAAGATCTTCCCCCTCCCAATCCAGGGTGTTATGCGACCACGTGCCCATTGGACGTTTGCAGCCGGGAGGCAAATCGTGGCTGTAATCGAACGGAGCCTCTCTGATACCGGGCCGCCTCGGAGAGTAACTATGGCCTTACCGCGGCATGGGGCTCTGCCGCGGCGGACGACACATTCCCCATACTCTTCCTTTGACCCTAAACTGGCCTTGCCCGGCAAGGGGTCGTACGAACAAGATGAAAAAAAGTAATAAAAACCTTAAAAATAATGATACAACCATGTATACTGCCCAGCAGAGGAGGAAAATGCTGGAGCAAGCGAGAACGCAACGTCGGAGGACAAACTCCATTTCTTCATCAGCCGAGAGGTCGACAGCGATGGCAACTACGAGTCGATCAGCTCTGGATAATAAGGGGGCAATCCCCAAAGTAAGTACCGGTACAAACACGGTGAAGCCAACAACGGCTGATGCTAGAGCCCTAGTAAGTGCCGGTACCGAAACCAAGTCTTTAACGTCTGTGGCAGTGGTCTCACGACCTGGCCTCAGAGATCCAAATAAGGGAACGACCGCGATGGCAACTACGGGTCGAAATTTACCCCAAAAGACATCTCCCAGTCGCTCTGAGTACTTGGACAAAAGAGCGGCCGCGAGGATACTGAAGAAATACGAGGGTATTTCACAAGAGACGCTATCGCCGAATGCTAGGAAGACGGTGGAGATGGCTGAAGTTATCTTACCGAACTTCCAAAGCGATTACGCGCCAAAGAAGGTTAATATAAATCCCTTCAAACGCCAGAGATCGGACGTGGATTTAAAACCTCACCCGAAGCGGCAGCAACACGCCCCCGTAATGGGTAAACTCAGCTTTGCTGAAGTGACTAAGGATAGGATCCTCATAGGCGTCATTGACCGAGGTAATGAAAACTGGGCCATCCCTAGGGACCAGTGGCGGTTCGTCCGGAACGCTATCGGTAATGCCCTTCTCGACATTATGGATGAGTCTCCGGGTGCCACTCCGATGGGTTCTGATGCGGGATGGCACCAGGGCCGAATCAAGGTATTCGCTTGCGAGGATGCAAAAACTGTTGCACTGTACAAGGCAGCAGCTGCAAGACTAGGTGAGATCTACCAAGGGGCAAGAATCGAGGTTGTCGACTGGAAGGACATCCCGGCTCGGCCAAGGGCAAGAGCGTGGATTCCTGCTATCCCTGCTGAACCTGAGAGAATTCTCAGGATGCTGAGGATCATGAACCCGTCTCTCCCGACGCAGGACTGGGGTGTAAATCTGGTCGAGGACGCGGTAGGGCCTGATAGGCAAGTGGTCTTCACCTTGAATAAGGAGGCACTCGAGCCCCTTAAACGGTGCAATGGACGAGTGCACTACGGCATGGGTCAGATCGTGATCCACGTATATCGCGGCGATGCACAGCGCGCTGCTATTTCGGCTGCACCGGAGGACTCGGACATCGCAGTGCCGGAAGGGGAGTCGGAGATGTCCGACTTGGAAAGTATGGTATCTGCCACGTCAAATGGCGAAGGAGCAGTGAACAGCTCGGAGATGGGAGACAGCCTGCTGGACGGGGAGGACCTCAACGTCACAGTGATAGCAGCTAGTCCTGAGCGCACCACAGTTGACACTGCCACAGTTAGGAGGATCTCTGCCACGCCAAACCGTGGTCTGAAGAAATCGTCGTTGAAAGATAAGCCTCCAGACGAGGTGGAACTCGACGATACGGCGTTGGCAGGGAAGTCTGAGCACTCTCATGTTGGTGGTGATTCAGATAAACCTGCACAAATCTAAAGCAGCCTCGGCTGCTTTAATCAGTCGTCTCTCTAAAGGCGACGTAGATGTGGTCCTCATCCAAGAACCCTGGGTCAACAGCTCAAGGATTTGCGGTTTGGGGACTAAGGGTTATAAGCTTATTCGAGCCAGCGAGGGGGGCCGGGTTAGAGCCTGTATTTTAGTTAAGTCTGAGCTGAATGCATTTCTCTTGCCCAACTATACCAATGGTGACGTTACAGCTGCCAGTTTAACAGTCGACAGTACCAGTCTGACGATTGCGTCGGTCTATATGCCCTACGACGCCGAAGAACCTCCGCCACAGAGGGAGGTAAAAGACCTGGTGGCAAATTTTTCCATGGGTCATCTTATTATCGGAACTGACGCCAATGCTCATCACGTCCAGTGGGGAAGCTCCGATATCAATGCTAGAGGAGAGTCGTTGTTTGACTATTTGTTAACAACTAACCTGGTAGTTTGCAACGTGGGTAACGAACCTACGTTTATTACTAAAACCCGTAGGGAGGTAATAGATCTCACTATTTGCAGCGAAGGCGCTTATGAGTGGGTCAGAAAATGGCGCGTTCTCGATGAGCACTCATTCTCCGACCACCGGTACGTAGAAATAGTTCTAGACTTTTCTGTTGAGCAGCCGGTTATGAAACGCAACCCACGTAACACTAACTGGCAGCTACACAATGAAATACTATCTAGGGACTTACCAGCACTGCCCCCACAAGTCCCCTCATCAGTAGGGGAGTTGGAGGATCTGGTAAAAACCTTTACAACGGCGCTCTCGAATGCATTAGAGCAGGCTTGCCCAGTGGCAAAACCACGCGGTAAACATAGGCCGCATTGGTGGTCCTACGACCTGGACTCGCTCCGAAAATCATGTAGGACACAATTTAATAAGGCCAAGAGCCTTGGCACGGAGACTGAATGGCTCGAATATAAAGTTAAACTCAGGGCCTACAAAAAAGCTCTGAGGCAGGCGAAGAGAGTATCGTGGAGAAATTTCTGCACTGGGGTCGAAAATGTCGACGATACAGCGAGACTTAGACGAGTGCTCTCAAAAACTCAAACAGCCACAAGCTATTTGCGCAAACCTGACGGATCCTGGACCAGCACGGAGAGGGAAACCCTAGAGCTGCTCTTGAATACGCACTTCCCAGGGAACTTGCATGAGGAACCCGTAGCACCTACAACAAACCTGGCTGTATACATACCCATCACGGAGGAAAAGGTTAGGTGGGCGGTTAAGAGCTTCGAACCGTTCAAGGCTGCCGGGCCAGACGGGATTATTCCCGCACAACTCATAAACACGCTGGAGACATCAGCCAAATGGCTGGTATTTCTCTATACAGCCTGCCTGGCTCTTAGCTACATTCCGTGCTCCTGGAGAAGTGCCACGGTAGTGTTTATTCCTAAGGCGGGGAAGGCGTCTCATTACGAGCCGAAGGACTACAGGCCGATCAGTCTCTCATCCTTTGTGCTCAAAACCTTCGAGAGGATAATAAATGACTACCTCTCCTCTACTATTGATAGCAACCTGATCTGTAGCTATCAGCATGCATACACCAAAGGGAAATCTACAGAAACTGCGCTTCACAGCCTAGTTTCTGTTATTGAAAAATCGCTGTATGAGAAGGAGTACTGTCTTGCGGCCTTTTTAGATATTGAAGGAGCCTTCAACAACATAAGCCCTGATGCTATAAACACCGCTTTAACAAGTCTGGGCATAAGCAGGTCTCTTATTGGACTTATTGATCAACTGCTAAGGGGTAGACGAATAGTTTCATCACTGGGCTCGGTTGACTTATCACGCTATGTCACAAGGGGAACGCCTCAGGGTGGTGTTCTCTCCCCGCTTCTATGGAATCTCACTGTCAACTCGATGCTGCGAGACACAAGCTGGGGGGGCGGGAAGGTAGTGGCATATGCAGACGACTTAGCTATAGTATATAGGGGCAAATTCCCACAAACCCTGTGCGACTTGATGCAAGCAGCACTGCGAGAGGTTTCCTCATGGTGCTCGCGCTGCGGACTGAGCATCAACCCGGGAAAAGTAGAATTGGTTCTTTTCACCAACCGCTATAAGATACCACCGCTAACACTACCAAAACTGAATGACGTGCACCTGAACCTGGCTGACAAAGCCAAGTTCTTAGGCACAGTTCTGGATAGGAAACTAACCTGGAAGGAGAATGTTCTTCAGCGCCAGAAGAAAGCGTGTATTGCACTCTACACATGCAAAAGAGCCATTGGAAAGAAATGGGGGCTCAGCCCCAAAATATGCAAATGGATCTACACCGCAATCATTCGACCAATCATGCTCTATGGAGTTGTGGTATGGTGGCCTGCGCTGAGCAAGGCAACAAACCTTAATCTGCTAGGTAAAGTACACAGATCTTGCATGATCTGTATAAGCGGTGCGTTAAGAACAACGCCCAATGAAGCACTCCAGGCCATTCTTGGCATTTTGCCACTCGAGCTGGAAGGGCACCGGGTAGCAGCAGCATCGGCTCTACGTCTAAGGGAAACGTCCGGCTGGGGCGCAAGCACTACTGGACACGCCTGTATTTTGGGATCCTATAGCTTTCTTCCGCTGAGCACGGATCGTTGTGCGACCACAACAGTCGGAGATAGCTGTTTTAAAATCAACATTCCCAGCAGGGAAGAATGGGAGAGCACGGATCGGAGTCCCGCCACTCATGGCGGCACTTCCATTTATACTGATGGCTCGAAGTTAGACGGCAGAGTTGGAGGAGGGGTTTATTCAAAGGATCTGAACCTTGAGCTCTCCTTCAGACTACCTGATCACTGCAGTGTCTTCCAGGCTGAAGTTTCAGCAATCATGGACGCCGCGGCTTGGATAGGCCAACACACTATCGGACACGACATTTTTATATTCAGCGACAGCCAGGCGGCCATCAAATCCCTTGGCTCTTATTCGTTCAACTCTGAACTGACGCTCAGCTGTCGTCGATCTCTACAGGAGATGGCCCAACAGAATCGCGTGAACCTCACATGGGTCCCGGGGCATAGGGACATTGAGGGAAATTGTAGGGCAGACGAACTTGCGAGGCAGGGCACGACCAAGCAGGTTCTTCGGGATAAAGAGCGCTTAGGTATGCCGTTTGCCACATGCAAGCTTATGCTGAAGGAGTACACACTCCGCCAAGCCAACGAAAGATGGCTGCAATCTCCAGGATGCCGGATATCCAAAGAAACCTGGCCGAAATGGGATCATAAAAGATCAAGACAAATTTATGCCCTAAGGAGAAGAGAAATCTCCATATTAATAGGCGTATTGACTGGGCACTGCCTCATTGGTAGGCACGCAGAAAGACTTGGTGTGCCCTACCGACGATGCTGTAGGAGTTGTAAGGATGATGAGGAGGAGGAAACGGTGGAGCACCTCATCTGCAACTGCCCGGCTTTAAGTGGCGCGAGAATGCGCTTTTTGGGAGTTCCCTTCCTGGTTAGCCTACGCCAGGTCACGGAGCTGGACATAAAGGACCTGATGGCCTTCATCAAGTCATCTAAATGGTTCGAGGAGGAGTAACGGTGTCGGTATAGGAACGTCAGTCCCGGGATTCTGCTATGTGGAGAATTCCGTTAATACCGGGATTTTCCATATGGCAGGGTCCCGGAACTGACTTTCCTGGTGTTGGTGGTATCACAACGGGCCTTTTAATACTGGCCTAGGTGTGCCTCTACGGTAGCCACTTGAACCTAACCTAACCTTATAAACTGAAAAAATTGTTTTCAAGCGGGTTAAAATATTTTTTCTGTTTGACATTATAACCTGGTACCGATTGAGAACAACGTCAAATTCAATCACACTTTGTTTTTAGTTGCTACCAAGGCAAATTCAACAAGGTAGAATTGACAACTGAAATATTTTGTTTTTGTAGGAGTTCTTCCTTCAAAAAAATGTAAACAAGCGTATTAACCATTTGCCACCCAAATTAGAAAAATTAGATAGCATTTGCTCAGGCCAAAAAATTATCAATACCGCGAAATATGCTAGCCCAAACAGTAACGGAGTAACTTTGGCCACTTTGGAATCTACCTCTTTTCGGACCTTTGCGTTATAAAAATAGCGAGTATTGAATATTTGTCGATTTCCGCCGATGGCACCACAAGAAGGTGTAACGAATGAGTCTACATGAGTTGTCCTAAGGGGATGATTCACAGCAGGGTAAGGCATCACCCTGTGCTTGCGCAAATATTTGACGATAACGAATCACCTGGTGGTGAGGCATGATACCACAATGAAGAGGCAAGATGATTGAACGAAGATAACCGAAGCGAGAAGTTTAATTGCAACCGCCGTCGTGTCAACTACGCAATCCAATGAATTAAATCAAATACTATTTTCTGTAACTTAATACTTTTTTATATTGAATATTACATATTTCAATTAATTATATTTAAACCATGAAAGAGAATTAAATGTCCTTTTATATTAAACGTGTGAATTCTTTAAACCGGCCAAACTAACCACGGCTACAAACGCAAGTATTGGACATTCAACCCCCCCTTTCAGTTCAGAAGCTGGGAAAGTGAAAAAAATATGTGCCTCTTTCAGCTAAGAAGCTGGGAAAGAGCATAAAATATTGTCCACGGTTATCGCGAACGTGCAAACTAATAGTTTTGATGTGTGAAAATAAAAAATCACGCGAAATCCGCAAAAACGTTCTCCAGTTTTGCATGTGCAAACGTGTCGGAGCCCTAGCGCTCCAAAAAGCAGCGACGCCAATATTGTGAAATTCTTGCAACTGCCAGTTAATTCGAATGTGTCTAAAATCTTTTGTGAGTGTGAAGAGTATATCACACGCATTAGAAATTGACGCGTAAGTGGAAGCGAGAAACCAACAGCATGCAACAGGCAACTAACGTACACGAGCGACATCAAGGGGTCAATAGTAAAGAAACAAATTCAACGTCGATAACGCAGTTAATAAAAACTAAGTATGAATAACTTCATGTAACGAGCAAATGAAGGGCAACGATTAACGAATGTAAACAAACCACGAAAATTAACGAGTTTTGAAGGGAAAATCAAAACAAACGAAACGATACAACGATTAACGAATGTAAACAAACCACGAAAATCAACGATTTTTGAAGGGAAAATCAAAGCAAACCCAAAACGTCAAACGATACAACGATCAACAACAGTGAAGGTATACTATTGTTGTGTATATATACATACATAAGCAAAATAACGAAACTAAGCAAATACGCTGTATTTTGTGAATGCAAGTAAAAGAAAAACAACATAAACAAACGATGCCGAAGATAAGTGAATTGAAGATGGATCAATTAAAGGTCATTTTGCGTGAGAAAGGGTTAGCTACATCAGGTAGTAGAGCGGAATTGGAGATACGATTGCGTGAAAAAATTGGCACGGATGAAGTTGAGGCACCAACGTCAGCAGGTGCTGGATTGCAAGAACAAATAAATGAAATGCGGAGTATGATGGAAACTGTTTTAAGTTTATTCCAGCAAAATGTCAACGAGTTTTCAGAGACGCGTACCAGTCCGTCGAATGCAGGTGGTCAACATGAAAATGAAAATGTTTCCCAAAATATAGGAGCACCAGTTAACAAGCCTATTTATAGTTTTCGATCAATTAAAGAGATAGCTGAAATGATACCGGAATTTGATCCTACGAATACACAAGCGTTGACAGTCGAGCAGTTTATTGGGCGCATTGTCAGCATCATGGATGCGTATCACCTGGAAGAAAAATGTATTTTGTTAGCAGTTTGTAATAGACTAAAAGGAGCAGCACGTGTGTGGCTGGATGCGTTGCCTACCGTACATACCAGCTGGAAAGATTTTTCTTCTGATTTGATGAGAGAATTTAGTGTGTCGTATGATGAAGCTCAAGTGCATCGTATAATGCATGAATCCGTACGCAGGTCAGGCGAACGTATATCTGACTACTGTTTTAGAGTGTATGCTCTGGGCAAACGATTTAAGTTAAGTGAATCTGCAATCATTCAGTATACACGACGTGGACTAAATCATCGAGATTTACAAATGGCAATAGCAGCACAAAGATTCGAGAGTGCAAAGCAAATGCGCGAAGTGATTGAAGAATGGTTTACGTATAGTGTAAAACATACAAATTTTAAGCCAAATTTCGAAAATAAAGCTGATATCAAAAGTGTATCGCGACAGCAGACCGGTAGTGGTGAAGCAAAGAAAATTGTTTGCTATAATTGTGGTGAGGCAGGCCACATATCAAGTAAATGTACGAAAGAGCAAAAGCGTGCAAGATGTGCTGATTGTGGTAAAGTTCATAAACGTGAGGAATCGGTTAATTGTGGTCGTAAGCAATCTACGCATAATGTGCGAAAGGCTGATATGTCAAAAAGCGAAAATTGTTTTGTGAAAAATATAAGCGTAAACGGCAAAGTGTTAGAAGCATTAATTGATACAGGCAGTGAGTGCACTCTACTGCGCAAATCGACGGCTAATATGTTGAATGTAAAATCCGAAGAGTGTTGTGTTTGGTTAAATGGGATAAGTGGCGGCAGGTATATGATGCGTGAGAGGTGTGTCCTTGAAGCAAGTATTGGTGGAGGCAAACTTAATATGTTAGCGTATATTGTGGCTGATAACATGCTAGAAACTGATTGTCTACTAGGTCAAGATATAATATCGCGTGCAGATGTGTTATTTAAAGTGCAAAATGGGCAGTCACAGATCGAAGCTGACTGTAAGCGTAGTAACGTGTTACCTGGTAATGACTGTTTTGTAGAGCTGACAAATAATTTGAAAAACGATAACGAACGAACAACACTGCGAGAGTTGTTAAGCAATTACAAGGATGTATTCTCTGACGGATTAAACGGTATTGGTAAGTCACACTTAATTGAAATGCAAATTGTTTTGAACTCTAAGAAAGTTGTTTCGCAAGCACCATACCGAGTGCCAGCGCCAAAGCGTGTGGCGGTGACACGAATGATTAAGGACCTTGAAAATAACGATATTATAGAAAAATCGTCGTCCGAATTTGCGAGTCCGATAGTACTAGTCAAAAAGAAAGATGGCAGTGATAGACTCTGTGTAGACTACCGTCGTTTGAATTTAATTGTCGAAAAAGAGAATTTTCCTGTCCCTAATATTGAAGAACAATTACACCAGGCTAAGAAATATAAATTGTTCACGATACTCGACTTGAATAGCGGGTACTACCAAATCCCTATCGCACCTGAAAGTCGGAAATATACGGCATTTATAACTCCTGATGGGTTATATGAATTTAAGCACATGCCGTTCGGGCTAAAGAACGCACCTATAGTATTTCAGCGCTTAATGGCAAAAATTTGTGAAGAAGATCTAATTATTTATATGGACGACATATTGATAGGTAGCCAAACCTTCGATGGTATGATAGAGAAACTCAAACGAGTCTTACGAGCTTTACTTGAAGCGGGTCTTACGTTAAACGTTAGAAAATGCGAATTTATGAAAGAAACCATAACATTTTTGGGTCATGAGTTGACTCCTCAAGGTATTTTGCCCGATCGAATAAAAACACAAGCGGTCAGTAAATTTGTGACACCGACGAGCGTAGCAGACATACGCCGATTTCTGGGGTTGAGTGGTTATTTTAGGAAATTTGTCCCTGGGTACGCTGTAATTTCAGAGCCACTGCGTAAACTCCTACGGAAGAATCAAAAATTTGAATGGACGAAGGCACAAGAAGCCGCATTTGAACAGCTTAAGTCAAAATTAGTATCACGACCAGTACTAGTAGCGTATCGTGTAGACGCAGAGCATGAGCTCCACACGGATGCCAGCTCAATCGGATTGGCAGGTGTGTTAATGCAGCGCGAGAAAGATGATTTCAAACCAATAGCGTACTACAGTAGAGCAACAAGCGTCGATGAGCGAAAGTTCCATAGCTATGAACTCGAGACCCTAGCTGTTGTCGAGGCTCTTGAGCGTTTCAAATATTATATATACGGTAAGAAAATTAAAGTTAAAACTGACTGTAGCGCACTTTAAACGACTATGCAGAAGAGAGAACTCATACCACGAATTGCCAGATGGTGGTTACGGGTTCAAGACTACGATATTGAAATAGAACATCGAAATGGAAATCAAATGGAGCATGTCGATGCCCTAAGCCGATCTCCATACGAAGAAGCACGACCAATTGAAGAAGCGAATTTACGTACAGACAAAGCGAATATCGATAACGATGACTTTCTTTTTAGTATGCAACTACAAGATGAACGCATACGACAGATAGTAGACGACATTAAAGCAAATAATAAGGCTGAAGATCATGAATATGCATTAAAACAAGGTAGATTGTTTCGTAAAGTTGATAACAAACATCTTTGGGTCGTACCACGAGCCTTGAGATATAAAGTTGTACAAGATTGTCACGTACAAGCCGGACACATGGGTGTCGAAAAAACGTTAGAACGTATAAAAGAATACATGTGGTTTCCACGTATGCGTAATTTTGTGAAAACGTTTATATTGTCCTGTGTGGACTGCGCTTATTACAAACGTAAAGGTGGTAAAGCCGAGATACAATACCACTACAATGATATTGAGCCGATCCCGTTTAGAACTATCCACATGGACCATTGGGCCCATTTCCAAAAAGCACGAAAGGAAAAGAACATTTGTTGGTAATTGTTGATTCGTTCACGAAATTTACCATGTTATACCCGGTTAGAAGTACATCAACGAAATATGTAATCGAAGCGTTAAATGAGTCAAGCAGTTATGTTGGTATGCCGTTATGTGTGGTAACAGATAGAGGTTCAGCATTCACCTCGCGTGAATTTGAGAAGTATTGTTTCGAGAACGACATAAAACACGTACTTACAGCGGTGCGAACACCGAGAGCTAACGGTCATGCGGAGCGAACGAACCGAACAATATTGTCTATGTTATTGCCGACGAATTCTAACGATAAGAAATGGGACGAAAATATCCGACGTGTACAATGGTGCATTAACACGATGAAAAATAGTACCACTGGTTGCACACCCCATGAGCTGTTGTTTGGGTATAAACCGCGTGATATTCTACGTAATAGAGTTATTTTAAGTCTACAAGCAGACGACGAAGCTCTGGATGAAGAGCAGTTAAATGATTTACGTAAATTGGCAGCAAAAAGAATTAACGAAAAACGAGCAGAGGTGAAATCACATTTTGATGCTAAACACGCAACGCCACGCGTATTCCAAGAAGGCGACTTAGTTTTAGCTGAATACGAACCACCAAGCACAGGAACTTCTCGAAAACTAGAACAACGATACAAAGGACCTTTTGTAATTACTAAACGCCTTGATCACGATAGATATGTAGTTGAAGATCTTCCGCAATCCCGGCGAACTCGAAATCACTATGTTTCAGTTCATGCAGTTGATAAGTTGAAGCGCTGGTGTGTATTACCAGATGATGAGAGCGATGACGAAATTAGTTTCAAAGATGACGAGTTGAGCGAGGGCGCTCAAGTTTGTCAGGAAAGGCCGACAAACGCAAGTATTGGACATTCAACCCCCTCTTTCAAAGGTTGTCGCCAGAGTGTCACAGAAACTGGGAGATTGGTTTCCATTAGATTTTTTTTTATACTGAAGTCTGGATTTTGAAACGGTTTCGATTTTTTTATTAAAATAACGGTTACGATTCAGTTTTCGGTTTCGAGAAATTAATCGGCTTCGCGGTTGCTGCTGTAAGAGGGACGTGACGGACCAAACAGAGTTCTACGGTATTGAGTCTATGCTCTCACAGCTGCCGAATCACCTTGTGGTACTATTCCAATTGCCGATTTCATCAACCCCGTGACCGTGGTCGAAATGGGTTTTAGAGGTCACGAATGGATTTTAATCGCTTACAGTTTCGTTTTCTAATGCAGAAGGAGTACACACTCCTCCTAACAAACCTGGCCAAAATGGGATCATAAAAGATCTAGACACATTCACGCCCTAAGAAGGAGAGAGATCTCCATATTAATAGGTGTTTTAACTGGGCACTGCCTTATTAGGAGGCACGCAGTAAGGCTAGGTGTGCCCTGCCAACGTTGCTGTAGGAGCTGCAAAGATGATGACTGCTCGGCTTTAAGCGGCGCGAGAACGGCCTGTTTGGGAGTTCCCTTCCTGTATAGCCTAAGCCAGATCGCGGAACTGGACATAAAGGAATTGATGGCCTTCATAAAGTCATCTAAGTGGTTCGAGGAGGAGCAGCGGTGTCGGTTTGGGAGTGCCGGGTCCCGGGACTTACTTTCCTAGTGTTGTTGCTATCACAATGGGCCTTTCAAAGCTGGCCTAAGTATGCCTCTGCGGCAGCCACTTGAACCCAACCTAACCCTTCGTTTTCGGTCTAAGATCCGGTTGAAAAAAGATTACACCATTCATCTTAGCTAAAATTTGTTAAGAGTCTAGCTAATCTGAACTCTAAACTCTATTTAAACGTGTAAGGATTTGAGGCAAGTGGTATTGTATTTATATGACACAATTTTCTATTTCTTCACGCTATTGAAAAAATTTAAAAATCTTAAACAGAACGGGTTAATATTTTTTTTTCATTTGTTTAATATACTTTGGTTACTACACAAAAAAATATGACACGCACAGAGCAAAAAGTCACATAAAATGCCCTCTAAATCAGAGGGATTTCTCTATGATATTTTTCCAATAAGATGCCCGTCTTATTATGACCGGGTGTCTCTTTTTAATAAAACTGAGTAGATAATCACATAATATTAAGAAGATTTTCTTTTTAATATTTCAAATTAAAAAAAAAAAATGAACGCTCAACCCAGATGTCTAGTCAGTCAGTCTAGTCTAATCTACACTACCATGCCATCGTATACTTAACTTGCCAACGTCTAATTACACCTTTGTTCTTTTTGCCTCACCACATGTCCACTTGCCTTATTGCCTTCACCGCGAATCGAACTAAGAATTATTAACTGCTGAACGGAGATCTCTACCATGATGCTATCGTGTGCTTGTGCTTGGTAGCGTCGAATTACACATTCGAAGAAGGCATACCTGAATTTGAATTAATAAGGGATCTTCTAAAAATATAAAGTTTTCCTTTTCAATAAATTCAATATGAATCTAGAGAAAATAAGAGGATGTTCTCATTAATTTACTTTAAACAGGTTTTCTCATAAAAACAAGCAGATTTCTTCTAACTTTTGACAAAAGTACATAAAAAATTCATAAATAAGAAGCTAACTCCTTGTTTTTAGCTGATTTCCTTTTCAATAAATTTGAGAAGAAATTCAAGCTAAAATTTAGAATATTTCCTAGCACAAATTTCTTCAAATTTGTCTCCACTCGCTCTCCCCGGCCAAAAAGCTTTTTCAGACGTCGATCTCTTTGATTATAGGTGAACTTTTTGGCTCTGTGCGTGAAGAAAACTTACTAGGCACATCTCTTTTAATTTTATTTTTCGTTTTTAATCGATTACAAATTTTCAAAAATGTTTATATCCTCGACATTTAATGCATGATTCCTATGTAGAATTTTATGCTGGTTCCAAATATGTTAACATTTGATTTAAAACTAGAACAGTTTCCGAGATATTTTTAAATTTCAGTTTAGAGATAAAAAAGTAGGATGACTAATCTGTTAATATCTCCGCCATTACTGCCTTGATTGTTTTGATAATTCATTTCATTTTGAGAGAATGAAATACCCTTTCCATCAAATCAAAAATTATTAAAATTGACGTTAAACTAACTAAGTAATGACCTTCCGACATTTTTCTCCTTTTTTGTCATTTTTTTACGAAATATTAAATATCCCCCAGATTTGACACTTTGTGTTCGTAGGTTATCTTTGTGAACATTTTGACACTTTCCTGATTATAATAGGTAGAAAAATTACAATGTTATACGAAATTTAGTGAAAAGGCCTTTTTATTTTTTTTCGAATTCTTGTATTTATTCTAATTTGTATTATTTTTACGTATCTTAAAATTGTTTAAAAGTTGAAATTTTTCACCGTTTTGATACATTTTGTTCATTCTGCAGTTAAAGTGCAGCATTCTGCATTTTCGGTCTTTCATTTTGAAAATGCGTTCATGCTGCCGCATTTAGTAAATACACATTTGGCTTAATTCGAATCACGGTTGCAATTTTTTTGATTATGAGCACGTGTACAAAAAGTTACACTTTCGTAAGTATACATATGTACATTTGGTCGATTTATATTGTTTCAAAAACATCAGTTCACTTGTAGTTTCACTTTTTTTCAGCACTTACTAACTTATTTAAAATAGCCTTTAACCGCCTAGGTTTGGCCGTCTAACATGTTTCGCCAGTCGGCTCTTTGTTGAGCCAATTGGAGATACCGCGTGTTCTCAGATCTGCCTCCACTTTGTCCTGCCACCAGAGTGGTGCCCTCCCTCTTCCTCTACATCCACCGGCGGGTGCCGATAAGAATATATTCTGGGCCGGAGCGTCTTCGTTCATTCGCACCACGTGACCTAGACAGCGAAGCCGCCTGGGTTTTGATTCGCTGAACTATGTCGACGGTTTTGGCCGTCTAACATGTTTCGCCTGTCGGCTCTTTGTTGAGCCAATTGGAGACACCGCGTGGAGATTGCAGCCATCTTTCACTGGCTTGGCGGAGTGTGTACTCTTTCAGCATTAGCTTGCATCTCTTGTAGATATCTACGATAGCTGAGCGTCAGTTCAGAGTTGCACGAGTAAGAGCCAACACTCAAAAAATTTTATCGGTAAAACTAATCAAAAACGTATGTTAAAACGGCTCCAACCGATAATTATGGTGGATTTAATCAATAAAAAATGGTTACCAGTCTTTACGGAAAACGTTGTTAAAAATTGTGAATTTTACCAAAAGTTTTTTTTTTTAAATTTTAACCACAATAAGTTGGTTGATCCAATCGTAAACGTAGGTTAGTATGGCTCCAACCTACAGAAATTGTAAAATTAACCAATAATAATAGTAATTCCCATCTAACCCTAACAATTTTAAAAAGTACCATAAAAATTGTAGTGTTACCGTAAAATTTGTAAAATGTACAGTACAAATTGTAGTATTACAGTAAAATTTGTAGAATGTACAATTTTTATTGTAAAGTTACCATAAAAGTTGTATTGTGACTAAAATTGTGGTAGTACCAAACCATAAAAATCGTCATAATACAATTTATATTGAAGCATTACAGATATAATAGTTATTTGACAGTATCATTACAATTTTTGCAGTTACACTATTTTCTGTTATAAGATATAAGTTCCACATCGCTTATAGAGAAAGAAACACGATAACATTGGTAGTAATTCAAAACCGGAAGCGGATATTTATTCAGATTAAGGTGGATACATAACATAGTTAGGGTTGCATTTAATAGGTAGAAGTGTCGTTCCACTTCAATACTTTTCCTGAACGACACCCTTTTTGTTTTTATTCAAGGATTACATTACTTAAGTGAAAGTTCATTAATTTAATTAATTTAATACATTTTCATTAATTGTATGTCAATTCATTTGTAATTACATTACTTAGATACAAGTTCATTGATCTAATACATTTTCATTTGTAAACTAAGCAATTTATTATTATTTTATTTGAATTTTTTTTGAAGTCTAAGTGATTTACAAATATTGATATGATTTACCTTGACTATACCTTTGGTTAGGAAGTCTGCCAGCATCTCGTTAGTTGGTATGTATAGTAGCTTGATTTTACCATCATCTAAGTGTTGACGAATAAATTTACCCTTAATATCAATATGTTTTGTGCGAGGTGAGTACGAATTGTTCAAAGCCACTTGTATGGTACTTTTATTGTCGCAATAGAGAGTCATGCCACTCGACATGTTTGGCACCAACTCTTCTTGTAATCGCAATAGCCACGTTGATTCTTGAATCGCTGATGTCATGGCCATGAATTCTGCTTCAGTTGATGATAGGGCAACAGTTCACTGCCTTCGAGTACACCAAGATATTGGACCTCCTTGGAACATAAATATATAGCCCGTTGTTGATCGCCTTTCATCGATGTCGCTAGCCCAATCTGCGTCGCAATACCCAGTGAGATTGCTTGATTCCCTGCGAAACACAATGCTATAGTCTATGGTGCCTTTTACATAACGCATTACACGCTTCACTGCAACCCAGTGTGCTTTTCCCGGATTTGTCGAAAAACGACTGAGAAGGTTCACAGCGAAACTTATATCAGGCCGCGTTATTTGTGCAGCATACAGTAGGCATCCAACATCTTGCATATACGGGATTTTCGCTATATCTCGCTGTTCAGATTCGTTAGTGGGACACATTATGGCACTCAAACGCTGATTCAAATCTATTGGTGTTGCCACGGAATTGCTATCAGTCATTCCAAAACGATTCAACATATCGGCTATATATTGAGACTGGTCGACTTCTATAGTGCCCTTCTTAATGTCTCTGGTAATAGGCATACCTAAGACTGATGATACTTCTGCAAGATTTGTCATCTTAAATTGTGATTAAAGTTGCTCTTTCAGCATGCTCATGCTACATTCGTCGTTTGAAAATAATAGGACATCGTCGACATATACCGCAACAAATAACATTACGTTGTTATGTACTTTATAATATACTCGTACACACTGGTCCACACTACTACGTGTGAGACCTATTTAAGCAGAACGTGATTAAGTTTCTCATTCGATAATCGACTTGATTGCTTAAGGCCGTATAAAGATTTCAAAAGCTTACAAACACGACCGGAACCATCATCAAATCCGGTAGGTTGTACCATATAAATCTCGTCATTTATTTCAGCATTGAGAAATGCCGTCACTGCGTCCATCTGATGATTAAGTAGGTCATGTTTTGCAGCTAACGCCAGCAGAAAACGCAGTGAGGTGTATCGAACTACAGGAGCAAACGTGTCCTCATAGTCAATACCCTTTATTTGACTAATTATTTTAATTACTAACCTAGCTTTCCGCCGTGTTACTGCGCCACTTGCGTTGGTTTTGGTTTTAAAACCCCACCTGGACTTGAATGCTTTCTTTCCAGGAGGCAGTACACTCAAACACCATGTATTGTTCGAATAGTGAGAGTTCATTTCACTATTTACAGCGGCTTTCCACTCATCTGCATGATCGCCGACCATTGCCTCTTCTAGACTTTGAGCTTCATTCGATACAAAATCAGTTACACAAAGGTTGTGACCATCTCTTTTTGCCGCGATTCTTTTGGAACGTCTAATAACATGACCATCCGCAACGCCGACTTCATCGGAGTTATTCGCACTTTCAAAACTAGAAGTGTCAGATTCTGCTTTGTTGTTGACTGAGTCACTATCGCGGTCTGCATTATTGTTTACTGTGGCCGAATCGCTACCTGCCCTATTCTCAACAACGGTCGACTCACTTTCGGTATCGGGATCATGTTTTATCTTACTTTTCTTAACACTTGGTGATTCTTTGCTATCTGCCTCATCTGAATTGCCAATGTTAAAGAGCTCACTCGCGTCTTGAATTTCAACTGTACGGTTCATTTCATCCGAGTCTGTATCTTTATTTTCAAAGAAAACCACATGCCGACTTATTATGATTTTTCGCGTTTTAGAATTGAACAGTCTGTATGCTTTGGATCTGTTACAATAACCCAGCATAAAGCTCTGAATAGACTTGACATCTAGCTTCTTTCGTTTTTCTCGTGGCACATGTACCATGGCTTTACAGGCAAATACTTTTAGAAATTTCAAATTTGGTTTTTTTTTTTGTCCAAATTTCGTGAGGGCTTTTTTCGCTTGTCGCGAACGGAATACGATTTAAAATATACGCGGCTGTGTTTGCAGCCTCAGCCCAAAATTTTTTATTTAGCCCGGAATCAATCAACATGCACCGCACTCTTTCAATTATTGTTCGGTTAAGCCGCTCAGCAACGCCATTTTGCTCTGGTGTATATGGCGATGTAGTCTGATGCACAATACCTTCTGATAAACAAAAGTTCTTAAATTTTGCATTAATATACTCGGTGCCATAGTCTGGACGAATTACTTTTATTTTGCGCGAACACTGATTTTCAACAAGATAAAACTTGATGAACTCTTCAAAAACTTCTGCTTTGTCTTTAAGTGGTCCTATGAACAATTTATGGGAGTAATCATCAACGAATGTTAATAAATAGCGAGCGACGGAGAAAGACTTTTCTGTAAATGGACCCATTACGTCTGTATGTATTAAATCGAGCAAGTTTTCTGCACGACTGTTACTGCTTTGAATTGAAACACGCATTTGTTTTCCTTTTACACAAACTGCACAATTATCTTTGCTTATTTTTTCAAAATCAATGCCGACAGATGCGCATTTAACTTTTTTTACATACTCTGGGCAAATGTGCCCCATTCTCTTATTATTGTTTTCCAAATCTTCATTATATTCTGTATCATAATTCAGACGATACAAACCATTCATAACATTTGCGGTTGCAATTAACTTTTTGTTGTTGTTGTAAATTTCACATGTATTACCTTCGAATATAACTTTATTTCCATTCATAGTCATCTGTCGTAGGTACCGATAGCAAATTTGCGCACAGGTCTGGTACGTATTCAACAATCTTCTCTACAGCATCTCTTTGTGTTTTATTCGCGTATAACTGCATATTCACATCACGGTTGCCGTTGTGTCCGAAATGTACCATTTTTGGTACTAATTTTTTCTCCGGGAACGTTTGTACGCAATTTCCAAATTTGGTACCCCTGCTAAAGCATGCTGTAGGAAACTCCAACACACTTACAACATTTTTGACAACACCTACACAATTACAAAAAATCTTCTGCTGTTTCTTATTAGTTTGACTTTTCGTGTCAAAAGAAAAAAAATTATTTGAAATTTTTCGTGAATTTTAATTTTGAAAGTTGGGAAAAAATCTATTCGTAAATATTCTGTTCACAAATACATAATGCAGTGGTCGCGTGAGATTGGAATTGCTTTGGCGCATTCAGGAAAGCCAAGCCCACACTCCAAATTGCAATCTAATCAATTCCAATCCAGGAATGTCTTGGCTTGTCCTAAGCTCAAAAACCAGCTTTGGCCAAAGCATTGACGTCCAATTCTAGTTCCTGGCCATGAAGACAACGCATCGCTACAGCCAGTTGAAGGACATACAAAGGTAGCTAAATTTTAGAATAAATTACTGCAACTGCAGCGGTGGTCATACGATTAGTGAATGGAATGCCAGAATGATATTACTGTTAAGTATTTTCATTTGTTTACTTATGCCTGACTGACATCTATTTCACGAATGAAGGAAAAGTGCCCGGACAAAGATAAGGAGAGCCTTATGGAGTATTTATTTAGTAAGAAAGAGACGCAAAACCATACACGTATACAAATTGTTTATTCAGGATTGTAATGTCGCTCTTGAAAACCTGAATGAAACTTTGCACTACGGCCTGAAATAGATTTCATTCAGCCATACCTGACATTTGACTATTCAAATGACTGATATATGTCTAGTAGGGACGTTTTTGCCATTTTAACTTCAACGCTACTCCAATGACACTGCTACAAATATAAAAAACGACATTTGAATGACTACAAAAAAATAACCTAAAATAAACGCAACTCGTGCGTTTACCGCACGTCCATGCACGACTTTTTCTTCCTTGTAACCAAAATAAATGCGCGTGCGTTTGTAACTTTGCCTGTGTAGGTACAAACGTCAAATCGAAATGTCACGCAGAACAAAAATTGGAAATCAAGTTAGGTCTTTACGCATTGCGCTCAAATTCGGTTGCTCACATACAAGTTGTATGTGCATGAGACGAATTTGACAGAAAACGAACGGCGCGCGTTCATATTAGGTTAGGCTGTTAGTCATGATGTTGTGCATTTTTCACTCCCCTTCTTCACTGCAGTAGAAGTGAAGTGGTACCACTTGGGAAAGGGCGAAAAAATATCGACCCCTAAGGTTTGGCAAATTTTCTTATATTTGAATCACCATATGTACATATACTAAAACCCGTTTCTGTGTTAAATTATGGCAGCAGATGAACTGCTTAAAATTGTTCTAATAAATGTTATATTGTGTGGCTAGCAAATTATTTTGGTACGTTTTTTTTCGGTTTGGTACGAATTTTGGTACGCAAAATTTTGAACAACGGCAACCGTGATTCACATTACCTTTAGATTCTACATTAATCGTTTTATTATTTGCAACTAGAATGTTTTTATTTACAACCGTCACTTTATTAACGATCGCTTTACAATTTTTAGTCATATGTGAAGTTGCGCCGGAATCAACAAACCAATCGTGTTTGTTACGAATGTTATTAGAAAGGAAAGATGCGAAAAGAACACTTTTACTTTTTCTGATGTTGCCATCGCGTTTGCTTTTGTTGTGACAGTTTCTAGCAATGTGATCAATCTGCTTGCATGAATGGCATCGAAATCGACTTGATGGATTTGACTTTTCCTTAAACTTAGACTTTTCTGAATAAAGCGCATTCTCACCTCCTGAATTGGTGTTATCAAATTTAACATCTTGTAGCAAAAGCGTCTTTATGCCATCAATAGTTAATTTATCTTTTGTATTTTCGACGGCTAATACAAGGGAACGAAATTCGTCTGCAAGTGCAGCTAACATTAATGATGCGGTTAGCTCTTCGTTAATGTTGAGGCCGGCATTTTGCTCTTTGAGTGACGTCATCACGACCGAATTTACTTATTCCTGCACTGATACGTGATCAGAGAGTTTGCACTGCACTAATTGCTTTAAAAGCTCCACTTTTCGAGTAAGACCGGTATCTTCGTATGCGGAGAATTATGCTTTCCATGCTTGATGAGCCGCTGTAGCCATTGCCATATGTGAAATATTGCTTGGCTCTATCATCAGCGTTATTTCAGTAAGAGCACGTTGATCGCTGTCTTTTTCCTTGTCTGAGGATTCTGCGGATAGCTCTGTTTCAACTACCTTCCAGCAGTTCTTTATTATATAGAAATTTTCGCTACCTTTTAATTTTTTATCCTTAGCATGATAGGTCCCTAAAAGTTTTCCTGTCATGTCTTCCAGTACATAGCAAGATTTTCCCACGAGGTCTCGAACTCTTGCTCTAACCAAAGTCTTGTCCAATTTACTATTGTACTGTTTCGCCGCATCACATAGGGTGAAGTTCCTTCTCAGCACTTCCTGTCCAATCTGATAACTAACGGATCTTGAGCGCAAGTTGTTTTGCCGCGAGCTTTCTTCGTAAGCTTTGCGGATGTTTTTCCGGACAGAGTCCCTCAATTTCGCCACTTTATCATGCCTATCTACTTGACTCTCCACTCGTCCTTCACTCATCATTCCCATGGTACGAAGCAGCTTGTAGTCTTCACCATGTTTTGGCCAAACACGGTAAAATAGGGCGTATGCTTAATTGTTTGGTGGAAGGAGTTCCTGAGGGCACTGTTTACGGTACTTAAGTGCACGTCCCATTGCCGCTGGTCGTTTTTAATATAAGCGCGTAGGGCAGCATTTATCGATCGATTGACCCGCTCTGAGCTATTGCTCTGTGGGGAATTTACGGCCGTGTACAGGTGCTTAACCCCGAATTTCTCCAAAAAGCTATCGAAATCTCGTGACCTAAATTGACTTCCGTTATCCGTAACAATGAATTCGGGTACGCCAAAGGTATCAAAAACATATTGCTTTACAAATGTAATAATTGGGGAAGTTGTGAACTTCTTCAATGGGCATAATAATGTAAATTTAGACATTTGGTCAAGTATAATTAGTACACCAATATGCCCTTGTTTGGATCGCGGAAACGGCCCAATGAGATCGATATAAAGCCTCTGGAAAATTCTTTCGATAGGACCAAAGTTACCCATGGGAGGTCTCAACACTTTTGTCTTGCTACGTATTCCAAAACTGAACCGTAAAGGCTGGGCCAGAAGAAAAATCTACGAACTCGTTCGACTGTTTTTGAAACTCCCCCGTGAGCAGCTGTGCGTACATCATGTGCATTACTTATAACCTGGCCTCTCAACGCTTTTGGAACCAGAAGCTTCCAAGCAAGTTCCTGCTGCTCTTCGTTACCACTATAGAATTCGGTTCGATGATAGATATATTTTCCGTGTACCTTAAAATCAGGGAATTTTACGGCCTCACGCTTAAGTTTTTCTCGTAAATCAGCATACTCCATGCTGTCGAATTCTGACGAGAGCAGGTCTATATTGGGTACTTTTTCGCAAGTCAATTTTAGCTCGTCGTTTGCACTATTAACTCGGGACAGAGCGTCTGGGACAACATTGGCGGTCCCCTTTCGATGCTCGATCGTAAAAGGGAACGCCTGTAGCTTCAGTGCCCAACGAGCCAAATGACCACTTAGCTCTGTTTGCTGCATCAGGCACCGAAGGCTGGCGTGGTCTGTTATAATCCTAAACTCCTGTCCTTCAATATAGGGACGAAACTTTTTCACCGCCAATACTGCAGCGAGGCACTCTTGTTCGGTTACAGAGTAGTTCCGCTGTGCTTTATTAAGCTTTTGGCTTATATACGCAATTGGAATCTCCTCTCCATTATCATTTTCCTGTGCGAGTACCGCTCCTACCCCGCTTTGACTCACATCACATTGCAGTATGAGCGGTCTGGTGAAGTCGGTTTAGGAGTGTCAGTCCCGGGATTCTGCTATGTGGAAAATCCCAACAACTCAGGGATTTTCCATATAGCTGGGTCCCGGGACTGACTTTCCTTGTGTTGGTGGTATCACAACGGGCCTTTCAAAACTGGCCTAAGTGTGCCTCTGCGGCAGCCACTTGAACCTAACCTAAAGTTATTAGATATATTTCAATTTAATTTAAATTAGTTTAATAGTTTTAATATATTGTTTTTTGCATTGTTGAAGCTACTTGCATCAGTAATAATATAAGTAAGCTGCCTAAAAGTATACTTCAAATATCGGTTATGCAAATCGTAGGTATGTCTTTGTATGGGTAAAATCTAGCAAAGCTAATGAACTTAAAATAACGTTATCTCAAGTTCTGAAAGAGATCCCTAAAAAATTAAAAAATAATTTTCAAGAGTATATTAAGTTTTCCATGAAAATTTGATTTAATGAAGAAATTGAGTGGCGAAAATAGCAAAAAATCGTTTTTTCACTTTTGGGCATGAATATCTCAAAAACCAGAATCAAATTTGCAAATCTGACTTCAGATTTAGATTCAGCATACTGAACGCCTTTAGAAAAGTATTAGTTCATTTCTGGGTCTAAAATTTGTCGGCCTGGGTAACCTCCGTGTGTGTATTCATAGCATTGCTCATGACTTCGAGAATGTGTATTATGCTATGGATACACACACGGAGATTATCGCCAATAAATCTTCTTTAATCAGATCCAAATTTTACCCTAATACAGCTGATACATGCAAATTCCGAATTAACTCCGCTTTTGGCAGTTAACTTGAGCATAATCTTCTTTATAAACTCTCAAAAATTAAGAAGATTTGAGCAGTTTTAAAAGATTTGCACTGGCAACACTCTGTAGATAAATAGACATCAGCAAGAAACACTAGGAAATTAAGGGTAGCTGATAGATAGGCGTCGCGCTGGTTTGTAAAATCCGACTATCGACAGCTAGATGTCGGCGAGGTAGGTAAAAATAAGGTGCAATAACAACCGAAGTAGTAATTCTCAATGCTGTTAATCTTCAATTTTGTGTGTGTCACGGTAAAATTTGGTTCTGATTAAAGAGGATTTATTGGAGATAATCTCCGTGTGTGTATCCATAGCATTACACACACAAAATTGAAGATTAACAGCATTGAGGACTACTTCTTTGGTTGTTATTGTATCATATTTATGCGGCTATTTATCTAGGCTGTAAATTGTTTGCTGCTGGTCAAGCTTATGTGGCTTTATCGAAGAACTTCACTGTTCAAAGTTGACTTCAAAGTAAGCGTGTAATGTTGATGCTTTAAAAGAAATGGATCGGATGAGGAATGTTACAAATAACTAAGTAAAGATTAAATAACTAATTTAAACAAAATTTTATATTTAAAATAAATTTAAGAAAAAATATTTTCTAAGAACAAGCTTATAGGTATATTTATTGTTGATAAACCGAACTAAAAAGTAAAAAATAAAATTAAAGAAAAAAAAACTTTTTTAAAAATAAGCTTTTATTATTGGTTAATAAAATTAACTAAAAAGTAAAAAATAAATTCATTGTAAAGAAATATAACACTTTATAAGTTCGTTGTAACCTTTAAGGATAATAAGGCTTCTTCGTCTGCGACAAAATAATTCCATATTGTACATGATTATACATTGTTAACATTAAAACTTTACAATTAAATTATCAATCTTCTAGCCTATATCACAGTCCCAATATTTATTATTAATAAAAGCGTGTTAAATTTTGATGGTATAATTAGAAACATTTAGGACCTTCTTTTCTTGCTATCACAATGTAACACGCTTTTATTAATAAAATTAGGGCTGTGATATAGACTGGAAGATTTAATAATTTAAGTGTGAAGTTTGAATGTTAACAATGTATAATCATGTACATTATGGAACTATTTTGTCGCAGACGAAGAAGCCTTATTATCGTTAAAGGTTACAACGAACTTATAAAGTGGGATATTTCTTTACAGTGAATTTATTTTTTACTTTTTAGTTAATTTTATTAACCAATAATAAAACCTTATTTTTAAAAAAGTTTTTTTTCTTTAATTTTATTTTTTACTTTTTAGTTCGATTTTTCAACAATAAATATACCTTGTTTTTAGAAAATCTTTTTTCTTTCATTTTTTTATATAAAAATATAAAATTTTGTTTAAATTAGTTATGTAATCTTGCATTATCCTCGCTAACGATGCCACTGTTCTGGATGCCTTCTCATTAGCATATTCTAAATGCGTTTTGAACGATAGCCTTCTGTCTATCATAATCCCCAGGAACTTGACTGCTGGCAGAGTGGCGATGTCATGGCTACCGATTCGTATCGTGACTTGCTCTACCTTCTTCCTGCTTGATACAAGTACCGCCTCAGGTTTGTGTTCCGCCAGTTGTAATCCGTGTTGTATTAGCCATGATTGAACACTGGCTATGCTTGTATTAGCATTGTCGCATATGTCACTAAGGTGTTTAGCAGTAACAACCAATGCGATATCGTCCGCGATGCCAATAATTTCGACACAGTGTGGTACTTTGAGCACCAATATAATACATAATGTTCCACAGAAGTGGGCCGAGCACGGACCCTTGAGGAACGCCGCCTGTAACCTGGAGCTTTTCCGTTCCATTTGACGTTTCATACTCAAGCAGTCTGCCGTCGAAATAGCTGCGTATGATCCTTCTCAGGTAATAGCACACCTTTTTGATCCAGTATGTCTAGAATTTTTTCCCAGTTAGCGGTGTTAAATGCGTTTTTTACGTCTAAGGTCACGATAAGGCAGTATTCCTTAGATCCTGCGAGCCAACGAGTGCCGCTTATTGCCTCTTGAGCCGCCTTTTTCGCCATGTTCACTGTGTGGATGGTGGATCTTCCTTTCCTGAACCCAAACTGGGTTTCTGATATGCCCCGTCCTACCTCTTCTATTTCTTTTTCTAGGCGATTGTAGATTACTCGCTCAAAAATTTTACCAGCAGAGTCAAGCAGACATATTGGCCTGTAGCTGGAGGGTTCCGCTTGGTTTTTACCAGGCTTTGGCAACAGCACCAGAGTCGGACGTTTCCAGATTGAAGGGAATGTCCCCTCAGCTAGACATGAATTGAACAGGCTTGCGAATGTTGACGTTTTTGTACGTAACTGCCACTCTCAGCACTTTGTAGGTACGCAGTCTGGTCCAGGGTCACTTCATCAAATGCGTAGCTTGGAACGTTTGATATGGAAGCCACCAACTGCCGTTGCGTGGGAAAAAGTGTATCGACCACATTTTTAAGGAATGCCGGACATGTCGGCATGGCTTTCCGTTGTTTTTACTTTTTCAAGACCACTTTGTAAGCTGTACCCCAGGGGTCATTCTCCGCTTCATCACAAAGGTTAAGGAAGCATTGTCACTTGCTGTTCGATATTGCAACTTTTAATGTTTGGCGCGCAGCTTTGAAGGTAGTCCTGCATTATAGAAAAGCCGGCCTTCCTCTTGCTCGTTGAGATCGCCTCCTGGGACGAATGCATTCTCGCCTTAGTGATTGTATGCTGTCGTTCCACCAGTAGGTGGAGTTGTGTTGTTTACCTGTGGACTTTCTGGCCATCAATGCGTCGCATGCTGCTTCGATGTCCGCCATTACTTTAGTGGCTATATCATTTGCACTTCCTGTGTACTCAGATGTTGGCAGCATTTCCTTAAAAACATCCGGGTCAAATGTACTTAGATTCCACCCGCGACCCTTAAGTAACATTTCTTTGGATGGCATCCTTCTCCCGTCTATTTTGATGTCCACGATGATCGCTGAGTGATCGCTTTGCGTATAGCATTCGCTGATCTTCCACTCACACAGCCTCTAAATGTTGGCACTTACGAACGTAATGTCGATAATGGACCCGAAGCCATTTCTAGAAAATGTGTGTCGGTGGTATGTAGCAGCTGTATACGAAAATATCGCCTATATTACGACACACGATGCCTCTTATATTATATATGCATATATGCCCGAAGTCCAGGCATTTATAGCATCGTTTTGGCTGTGATTTAACACGTAGGTGGCATATGACCCCTGCTATTCAGACTTTGCCGGCGGATAACAGCTTCCTGGCAGCTTCGGTGGGCATGGAAATCGTCGCCGTTCGAGTTCCGCCGTACGCTTTCCGAATGGATCTGTTACAAGGCGGACTTACTTTGTAGTCCTGAAACTGGGAGTTTAGTTCTTCGTAGATTTTTGTTGCAGTGGTCACTTCATCCATGCCAGAGATTTCGAAAATTGACTTGAGCTTTACCTGATAACGCCTGTTCCACGGCTGTTTGCAGCCTCGCGGTGTTTGTGTCTGAATGCTTGGTGAGCTGAAACAACAAGTCACCTTTCGAAGTCTTACGGATCTTCAGAACCATTGTGTTCATTTCTCTTAAAGCCTCCTCACCCTTTACCGTCTTTAAGATGTACGCATACGACCACTCTCCCGTTTTTTTTATGATAATGGCGTCTGGTCGATCCGCCTTCTTTCTTCGCCGCTTCTGTTTTTGGACCGTCTTCCATGTCCCTCCTTGGCTCTTTGATTCGCTTTCTTTACTCACTGCTGAGTCGGATGCATTGTCCGTCGTTTCCTGGGCATCCTTCTTTTTCTTTGCCTCATTTTTCCGGGAAGGCGTGATCCCGGTCTCACGCTCTCGGATGCGCTTGGCGCGTTTCCCTTGTGGCGCTTTACCCAGTGACCCAATGCGATCGCCTTCACCAACTCTTTAAGGCTTTGAGTTATGGAACGTTTCCCTCTTCCCATAATCTCGCTTAGCCCGCTTATTAGCTTTCCCAATGAGTGGAAAGCACGTTCCTCCTCCTCCTTGCCGTCTGGGCAGTCGCAGTTGTCCACCGGGGGTGTCGCATCTGGCCAGTTCATCTCGAATGAGACAGCAGCTGGAGGGGCTGAACTTGGGGGAGACTGCATTAGCGGGGCATTCGCAGTCCCGTCTGCGAGTCCGCCAACTGCACCCTTCCTATGCACCTTTCCTTATATGTGTTTCTTTTTTTAATTTTACTTTGACTATTTTGGTTTTTATTTTGGGTCTATTTTTTTTTTTATTTTTTTTTCTTATTTCTTGTTTATAAATTTCCCTTCTTTTATGTTATATTATCTGTTTTAGTTTTACTTTATTTTTTGTTATTTTTTTTTTTTGGTTGATCACATTGTATTTTGTTTTATTTTTGTTTTTAATTTGTGTTATTATATTTTTTACTATTATTATTTTTTTATTTTTATTTATATTGGTATTACTCTTATTCTTATTTATTTATATTTGAAACAAACTTTTCATTATTTTTATTTATTGTTAATTTTTTTTTATTTATATGTACTTATTTTATTTTTGTTTTTATTTTTAATTTTAGTTTATAATTTTACGTTTTATTATTTATTATATTTTATTTTTGTGCGGTATTGTAAATTTTCTTTATTATTATTACTTAGTTTTATCTATATATAGCATTTTCAGGTCGAATGAAACCTTTTCCAAGTCAAATGAAACTTTTTCCAAAGGAATTCCTTTCAAAATATTGGGGGACGTGGCATCTCCCATACAAACTTCTTTCTCCAAGGTGAATATCTCTAAAAGGGGGCGTGGCACCTGCCATACAAATGAAATACTTCATAGTCGATATCTCTGGAAGTATTCATGTTAGACCACTGAAATTTGACAAGGGGTTATATGGGATCGATCCCTACCACATCCAAAAAAAACTGGGGGTAACGAAAAAGGGGGCGTGGCACCTCCCATACGAATGAAATTCTTCATAGTCCATATCTCGGGAAGTATTTAGGTGAGACCACTGAAATTTCATGAGGAGTTAAATGAGATTAATCCCTATCATCTCCAAAAAAACTGGAGATAAACAAAAAGGGGCCGTAGCACCTCCCAAACGATGGAAACATTTCATAGTCCATATCCCTGGAAGTATTTAGGTTAGACCACTGAAATTTCGTGAGGAGTTATACAAGATCAATCCCTGCCACCTCCAAAAAAAACTGGGGATAACGAAAAAGGGGGTGTGGTTCCTCCTATACGAAGGAGATAGGGATATGGATTAAAATAGTTATAGAGATCGGGTTAGAGAAACATGCAGGGAAATAAATTTGTGGCAGGACAACGTCTGCCGGGTTTTGTTGATTTTAGTTGCTGGTTTTTCTGTCTCGTTCGCGTATATTTTCCAATAAGCAAAACCTTCGAATTAAATAAATATTGGAAATTAGTGTTTAAGCACTTGTAGGCCGCTCAAGTGCGCTTCAGCTATGAGAACATTTACAAGGCAAGTAAAATGGTTAAACCATGAATTTCTATCTTTGTGGTTTGTTGTTCTACGCTTTAAAGAATTTTTTATTTACGAGCTGATTTTCACTTGACTTCACTCGTGCACTTTCCCGAAAAAATATCATATTTGTAGAACGTAATTCAGCCTAAATGTATGCTACACGTTAATCTGTTGTTTGCTACAATAAACTATTGCAAAAAATTTATACTACATAAACATACATTCAAGAGAAATAGTTGCTCTTTCAGAAGATATATGCAGGTATAAACGGAAATAAGTTTTCATAAAGTAATAGAGTAATAACTTCATCATCATCATTTATAGGCGCTTAACCGCCTAAGCGATTTTGGCCGTTTCGTATCAAAGCACGCCAGTCATTCCTTTTTAGCGATAACGGACGCCAATTGGAAACCCCAAGGGAGTTCAAGTTATCCTCCACCTGTTGTTTCCATCTCAGTCGAGGCCTCCCCCTTCCTCTGCTGCCGAATTCAGGCGACGATAGGAAAACCTTCTGTGCTGGAGCTTCTTTGTCCATTCGCATAACATGGCCCAGCCAGCGGAGTCTTTGGGCTTTAATTCGCTGGACTATGGTCAGATCTGCGTAGAGCTCGTACAGCTCATCGTTAAATTTCCTTCTATACTCGCCGTTGGCATCACGGGAAGGACCATAAATCTTCCGGACAACTTTTCTCTCAAATACTCCAAGGGCCATCTCATCTTCTCTTGACATTGTCCATGAATCTGAGCCATACATCAGGACAGGTATGATGAGAGACTTATAGAGCGTGATCTTTGTTCTTCGAGAGAGGACTTCACTTCTCAATTGCCTACTCAGTCCAAAGTAGCACTTGTTGGCAAGAGTGATTCTCCGCTGGATTTCTAGACTGATATTATTTTCGGTGTTGGTACTGGTTCCCAAATAGACGAAGTCCCTCACAGTTTCAAATTTGTAACTATCAACAGTGACATGGCTGCCAAGGCGCAGGTGCGCCGATTCTTTCTTTGATGACAGCAAATACTTCGTCTTGTCCTCGTTCACGGCAAGACCCACTTTTTTCGCTTCCTTATCCAGTCCAGAGAAGGCAGCGCTTACGGCGCGGTTGTTAAGGCCAATGATATCAATATCATCGGCATACGCCAGCAATTGCACGCTCTTGTAAAAGATTGTACCATTGCGGTTTAGCTCTGCTGCTCGAATTATCTTCTCCAGCATCAGATTGAAGAAATCGCACGAAAGGGAGTCGCCCTGTCTGAAGCCTCGTTTGGTTTCAAATGGCTCAGAGAGGTCCTTCCCGATTCTGATGGAGCTGTTGGTATTGCTCAACGTCATTTGACAAAGCCGTATAAGCTTTGCAGGGAAGTCAAATTCAGACATGGCGGCATACAGGCAACTCCTTTTTACGCTGTCAAAAGCGGATTTAAAATCGACAAAGAGATGGTGAGTGTCGATTCCCTTATCATGGGTCTTCTCCAGGATTTGGCGTATCGTGAAAATCTGGTCGATGGTAGACTTACCAGGTCTAAAGCCACACTGATAAGGTCCAATCAATTTGTCTACGATGGGCTTCAGCCTTTCACACAACACGCTAGAAAGAACCTTATATGCAATATTAAGAAGACTAATTCCGCGGTAGTTGGTGCGGTAAGCGGGATCGCCTTTCTTGTGGATTGGGCAAAGCACACTTAAATTCCAATCCGGAGGCATGCATTCGTCTGACCATATTCTGCATAAGAGCTGATGCATGCTTTTTACCAGCTCTTCGCCTCCGCGTTTGAACAGCTCGGCGGGTAGTCCGTCTTTTCCAGGCGCTTTGTTGTTTTTGAGCCGGGATATAGCTATCCTCACTTCATCATAGTCAGGTGGTGGGACGACTTTTCCATCGTCAGGGATTGGGGTATCGGGTTCGACGTCTCCCTCGCAATTTAGCAGTGAGGAGAAGTGCTCCCTCCACAATTTAAGTACACTTTGTACGTCGGTTACCAGGTCGCCATTATTGTCCTTACAGGAGCTTGCCCGGTCTTAAAACCTTCCGTCATCCGCCGGATCTTTTCATAGAATTTTCGGGCATCATTCCTGCCAGCCAGCATCTCAAGCTCCTCACACTCACGCCTTTCGGCCTCACTTTTCTTTTTTCTGAAAAGGTGTCTCTCTTCCTTCTTTGCCTCACGATATTGTTGCCATACACTGCGGGTTGCGCCCGTTCGCAACGTCTCCTTGTAGGCAGCGTCCTTTTTTTTCGAGGCAGTTTTGCATTCCTCATCGTACCAGTTGTTCTTGCGGGCTCGCTGGAACCCTATAGTGGCCTCAGCGGCGGTACGCAATGAGTGAGAGATATGCTTCCATTGCTCGGTTACATCGTTAGGTCGAGGATTGCCCTCTGCTAGCAGGTGTGAGGGTCGAGTTGTGAAATTATCAGCTGTCTGTGTCATGCGTAGCTTCTCGACGTCAAACTTTCCTTCCGTTACTGTGCGCACTTTCTTCGTTGCACAGAGGCGTGTGCGTATCTTGGCTGCGACAAGATAATGGTCAGAGTCAATATTGGGACCACGCAGTGTATGCACGTCCAGAACGGTGGAGCTATGTCTGCCGTCAATCAAGACATGATCAATCTGGTTTCTAGTTCTTTGATCAGGGGACAGCCATGTGGCTTGGTGTATTCGCTTATGCTGGAACCTGGTACTACTGATGACCATATTGCGAGCAGCGGCGAAGTCAATCAACCTAGTGCCGTTGGGGGATGTTATATCGTGGAGACTGAATTTTCCAACTGTGGGAAAAAGAGTAATAACTTACTTACTTAAAATAGCCTTTAACCGCCTTGGCGATTTTGGCCGTTTAGTATTTTTCGCCAGTCGGCTCTTTGTTGAGCCAACTGGCGCCAATTGGAGACACCGCGTGTTCTCAGATCTGCCTCCACATGGTCCTGCCATCGAAGAGGTGGCTTCTCTCTTCCTCTACTTCCACCGGCGGGTGCCGATAAGAATACCTTCTGGGCCGGAGCGTCTTCGTTCATTCGCACCACGTGACCTAGCCAGCGAAGCCGCTGGGTTTAATTCGCTAAACTATGTCGACGTCTGCGTAAAGCTCATACAGCTCATCATTATATCTTCTTCGGTACTCGCCGTCGCCAACTTTTAGGGGCCCATAAATCTTTCGAAGAATTTTTCTCTCGAATACTCCCAAAGCCGACTCGTCAGAAGCTGTCAGTGTCCATGCTTCTGCACCATATAGCAGGACGGGGTACGATGGGTGGCTTATAGAGTGTGTTTTTTGGTTCGTCGAGAGAGGACTTAACTTTTCAATTGCCTACTCAGCCCAAAGTAGCATTTGTTTGCAAGAGTTTTCCTTCGATGGATTTCCAGGCTTACATTGTTGTTGGTATTAATGCTGCTTCCCAGGTATACAAAGTCCCTTATCTCGAAATTGTTGCTGCCAACAGTTGCGTGGTTGCCAAGACGTTTTACCTTCGTCCACCACCAAACCCATTTTTTTCCGCTTCTTTTTCTAATTTGGAGTACGCAGAAGTTACGGTGCGGTTGATGAGGCCAATGATGTCGATGTCGTCGGCATACGCCAACAGTTGTACGCTCTTGTAATATATTGTTCCAGCGCGATTAAGTTCTGCAGCTTGAACTATTTTCTCCAACATCAAATTAAAGAAATCGCACGATAGGGGGTCGCCCTGCCTGAAACCTCGCTTAGTTTCGAACGGCTCGGAGAGGTCCTTCCCAATCCTGACCGAGCTGGTGGTGTTGCTCAGCGTCATTTTGCACAGCCGTATAAGTTTTGCTGGGAAACCAAAATCAGACATAGCGGCATATAGGCAACTCCTTTTCGTGCTGCCGAAGGCGGCTTTAAAATCAACAAAAAGATGGTGTGTGTCGATCCTTTTCTTACGGTTTTTTTTCCCAAGATTTGGCGTATTGTATAAATCTGGTCGATGGTAGATTTACCACGTCTGAAGCCACACTGATAAGGTCCAATCAGTCGGTTTACGTCAGGCTTCAGTCTTTCGCACAATACGCTTGATAGGACCTTATATGCGATATTCAAAAGGCTGATTCCACGATAGTTGGCGCAGTTTCCGGGATCACCCTTCTTATGGATTGGGCAGAGAACACTTAGATTCCAATCTTCAGGCATGGATTCATCCGACCATATTCTGCCCAAGAGCTGAACACCAGCTCCTCACCGCCGCATTTGAATAGCTCAGCGCGCAGGGCATCAGCATCCGCCGCTTTATTGTTTTTTAGACGTTATATAGCTATTCGCGCCTCGTTATAGTCGTCTTCGATTGTAGGGTCGGGTTCGTCCTCTTCTCTGGATTGTTGCTCTGTTCCTCCATTTAGAAGGGCAGAGAAGTGATACCTCCATAACCTTAGTACTCTCTGAACATCTGCCACCAGGTCGCCGTTGTCATTTTTTATAGGAGTTTGGCCCAGGTTTACAACCTTCCGTCATTTGTCGGTTTTTTTGATCAAATTTTCGGACATTGCTTCTGCTGGCTAGCAATTCAAGCTCTTCGATTTGACGCTTTTCTGCTTCCCTTTTCTTTGCCCGGAAAAGCCGTTTCGCTTCCCTCTTCATCTCACGGTAGTGTTCACACACGCTCCTCATTGCATTCGCTTTTAACGTCGCCTTATAGGCATCGTCCTTTCTTTTGACTTCGTCTTTGCACTCTCTGTCATCGTACCAGCTGTTTTTTCACTTTTCCGGAATCCAATTACTTCTTCGGCTGCGGTACGAAGTCCTCCGGATATATGTTCCCACTGCTTTTGCACTCCGTTGGGTTGAATTGTGCTCTCAGAGAGCAGGTGTGCGAGTCGTTCTGCGAAATCATTGGCTGCCTGTTGTGACTGCAGTTTTTCGACGTCCAGCTTTCTTCGCGTTTTTTGTGGCGCCTCTTTTGTTGTACTTAGGCGGGTACGAATCTTGGCTGCTACCAAGTAGTGATCGGAGTCGATGTTCGGGCCCCTCATCGTACATACGTCCATAACACTGGAAGCGTGCCGTCCGTCTATCACAAAGTGATCGTTCTGGTTGCGTGTTTTCCGATCTGGCGATAGCCATGTGGCTTGATGGATCTTTTTATGCTTGAACCTGGTGCTGGATACGACCATGTTTCGTGCACCGGCGAAGTCAATCAGTCTGAATCCATTTGGCGAAATCTCATCATGGAGGCTGAACTTTTCGACAGTGGAGCCAAATACACCCTCTTTCTCCACCCTGGCGTTAAAGTCGCCAAGCATGACTTTGATATCATGACGGGGGCAGCGCTCATAAGTTTCTTCTAATTTCGCGTAGAACGTTGTCCTTGTGCTCGGTCGGTGCGCGGTGTGCGGTCACGGCTGTGAAGGACACTACAAGTTTCTTTCCTACCGAATCTGCGCTCATTAGTATGGCCGTTCCAGTTGACATTGCAGGTTCGGATGGTCTAATAACCTTGCCCCGTCCATCGCATTGTCGGTGATGTCAGCTTTTGCTTTGTTGAGGACCTCAACTAGGTGGGCATCGTCACCTTCCCTAGTAAGGGTTCGGACATTCCAAGAGCATGCCCTGATTTCATTAATCATAGTCCTAGTTCGTTTGCTGTGGTCGTTATCTGAAGAAAGAGTTATCATATCCGAGGCTCGGTTGTTAGATCTCATTGGAATTTTTGTTTTATGTTTTAAGTGGTGGGTCCCAAACCCTACGCACAACCCGTTTCCCGGGGAGTTGGATTCAAGTTACCCATTTATATAGCGACCCGCTTGATCCAAAACAGATGCCCGCTTGCAGCCGCATCTCATGATGACAGACGCTGCTGTTGGAATCCCCGGGCAAGCCCTTAAACTAATTATGTCGGAGTGGCTTTGTCAGGTTGTCGCCTTCTCACATCAGTTCACCAGCGAACGGATGTTCAGTGGCTATCCAGAGGATACGGCTCGGAAGTAGTGAGCTGCTTGGACCGCACATAGAAGAATCGCTCTGGCCATTCCCAGTTGAATGGCGGTCAGAAACTTTCCCCACTTGCGTGGACTTCTACATACGGCTCCACCCTCCTATAGAGTAATAAACATAGCAAAAAATCCTTTTTTTTTTGTTGCCTCATTTTAAATCTTGTCCTGTTTCTTTTACAGGACTTTTTTCACTATTAATTCCCATTTTTAAAGGTTAAAATGATTGCAAGTTGATAGCAAAATTACCAAAGAAGTAAAATAATGCTTTCGGCAGATTTTCTTATGAAAAATAACAAACTTTTAGTTTATTTTTTTGTTTTTTTTTTATTCTTACCCTTGCACTTGTTTTTTAACTTCACTTGTTTTGCCTGTCAATACCAGGACTTTTTCACTGCCTAACTTGTAGGGCTTTTTTTTTAAATTCCTAGACTTGTTATTCTCCAAAGGAATCGTTTGAGGAGATTGTTTTGGTCGCCCGGTTGACCTTGCTGTGCCTCTACTCACAGCGGGTTGTATTCCCTTGGATTACACGTCTAAGTTTTTTTTTTTTTTTTTTAACTTTACTGCACTACTAGCTGTGTAGCCGCTAGTACGCATACATGCACTTTTTTACTTAAAATTTTTTTTTTTTAAAAACACCTTTCCACAGGATTTTTTTTATTTTTGCTTAAAATATGTTTAATGTTATTGTATTTTATACACACGGGTAAAAGGCTCGTATGGACCAAAATGTTATATTAATACTGTCAACCCCTTACCACTGGTGGGGGAAAGTTGAACAGTTAGTTGAATCTAAAAAGAAACCCAACAGTTTGAGAGGTTGTAAGCCTTCTCGTGAGAGTCAAAAGACTTCTGATTTATTAAAATATGTAAATCTATGTTGCTATTTTAAATGTATTCGTTTGTGTGAAGTAACAAAAGAGGAATCAAAAAGGGACTGATACTAATCATAGTTTTACGATCAGTTGACCTTTGTTGCTTTTATTGCCTTTTTACTACTTCTCAAGTGTTTATATTTTTGAGATAAAATACTCCCTGTGAATATTAACCCTTTCGAAACTTCTTTTTTGTTTTTGGCCTTACAAATCTGTTTTTGTGTTTTTCTTACTATTTAAGCCATCGTAATGAACAATTAAAAAGAATTTTTCAAACATTTTTTTTCTAAAGGGGTTTTTTAGCACCACGCCATATGGCATGGAATTTACTTAACGGAAAGAAATTTTACTTACGTGCGTAAGTAGTTTCAATGGTTTTATGGGTGAAATATAGAAATCATGCCAAATTTACATAACATGTGATTAAAAAAATTTTTTATTTTGATTCTCATCTCTTTTTACCAACCTTTTTCTTCCTTAGACAAGGAGGCATAAAATAACCTAGTAGGTTCCACTAGTCATTCCAAATCGTTCCTGCGACAGTCGCTCAAGTACCGCAAACTGCTGATACCGCAGGGTACCGAGTTCTTAACCGGCTAAAATCTGCCACTATCGACAATACATATAACATCACCCAACGGCACTAGGTTGATTGACTTCGCCTCTACTCGCAATATGGTCATCAGTAGTAATAGGTTCCAGCATAAACGAATACACCAAGCCACCTGGCTGTCCCCTGATCAAAGAACAAGAAGCCAGATTGATCATGTCATGATCGACAGCAGACATAGCTCCACCGTTCTAGACGTGCAAGTTGATAGCAAAATTACCAAAGAAGTAAAATAATGCTTTCGGTTCCAATGTCGACTCGGACCATTATCTTGTCGCAGCCAAGATACGCACACGCCTCTGTGCAGCGAAGAAAGGCGCACAGTAACGGAAGGAAAGTTTGACGTCGAGAAGCTGCGCATGACACAGACTGCTGATAATTTCTCCACTCGACTCTCACACCTGCTATCAGAGGGAAATCCTCGACCTAACGATGTAACCGAGCAATGGAAGCATATCTCTCACTCATTGCGTACCGCCGCTGAGGCCACTATAGGTTTCCAGCGAGCCCGCAAGAACAACTGGTACGATGAGGAATGCAAAGCTACCTCGAAAAAGAAGGACGCTGCCTACAAGGAGGCGTAACGAACGGGTGCAACCCGCAGTGGATGGCAACGTGAGGCAAAGAAGGAAGAGAGACGCCCTTTCAGAAAAAAGAAAAGTGATGCCTAAAAGCGTGAGTGTGAAGAGCTGGAGATGCTGGCTGGCACGAATGTTGCCCGAAAATTCTATGAAAAGATCCGGCGGATGACGGAAGGTTTTAAGACCGGGGCAAGCTCCTGTAATATGGCGACCTGGTAACCGACGTACAAATTGTACTTAAATTATGGAGGGAGCACTTCTCCTCACTGCTAAATTGCGAGGGAGACGTCGAACCCGATACCCCAATCCCTGACGATGGAAAAGTCGTCCCACCACTTGAATATGATTAAGTGATGATAGCTATATCCCGGCTCAAAAACAACAAATCGCCTGGAAAAACGGACTACCCGCCGAGCTGTTCAAACACGGAGGCGAAGAGCTGGTAAAAAGCATGCATCAGCTCTTATGCAGAATATGGTCAGACGAGTGCATGCCTCCGGATTGGAATTTAAGTGTGCTCTGCCCAATCCACAAGAAAGGCGAACCCGCTATCCGCTCCAACTATCGCGGAATCAGTCTTCTTAATATCGCATATAAGGTTCTTTCTAACGTGTTGTGTGAAAGACTGAAGCCCATCGTAGACAAACTGATTGGACCTTATCAGTGTGGCTTTAGACCTGGTAAGTCTACCATCGACCAGATTTTCACCATACGTCAAATCCTGGAGAGGACTCATGATAAAAGAATCGACACACACCACTCCCGTGACACAACAAAACCAAGTAACTAGTTTTTTCAAAATGTTGGGAAATTAAGGGTTTGCCTAGCAGCCTATATCTCCGGCAAATATCAACTTGTTTATACAACTTTTTCAATTATGACAAGATAAGATTCCAAAGTTTTTTTATGTACATGTGCAAGAAATTTTTTTCCACGCAGTTATGGATTTATTGGCCAAGACAAACAGTTACAGAGTTTTTAAAAAACACGATTTTCGCCTTTCATACAAAACAATTTTTTGTTTCAGAACAAATCCAAGTAACTTCCAAGTAACTTTGATTTTAAATTGTTACGATTTTTGGCTTTCATACAAAAAAAAATTTTGTTTCACGACAAATCCAAGCAAGTTGATAATTACTTGGATTTGTTGTGCACTTTCATATAAAAGGGAATATGGATGTCGGAAGCAAATCCTTTTTATTTTTTTGGGCCTCACACTAAATTTTCCTTGTTTATGTCCTCGATATTCGACATCCAAAGGAGAATCACTCTTGCCAACAAGTGTTACTTCGGAGTAAGTAGGCAATTGAGAAGTAAAGTGCTCTCTCGATAGACAAAAATCACGCTATATACATAAATCTTCCATCATACGAGTCCTAATGTATTCTCCGGAAGTATGAGCGAATTAAATACCGCCGTGGTGTAGCGGTTAAGTGTTCGGCCTTCTACATCAAAAATTATTTAGAAAAGTAATTTTTCTAAACGGGTCGCCCCTCGGCACTAGTTTGGCAAACTCTCCGGGTATATTTCTGCCATGAGAAGCTTCTCAGCAAAAAAATCATTTGATTTGCAAGTGCCGTTCGGAGTAGGCAAAAAACTGTATGTCCCGCAAAGTTGTAGGAAAACTCAAAAGCAACACACCACAAGTTGGAAAGAGAAGCTCGGCTAAAAATCTCGTTAGAGGTTATGATAACCTGTGGGTCACCGCCATTAGTTAGTTAGAATTAAATACCAAACGCTCCGCTGGATGGGTCATGTTATGTGAATGGTCAAGGAAGCTCCAGCACAGAAGGTGTTCCTATCGACACCCGAATTGGGCAGCAGAGGAAGAAGGAGATCTCGGCTGAGATGGAAACAACAAGTGGAGGGTGCCTTGAACTCCCTTGGCGTTTTAAATTGGCGTCAGTTGTCGCTAAAAAGGAAAGATTGACGTGGTTTGATACGAAGCGACCAAATTCGCCTAGGCTGTTAAGCTCCAAATAATGATGAAACGTGGTTGAATATACTTTCTAGCTTCTCACCATCATTGTAGGTCTAACCCGATAGTGGGCTGCACTTGACGAAAAAGAAGCTCTTGGCCTGCGTCTGACTCAAGACTAAAAAGTTTTCTTACACTACCATAACATTCGGATATAGTATAAAAAAGCCCTTACTGCTCCTGCAAAATTTGTTCTGGTTTGCGATCTGATGCTGGGATGAAATCACATAATATTCCCTAGCTTTATTCCTGCAATAATTTTAAAATTATCTCAAATACTTTTCTGATAGGAATAAGATAAATCAAGCATCTATAAAAGTTACTAGGTTTTGTGAAATAATCACATACATTTTTTGAGGAAATTCAAATAATTCTTGATTAACAACTGAGTTTTAATGGTTTTTGCATTAATAGGAGATCGAAACTAAATCAGAAACTTAGAGTGACGATATGTAATAGATTTCTAATGATTTTTGGTAAAAAAGCCCAGTATTTGTTCTAAAATTTCCAGTTACTAAAAAAAGAACGCGAGTTACTTGGTTTTGTTGTGAACTAAATTCTTGATTCAGTGCATTTTAAGTTACTTGGTTTAATAACTTTTTTAGTTTAAGGTACTTAGAAACAAGATAGGAAGAAACGGATCGATGTCCCTGACGGATTTTTTTCACGGGATTCCGAAAATTCGTAGAACGACGAAACCAAGTAACTGACACTTACTTGGTTTTGTGATGTCACGGGAGACCATCTCTTTGTCGAATTCAAAGCCGCTTTTGACAGCGCAAAAAGAGTTGCCTGTATGCCGCCATGTCTGAATTTGACTTTCCTGCAAAGCTTATGCGGCTATGCTAAATGACGTTGGCCAATACCAACAGCTCCGTCAGAATCGGGAAGGATCTCTCTTAACCATTTGAAACCAAATGAGGCTTCAGACATGGCGACTCCCTTTCGTGCGCTTTCTTCAAACTGATGCTGGAGAAGATAATTCGAGCAGCAGAGCTAAACCGCAACGGTACAATCTATTACAAGAGCGTGCAATTGCTGGCATATGCCGATGATATTGATATCATTGGCCTTAACAACCGCGCCGTAAGCGCTGCCTTCTCTGGACTGGATAAGGAAGCGAAAAAAGTGGGTACTGCGGTCAACGAGGACAAGACGAAGTATTTGCTGTCATCAAATAAAGAATCGGCGCACCTGCGTCTTGGCAGCCATGTCACTGTTGATAGTTACAAATTTGAAGCTGTGAGGGACTTCGTCTAATTGGGAATCAGTATTAACACCGGTAATAATATCAGTCTAGAAATCCAACGGAGAATCACTCCTGCCAACAAGTGTTACTTTGGACTGAGTAGGCAATTGAGAAGTAAAGTCCTCTCCCGAAGAACAAAGATCACGCTCTATAAGTTTCTCATCATACCTGTCCTGATGTATGGCTCAGATTCATGGACAATGTCAAGAGAAGATGAGATGGCCCTTGGAGTATTTGAGAGAAAAGTTCGCAGGAAGATTTATGGTCCTTCCCGTGATGCCAACGGCGAGTATCAAAGGAAATTTAACGATGAGCTGTACGAGCTTTACGCAGACCTGACCATAGTCCAGCGAATTAAAGCCCAAAGGCTCCGATGGCTGGGTCATGTTATGCGAATGGACAAAGAAGCTCCAGCACAGAAGGTTTTCCTATCGTCACCTGAATTCGGCAGAAGAGGAGCGGGGAGGCCAAGACTGAGATGGAAACAACGGGTGGAGGATGACTTGAACTCCCTTGGGGTTTCCAATTGGCGTCACACAGAGCAAAAAGTCACATAAAATGCCCTGTAAATCAAAGTTTTGCGGATTTCTCTATGATATTTTTCCTTATTATGACTGTGTGTCCCTTTTTAATAAAACTGAGTAGAAAATCACATAATATTAAGAAGATTTTCTTTTTAATATTTCAAATAAAAAAAAAAAGTGAACGCTCAACCCAGATGTCTAGTCTAGTCTAATCTACACTACCTTGCCAACGTCTAATTACACCTTTGTTCTTTTTGCCTCACCACATGTCCACTTGCCATATTGCCTTCACCGCGAATCGAACTAAGAATTATTAACTGCTGAACGGAGATCTCTACCATGATGCTATCGTGTACTTGTGCTTGGTAGCGTCGAATTACACATTTGAAGAAGGTTTACTTTTAAACAAAATTAAAAAGAAGAATAAATAAGAAGAACTCTCTATGGAAATGTCTTCGAAAAATAGACTAAGAAGTTTTCTATTTATTCCAAGAAGGTATACTTTTTAATAAATTTAAGAAGATAACCTCCCAAAAATAAGAAGAAATCTCTATGGAAACGTTTTCAAAAAATAGACTAAGATGTTTTCTATTTATTCTAAGAAGGTATACTTTTTAATAAAATTAAAAAGATTTACCTCCCAAAAATAAGAAGAAATCTCTATGGAAATATCTTCGTCTCTGACTTCTGTCCTCTTGTTGTGCCTCGAAGCTGTTTAAAGAGACAGACTTCTTAATTTTATGAGGATTTTTGGCTCTGTGCAGTTATCGCTAAAAAAGAATGACTGGCGTACTTTGATAGACAACGGCCAAAATCGCTTAGGCGGTTAAGCGCCAATAAATGATGAAAAAATGATCGGCAATGCTCCCAAAAACTTATGGAAGGGTTTTGGTCGTTCCAGCGACAACAACAACAGATGAAGTCCAAGTCTTCCAAATTAACCAAGATATTCTTCTTATCTTTGTTTAGCTTCTAAGACATAGCAATTACATACCAAGGCATCTAATCCCAAAGAATGGCAATCCCAGGATCCTGGGATTTTATTTTCCGGGATTATCTCAGATACCTCAAAAAGGTCGGGAGAGTAATCCAAAAACGCGTTTTGACCTATAATGCATAATTCGAAAGCGAAACCCGATAATTTCTGTCAAGAGATATTTCAACCCAGAAAGGTGCTCTGCACATAAGTATCACGCTCCAATTTTGGAATCGGATCTGATAAAACTATTGGATTTTTGCCAATAACTTTCCTCTGAAACCAAAACCTTTATTTTCGATTTCTGATTATTGAAGCCAAGTCAAGAAGAAGTTGACACCTCTTCCGTTCTCATGAGACGTGGTCTAGCAGAATCGGGAAAGAAGAAACTTCTGCCGACTTTAGCGTTTAATGGGGTCTATCAGCTATTACTGTGGAGCTACCGACGGAGGAAAAGATACCCCTGCGAGTAAAGGGTTTAGAATATGCCCGAGGTAGGTAAGCCGGTCGTAAGAGGCGCCTAAAATCCACTTGAACCCCGGCTACGGGGTCAACGAAATCGTTCCAACACAGTCGGGCTAGTACCACAAGGTGTTATTCGCCGGAACGTACAGGATCCATATCCGGCAAAGCACTGTCAACATCAGTACAACCCTGTCTGGCATGTCAAGTAACTTTTTATAAGTTGATCTTCCGACTAGGCAGGGCGAAGTACTGCCACAACAGCAACGACGGAGGAAAAGATAATAGATTCATCAGAATTTGGGGGTGGATTTCGATGAAGTCGATGCAACCCCTATCGACTCTCCCAAATTATTTCCGACTGGAGCTCCTCCGGAATAGCTGATAGACTTTATTGTTAGAGAAATTATAAAAAATTAATGCAGACTTTATTTCATCAAATAAAATTTTTTACTTCCGTTGGGTAAAATCTATGCCGTATGGTATGAAATGAAAAAACGAACTCGATAGAGACACTTGAGTTTTTAATTATAGCAATTTACTGGGTTCAGCACTCAAACTTTTTATGATTTATATTTAGAGATAAAGCCTCAAAGAAAAATACATAATTAAAAAAAAAGTTAATTCCTTAATTTAATGTCAAAACAGCCATTGAAATGAGACTATGTCATATGGCATAGAATATCCGAAAGGGTTAAACACTGGGTCTGCACTTCTTTGAAATTTTGTCGGATTGTGTAAGGTGTCTACAGTAAATCTCCTTTAATCAGATCCAAATTTTACCCTGACACACACAAAATTGAAGATTTACAACATTTTTGGGCGCTTGATGTCGCTGAGACAACAAAGTTATGGTAAAGTTATGGGGTAATCTTTACCATAATTTGGTTTTCCCAGCGACAACAAGCGGCTGCTAGCGTAATTATGGCAATAAAGCCGCGTGGTAAGTAAAGTTTCTTTTGAAATATGGCAATAAGGCACGGTTGCCGAACCTGGTAGTTAGTTACCAAACGTGACAACTTTTTTTCCCGTTGGTATCTTGGCAACTTTAATTTTCGTTTGGTAACTTTTTGTGAGACATAGTTTCGGATAAAAAAAAAATTGATTAACAGACATTGATAATGCAAATAATTTTGATGATGTGAGTGCTAATCGTGAACCTGCACAAGCAAATGAAGAAAAGCATACCTCCGATTAAAACATTATAAATCGATACACCCATGCATTGTTGAATTATGCAAGATTTAGGTCTGCTTTTTATTAGGTCAAATTTTATCGACATAAGCAATCAAATCTAGATAAAGTCGATGAAATTTGACACCATTTGACCTAATGAAATCCAGCCTTTATAGTTGAACGCAACACTCATCGCTAAGGGAGCATGACGGCAAAGATGTTAACAGTAAAGCTAAGGGTACAAGTAGCGACACGACATAGTTGATCAAATAGGCAACTATTTGGTCGCGTCGCGTCGTGTCGGCAGGTGTGCCCGTACTTTTACCAAACGATTTATAATTGAACAGCCATGTGCATGTGCATTCACATCACTAATAGCGCGCAGCTTTTTTCTAAAAGGCCGTTTACATTATTCGATTTTTCATTCATTCATTTGATTCTGAAAACTGACTCGTGTAAATGGATCTAGCAAAATTGCATGCCACAAAGTTGGCTGCCAGCCGACTTTTGTTCAACTTATCATTCAACTTTTGTACAACCCTGCGATTGTTTACGAATTGACATTCGTAAATTTTTTGACAGACTTTTATGAAAAAATGTTGTAAATAAAATATTCGTCGGCTAAGAGTGTAAACCAACTAAATCCCGTTCTCAGCCAAATCGACTTTTGGATGCGGTTCGAAGGAGTAGACAATTCTGCAGTTGGCAAGCAAAAGAAAATCCTTAAAATAAATATACAAATACCAAAAATTGTTTGATGGGAAAAGCTGCTAAATCCGACATATAGAGCTTCTGTGGTCCTGTTACTGTTCTGTTCTAGAGTATTACTTTCTGGGTCTAAGTCAAGGTAATAGTCAGCGAATATGATTTAATTTTTGATATTTCAAAGCAATCATGGCCCTCAAAACTTAGCCTGAAAGTTCAAGTTAAATTAGATTTTTTGCCTCTACTGAAAAATGTATTTTTGGTCGTTGGCAGGTTCACACTCTTAGCCGACGTTATGCAAATTTAAGTCAAATTGTATCTGTTTACTTGCCTTTAGTCCACCTAGGCATTTTTGGCCTTGCGAAATACTAAAACCAAGAGCAAAACCTGGCCGTTACATCCCAGCTGACCAGAGGAGTCCGTAAGACGCTCTATCCGGAATCCGCCATTGCATTTTTTGCATTTTTTTCTTTTCAATTAAATCCGTAGATGCTCCCATTATGCCGAATCGGAGTTGACAATCTTTCTGCTCTCTCGGGAGATCGGGTTCCTCTGCAGCAACTGGTTGTGCTTCTTGTTGCAGGACGGAATTCACGGGACTGGAGCTGACTAAGGTTTTTCAGTGTGGATGTTGTTGAGGGCCTGTCTGTGAACACGCGGCGTTCAATAAAATCAACACTTATTTTTATTTTTTTTTTTTCAATGACATAAACAACCGTCAAATAGGTTTCAAAAAAATTGTTTAATGTCAACGGGTAGTCAATTAATTTTGGAATCAACAGCACATGCAACGAAAATTGATTTCAAATTTGAACAATGTAAAAAGCCCTTAATGAATACATGTTGCGAAGAAAAATACAAATGTATACAGGCTGGTTTTCTTTAGGTCAAATAATAATAATAATAATAATAATTTATTTATGTAATTTGTACAAGTAAGACAGAGTCTTTTGATAATACATCAATCTGATTAACACATTAAACAGTTACAATGAAAAATTACCATAAAACCATAAAACAGTAATAAAGATTAACAAATAAATAATAATAATAATAAAGATGCTGGCTGGCACGAATAATGCCCGAAAATTCTATGATAAGATCCGGCGGATGACGGAAGATTTTAAGACGGGGTCAAGCTCCTGTAATAATGGCGACCTGGTACCCGACATACAAAGTGTACTTAAATTATGGAGGGAGCACTTCTCCTCACTGCTAAATTGCGAGGGAGACGTCGAACCCGATACCCCAATCCCTGACGATGGAAAAGTCGTCCCACCACCTCAATATGATGAACTGGGGATAGCTATATCCCGGCTCAAAAACAACAAATCGCCTGGAAAAACGGACTACTCGCCGAGCTGTTCAAACACGGAGGCGAAGAGCTGGTAAAAAGCATGCATCAGCTCTTATGCAGAATATGGCCAGACGAGTGCATGCCTCCGGATTGGAATTTAAGTATGCTCTGCCCAATACACAAGAAAGGCGATCCCGCTAACCGCTCCAACTACCGCGGAATCAATCTTCTTAATATCGCATATAAGGTTCTTTCTAACGTATTGTGTGAAAGACAAACTGATTGGACCTTATCAGTGCGGCTTTAGACCTGGTAAGTCTACCATCGATCAGATTATCACCATACGTCAAATCCTGGAGAGGACCCATGATAAAAGAATCGACACACACCATCTCTCTGTCGATTTCAAAGTCGCTTTTGACAGCGCAAAAGAGTTGCCTGTATGCCGCCATGTCTGAATTTGACTTCCCTGCAAAGCTTATACGGCTTTGCCAAATGACGTTGAGCAATACCAACAGCTCCGTCAGAATCGGGAAGGATCTCTCTGAGCCCTTTGAAACAAAACGAGGCTTCAGACAGGGCGACTCCCTTTCGTTCGATTTCTTCAACCTGATGCTGGAGAAGATAATTCGAGCAACAGAGCTAAACCGCAACGGTACAATCTATTCCAAAAAAAAAAAAAAAAAAAAAAAAAACTAATGGCGGCGATGTACCAACAGGTCATCAGAACCTCTAACGAGATTTTTAGCCGAGCTTCTCTTTCCAACTTGTGTGTTGCTTTTTAGTTTTTTCCTACAAGTTGGCGGGACCTACAGTTTTTTGCCGACTCCGAACGGCACTTGCAAAGCAAATGAATTTTTGAGAGAATATGAGATGGCCCTTGGAGTATTTGAGAGAAAAGTTCTCCGGAAGATTTATGGTCCTTCCCGTGATGCCAAAGGCGAGTATCAAAGGAAATTTAACGATGAGCTGTATGAGCTTTACGCAGACCTGACCATAGTCCAGCGTATTAAAGCCCAAAAGCTCCGCTGGCTGGGTCATGTTATGCGAATGGACAAAGAAGCTCCAGCACAGAAGGTTTTCCTATCGTCACCTGAATTCGGCGGAAAAAAAAATTCTGAGTAAAAAATCACATAATATTAAGAAGTTTTTCTTTTTAATATTTCAAAAAAAAAAAAAAAAGTGAACGCTCAACCCAGATGTCTAGTCTAGTCTAATCTACACTACCATGGCATCGTATACTTAACTTGCCAACGTCTAATTACACCTTTGTTCACTTTGCCTCACTTCATGTCCACTTGCCATATTGCCTTCACCGCGAATCGAACTAAGAATTATTAACTGCTGAACGCAGATCTCTACCATGATGCTATCGTGTACTTGTGCTTGGTAGCGTCGAATTACACATTTGAAGAAGGTATACTTTTAAACAAAATTAAAAAGATTACCTCCCAAAAATAAGAAGAAATCTCTATGGAAATGTCTTCGAAAAATAGACTAAGAAGTTTTCTATTTACTCCAAGAAGGTATACTTTTTAATAAATTTAAGAAGATAACCTCCCAAAAATAAGAAGAAATCTCTATGGAAACGTTTTCAAAAAATAGACTAAGATGTTTTCTATTTATTCTAAGAAGGTATACTTTTTAATAAAATTAAAAAGATTTACCTCCCAAAAATAAGAAGAAATCTCTATGGAAATATCTTCGTCTCTGACTTCTGTCCTCTTGTTGTGCCTCGAAGCTGTTTAAAGAGACAGTCTTCTTAATTTTATGAGGATTTTTGGCTCTGTGCAGTTATCGCTAAAAAAGAATGACTGGCGTGCTTTGATAGAGAACGGCCAAAATCGCTTAGGCGGTTAAGCGCCAATAAATGATGAAAAAATGATCGACAATGCTCCCAAAAACTTATGGGAGGGTTTTGGTCGTTCCAGCGACAACAATAACAGATGAAGTCTAAGTCTTCCAAATTAACCAAGATATTCTTCTTATCTTTGTTTAGCTTCTAAGACATAGCAATTACATACCAAGGCATCTAATCCCAAAGCTTATTGACAATCCCGGGATTTCGGGATTTTAGAATGGCAATCCCAGGATCCTGGGATTTTATTTTCCGGGATTATCTCAGATACCTCAAAAAGGTCGGGAGAGTAATCCAAAAACGCGTTTTGACCTATAATGCATAATTCGAAAGCGAAACCCGATAATTTCTGTCAAGAGATATTTCAACCCAGAAAGGTGCTCTGCACATAAGTATCACGCTCCAATTTTGGAATCGGATCTGATAAAACTATTGGATTTTTGCCAATAACTTTCATCTGAAACAAAAACCTTTATTATCGATTTCTGATTATTGAAGCCAAGTCAAGAAGAAGTTGACACCTCTTCCGTTCTCATTAGACGTGTTCTAGCAGAATCGGGATGCCGAAGCCCGCGGATTTGAACCAATATGGTACGGGAGTCGTGGTTACGTAAGAAACGTCTGCCGACTTCAGCGTTTATCAAACGAATGCGATATTGGGGTCTATCAGCTATTACTGTGGAGCTACCGACGGAGGAAAAGATACCCCTGCGAGTAAAGGGTTTAGAATATGCCCGAGGTAGGTAAGCCGGTCGTAAGAGGCGCCTAAAATCCACTTGAACCCCGGCTACGGGGTCAACGAAATCGTTCCAACACAGTCGGGCTAGTACCACAAGGTGTTATTCACCGGAACGTACAGGATCCATATCCGGCAAAGCACTGTCAACATCAGTACAACCCTGTCTGGCATGTCAAGTAACTTTTTATAAGTTGATCTTCCGACTAGGCAGGGCGAAGTACTGCCACAACAGCAACGACGGAGGAAAAGATAATAGATTCATGAGAATTTGGGGGTGGATTTCGATGAAGTCGATGCAACCCCTATCGACTCTCCCAAATTATTTCCGACTGGAGCTCCTCCGGAATAGCTGATAGACCTTATTGTTAGAGAAATTATAAAAAATTATGCAAAATTTATTTGATGAAATAAATTTTTTTACATCCGTTGGGTAAAATATATGCCGTATGGCATGATATGAAATGAAAAAAATCATAGAGCCTTACTCAACTGTCCTATGGCCTTAATTTTTTTAATCCCATTTAGGGCATTCATTTTCTAATAAACTGAATTCAAAAAGTTAAAAAACGAAAGTATTTTTATTGTTAAATTATTAAAATTATGAAGTAAATTTTTCTTGCAAAAAAACGAACTCGATAGAGACATTTGAGTCTTTAGTTATAGCAATTTACTGGGTCCAGCTCTCAAAATTTTTATTATTTATTTTTAGAGATAAAGCCTCAAAGAAAAATACATAATTAAAAAAAAAATTTAATTCACAAAACAGCCATTGAAATTAGACTATACCATATGGCATAGAATATCCGAAAGGGTTAATGTTATGATTTTATATACTTATGCTTGTACATTAGAAAGTGTATGTATGTGTATTGTATGACGATCTTGTGTGTTCTTATCTTATTTGAAGAACGATGGCTTGAACTAGTGTAATTGTGTAGATAGGCTGATGTGCTTATATATATTTGTGTGTAAGTATGTGTGTATGTAATGTTTAAGTGCATTTATACTTAAACAATGGGTCTGCATTTCTTTGAAATTTTGTCGGACTGTGTAAGGTATCTACAGTAAATCTCCTTTAATCAGATCCAAATTCTACCCTGACACACACAAAATTGAAGATTTACAACATTTTTGGGCGCTTGATGTCGCTGAGACAACAAAGTTATGGTAAAGTTATGGGGTAATCTTTACCATAATTTGGTTTTCCCAGCGACAAAAAGCGGCTGCTAGCGTAATTATGGCAATAAAGCCGCGTGGTAAGTAAAGTTTCTTTTGGAATATGGCAATAAGGCACGGTTGCCGAACCTGGTAATTAGTTACAAAACGTGACAACTTTTTTCGCCGTTGGTAACTTGGTAACTTTAATTTTCGTTTGGTAACTTTTTGTGAGACATAGTTTCGGATAAAAAAAAAATTGATTAACAGACATTGATAATGCAAATAATTTTGATGATGTGAGTGCTAATCGTGAACCTGCACAAGCAAATGAAGAAAAGCATACCTCCGATTAAAACATTATAAATCGATACACACATGCATTGTTGAATTATGCAAGGTTTAGGTCTGCTTTTTATTAGGTCAAATTTTATCAACATAAGCAATCAAATCTAAATAAAGTCGATGAAATTTGACACCATTTGACCTAATGAAAACCAGCCTTTATAGTTGAACGCAACACTGATCGCTAAGGGAGCATGACGGCAAAGATGTTAACAGTAAAGCTAAGGGTACAAGTAGCGACACGACATAGTTGATCAAATAGGCAACTATTTGGTCGCGTCGCGTCGTGTCGGCAGGTGTGCCCGTACTTTTACCAAACGATTTATAATTGAACAGCCATGTGCATGTGCATTCAAATCACTAATAGCGCGCAGCTTTTTTCTAAAAGGCCGTTTACATAATTCGATTTTTCATTCAATTTCTTGTTGATTCTGAAAACTGACTCGTGTAAATGGATTTAGCAAAATTCCATGCCACAAAGTTGGCTGCCAGCCGACTTTTGTTCAACTTATCATTCAACTTTTGTACAACTCTGCGATTGCTTACGAATTAACATTCGTAAATTTTTTGACAGACTTTTATGAAAAAATGTTGTAAAAAAAATATTCGTCGGCTAAGAGTGTAAACCTGCTAAATCCCGTTCTCAGCCAAATCGACTTTTGGATGCGGTTCGAAGGAGTAGACAATTCTGCAGTTGGCAAGCAAAAGAAAATCCTCAAAATAAATATACAAATACCAAAAATTGTTTGATAGGAAAAGCTGCTAAATCCGACATATAGAGCTTCTGTGGTCCTGTTACTGTTCTGTTCTAGAGTATTACTTTCTGGGTCTAAGTCAATCATGGCCCTCAAAACTTAGATTGAAAGTTCAAGTTAAATTAGATTTTTTGCCTCTACTGAAAAATGTATTTTTGGTCGTTGGCAGGTTCACACTCTTAGCCGACGTTATGCAAATTTAAGTCAAATTGTATCTATTTAATTGCCTTTAGTCTACCTAGGCATTTTTGTCCTTGCTAAATACTAAAACCAAGAGCAAAACCTGGCCGTTACATCCCAGCTGACCAGAGGAGTCCGTAAGACGCTCTATGCGGAATCCGCCATTGCATTTTTTTCTTTTCAATTAAATCCGTAGATACTCCCATTATGCCGAATCGGAGTTGAGCAAGATTGTCTCTGCTCTCTCGGGAGATCGGGTTCCTCTGCAGCAACTGGTTGTGCTTCTTGTTGCAGGACGGAATTCACGGGACTGGAGCTGACTAAGGTTTTTCAGTGTGGATGTTGTTGAGGGCCTGTCTGTGAACACGCGGCGTTCAATAAAATCAACACTTTTATTTATTTTTTTTTTTTTTCAATGACATAAACAACCGTCAAATAGGTTTCAAAGAAATTGTTTAATGTCAACGGGTAGTCAATTAATTTTGGAATCAACAGCACATGCAACGAAAATTTAGATCAAATTTGAACAATGTAAAAAGCCCTTAATGAATACATGTTGCGAAGAAAAATACAAATGTATACAGGCTGGTTTTCTTTAGGTCAAATAATAATGATAATAATAATAATTTATTTATGTAATTTGTACAACTAAGACAGAGTCTTTTGATAATACATCAATCTGATTAACACATTAAATAGTTACAATGAAAAATTACCATAAAACCATAAAACAGTAATAAAGATTAACAAATAAATAATAATAATAATAAAGATGCTGGCTGGTACGAATAATGCCCGAAAATTCTATGAAAAGATCCGGCGGATGACGGAAGGTTTTAAGACCGGGGCAAGCTCCTGTAATAATGCCGACCTGGTACCCGACATACAAAGTGTACTTAAATTATGGAGGGAGCAATTCTCCTCACTGCTAAATTGCGAGGGAGACGTCGAACCCGACACCCCAATCCCTGACGATGGAAAAGTCGTCCCACCACCTCAATATGATGAAGTGGGGATAGCTATATCCCGGCTCAAAAACAACAAATCGCCTGAAAAAACGGACTACCCGCCGAGCTGTTCAAACACGGAGACGAAGAGCTGGTAAAAAGCATGCATCAGCTCTTATGCAGAATATGGCCAGACGAGTGCATGCCTCCGGATTGGAATTTAAGTGTGCTCTGCCCAATACACAAGAAAGGCGATCCCGCTAACCGCTCCAACTACCGCGGAATCAATCTTCTTAATATCGCATATAAGGTTCTTTCTAACGTATTGTGTGAAAGACAAACTGATTGGACCTTATCAGTGTAGCTTTAGACCTGGTAAGTCTACCATCGACCAGATTTTCACCATACGTCATATCCTGGAGAGGACCCATGATAAAAGAATCGACACACACCATCTCTCTGTCGATTTCAAAGTTGCTTTTGACAGCGCAAAAGAGTTGCCTGTATGCCGCCATGTCTGAATTTGACTTCCCTGCAAAGCTTATACGGCTTTGCCAAATAACGTTGAGCAATACCAACAGCTCCGTCAGAATCGGGAAGGATCTCTCTGAGCCCTTTGAAACAAAACGAGGCTTCAGATAGGGCGACTCCCTTTCGTTCGATTTCTTCAACCTGATGCTGGAGGAGATAATTCGAGCAACAGAGCTAAACCGCAACGGTACAATCTATTACAAGAGCGTGCAATTTCTGGCATATACCGATGATATTGATATCATTGGCCTTAACAACCGCGCTGCCTTCTCTGGACTGGATAAGGAAGCGAAAAAAGTATGTATTGCGGTCAACGAGGACAAGACGAAGTATTTGCTGTCATCAAAGAAAGAATCGGCGCATCTGCGCCTTGGCAGCTATGTCACTGTTGATAGTTACAAATTTGAAGCTGTGAGGGACTTCGTCTATTTGGGAACCAGTATTAACACCGAAAATAATATCAGTCTAGAAATCCAAAGGAGAATCACTCTTGCCAACAAGTGCTACTTTGGACTGAGTAGGCAATTGAGAAGTAAAGTCCTCTCTCGAAGAACAAATATCACGCTCTATAAGTTTCTCATCATACCTGTCCTGATGTATGGCTCAGATTCATGGACAATGTCAAGAGAAGATGAGATGGCCCTTGGAGTATTTGAGAAAAAAGTTCTCCGGAAGATTTATGGTCCTTCCCGTGATGCCAACGGCGATTATCAAAGGAATTTTAACGATGAGCTGTACGAGCTTTACGCAGACCTGACCATAGTCCAGCGAATTAAAGCCCAAAAGCTCCGCTGGCTGGGTCATGTTATGCGAATGGTCAAAGAAGCTCCAGCACAGAAGGTTTTCCTATCGTCACCTGAATTCGGCTGAAGAGGAGCGGGGGCCAAGACTGAGATGGAAACAACGGGTGGAGGATGACTTGAACTCCCTTGGGGTTTCCAATTGGCGTCACACAGAGCAAAAAGTCACATAAAATGCCATGTAAATCAAAGTTTTGCGGATTTCTCTATGATATTTTTCCAATAAGATGCCCGTCTTATTATGACTGTCTGTCCCTTTTTAATAAAACTGAGTAGAAAATCACATAATATTAAGAAGTTTTTCTTTTTAATATTTCAAAAAAAAAAAAAGGTGAACGCTCAACCCAGATGTCTAGTCTAGTCTAATCTACACTACCATGGCATCGTATACTTAACTTGCCAACGTCTAATTACACCTTTGTTCATTTTGCCTCACCTCATGTCCACTTGCAATATTGCCTTCACCGCGAATCGAACTAAGAACACTGGATCACAAATTCCAACTTTTTTTCTGCACCAGAGACGCCATAGTGAAATTCCTATGTAAAATCACCTCCTAATTCCGAAAATCAAAGTAATTTTTACTTGAATGGTACCGTTTTTGAGATATTTACGATTTACCGTTATTTCAAAAAACAAAAAAGATGGCTCCACTTAATCGTGTATATCTCAAGAACAAATTGAGCTATTTGAAAGCTTATAAAATTTACTATAATCAGTACATACAACACTTTTTGCTAGGTCCTGCAGATTCAAACATAGTGAACACAAAAAAATTTGTACTTTACGAGGAAGCATCTCGAAAACTTTTTGTTTTTTAGCAGATATTTCCCCCCCCCTCTAAGCTCTGTTTTATTACAAAAAAAAACAAGCTATCAGTGAACAAAATCGATGAACTAATACAAAAGTTATAAGCATTCAAGTAAATATATCCATTTAATACTTAAGTACCCTACAAATAATAGCATATGTACATATGGTTCTGTCTTAACTCTATGATCTTATTTTATAATTGAAAAAGTTATGTGTCTTGTTTTGACGCTTATTTAGATTAGGATCGGTTTCTCTTATGAGAAACCAACAGTAGTCGCCCATCATAGCGACATCGCAGAATCCTTGATACCGACTTTCAATCACTTTCATTTGCTGGTGAAACCTTTCGCCATGCTCGTCACTTTCGTCGCCAAGATTTTGCGGGAAAAAATTTAAGTGGGAGTGTAAGAAATGAATTTTTAAAGACATATTTAATCCTGAAAGAAAATAAAAAAGTAAATTAGATAAATACATAAGTGACACATTAGTATATAATTTTCTTAGGCTGGATTTATCTTTCAATTCAGAACAAATTTTTTGTTTCGATTCGTTCTGGCCAATCCTTTATGATGTAGTGGTCTTGACCAGCTCGGCTATTCCATTTGCATAGAAAGCAACAGTATTTTGTGTATCCACTTTGTAGACCACATAGCATTCCAATGACTTTAAGATCGGCACATATTTTCCAATCATGTTCTTCGTATTTGATTAACTTGGGCAATTTTTGCATTATCTCATATGTTTCCTTCGTATTTACTGCATGCGCGATCGGGATAGATGGCTTTTGGTTGCCAATATGCAATAATACGGCCTTTAAACTTAATTTATTGCCGTCTATGAACAATCGCCACTCTTTTGAATCATATGGTTCACCAAATTGTTTGAATAGACCAGCAATGTCTTTGCAGTAACAAACACTGTCCTCCTTCGTATAGTACTTGGAAAATTCTTCGTGACGAGTTCTATAATATGTTACCTTAACACCGGATGAAACAGATTTAAATTGTTGCATTCGAGAGGCCTTTCCCTTTGACAATTCCAAATCCCTTATCCAATCATTGAGTTGTGCTTGTGACAAAGAATTTCTTTCGTTTTCCGTTTGAAATTCAGTACAAAATGATGCCGCGTAATCAGATACTACTGTTGACAATGAAACTGGAGCCGGAACTAAAGTTAAATTTGATTCTGGCAATGTCGCTTCTGTTGAAATTAGTTCTGGTAATGACACTGTAGATACGCTCGCATAGGTTACTTTTCTGGACTTTCCAACCCCAAGTACTTTTGTAGTACAAATATAGCAGTCCGTTGAATGGCAAGTTGGCTCCCTCCACTTCATTGGTGTAATAAATTTCACACGTCGCCTAAATAGATAGTTTCAGAAATTAGTCAGCTATGCATTAAAAGGGAACAAATTCCTAATTTTTACAACGTACCTTTTTGTTCCGGTTTCCGAAGAAATCAATTCGACTCGGCATGTGGTGCACACAGTGTTCGGTGTCCATGGTTTTTAGGCTCAATTCCAAAACACTTATAGTATGTAACTTTCAAAGGATTTGAAAACACACGTCTCATACTTTTAACAATAAATTGACCGCAGATGAAACAGAACATATCTGGATCATTTGTACACTCAAACTCTCGCGCCCTTTTATTCATTTTTTATTTTTAAGTAAATGACGGGTTATAAACTGCAATTATAAACTGAACAGTATCCGGCGAGCCTTGCAGATATTATGAAGGAACAAGGCGCATGTACTCTTATTTATACTTAGATCCAGTAAAAATTCAAGCCTACCTAAACAAAAAGGTTCCCTAGTTCTACAAAGAAAACACTACCTGCCTCAAAAATATGCTCTTGTTTAAAATGTACCTAGGTTTGAGAAAACGACACTAACAGCTTTTTGTATCTAATAACTAACTGATATACGAATACTAACACATATGTACCAGTAGGGTACTTAAGCATTAAATGGATATATTTACTTGAATGCTTATAACTTTTGTATTAGTTCATCGATTTTGTTCACTGATAGCTTGTTTTTTTTTGTAATAAAACAGAGCTTAGAGGGGGGGGGGGGGGGGGAAATATCTGCTAAAAACCAAAAAGTTTTCGAGATGCTTCCTCGCAAAGTACAAATTTTTTTATATTTTTACAAAAAAAATTTAAAAAATCCGTAATGATTGTTCAATATGTTAGAATCTGCAGGACCTAGCAAAAAGTGTTGTATGTACTGATTATAGTAAATTTTATTAGCTGTCAAATTTTTCAAACCGTTTTGAAAGAGCTCAGTTTGTTCTTGAGATATACACGATTAAGTGGAGCCATCTTTTTTGTTTTTTGAAATAACGGTAAATCGTAAATATCTCGAAAACGGTACCGTTCAAGTAAAAATAACCTTGATTTTCGGAATTAGGAGGTGATTTTACATAGGAATTTCACTATGGCGTCAACGGTGTAAACCAGTGGAATTATTAACTGCTGAACGCAGATCTCTATCATGATGCTATCGTGTACTTGTGCTTGGTAGCGTCGAATTACACATTTGAAGAAGGTATACTTTTAAACAAAATTAAAAAGATTACCTCCCAAAAATAAGAAGAAATCTCTATGGAAATGTCTTCGAAAAATAGACTAAGAAGTTTTCTATTTATTCCAAGAAGGTATACTTTTTAATAAATTTAAGATGATAACCTCCCAAAAATAAGAAGAAATCTCTATGGAAACGTTTTCAAAAAATAGAATAAGATGTTTTCTATTTATTCTAAGAAGGTATACTTTTTAATAAAATTAAAAAGATTTACCTCCCAAAAATAAGAAGAAATCTCTATGGAAATATCTTCGTCTCTGACTTCTGTCCTCTTGTTGTGCCTCGAAGCTGTTTAAAGAGACAGTCTTCTTAATTTTATGAGGATTTTTGGCTCTGTGCAGTTATCGCTAAAAAAGAATGACTGGCGTGCTTTGATAGAGAACGGCCAAAATCGCTTAGGCGGTTAAGCGCCAATAAATGATGAAAAAATGATCGACAATGCTCCCAAAAACTTATGGAAGGGTTTTGGTCGTTCCAGCGACAACAATAACAGATGAAGTCCAAGTCTTCCAAATTAACCAAGATATTCTTCTTATCTTTGTTTAGCTTCTAAGACATAGCAATTACATACCAAGTCATCTAATCCCAAAGCTTATTGACAATCCCGGGATTTCGGGATTTTAGAATGGCAATCCCAGGATCCTGGGATTTTATTTTCCGGGATTATCTCAGATACCTCAAAAAGGTCGGGAGAGTAATCCAAAAACGCGTTTTGACCTATAATGCATAATTCGAAAGCGAAACCCGATAATTTCTGTCAAGAGATATTTCAACCCAGAAAGGTGCTCTGCACATAAGTATAACGCTCCAATTTTGGAATCGGATCTGATAAAACTATTGGATTTTTGCCAATAACTTTCATCTGAAACAAAAACCTTTATTTTCGATTTCTGATTATTGAAGCCAAGTCAAGAAGAAGTTGACACGTCTTCCGTTCTCGTTAGACGTGTTCTAGCGGAATCGGGATGCCGAAGCCCGCGGATTTGAACCAATATGGTACGGGAGTCGTGGTTACGTAAGAAACGTCTGCCGACTTCAGCGTTTATCAAACGAATGCGATTTGGGGTCGATCAGCTATTACTGTGGAGCTACCGACGGAGGAAAAGATGCCCCTGCGAGAAAGGGTTTAGAATATGCCCGAGGTAGGTAAGCCGTTCGTAAGAGGCGCCTAAAATCCACTTGAACCCCGGCTACGGGGTCAACGAAATCGTTCCAACACAGTCGGGCTAGTACCACAAGGTGTTATTCACCGGAACGTACAGGATCCATATCCGGCAAAGCACTGTCAACATCAGTACAACCCTGTCTGGCATGTCAAGTAACTTTTTATAAGTTGATCTTCCGACTAGGCAGGGCGAAGTACTGCCACAACAGCAACGACGGAGGAGAAGATAATAGATTCATGAGAATTTGGGGGTGGATTTCGATGAAGTCGATGCAACCCCTATCGACTCTCCCAAATTATTTCCGACTGGAGCTCCACGGAATAGCTGATAGACCTTATTGTTAGAGAAATTATAAAAAATTATGCAAAATTTATTTGATGAAATAAATTTTTTTACTTCCGTTGGGTAAAATCTATGCCGTATGGCATGATATGAAATGAAAAAAATCATAGAGCCTTACTCAACTGTCCTATGGTCTTAATTTTTTTAATCCCATTTAGGGCATTCATTTTCTAATAAACTGAATTCAAAAAGTTAAAAAACGAAAGTATTTTTATTGTTAAATTATTAAAATTATGAAGTAAATTTTTCTTGCAAAAAAACGAACTCGATAGAGACACTTGAGTCTTTAGTTATAGCAATTTACTGGGTCCAGCTCTCAAAATTTTTATTATTTATTTTTAGAGATAAAGCCTCAAAGAAAAATACATAATTAAAAAAAATTTAATTCACAAAACAGCCATTGAAATTAGACTATACCATATGGCATAGAATATCCGAAAGGGTTAATGTTATGATTTTATATACTTATGCTTGTACATTAGAAAGTGTATGTATGTGTATTGTATGACGATCTTGTGTGTTCTTATCTTATTTGAAGAACGATGGCTTGAACTAGTGTAATTGTGTAGATAGGCTGATGTGCTTATATATATTTGTGTGTAAGTATGTGTGTATGTAATGTTTAAGTGCATTTATACTTAAACAATGGGTCTGCATTTCTTTGAAATTTTGTCGGACTGTGTAAGGTATCTACAGTAAATCTTTAATCAGATCCAAATTCTACCCTGACACACACAAAATTGAAGATTTACAACATTTTTGGGCGCTTGATGTCGCTGAGACAACAAAGTTATGGTAAAGTTATGGGGTAATCTTTACCATAATTTGGTTTTCCCAGCGACAAAAAGAGGCTGCTATCGTAATTATGGCAATAAAGCCGCGTGGTAAGTAAAGTTTCTTTTGGAATATGGCAATAAGGCACGGTTGCCGAACCTGGTAATTAGTTACAAAACGTGACAACTTTTTTCGCCGTTGGTAACTTGGTAACTTTAATTTTCGTTTGGTAACTTTTTGTGAGACATAGTTTCGGATAAAAAAAAAAATGATTAACAGACATTGATAATGCAAATAATTTTAATGATGTGAGTGCTAATCGTGAACCTGCACAAGCAAATGAAGAAAAGCATACCTCCGATTAAAACATTATAAATCGATACACACATGTATTGTTGAATTATGATTAAGGTTTAGGTCTGCTTTTTATTAGGTCAAATTTTATCGACATAAGCAATCAAATCTAGATAAAGTCGATGAAATTTGACACCATTTGACCTAATGAAAACCAGCCTTTATAGTTGAACGCAACACTGATCGCTAAGGGAGCATGACGGCAAAGATGTTAACAGTAAAGCTAAGGGTACAAGTAGCGACACGACATAGTTGATCAAATAGGCAACTATTTGGTCGCGTCGCGTCGTGTCGGCAGGTGTGCCCGTACTTTTACCAAACGATTTATAATTGAACAGCCATGTGCATGTGCATTCACATCACTAATAGCGCGCAGCTTTTTTCTAAAAGGCCGTTTACATTATTCGATTTTTCATTCAATTTCTTGTTGATTCTGAAAACTGACTCGTGTAAATGGATCTAGCAAAATTGCATGCCACAAAGTTGGCTGCCAGCCGACTTTTGTTCAACTTATCATTCAACTTTTGTACAACCCTGCGATTGTTTACGAATTGACATTCGTAAATTTTTTGACAGACTTTTATGAAAAAATGTTGTAAATAAAATATTCGTCGGCTAAGAGTGTAAACCAACTAAATCCCGTTCTCAGCCAAATCGACTTTTGGATGCGGTTCGAAGGAGTAGACAATTCCGCAGTTGGCAAGCAAAAGAAAATCCTTAAAATAAATATACAAATACCAAAAATTGTTTGATGGGAAAAGCTGCTAAATCCGACATATAGAGCTTCTGTGGTCCTGTTACTGTTCTGTTCTAGAGTATTACTTTCTGGGTCTAAGTCAAGGTAATAGTCAGCGAATATGATTTAATTTTTGATATTTCAAAGCAATCATGGCCCTCAAAACTTAGCCTGAAAGTTCAAGTTAAATTAGATTTTTTGCCTCTACTGAAAAATGTATTTTTGGTCGTTGGCAGGTTCACACTCTTAGCCGACGTTATGCAAATTTAAGTCAAATTGTATCTGTTTACTTGCCTTTAGTCCACCTAGGCATTTTTGGCCTTGCTAAATACTAAAACCAAGAGCAAAACCTGGCCGTTACATCCCAGCTGACCAGAGGAGTCCGTAAGACGCTCTATCCGGAATCCGCCATTGCATTTTTTGCATTTTTTCTTTTCAATTAAATCCGTAGATGCTCCCATTATGCCGAATCGGAGTTGAGAAAGATTGTCTCTGCTCTCTCGGGAGATCGGGTTCCTCTGCAGCAACTGGTTGTGCTTCTTGTTGCAGGACGGAATTCACGGGACTGGAGCTGACTAAGGGTTTTCAGTGTGGATGTTGTTGAGGGCCTGTCTGTGAACACGCGGCGACATAAACAACCGTCAAATAGGTTTCAAAAAAATTGTTTAATGTCAACGGGTAGTCAATTAATTTTGGAATCAACAGCACATGCAACGAAAATTGATTTCAAATTTGAACAATGTAAAAAGCCCTTAATGCCCATCCAGCAAAATCATCGTAAACGAGCTCGTTAACTGACGTTTTCTCGATGAAAACTCTGATAAAATATCGTTTATGATATCCGTTTACGATTCGCCTACGAATCCGGTTTCGCTCTGAAATGTTTTTTGCCTACGATTGTCGTAAAAGTATCGAAAAAGCACTCGTATATGAATCTTTTTACGTCCGTTTTTTTATCGTAAATGTACTCGTAAACAATTAATTTTCGATAGAAAAACCGACTTTCTAGACTGCCTTACCGACTGATTTCAATGCGAAAAATAATACAAATAAACAAACCTAAATTTTAGGTATAAAGTTTTTTTATTAAATAATAAAATTGTGTACCTTTTTGCCAGCGTGTAAGTACATACTGATATTGGTTTACATATTAGGCATCACAACTTATAAATAGTGGGTCATACAACCCAGAGGGCATCCCGAGATCCCAGAATAGCAGCTACTTTCTCTGTCCCTTTTTCTTTTTCCGCAATTCCACCTTCCAGCACGCTAGTAATAATTTAAAAGATATATTTTATGTTATTTGTGTTTTTAATTAGATATTTTACAAGCATACTTACTTTTAAAATATCAGTTTGAAAATTTTCGTTCAAAATTTTTTGTTTGAAATTTTTTATTTTAATTTTTTTGTTTGACGTGACAGAAAATCTTCTTTTGTTATTGTTTTTTTATTCGAGAATAGCTCGTAAAACGCAATGTTCGTAAAATGTACGGTACCTTGCTGGCTGGGTGAATACATGTTGCGAAGAAAAATACAAATGTATACAGGCTGGTTTTCTTTAGGTCAAATAATAATAATAATAATAATAATTTATTTATGTAATTTGTACAAGTAAGACAGAGTCTTTTGATAATACATCAATCTGATTAACACATTAAACAGTTACAATGAAAAATTACCATAAAACCATAAAACAGTAATAAAGATTAACAAATAAATAATAATAATAATAAAGATGCTGGCTGGCACGAATAATGCCCGAAAATTCTATGAAAAGATCCGGCGGATGACGGAAGATTTTAAGACGGGGTCAAGCTCCTGTAATAATGGCGACCTGGTACCCGACATACAAAGTGTACTTAAATTATGGAGGGAGCACTTCTCCTCACTGCTAAATTGCGAGGGAGACGTCGAACCCGATACCCCAATCCCTGACGATGGAAAAGTCGTCCCACCACCTCAATATGATGAACTGGGGATAGCTATATCCCGGCTCAAAAACAACAAATCGCCTGGAAAAACGTACTACTCGCCGAGCTGTTCAAACACGGAGGCGAAGAGCTGGTAAAAAGCATGCATCAGCTCTTATGCAGAATATGGCCAGACGAGTGCATGCCTCCGGATTGGAATTTAAGTATGCTCTGCCCAATACACAAGAAAGGCGATCCCGCTAACCGCTCCAACTACCGCGGAATCAATCTTCTTAATATCGCATATAAGGTTCTTTCTAACGTATTGTGTGAAAGACAAACTGATTGGACCTTATCAGTGTGGCTTTAGACCTGGTAAGTCTACCATCGACCAGATTATCACCATACGTCAAATCCTGGAGAGGACCCATGATAAAAGAATCGACACACACCATCTCTCTGTCGATTTCAAAGTCGCTTTTGACAGCGCAAAAGAGTTGCCTGTATGCCGCCATGTCTGAATTTGACTTCCCTGCAAAGCTTATACGGCTTTGCCAAATGACGTTGAGCAATACCAACAGCTCCGTCAGAATCGGGAAGGATCTCTCTGAGCCCTTTGAAACAAAACGAGGCTTCAGACAGGGCGACTCCCAAAAAAAAAAAAAAAAAAAAAACTAATGGCGGCGATATACCAACAGGTCATCAGAACCTCTAACGAGATTTTTAGCCGAGCTTCTCTTTCCAACTTGTGTGTTGCTTTTTAGTTTTTTCCTACAAGTTGGCGGGACCTACAGTTTTTTGCCGACTCCGAACGGCACTTGCAAAGCAAATGAATTTTTTGCTGAGAAGCTTCGCATGACAGAAATACACCCGGAGAGTTTGCCAAACTACTGCCGAGGGGCGACCCCATTTAGAAAAATTATTTTTTTAAATAATTTTTGATGTTACTTTTGCCGGGCATCGAACCGACACGACTTGGTGTAGAGGGCCGAGCACTTAACCGCTACACCAGAGCGGCCGCTAGAGCGTGCAATTTCTGGCATATACCGATGATATTGATATCATTGGCCTTAACAACCGCGCTGCCTTCTCTGGACTGGATAAGGATTGCGGTCAACGAGGACAAGACGAAGTATTTGCTGTCATCAAAGAAAGAAGCGGCGCACCTGCGCCTTGGCAGCCATGTCACTGTTGATAGTTACAAATTTGAAGCTGTGAGGGACTTCGTCTATTTGGGAACCAGTATTAACACCGAAAATAATAGCAGTCTAGAAATCCAACGGAGAATCACTCTTGCCAACAAGTGCTACTTTGGACTGAGTAGGCAATTGAGAAGTAAAGTCCTCTCTCGAAGAACAAATATCACGCTCTATAAGTTTCTCATCATACCTGTCCTGATGTATGGCTCAGATTCATGGACAATGTCAAGAGAAGATGAGATGGCCCTTGGAGTATTTGAGAGAAAAGTTCGCAGGAAGATTTATGGTCCTTCCCGTGATGCCAACGGCGAATATCAAAGGAAATTTAACGATGAGCTGTACGAGCTTTACGCAGACCTGACCATAGTCCAGCGAATTAAAGCCCAAAGGCTCCGCTGGCTGGGTCATGTTATGCGAATGGACAAAGAAGCTCCAGCACAGAAGGTTTTCCTATCGTCACCTGAATTCGGCAGAAGAGGAGCGGGGAGGCCAAGACTGAGATGGACACAACGGGTGGAGGATGACTTGAACTCCCTTGGGGTTTCCAATTGGCGTCACACAGAGCAAAAAGTCACATAAAATGCCCTGTAAATCAAAGTTTTGCGGATTTCTCTATGATATTTTTCCAATAAGATGCCCGTCTTATTATGACTGTGTGTCCCTTTTTAATAAAACTGAGTAGAAAATCACATAATATTAAGAAGATTTTCTTTTTAATATTTCAAATAAAAAAAAAAGTGAACGCTCAACCCAGATGTCTAGTCTAGTCTAATCTACACTACCTTGTCAACGTCTAATTACACCTTTGTTCTTTTTGCCTCACCACATGTCCACTTGCCATATTGCCTTCACCGCGAATCGATCTAAGAATTATTAACTGCTGAACGGAGATCTCTACCATGATGCTATCGTGTACTTGTGCTTGGTAGCGTCGAATTACACATTTGAAGAAGGTTTACTTTTAAACAAAATTAAAAAGAAGAATAAATAAGAAGAACTCTCTATGGAAATGTCTTCGAAAAATAGACTAAGAAGTTTTCTATTTATTCCAAGAAGGTATACTTTATAATAAATTTAAGAAGATAACCTCCCAAAAATAAGAAGAAATCTCTATGGAAACGTTTTCAAAAAATAGACTAAGATGTTTTCTATTTATTCTAAGAATGTATACTTTTTAATAAAATTAAAAAGATTTACCTCCCAAAAATAAGAAGAAATCTCTATGGAAATATCTTCGTCTCTGACTTCTGTCCTCTTGTTGTGCCTCGAAGCTGTTTAAAGAGACAGACTTCTTAATTTTATGAGGATTTTTGGCTCTGTGCAGTTATCGCTAAAAAAGAATGACTGGCGTACTTTGATAGACAACGGCCAAAATCGCTTAGGCGGTTAAGCGCCAATAAATGATGAAAAAATGATCGGCAATGCTCCCAAAAACTTATGGAAGGGTTTTGGTCGTTCCAGCGACAACAAAAACAGATGAAGTCCAAGTCTTCCAAATTAACCAAGATATTCTTCTTATCTTTGTTTAGCTTCTAAGACATAGCAATTACATACCAAGTCATCTAATCCCAAAGCTTATTGACAATCCCGGGATTTCGGGATTTTAGAATGGCAATCCCAGGATCCTGGGATTTTATTTTCCGGGATTATCTCAGATACCTCAAAAAGGTCGGGAGAGTAATCCAAAAACGCGTTTTGACCTATAATGCATAATTCGAAAGCGAAACCCGATAATTTCTGTCAAGAGATATTTCAACCCAGAAAGGTGCTCTGCACATAAGTATCACGCTCCAATTTTGGAATCGGATCTGATAAAACTATTGGATTTTTGCCAATAACTTTCATCTGAAACAAAAACCTTTATTTTCGATTTCTGATTATTGAAGCCAAGTCAAGAAGAAGTTGACACCTCTTCCGTTCTCGTTAGACGTGTTCTAGCGGAATCGGGATGCCGAAGCCCGCGGATTTGAACCAATATGGTACGGGAGTCGTGGTTACGTAAGAAACGTCTGCCGACTTCAGCGTTTATCAAACGAATGCGATTTGGGGTCGATCAGCTATTACTGTGGAGCTACCGACGGAGGAAAAGATGCCCCTGCGAGAAAGGGTTTAGAATATGCCCGAGGTAGGTAAGCCGTTCGTAAGAGGCGCCTAAAATCCACTTGAACCCCGGCTACGGGGTCAACGAAATCGTTCCAACACAGTCGGGCTAGTACCACAAGGTGTTATTCACCGGAACGTACAGGATCCATATCCGGCAAAGCACTGTCAACATCAGTACAACCCTGTCTGGCATGTCAAGTAACTTTTTATAAGTTGATCTTCCGACTAGGCAGGGCGAAGTACTGCCACAACAGCAACGACGGAGGAAAAGATAATAGATTCATGAGAATTTGGGGGTGGATTTCGATGAAGTCGATGCAACCCCTATCGACTCTCCCAAATTATGTCCGACTGGAGCTCCTCCGGAATAGCTGATAGACCTTATTGTTAGAGAAATTATAAAAAATTATGCAAAATTTATTTGATGAAATAAATTTTTTTACTTCCGTTGGGTAAAATCTATGCCGTATGGCATGATATGAAATGAAAAAAATCATAGAGCCTTACTCAACTGTCCTATGGTCTTAATTTTTTTAATCCCATTTAGGGCATTCATTTTCTAATAAACTGAATTCAAAAAGTTAAAAAACGAAAGTATTTTTATTGTTAAATTATTAAAATTATGAAGTAAATTTTTCTTGCAAAAAAACGAACTCGATAGAGACACTTGAGTCTTTAGTTATAGCAATTTACTGGGTCCAGCTCTCAAAATTTGTATTATTTATTTTTAGAGATAAAGCCTCAAAGAAAAATACATAATTAAAAAAAATTTAATTCACAAAACAGCCATTGAAATTAGACTATACCATATGGCATAGAATATCCGAAAGGGTTAATGTTATGATTTTATATACTTATGCTTGTACATTAGAAAGTGTATGTATGTGTATTGTATGACGATCTTGTGTGTTCTTATCTTATTTGAAGAACGATGGCTTGAACTAGTGTAATTGTGTAGATAGGCTGATGTGCTTATATATATTTGTGTGTAAGTATGTGTGTATGTAATGTTTAAGTGCATTTATACTTAAACAATGGGTCTGCATTTCTTTGAAATTTTGTCGGACTGTGTAAGGTATCTACAGTAAATCTTTAATCAGATCCAAATTCTACCCTGACACACACAAAATTGAAGATTTACAACATTTTTGGGCGCTTGATGTCGCTGAGACAACAAAGTTATGGTAAAGTTATGGGGTAATCTTTACCATAATTTGGTTTTCCCAGCGACAAAAAGAGGCTGCTATCGTAATTATGGCAATAAAGCCGCGTGGTAAGTAAAGTTTCTTTTGGAATATGGCAATAAGGCACGGTTGCCGAACCTGGTAATTAGTTACAAAACGTGACAACTTTTTTCGTCGTTGGTAACTTGGTAACTTTAATTTTCGTTTGGTAACTTTTTGTGAGACATAGTTTCGGATAAAAAAAAAATTGATTAACAGACATTGATAATGCAAATAATTTTGATGATGTGAGTGCTAATCGTGAACCTGCACAAGCAAATGAAGAAAAGCATACCTCCGATTAAAACATTATAAATCGATACACACATGCATTGTTGAATTATGCAAGGTTTAGGTCTGCTTTTTATTAGGTCAAATTTTATCGACATAAGCAATCAAATCTAAATAAAGTCGATGAAATTTGACACCATTTGACCTAATGAAAACCAGCCTTTATAGTTGAACGCAACACTGATCGCTAAGGGAGCATGACGGCAAAGATGTTAACAGTAAAGCTAAGGGTACAAGTAGCGACACGACATAGTTGATCAAATAGGCAACTATTTGGTCGCGTCGCGTCGTGTCGGCAGGTGTGCCCGTACTTTTACCAAACGATTTATAATTGAACAGCCATGTGCATGTGCATTCACATCACTAATAGCGCGCAGCTTTTTTCTAAAAGGCCGTGTACATTATTCGATTTTTCATTCAATTTCTTGTTGATTCTGAAAACTGACTCGTGTAAATGGATCTAGCAAAATTGCATGCCACAAAGTTGGCTGCCAGCCGACTTTTGTTCAACTTATCATTCAACTTTTGTACAACCCTGCGATTGTTTACGAATTGACATTCGTAAATTTTTTGACAGACTTTTATGAAAAAATGTTGTAAATAAAATATTCGTCGGCTAAGAGTGTAAACCTACTAAATCCCGTTCTCAGCGAAATCGACTTTTGGATGCGGTTCGAAGGAGTAGACAATTCTGCAGTTGGCAAGCAAAAGAAAATCCTCAAAATAAATATACAAATACCAAAAATTGTTTGATGGGAAAAGCTGCTAAATCCGACATATAGAGCTTCTGTGGTCCTGTTACTGTTCTGTTCTAGAGTATTACTTTCTGGGTCTAAGTCAAGGTAATAGTCAGCGAATATGATTTAATTTTTGATATTTCAAAGCAATCATGGCCCTCAAAACTTAGCCTGAAAGTTCAAGTTAAATTAGATTTTTTGCCTCTACTGAAAAATGTATTTTTGGTCGTTGGCAGGTTCACACTCTTAGCCGACGTTATGCAAATTTAAGTCAAATTGTATCTGTTTACTTGCCTTTAGTCCACCTAGGCATTTTTGGCCTTGCTAAATACTAAAACCAAGAGCAAAACCTGGCCGTTACATCCCAGCTGACCAGAGGAGTCCGTAAAACGCTCTATCCGGAATCCGCCATTGCATTTTTTGCATTTCTTTCTTTTCAATTAAATCCGTAGATGCTCCCATTATGCCGAATCGGAGTTGAGAAAGATTGTCTCTGCTCTCTCGGGAGATCGGGTTCCTCTGCAGCAACTGGTTGTGCTTCTTGTTGCAGGACGGAATTCACGGGACTGGAGCTGACTAAGGTTTTTCAGTGTGGATGTTGTTGAGGGCCTGTCTGTGAACACGCGGCGTTCAATAAAATCAACACTTTTATTTTATATTTTTTTTTTTTTTTTTCAATGACATAAACAACCGTCAAATAGGTTTCAAAAAAATTGTTTAATGTCAACGGGTAGTCAATTAATTTTGGAATCAACAGCACATGCAACGAAAATTGATTTCAAATTTGAACAATGTAAAAAGCCCTTAATGAATACATGTTGCGAAGAAAAATTCAAATGTATACAGGCTGGTTTTCTTTAGGTCAAATAATAATAATAATAATAATAATAATTTATTTATGTAATTTGTACAAGTAAGACAGAGTCTTTTGATAATACATCAATCTGATTAACACATTAAATAGTTACAATGAAAAATTACCATAAAACCATAAAACAGTAATAAAGATTAACAAATAAATAATAATAATAATAAAGATGCTGGCTGGCACGAATAATGCCCGAAAATTCTATGAAAAGATCCGGCGGATGACGGAAGATTTTAAGACCGGGTCAAGCTCCTGTAATAATGGCGACCTGGTACCCGACATACAAAGTGTACTTAAATTATGGAGGGAGCACTTCTCCTCACTGCTAAATTGCGAGGGAGACGTCGAACCCGATACCCCAATCCCTGACGATGGAAAAGTCGTCCCACCACCTCAATATGATGAACTGGGGATAGCTATATCCCGGCTCAAAAACAACAAATCGCGTGGAAAAACGGACTACCCGCCGAGCTGTTCAAACACGGAGGCGAAGAGCTGGTAAAAAGCATGCATCAGCTCTTATGCAGAATATGGCCAGACGAGTGCATGCCTCCGGATTGGAATTTAAGTGTGCTCTGCCCAATACACAAGAAAGGCGATCCCGCTAACCGCTCCAACTACCGTGGAATCAATCTTCTTAATATCGCATATAAGGTTCTTTCTAACGTATTGTGTGAAAGACAAACTGATTGGACCTTATCAGTGTGGCTTTAGACCTGGTAAGTCTACCATCGACCAGATTATCACCATACGTCAAATCCTGGAGAGGACCCATGATAAAAGAATCGACACACACCATCTCTCTGTCGATTTCAAAGTCGCTTTTGACAGCGCAAAAGAGTTGCCTGTATGCCGCCATGTCTGAATTTGACTTCCCTGCAAAGCTTATACGGCTTTGCCAAATGACGTTGAGCAATACCAACAGCTCCGTCAGAATCGGGAAGGATCTCTCTGAGCCATTTGAAACAAAACGAGGCTTCAGACAGGGCGACACCCTTTCGTTCGATTTCTTCAACCTGATGCTGGAGAAGATAATTCGAGCAACAGAGCTAAACCGCAACGGTACAATCTATAACAAAAAAAAAAAAAAAAAAAAAACTAATGGCGGCGATATACCAACAGGTCATCAGAACCTCTAACGAGATTTTTAGCCGAGCTTCTCTTTCCAACTTGTGGTGTGTTGCTTTTTAGTTTTTTCCTACAAGTTGGCGGGACCTACAGTTTTTTGCCGACTCCGAACGGCACTTGCAAAGCAAATGAATTTTTTGCTGAGAAGCTTCGCATGACAGAAATACACCCGGAGAGTTTGCCGAACACTTAACCGCTACACCAGAGCGGCCGCCAGAGCGTGCAATTTCTGGCATATACCGATGATATTGATATCATTGGCCTTAACAACCGCGCTGCCTTCTCTTGACTGGATAAGGATTGCGGTCAACGAGGACAAGACGAAGTATTTGCTGTCATCAAAGAAAGAATCGGCGCACCTGCGCCTTGGCAGCCATGTTACTGTTGATAGTTACAAATTTGAAGCTGTGAGGGACTTCGTCTATTTGGGAACCAGAATTAACACCGAAAATAATATCAGTCTAGAAATCCAACGGAGAATCACTCTTGCCAACAAGTGCTACTTTGGACTGAGTAGGCAATTGAGAAGTAAAGTCCTCTCTCGAAGAACAAATATCACACTCTATAAGTTTCTCATCATACCTGTCCTGATGTATGGCTCAGATTCATGGACAATGTCAAGAGAAGATGAGATGGCCCTTGGAGTATTTGAGAGAAAAGTTCTCCGGAAGATGTATGGTCCCTCCCGTGATGCCAACGGCGATTATCAAAGGAATTTTAACGATGAGCTGTACGAGCTTTACGCAGACCTGACCATAGTCCAGCGAATTAAAGCCCAAAAGCTCCGCTGGCTGGGTCATGTTATGCGAATGGACAAAGAAGCTCCAGCACAGAAGGTTTTCCTATCGTCACCTGAATTCGGCGGAAGAGGAGCGGGGGCCAAGACTGAGATGGAAACAACGGGTGGAGGATGACTTGAACTCCCTTGGGGTTTCCAATTGGCGTCACACAGAGCAAAAAGTCACATATTATATATATCACATATTATATGTATTATTTATTTTTAGAGATAAAGCCTCAAAGAAAAATACATATGTAATTAAAAAAAAAAAATTAATTCACAAAATAGCCATTGAAATTAGACTATGCCATATGGCATAGAATATCCAAAAGGGTTAAAGGTATGATTTTATAGAAAGCATCGGCGCCCCATAGATCTTAAGATCAGTCAAACAAGTTGGATTCATCACACAGACACGTTGCGCTCTTTGTTTACCAAATGATTTAGTCGTCGCTGGGCAAGGGGCGAAACCACATCGCGTGGGGGTGTCGCTTGTTTGGTCAGCGAATGTTAAAAATATAGTTCGGACGATCACAGCGCGTGTAAAACGTTCTCACTTATACACCTGCATTTACAAATCTGCCGACCCATGTTTTATATACTTACTAGCAACCCGCTCCGGCTTCTCACGGAAAAATGTAAATTACATGGAATGCAGTACGGCAATAAGGCCATGAATTGAAAATACATGCATACATAAATACGCCAGAAATTTAATTATGCGAGAGATTCGTACATATGTGCTTACATACATACGTATCGAGTTCTTTCACCATACGATCTAATTCAACATGAATGAGGTGGGGTGAGATTCCCGCATAATCGGTTGACAGCGAACAAACACACAAACAGCGTTCTTTCACCATACGATCTCACCCCACCTCATTCATAACGCTGTTTGTGTGTTTATTCGCTGTCAAGTTCTAATGGCTCATTCGTTTAACAGCGAACAAACAACCAAACAGCTTTTTTGGAAAAAGTGCTGCTTTTGTTTAAACAATTTTGGTTAAATAAGATATGAAACAACTTTTTTTTTGATGCAGAACGAAAGTTAATATTTCAAAGTTTAACTTCAAGTAAGTTTCATTTTAATCGGTGGATTCGTTTAGGATTTATGGCTGTGTAAACAAAAAATGTATGGTTTTTTACCACATTTTGTCCCTCGTGAAGGGTGGATACCTTGCCGTGGTACGAGGCCTTAAGTCGATAGCCACAGGGCTACGCTGCCCTTGTGATCATAGCTCCGTACGGCACTTCATCACGAGAGCAGCCTAGCCTCTCTGGCGCGACGACAAAGATCTTCCCCCTCCCAATCCAGGGTGTTATGCGAAACCGTGCCCATTGGACGTTTGCAGCCGGGAGGCAAATCGTGGCTGTATTTGAACGGAGCCTCTCTGATACCGGGTCGCCTCAGAGAGTAAGCATGGCCTTACCGCGGTACGGGGCTCTGCCGCGGCGGACGACACATTTTCCCCTACTCTTCCCTTGACCCTAAGCTGGCCTTGTCCGGCGATGGGTCGTACGAACAAGATGAACTCAAATAACCCAAATAAAAACGATAAACCTAAAAAACAAACAACGCCAAATTTCACTCCTCAGCAAAGGAGAGCTATGGAGGAACAGGCGAGAAAGCAACAACAACGCCGGAGGACAACCTCCGTTCCACAATCAAGGGGGGGATCGACAGCGATGGCAACTACGAGTCGGTCAACCAACCCTATATCGACTAAGATTGACTTGATGGGAGCTAGCACCAGTGCGGTTGCCAACGCAACTAAGCGGACAACGGCGGATGCTAAACTCCCATCAACCGCTGATATAAAAACCAGTATTTTTACGTCTGTGGCAGCGGTCTCACGACCTGGCCTCGGAGTTTCGAAGGAGAAGGAAGCTGCACATGCGAGGATGCAAAAACCGTAGCACTGTACAAGGCAGCAGCTGTTAAGCTGGGTGAAGTCTACAAGGGCGCAAAGATAGAGGTCGTCGACTGGAAGGACATTCCAGCTCGTCCAAGGGCAAGGGCGTGGATTCCGGCCATCCCTGACGAACCCGAGAGAATTCTCGGGATGCTACGGCTAATGAATCCGTCCCTGCCAACGCATGACTGGAGTGTCAATCTGGTCGGGGATGCGATAGGGCCCGACAGACAGGTGGTGTTCACCATGAATAAAGAGTCAATCGAGCCCCTCAAAAGGTGCAATGGCCTAGTACATTACAGCGTAGGCCAGATCGTTATCCACGTATATCGTGGTGATGCTCAGCGCGCTGCCTTCTCGGCTGCTCCGGGGGAACCGGAACACGAATTACCAGAAGAGGAAGCGGAGGATTCCGATGCGGAAAGCATGTTATCCGCCACGTCCCTTAGCGATAGTGCTGTGAATGTCCTTCCAGTCGACGTCACGGTGGTAGCAGCCAACGCTGAGCTATTAACATCTAACGCTACAGACAGCAAAACTCCTGCAACGCCATATCGGGCAGTTAATCGGAACAACTCGTCGTTGATAGGCAACCTCCGGGATGGGGCAAACCTCGACGATATGGGGACGGCAGGGAAGTCTGTGCGCTCTCATGTTGGTGGTGCTTCAGATTAATCTGCACAAATCTAAAGTAGCTTCGGTTGCTTTAAGTAGTCGTCTTTCTAAAGGCGACGTGGATGTGGTCCTCATCCAAGAACCCTGGGTCAATAGCTCGAGAATCTGCGGATTGGGGACTAAGGGCTTCAAGCTCATTCGAGTATTCTGGTCAAGTCTGAGTTGAACTCCTTTCTCCTACCTAATTACACCAATGGGGATATTACCGCTATCAGTCTAACGGTCGACAGCACCCGCCTGACGGTGGCGTCGGTCTATATGCCCTACGACGCCGAAGAACCCCTACCACAAACGGAGGTGAAAGACCTGGTGTCAAATTTCTGCACGGGTAATCTTATTATTGGAGCGGATGCTAATGCTCACCATGTCCAATGGGGGAGCTCCGACATCAATGCCAGGGGCGAGTCTCTGTTTGATTACCTCTTAACAACCAACCTGGTGATTTGCAACGTGGGTAATGAGCCTACTTTTATCACTAAGACCCGCAGGGAGGTCATAGACCTCACTATCTGTAGTGAAGGCGCTTATGAGTGGGTCAGAAAATGGCGGGTTCTGGAAGAACATTCTTTCTCCGACCACCGCTACATAGAAATAGTTTTAGACTTTATTGTAGAACAACCAATCACGAAGCGCAATCCACGTAACACTGATTGGCAGTTACACAATGAAATATTAGACAGAGACCTACCAGTACTGCCCTCACAAGCCCCCTCATCAGTAGAGGAGCTGCAGCAACAAACCTGGCAGTAAATATACCCATCACTGAGGAAAGAGTAAGGTGGGCAGTTAAGAGCTTTGAACCGTATAAGGCTGCCGGGCCGGACGGGATTATCCCCGCGCAACTTATAAACACGTTGGAGACATCAGCTAAATGGCTGGTATTTCTCTTCACAGCGTGCCTGGCTCTCAACCACATTCCGGGCTCCTGGAGAAGCGCCACGGTAGTGTTTATCCCTAAGGCTGGGAAGGCATCCCACTACGAGCCAAAAGACTACAGACCGATCAGTCTCTCGTCCTTTGTACTAAAAACCTTTGAGAGGATACTAAGCGACTACCTCTTAACAACTATTGATAGCAACCTTATCTCTAGCTATCAGCATGCATACACCAAGGGTAAATCAACAGAAACCACTCTGCACAGCCTAGTGTCTGTCATTGAGAAATCGCTGTGTGAAAAGGACTACTGTCTCGTGGCCCTCCTAGACATTGAGGGGGCTTTCAACAATATAAGCCCGGAGGCTATCAACTCCGCTCTAACTAATCTGGGCGTAGATAGACCTCTAACTGATTTAATTGACCAACTTTAAAGGGAAGGAAAATAGCTTCTTCACTTGGTACGGTTGAGTTATCACGTTATGTCACAAGGGGAACACGACAGGGTGGTGTTCTTTACCCGCTTTTATGGAACCTCACAGTCAACTCGTTGCTACGTGACACAAGCTGGGGGGGGGCGGGAAGGTAGTGGCATACGCAGACGATTTAGCTATTGCATTCAGAGGCAAGTTCCCACAAACTCTGTGTGACCTGATGCAAGTAGCACTGCGAGAAGTTTCGACGTGGTCCTCTCGCTGCGGACTTAGTATCAACCCAGGGAAGGTGGAACTTGTCCTCTTCACCAACCGGTACAAAATACCGCCACTAAGCCTACCAGAACTAGATGGCACGCGCCTGGGCTTGTCGGATAAGGCCAAGTTTCTAGGCATAGTTCTGGACAGGAAATTGAATTGGAAGGAGAATGTTCTTCAGCGCCAGAAGAAAGCTTGCATCGCTCTATACACATGCAAAAGAGCCATTGGCAAAAAATGGGGGCTCAGCCCTACAGTATGCAGTTGGATCTACACGGCCATCATTCGCCCAATCATGCTTTATGGAGTCGTCGTATGGTGGCCTGCGCTGAGCAAGGAAACATACCTGAATCTGTTGCGGAAAGTCCATAGATCCAATATGATCTGTATAAGCGGTGCGCTAAGGACACGCCCAACGAAGCCCTCCAGGTCATTCTGGGCATTTTGCCACTTGATCTGGAAGGGTTTCGGTCAGCGGCGGCATCAGCTCTGCGCCTAAGAGAAACCTCCAGTTGGGCTGCGGGTACTATTGGACACTCCAGTATTCTGGAATCTTACAGCTTTCTCCCTCTAAGCACAGATCGTTGTGCGACTACTACAGTCGGGGACAGCTGTTTCAAAATAAACATTCCCAGCAGAGAAGACTGGGAGAGGACGGATTGGTGTCCCGAAACAAATGGTAGCACTTCCATATACACCGACGGCTCGAAGTTGGACGGCAGAGTTGGAGGAGGAGTTTATTCAAGGGATTTGGACCTTGTGCTCTCCTTCAGACTACCTGATCATTGTAGCGTCTTCCAGGCGGAAGTCTCGGCAATCCTGGACGCCGCGGCCTGGTTAAGCAAACGTGTTATCGGAGAAGATATCGCTATTTTCAGCGATAGCCAAGCGGCCATCAAATCCCTTGGCTCATACACGTTCAACTCTGAAATGACGCTCAGCTGTCGTCGATCTCTTCAGGAGATGGCCCAACAGAACCGCGTAAACCTCATATGGGTCCCGGGACATAGGGACATTGAGGGAAACTGTAAGGCAGACGAGCTTGCCAGGCAGGGCACGACCAAGCAGGTTCTTCAGGATAAAGAGCGCTTAGGTATGCCGTTTGCCACATGCAAACTATTGCTGAAGGAGCACACACTCCGTCAAGCCAACGAAAGATGGCTGCTATCCCCAGGGTGTCGCATATCGAAACAAACCTGGCCAAAATGGGATCTTAAAAGGTCTAGACGCATTTATGCCCTAACTAGGAGGGAAATCTGCATATTGATAGGGGTATTAACCGGTCACTGCCTCATTGGTAGGCATGCAGAAAGGCTAGGTGTGCCCTACCGACGATGCTGCAGGAGTTGCAAAGATGATGAGGAGGAGGAAACAGTGGAGCACCTCATCTGCAACTGTCCGGCTTTAAGCGGCGCGAGAACGCGCTTTTTGGGAGTTCCGTTCCTGGATAGCCTAAGCCAGATCGCGGAACTGGACATAAAGGACTTGATGGGCTTCATAAAGTCATCTAAGTGGTTCGAGGAGGAGTAACGGTGTCGGTTTAGGAGTGTCAGTCCCGGGATTCTGCTATGTGGAAAATCCCAACAACTCAGGGATTTTCCATATGGCTGGGTCCCGGGACTGACTTTCCTTGTGTTGGTGGTATCACAACGGGCCTTTCAAAACTGGCCTAAGTGTGCCTCTGCGGCAGCCACTTGAACCTAACCTAACCACATTTGGTCCGATTGCCACGCCCCCTTTATATATTTCTTCACGTTATAATGACATAAACCTTCCTCTTCAACCAATCTATTTATTAAAAAAAACCGCATAAAAATCCGTTGCTTAGTTTTCAAGATTTAAGCATTCAAGGGAAAATACAGACAGAAAAAGTGACTTTGTTTTATAATATGTAGAGATATGGCTGTGTAAACAAAAAATGTATGGTTTTTTACCACATTTTGTCCGTTTGCCACGCCCCCTTTATATATTTCTTCACGTTATAATGACATAAACCTTCCTCTTCAACCAATCTATTTATTAAAAAAAAACGCATAAAAATCCGTTGCTTAGTTTTCAAGATTTAAGCATTCAAGGGAAAAAACAGACAGAAAAAGTGACTTTGTTTTATAATATGTAGAGATGCTTGTACATTAGAAAGTGTGTGTATGTGTATTGTATGACGATCTTGTGTATTCTTATCTTATTTGAAGAACGATCGCTTGTACTAGTGTAATTGTGTAGATAGGCTGATGTGCTTATATATATTTGTGTGTAAGTATGTGTGAATGTATATCAAAATGTTTAAGTGCATTTATACTTAAACACTGGGTCTGCACTTCTATGAGATTTTGTCGGACTGTGTAAGGTATCTACAGTAAATCTCCTTTAATCAGATCCAAATTTTACCCTGACACACAAAATTGAAGATTCGCTGAGACAACAAAGTTATGGTAAAGTTATGGGGTAATATTTACCATAATTTGGTTTTCCCAGCGACATCAAGCGGCTGCCAGCGTAATTATGCCAATAAGCCGCGTGGTAAGTAAAGTTACTTTTGGAATATGGCAATAAGGCACGGTTGCCGAACCTGGTAATTAGTTACCAAACGTGACTACTTTTTTCGCTGTTGGTAACTTGGTAACTTTAATTTTCGTTTTGTGAGACATAGTTTCGGATAAAAAAAATTGATTAACAGACATTGATAATGCAATTAATTTTGATGATGTGAGTGCTCATCGTGAACCTGCACAAGCAAATGAAGAAGAGCATACATCCGATTAAAACATTATAAATCGATACACACATGCATTGTTGAATTATGCAAGGTTTAGGTCTGCATTTTATTAGGTCAAATTTTGACAAATTTTATCGACATAAGCAATCAAATCTAGATAAAGTCGATGAAATTTGACACCATTTGACCTAATGAAAACCAGCCTTTATAGTTGAACGCAACTCTAAGGGAGCATGACGGCAAAGATGTTAACAGTAAAGCTAAGGGTACAACTAGCGACACGACATAGTTGATCAAATAGGCAACTATTTGGTCGCGTCGCGTCGTGTCGCTAGGTGTGCCCGTACTTTAGCCAAACGATTTATAATTAAACAGGCATGTGCATTCACATCACTAATAGCGCGCAGCTTATTTCTAAAAGGCCGTTTACATTATTCGATTTTTCATTCAATTTCTTGTTGATTCTGAAAACTGACTCGTGTAAATGGATCTAGCAAAATTGCATTCCACAAAGTGGCTGCCAGCCGACTTTTGTTCAACTTATCATTCAACTTTTGTACAACCCTGCGATTGTTTACGAATTGACATTCGTAAATTTTTTGACAGACTTTTATGAAAAAATTTTGTAAATAAAATATTCGTCGGCTAAGAGTGTAAACCTACTAAATCCCGTTCTCAGCCAAATCGACTTTTGGATGCGGTTCGAAGGAGTAGACAATTCTGCAGTTGGCAAGCAAAGGAAAATCCTCAAAATAAATATACAAATACCAAAAATTGTTTGATGGGAAAAGCTGCTAAATCCGACATATAGAGCTTCTGTGGTCCTGTTACTGTTCTGTTCTAGAGTATTACTTTCTGGGTCTAAGTCAAGGTAATAGTCAGCGAATATGATTTAATTTTTGATATTTCAAAGCAATCATGGCCCTCAAAACTTAGCCTGAAACTTCAAGTTAAATTAGATTTTTTGCCTCTACTGAAAAATGTATTTTTGGCCGTTGGCAGGTTCACACTCTTAGCCGACGATATGCAAATTTAAATCAAATTGTATCTGTTTAATTGCCTTTAGTCCACCTAGGCATTTTTTTCCTTGCTAAATACTAAAACCAAGAGCAAGAGCTCTATGAGGGATCCTTTACGGCCATTGCATTTTTTGATTAACACATTAAATAGTTACAATGAAAAATTACCATAAAACCAAGAAACAGTAATAAAGATTAACGAAGAAAATAACTTAAAGCTATACAATAGAAATATCTTAAGAAACTTAAATAAGTAGGTCAATGAAACAAAGATAGGACCCTAATTTGAAAGGATAGTTGAGTCAATCCATATGAAAACGTCTAATATTAACAAAAATCTTCGCTGACTAGTCTCGGATTTCGCTGAAACTTTGAGGGACACTTCGTTAGGGTCATAAAGCAACAAACTTACACACATTTAATTTTTATAACCACTCGTTTCGGACTGGTCGAATTTCAATGTTTGAAAAACGTCATTTTTAGCCTTACCCTATTATTTTTTTACAAATGGCGTTTTGAAGGTAAAAGAGAGTAGTTTGTTCAGAAGTAAATAATAAATCATATAGCGAGTACCTGGTATTAAAAACCTGATACTGAAAATACGTATCCTTTTTTTTTATCAATTTTAGCTGGCTCTGGCGTCTACACTGTTTTGAGTAGCCACTCAATTTTTTTTAGAAATTAAGGGTACATATCCCAGAAGAAACTAACCCTTCCATCGGCCAAAAAAACTCACTCCTTATAGATAAATTATTATCTCAAAATTTGTAAGTTTTCAAAAATCGTGGCTCTAAAACGGACATGTTTCTCAAGAGATAAAAATACGAATTTCTCATGGACTCCAGTCCTGACTTTTAGCTTGTAATACCTGAAGATTTCGTTTTGTTATTTTCATACTAAGGGTCTCTGCTGATAGATCTCTTAAACCAATATACTTTTTTTTCAATCTAAATTTTCGTATAAATTTTAGACTTTTTTCAAACAACATTTACATAGTTTGAGAGCTGAAGCTTCTAACTTTAAAACAAAAAAAAACGTGTGCATTTATCATAACTATTAAACTAGTTACATATGAAAGGCAAGAAGTAAATGTTGAACGTATTTTTCATGCCAAGAAAAGCAGAACGTATAAAAAATTCTATAGGCTCATTCCATTTCAAGACAACCGGTCCGCGCGGGACATGATTTTTGATTTCGATGAAATTTTAATATGTTGTTCTTTGGTTAAAATAACGAAACACGTCTTTTTTTCCTAAAAAAAATTTGTTTTCGGATTTATCGACCGTTGAAATCGTTAAAATGCAGTGAACATTTTTTTCGCACATATTTTCAACTCGCAATAACTTTGTCCAAAATTAACCGATTCTCTAATTTTTTTTTAAATGTTCGTTATTACTATTACTTTTATATAAATTTATAAAAAATATTATATAGTTTAAAATTTTTTTTTTTCAGTATTTAGTAAAAATTTATGACTTTTTTCAAAAATTAATATCTCAAAAAAGGTTTTTTTTTTGGTTTTGAAATTTTTTCTATATTGAGTCAACAGTTCATGTTTCAACTTGACTAAATGCCTATTAGCCAAAATTCGTTGTTTTCGAGATATGAATTTTTGAATATTAAACATTTTTTCCACCCATATATTGATGCAATGCATATTATCCTTGTCAAAAATTAACCGATTCTCATGATTTTTTCTTTGAAATGTTCGTTTTTACTTTTACTTGAATAGAAATTCATAAACAATAGCATATAGTTAAAAAAAGACAATTTTTTTTAGTATTTAGTAAAAATTTATGATTTTTTTCAAAAATTAATATCTCAAAAACGGTTGTTTTTTTTGTTTTGAAATTTTTTCTATATTGAGTCAACAATTCATGTTTCAACTTGACTAAATGCCTATTAGCCAAAATTCGTTGTTTTCGAGATATGAATTTTTGAATATTAAACATTTTTTCCCCCCATATATTGATGCAATGCATATTATCTTTGTCAAAAATTAACCGATTCTAATGAGTTTTTCTTTGAAATGTTCGTTTTTACTTTTACTTGAATAGAAATTCATAAACAATAGCATATAGTTAAAAAAGGACAATTTTTTTTAGTATTTAGTAAAAATTTATGACTTTTTTCAAAAATTAATATCTCAGAAACGGTGATATTTTGTTTGTTTAAACCAGGGACTTGTAACGCGTTTCGGTTTCGGTTTCTGTTACACAGCTTGTAACGAAACTGAAACAGAAACAAAACCCCAGAAACAAAACCTGTAACGAAACTAAATTAATTTTGTTCCTTGTAACAGAAACCGAAACAGAAACAAAACTCCTTTGTAACAAAAGTCGTAACAAAACTCCGAAACGGTTCCAGCAGAAACAAAACCTGTAACGAAACTAAATTAATTTTGTTCCTTGTAACAGAAACAAAATTATTAGTTTTGTTCCTTGTAACAAAACCCGTAACGAAACTAAATTAATTTTGTTCCTTGTAACAGAAACAAAATTAATTTTGTTTCTCAGTAGCAAAACTATATTTGCAGTACATTAGGATGGATTTATTATTTTCTGGTATATAATATACATGTATATGTCTGTCGCAACCAACTAAAGTATCTTCAGTCGACCTCTGAAACCTCGTGAACTGCGTACTTTATAGTACGTCCGAACTTTTTAAAAAAGAAAGTTATTTTGTTGAAAGCGAGCTGCCGCTTGAAGTGGTAACATCAGACTGACTTTATTGATTTCTTTTACTTAAAATGTAACTTATACATTTGTATTAACTATGCTTATTTGTTAGTGTAGAAAATGCTTACTTATCTTTAAGTGGAAATGCTTGGTTTTGTTTATTCAAATTACAATTAATTGATTTCTGCAATTCTACATTTTTAGGTATAAAGTTTTAGCTTGAATTTACTGAATAGTGCAATGCTGCATTATCATGTTAAAATGGGACCGGAAGTTGGTTTCGATTTTGTTATTGAGTTAATGAATTTATCTATATCATCAGAAAATGATATGTATGTACTAGGAGGGTCATTGTCTTTATATGTAACTACTCCCCCTTTTAGCTTAGAATTCTCCTGAATTCTACTATTTAATTTAATTTTAATGTATTTGTGCTTTGATATCAAAATTGCAAAAACCAACAAAATCATAATTGCAAGAAAAATATTTAATCCATATGTTATTTGACTATGCCATTTCAATTGAAAAATGCTTTTGTTATACAATTTATTTTGCTGATCTATTTCTTCAAATGTAATTTTATGTGTAAAATTTTTTATATTTTCATGTTTCATGCTTACAATATTTTCTTCTACAGTTTCGACAATGTTGGAAAAATAATAATCATTTATTTTTAATGAGCAGTTGTTAAATTTTAAAATATAATTTCCATTAAGAGTAACGTAATCTTTTTTGCATGTGTTATTTACAATCAAATCAATTGCGTTTTTTACAACTATTGTTTTTTCATCAAGAGATATAACTTCTAATTCTTTATTTGTCACAAGTTTACAATTACTTTTTATTACACAATGGGTGCTAGGTTTTAGTTGTTTGAAGTGTTTATTTTCTTGGTATTGTATTGACATATTTTTATAAGAAAAAATTTCCTCTATTTTCGCTTCTATTTCTTTTTGTTCTTTATTAGGAATGGGAATGATTTTTCTTATATTTACTTGTATAAATGATTTTGGTATTTTGATTCCTAATATAAGAAAAGTATTATTTAAAGTTGCTGTCCCTAATTGTAAATATTTGAGTTTATTAAAATCTATATTGTATTTCGTTATTTCATGGTTTGTTAAAATGTTTGGGTGAAGTATTCCATATTTAGCTGATACCACATTATCTTGTATTTGTTCGATTTTACTTTTTAACAACTGAATTTTCGCAATTTGTTCCAAGTACATATTTTGTTCATGATCCTCATTTACATATTTATTAATTTCATTAAATTCTTTTTCAATTATTCTTCTATCGCTCTTCACAATATTTTTTAATTGTTCTAATGCTAAGTTAAAATGTTCATTTACATATATTTGGTTATTTAAATTTTCGTTCGTCTGTAGGAAATGGTTTGGTTTTGTTTTTCTATCGTCGTCATCCATCGTCCCGAATATCCATTTGGATACGCTTCCTACTGCATTTATTAGTCCTCTTCTTAGTCTTCTATTTTTTGGTATTAATGTTCGTAATTTATTTCTAGTGTCTATAAGTTCTGTTTGTAATATGTCTTTGTTTTTAATTTTCATTAAGCTAATATTTTCGGTCATTTCTTTTATTATACTGCCTATTTCTTCTAAATTTATTACATGTATTACTATGTCTGTATCTTTTACTATATCTTCTGTCTTTATTTGAATGTCAACAAACCCTACCTGGTCCGTTAATTTTGTCGTTGTAAGTGATCCCTCAACTAGAAATATCCATGTCAGTAGTATCATCGTTATCGTTAGGAATTTCTGAAAATTTAAGAGGTTTTTTTATATTACAGGGATGAATATTCTTTAGATACGCCTTCTTATATCTAGGTTGTTCCTTATGTCTGAGTGCTTTATAGTTTTTAATAAAACCCTCTTTTCTCCTTTCTTCATAACTTATCCTGTTTTTATTAAGTTTATCTATTATTTTTCTTTTAGTATTTTCTATATTATTTTTTATTTTTTGTATGTCTACTTTACCTAGGTGTACCTCATTGGGAGTACATTTAATAGTGGAATGGTATCTATCATTATAATTCCTAATTGCTTTTTGGATTAACTGTTTAATAGGCGTGTTTTTATTTGCTTTATATAATATTCTAAACTTTTCGGCTATTGTGTTATGTAATCGCTCTACATCAGCATTACCCGTGTGACTATTTGGTTTAGTAAGATGCAAATCAACATTTTCACTACTTAAAAATTCTTTCATTCTTAATGCGTTAAATTCGTTGTCTGCTATTATTTTCTTTGGTTTCCCTATTTTTGCAAAATGGTCTTCGAGTTGTTCGATTATTGTAATGGGATTCCTATCATTTAATGGATATGCTGCCCCGAATTTAGAAAATTTATCTATTATAGTTAAAAACCGGAATCCTTTCATCACATAAGTGTCTACGTGAACAATTTGATTTTTATCTAATGGAGTTTCAGTATAATAGAATTTAGCTTTTATCGGATTCCTGTCGTATTTCCCTTCTTTGCATATGTCGCATTGATTAATTACTATTTGAATTAATTCCATAATTTTTGGATAATAAATTTTATATTTTATTTGATTATATGTCTCTTGTATACCCGAATGCATACTTTCTTTTACATGATAGAAGGATATTTGCTTAATAGCTTCAACTTCTGTCTCTATATCTTGTGCTCTGTGAGTGCATTTAATAAATTTAAGCTGGTTATCATTTGAATACATAGAAATTAGTTTTTCCTGTACTATATTATATTTGTGATCGCTGAGCTCAGAAAATATTCCTATATTTCCTTTCTTTATATACCTTCTAAATATATCGCCCATATTTTCAAAATCATTTTCTGCTATAAAGATTTGCTTTTTTCCGTGAATTATTTTCAATTCTTCAGTTTTATTATTAGTTAGGATTATTTGCATTTTATATTTATTTACGATTTCTTCTTTGATAGGAAAGTAGTCACCTAAATTTTCTTCTGCGGAATGTATAGTAGCAATTGTTACATTATCCTCTATGTTATCGATTATATTCAGATCGGAACAATCATCTTCCGTATTTTTGGAAAAAAATTCTGAAATCGACTTCTCTTTTTCGTTTACTTCATTTTCATTTTCTAATCGACTTAGAAAATCAGCTACCTTATTTTCCTTTCCTTTTAAATACTCTATTTCGCAATCATACTCTCCTAGTTTTAAAAGCCATCTTTGATGTCTAGGAGATATGTCTTTCCCTTTGTATTTTGAATGAAGATATTTTATCGGTTGATGATCAGTTAAAATTTTAAATTTTCTACCGTAAAGGTAAGGTCTGAAATATCCTACACTCCAGATGATTGCCAGAAATTCTTTATCCGTTGCTGAGTAATTTCTTTCATGATTATTAAGTGTTCTTGATGCAAAACAAACTGGGTGTCCTTCTTGGGATAGTACCGCCCCTAACGCATAATTTGATGCGTCGGTTGTTAACGTGAATTTCTTTTCGAAATTCGGAAATCGAAGTATTGGATGAGATTTAATTAAATTTTTAAGTTTTTCGAATGCTTCAATATATGTAGGATCTTTGGTGTTAATCCTTACACCCTTTTTTAAGTATTTAGTAATTGGTTGTGCAACTTTAGCATAGTCTTTAATAAATTTTCTGTAATATCCTGTGACTCCTAGAAAACTTTTAATTTGCCTCTCTGTTCGTCGCAATTCTAATCCCTCTATAATTTTTATTTTATTGGGGTTGGGTTTCATTCCTTCATTGGTTAAAATGTGTCCTAAAAACTCTGTCTCTTTTTTTAAAAAATTACATTTATCTACCTGAATTTTTAACTTGTTTTTCTCTAGTTCACTAAAGATTTCCGTAACTGCTTTGACATGTTCCTGTAAGGAAGTACTAAAGATTAATATGTCATCTAAATATACGACACAAGTTTTGTTAATATATTCTCTTAGGATCTCATTCATAAGCCTTTGGAATGTGGCTGGAGCATTTTTTAAACCAAATGGCATCCTTATGAATTCATATAATCCGTGTGGAGTGACAAACGCTGTTTTTTCTCTATCTTCTTCTTTTACTAATATTTGATGGTACCCTTTCGCTAAGTCTATTGTAGTAAAGTATTGAGCTCTTCCTAACTTATCTAGGATTGAATCAATATTTGGTAATGGATATTTGTCATCTATTGTGACCTCATTTAATTTTCTATAATCCACTACTAACCGATATTTCTTTTTACCAGAATTGTCAATTTTTTTCGGTACTACAATAAGCGGGCTTGAATATTTTGATTTACTTTTTCTTATAATACCCTGCTCTGACATTTCTTTTATTTGCCTCCTAACTTCCTCTTCGTGTTGTGGTGGGTATCTATATAACTTTGAATTGATTTGTTCATTTGAAGTTGTTTTTATTTCATGTTGCACTGATGTAGTATTTGTTAGCTTATCGCCCTCCTTAAATAATAAATTTTTAAAACGTTTTAGAATTTTGATAACTGCCTCATATTCTTCTGGGTTTAAATGATTTAGTTGTATTCCTCCAATCCTTTCTTCATTTGTTTCTAGTGTGCAAATTTCATTAAATGTGTGTGGTTTATTTAAAATTAGCGATTCTTTGTTATTAAGGATTAATTTTCCCTCTTCGACATTTATGATTGCGTTTAGATAGTTTAAAATATCAAACCCTATAATGAAGTCATATTTTCTTTCTGTTAAAGGTGTCATTTTCCATCTTACTCTAGCATTTTTTGGTAAATTAAATTCTTCGGGTGCTTCTGTATGTGCTTCGTATTTAATTGTGTCCTTATTCGTTAAGGTACTAAATGTGATTGGATTCTTTAAATTTTTTATTGGAAAATCTTTTATGCCGTTATTTATAAGGCTTAGTGTTGCTCCCGTATCTATTAGCGCTACATATTTTCTTGTATTTATTGTTAACGTTATTTTTGGTAAGGATTCCGAGGCTGATTCATAAAAAAAAATTGTATTTACTTCTTCACAAAAATTGTCTTCAGGTTCTCCTTTGCTTTGCCTATCCTCATTTAAGCGATCTTGGCTATAATTTGGACAATGGTTTCCTGCTCTTTGAGTCCCTATGCAATTAACTTCGACGTTATCTACCTCCATTGGTTCTATATTTTGTTTCCTTTGACCTGATCTATTATCCTGTCTTCTTTGAAACGAATTATTTTCATTATACTCCTTATTTTTAGGAATATATTGGGGATTATGTTTAGACTGTCCCGAATTATTAACCCATCTCTTCTGGTCATATGTTTGGGGATTTTGTCTAACTTGACCCAAATTATCTTTATTAGCTTGCCCTTGATTTGCATTGACATTAGGTTGATTGTAGTTGTTTTTATAATATCTATGATCTGAATTATTTGATTTGTTAGGGTATTGTCTATTATATTTCCTGTCGTCTCTGGCTATTTTTCTGTATTCTGGTCTAATACATGCGTCTTCAAATCTTCTCCTAGTCAGAAGTCTTAAAATTTGATTTAAATTTGTTTCCTCATAAATTTTGTCGAGTAGCGTTCCCTGAGTAATTTCTTTTACTGTGTTTACTAATAGACTGTCCACGTTTGTCAAGTCTATGTAATGTTCGCCCCTATAATAAACTGTCAGTTCGTCTGCTTTGTATTTAATATTTTGAATTTCAACAATTAACTCATTCACTGTATTTACTTTTAGATTGGATATCATCCTATATATATGGTGGGGTTCTACATTTGGCCTATATCTCAATTTTAACGTTTCTTTAATTAGTTGCCAATTGTCTGGCTCGGATATATTTATGACAACATCTTTTGCCTGACCCTGAATAGTCTTATAGAATATTGTACGTACCGATTCTCGTTTTAATGCTTCATTGTGTATTGTAGATAAAAAGTATTCGACGCTGCTGAAGAAACTGTTTACGGTTATCTCACCTGTACCCGTGAACGTTGGTAGATTATTTATTGCTTTGAATATATTAGCCCTGTCGGTACCATGACTTTGTTGTTGTTGATGTTGTAGTTCCAAGTATGCACTTCGAAGTTGCTCGATTTGTTGTTGTCTTCTCGCTAGCTCCTCTACAAGTTCTACTGGAGACATATTTGACTGTTCTTGAGCCTGTGCCATCCTTACTTCGTCAAATGCTCGCTGTCGGTTGATTCGCTTAATGATGATTATTGTTTTTTCCTTTTTGTTTTCGGTTCAGTGGTGTAAGCTACGTTTTGTGTCCACTACACTGACCTTTGCACTTTCAAAATTTTTGATCTTCTGTTCTTCAGTGGTGATAATAGGGATTTATGTCCACTGCACTGATATTTTTGCTTTTTAAAATTTTTTTTTTTTTTTTTGTTCTTTAGTGGTGATAACAAGGATTTATGTTCACTGTACTAATATTTTTGCTTTTTAAAACTTTTCTGTTCTTTAGTGGTGATAACAAGGATTTATGTTCACTGCACTAATATTTTTGCTTTTTAAAATTTTTCTGTTCTTTAGTGGTGATAACAAGGATTTATGTTCACTGCACTAATATTTTCGTTTTTTGTAGTTAAGTGTTTTAAGGATTATAATTCTGGAGGGTCTGGTCAACTCCTGAGTTGGCTACAGAATCGCAGAATTTACTATATTTATTTTATTAACGAATCTTTTTATTTTCTTTTACGGTTCGATCACTGGATTCCAAGTTGTATTGAAATCCTACCGACTGCGCCAACTGCGTACTTTATAGTACGTCCGAACTTTTTAAAAAAGAAAGTTATTTTGTTGAAAGCGAGCTGCCGCTTGAAGTGGTAACATCAGACTGACTTTATTGATTTCTTTTACTTAAAATGTAACTTATACATTTGTATTAACTATGCTTATTTGTTAGTGTAGAAAATGCTTACTTATCTTTAAGTGGAAATGCTTGGTTTTGTTTATTCAAATTACAATTAATTGATTTTTGCAATTCTACATTTTTAGGTATAAAGTTTTAGCTTGAATTTACTGAATAGTGCAATGCTGCATTATCATGTTAAAATGGGACCGGAAGTTGGTTTCGATTTTGTTATTGAGTTAATGAATTTATCTATATCATCAGAAAATGATATGTATGTACTAGGAGGGTCATTGTCTTTATATGTAACTCGTGTGGTACATTTAACTTCTTGGTGTCACTGGACAGCTAAATACTGGCGGGTAAGTACCACAATGGAACTTCGGTAGGAAAACCCGGGTCCTTGGCACAAACAAATGGAGTATCACACTTTAAGATCCGGCAATAAATGCTGAAGATATGAAGAAAAATATAACTGCGCGACTATAGGGTTGTCTTTTTTATTTTTAAATGATATATAAAAACGCTTCATACATATGCATAGGGCAACGGATTGTGAAAAAATTAACATTAATAGTTATCAACAAATATTTCATTTTCTAATAATAATTCATTCAAACTACTTTGTAGTCCATCATCATCATCATTTTTATAAGATGTCGAAGGAGGATGCTTTTGCGGGTGTAACATAGTTTTGTATGGATAATGGGATATTGGGCAGATATATATATCGCCGCAATACCGCGTATTTGATGGAAGCCAAATTGTGTAGGAGGATATAAGAATTTACAAAAGAAAAAGCACTCAAACTGCAAAACATAGCCTTTTTAAAATACGCGGTATTGAACAGCTCTATTTTGAAGAAAATAGGTTCCATAAAAGGTTTTTTATTTATTTATTTGTGTTTTTGTAGCTAAAAACGGAGGAATTTTAACGTCAATACATTAAGACCGATGAGTCCCAGTCAGGGTAACGAAATCTCGTTTTTGGACATTTTGGTATATACGCCTTTTTGTTTTTTGCAAATACCCAGAACATCTTGGTCAAACATTTATTTATCAATCTGATTATAATGATGCTAGTTTCAATTGCGGTCGTTGTGATTTTGCCTTGATTAATAATTTGTTATCGAATATAGATTGGCAATCTCTTTTTAGTGACCGTGATCTCGCTGATTGCTTTGAATTATTTAAAAGTAATGTCTTGGAAATTGCAAACAATAATATTCCTCGTTTCCCGACAAGAGTGTATAAGTTGCCTTGGTATACTAAGAGTCTAAAAAAACTTAAAAACTTGCGTAATAAATATCATAAACTTTTTAAGAACTCGGGATGCCCTCAACTCAAGCAAGAGTATTTGAATTATGCGAAAGAGTTCAATTGTCTCGATAAATTTCTATATAATCGATATATCCTTAATTTTGAAAATACTATTACTCTGTGTCTTACCGAGGCAGAAAATCATCATCAACTAATGAGTCTGCTAATTTATTCGCTGAGTTTTTTAAAGAAAATTTTTCCACTGATGATTCTTGGATCGATGATGGGGCTTCGTTAAACGATATAACGTCTTGTTTTAATTTTTCCTCTTTAGTTCTTGATATTGACGACATTATTCTAAATATTCAATCTATAAAAAACTCGAAGAAATGTGATTATCTACAATTTTCATCATTTTTTCTTAAGCAATGTGTAACCTCTATTGCAAAGCCTCTGTTGCATATATTTAATTTATCACTTAAGTCAGGAATTTTTTTAAATGATTGGAAAACTACTTTTATTCAACCTATCCATAAGAGTGGTAAGAAAATTGATGTTGCAAACTATCGTCCAATATCGAAGATTCCAGTTATTTCAAAACTTTTTGAGAAGATAGTAATGGCTAAATTATCATCTTTGGTTAACCGATTTATTTGCCCATATCAGCATGGGTTTGTTCCTGGACGGTCCACTGTCTCCAATCTCGTTGTTTTTTCCAATTATTGCATCTCGTCATTCACAGATGGGTGTCAGGTCGACTGCATCTATACTGATATATCGAAAGCGTTCGATAGAGTTTCTCACAGAGTTTTATTAGCAAAGCTACAAAAATTGGGCTTCCATTCAACATTTTTACAATGGATAGAATCATATTTATCTAACAGAGTTAACTTTGTAGTTTTAGATAATATAAGATCTTGTCCGTACGTGGCAACCTCAGGTGTTCCGCAGGGTAACATCCTTGGCCCGCTTTTTTTCATTTTATTTATAAATGATGTAAGTGCATGCTTTAAGCAATGTAGCTATCTTCTGTATGCTGATGACTTAAAAGTATTTTTTAAAGTTAAGAATGAGTCTGATGTTCTCGTACTTCAGTCGGAAGTAAATAATTTTTATGAGTGGTGCCACACAAATAGGCTAACTCTTAATGTCGATAAATGCTATTGTGTTACGTACTCTAAGTTGAATAATAATTTAATTTCAACCTATTATGTCTCTGGCGTGCCTTTGGTTAGGGTGTTTAAAATTCGGGATTTAGGTATTGTATTTGATTCTTCATTTACTTTTACTGAACATCTCAATTTTATAATTCCTAAAGCATACTCATTATTGGCGTTCATAAAAAGAAATGGTTCTGACACAAATAACGCTGTCAAGTTTTGTATGGATAATGGGATATTGGGCAGATATATATATCGCCGCAATACCGCGTATTTGATGGAAGCCAAATTGTGTAGGAGGATATAAGAATTTACAAAAGAAAAAGCACTCAAACTGCAAAACATAGCCTTTTTAAAATACGCGGTATTGAACAGCTCTATTTTGAAGAAAATAGGTTCCATAAAAGGTTTTTTATTTATTTATTTGTGTTTTTGTAGCTAAAAACGGAGGAATTTTAACGTCAATACATTAAGACCGATGAGTCCCAGTCAGGGTAACGAAATCTCGTTTTTGGACATTTTGGTATATACGCCTTTTTGTTTTTTGCAAATACCCAGAACATCTTGGTCAAACATTTATTTATCAATCTGATTATAATGATGCTAGTTTCAATTGCGGTCGTTGTGATTTTGCCTTGATTAATAATTTGTTATCGAATATAGATTGGCAATCTCTTTTTAGTGACCGTGATCTCGCTGATTGCTTTGAATTATTTAAAAGTAATGTCTTGGAAATTGCAAACAATAATATTCCTCGTTTCCCGACAAGAGTGTATAAGTTGCCTTGGTATACTAAGAGTCTAAAAAAACTTAAAAACTTGCGTAATAAATATCATAAACTTTTTAAGAACTCGGGATGCCCTCAACTCAAGCAAGAGTATTTGAATTATGCGAAAGAGTTCAATTGTCTCGATAAATTTCTATATAATCGATATATCCTTAATTTTGAAAATACTATTACTCTGTGTCTTACCGAGGCAGAAAATCATCATCAACTAATGAGTCTGCTAATTTATTCGCTGAGTTTTTTAAAGAAAATTTTTCCACTGATGATTCTTGGATCGATGATGGGGCTTCGTTAAACGATATAACGTCTTGTTTTAATTTTTCCTCTTTAGTTCTTGATATTGACGACATTATTCTAAATATTCAATCTATAAAAAACTCGAAGAAATGTGATTATCTACAATTTTCATCATTTTTTCTTAAGCAATGTGTAACCTCTATTGCAAAGCCTCTGTTGCATATATTTAATTTATCACTTAAGTCAGGAATTTTTTTAAATGATTGGAAAACTACTTTTATTCAACCTATCCATAAGAGTGGTAAGAAAATTGATGTTGCAAACTATCGTCCAATATCGAAGATTCCAGTTATTTCAAAACTTTTTGAGAAGATAGTAATGGCTAAATTATCATCTTTGGTTAACCGATTTATTTGCCCATATCAGCATGGGTTTGTTCCTGGACGGTCCACTGTCTCCAATCTCGTTGTTTTTTCCAATTATTGCATCTCGTCATTCACAGATGGGTGTCAGGTCGACTGCATCTATACTGATATATCGAAAGCGTTCGATAGAGTTTCTCACAGAGTTTTATTAGCAAAGCTACAAAAATTGGGCTTCCATTCAACATTTTTACAATGGATAGAATCATATTTATCTAACAGAGTTAACTTTGTAGTTTTAGATAATATAAGATCTTGTCCGTACGTGGCAACCTCAGGTGTTCCGCAGGGTAACATCCTTGGCCCGCTTTTTTTCATTTTATTTATAAATGATGTAAGTGCATGCTTTAAGCAATGTAGCTATCTTCTGTATGCTGATGACTTAAAAGTATTTTTTAAAGTTAAGAATGAGTCTGATGTTCTCGTACTTCAGTCGGAAGTAAATAATTTTTATGAGTGGTGCCACACAAATAGGCTAACTCTTAATGTCGATAAATGCTATTGTGTTACGTACTCTAAGTTGAATAATAATTTAATTTCAACCTATTATGTCTCTGGCGTGCCTTTGGTTAGGGTGTTTAAAATTCGGGATTTAGGTATTGTATTTGATTCTTCATTTACTTTTACTGAACATCTCAATTTTATAATTCCTAAAGCATACTCATTATTGGCGTTCATAAAAAGAAATGGTTCTGAATTTAAGGATCCATATACTAAAAAACTATTATACAATACCTTTGTTCGCTCAAGGCTCGAATATGGATCAATAATCTGGAGTCCGTGTTATGAGGTGCATAGTAAGAGACTTGAACGGGTGCAAAGAATTTTTATGAAATTTTGCTTGTCCGAATTTAATTTCGATTTGCCGTTTCCGTCATACATTTCTCGGTGTAAATTAATTCATCTTGATACTTTAGAGAATAGAAGGGTAATCTCGTCAATTTTATTTATTTATGATATTGTGAATGGCAATATTGACTGTCCGGATCTTCTAGCATCCTTGAACTTTCATGTGCCATCGAGGAACTTGCGTCAGCATACTATGTTTGCAATTGAAAACTTTAGGACTAATTACGCGCGCAATGGGCCTATCACACGTGCTCTAGTTGTTATAAATGCAATTAATAATAATCATTGTATTGATTTCTCTATATCCCGGCCTTGCTTCAAAAATTTGTTAGTCTCTATACTAAGCTAAATAGTTTTAAGTTAAATTGCCTAGAAATATTGCTGGTTTATAAACACTTTTGTTTAATGTAGTCTGTAAGATTCTTGTAAATCATAGACTGAATAAAGAAATATGAATATGAATATGAATATGAATATGAATATGAATATGAATAATCAAAAACAGTTAATTATAAAAAACAGTTCAAATATTTGGAACTTAAAAGTGAGCTTTTCGAGCTTTGGCGGCAGCGAATGCGTCGATAATATTGTCGAAATCCAACTTCCTGGCTAATTCTGCCTCTAGGTATAGTGTAGCTAGTCCTGAAATCCTGCCCTGCGACGAGCATGATCGATGGAAGTTTTTGATCCTTGTAAGGCACTAAACGAACGTTCACCACATGAAACCGAAACGGGTAAAGTGCAAAATATTCTCAAAGCAATGCAGATATTTGGGAAAAGTCTTTCTAATTTTCGAGCATTGATGGCATTCAACAAGTTGTATGGAGTAAGACGGGATTCAAAATTTGCATCGAAAACATGCTTTAGCTGAATAATTTCATTGGACAGCTTATCAGATACATCAACGCAATACTTCTTTTCAAATTTTTTTGTAGCTGCGCTTAGTTCATCTTCTGTCATATCATAGAACTGCCATAAAAATGAGAATGATTCGTTTATCTTACTCACTGCGGCGAATCTTTTCCTCAGTCCACAAATAACGCTGTCAAGTATAACGAAGAAAGTGTTTGTTTTATGGGCCTATTACGGTTCGCGAGTCGCTTGAGTTATTCGAGTCGCCTTATTTGGCGAGTTGCCTAGCTCGAATGATTATGGATAGCGAACAAACTAGTTCGCCTGAAACATTTTGTTGCCAGTTCAAAAAACAGAAAGCGGTGAAAGTCAAATGTAAAAAAAAACTTCAAATTGAACAAAACTGAAGTTTCAATTATTTATTATTATTGTACGTTTTTATTGAATATTGTAGTTAAGAGCCAGACAAGCTGCATATTAAAAAACCAACCATTTCCAACGTGTGCGGAGTTGTGCGAGGATAATCCCGTCTGGTCCAACAGCCTTGAACGGCTCGAATCTTTTATTTACCCACCTTACCCCTACTTCCGTGATGAAAATGTGTGCAGCCAGGTTTGTTGCAGGTGCTAAGAGTGCAACATGCGAGTTCTCTGGAAAGTGTGTAATCAAGAGCATCTCCAGCGTTTCAGGTTTCGAGCTGGTCCAGGATCCGGCAGGTCTCCGCAAATAGCCTATATGTCGCTGTTTGAGTTCTTGAGAGCACTCGTCTCAGTTTCGCTGTATAGTCGACATTCTCGACCGCAGTACAAACATTTCTCCACAAAGTTATCTTCGCCTGTCTCCTTGCGAAGGCTCTTGGCCTTATTAAATTGTTTCCTCCACCAGTGTGGCCTATGTTTACAGCGTGGTTTTGGCACTGGACAGGCCTTATCGAGGGCATTTGAGAGCGCCGTTGTAAAGGTCGTAACTAGGTCTTCCGGCTACGTACAGGACATACCACCACCGGTCTTTGGCGATGGCCAAACTGTCGTTGTCTCGGTCAAGGATGCCTATTACGATCCCGTCCATGGTCACTTCAGCAAAGCTTGGTTTGCCCTCTCCAGGGGTGTTTTGATGCCGCTTCGGGTGGGGTTTTAACTCCCCGTCCGATCTCTGGCATTTGAAGGGAATTCCGAAATTGATTCTTAGAGCTTTTGCTAGCTCCACCGTCTTCCTGATATTCGGCGACAAAGGTTTTCCTTCTACCACCCATATCTGGGAGCCATTCCAAAATGACCACAAACTGACCCCAAAATATCCCCAAACGACCACAAAAAAGCACCAATATCCCCGAAATTAGTCCAAAATGACCACAAAATAAACCCGAAATGATCCCAATATAGATACCAAAATTACCCCAAAATGACCACAAAATAACAACAATATATCCCCGAAATTAGTTCAAAGTGACCACAAAATATTCCCAAAATTACCCCAAAATGACCAAAAAATGGCACCAAATTATTCAAAAACTGACCACAAAATAACAACAATATATCCCCGAAATTAGTCCAAAATTACCCCAAAATATTCCCAAAATTACCCCAAAATGACCACAAAATGACACCAAATTATTCAAAAAATGACCACAAAATAACAACAATATATCCCCGAAATTGGTGCAAAATGACCACAAAATAACCCCAAAATGACCACACAATGAGCCCAAAAAATTCCCAAAATGACACCAAAATATTCCAAAAATGACCACAAAATAACAACTAAAATTTCCTCGAAATATCATCAAATTTAGTCCCAAATGACCACAAAATAACTCCAAAATATTCCCATAATTACCCCAAAATGACCACAACATGATACCAAATTATTCAAGAAATGACCACAAAATAACAACAATATATCCCCGAAATTAGTCCAAAATGACCACAAAATAACCCCAAAATGACCACACAATGAGCCCAAAAAATTCCCAAAATGACACCAAAATATTCCAAAAATAACAACTAAAATTTCCTCGAAATATCATCAAATTTAGTCCCAAATGACCACAAAATAACTCCAAAATATTCCCAAAATTACCCCAAAATGACACCAATATTCAAAAAATGACCAGAAAATAACAACAATATATCCCCGAAAAACTTGAACAACAAAATATCCCCGAAATTAGTACAAAATGACCACAACGAAATTACCACAAAATGACCCCCAAATAATCCCAATATGACCATAAAATCAAATTTTTCCTCCTAGTCAACTTCAAATTCTGTTCGCCAGATTTTGACACTTCCGGCGAACGAATTTGGATCGAGTCGCAAACAGTAATTGCTTCATTTTTTACATTCGCTTAATTTTGAAGTTTGAGGCGAATGCTACCGGGCGACTCGCAGTCGGTAATACAAATGTCGGCGAGTCGCTCATATTTTTGTTCGACTCGCAAACCGTAATAGGCCCCTTAAATTCAATTTCTTCGTAGCTGCATTTTTCATCGTTATGTAGGTCCTTTTCGTGTTTTCTTTTTCTTGCTGATGGCAACATCGCCTCGACATGCTCCATATTCTCTGCGACAATTTTACATTCATTATAAATGGCTTTCCACCGGTCGCGCAGAAATTGCAAATGCATAAGTAGGCTTTCTATGTTCTTAAGTTCAACGTCGATGGTGGCATTGATCTCTTGAAGAACCAAGTTTCTTTCATTCATTGACTGAAGGATTTCATACCATATGGAAGCCATCAAAACGCACTCAAATTTACTCATATATTTCAAAATTCCATCAATGTCCCGACGAGTTTCTGCGTAAGGTTGAGTTTTTTGAACTTTTTTCAAAGCGTTTATTAATCCAGGAAGATTTTTGGCAAACGGCTTGACGGCATCGACTCTGGCAGACCACCTTGTATTCGAGAGAGAGTGAAGTGAATCGAGTATCTCGGATTTCAGAATGTCCCAACGTTGTGTGCTGCTACTGAAAATATTGAAACATTTTGGAACGACAGCAAAAAAAGTGATTGCTCGAGGACAGCTTTCAGCAGAGTCAACTCCAACCAAATTCAGGGTGTGGGCACTACAGGATGAGGAAATTGCATACTCATTTTTACGTTTGATGTGATTTTGCGCTCCTTCATATTTACCGCTCATATTGCTACCATTATCGTAGCCCTGTCCACGGCAATCTTCCAAAGGAATATCGTATTTTTCCGATGTTTTGCAAATTAAATCGGCAATAGCTTTGCCGGTTTTTTCGTGGCAATCTACAAAAGCGAGAAAACGTTCCTCTATGCGGTAGACTTTTTTCTCAGCATCGAGACTGAGATAACGCAAAATAAATGTAGTTTGCTCCACGTGGCTGGAATCAGGTGTTGCATCAACGGATATAGAGTAATATTTGGCCTCTTTCAATTCTGCCAACATGAAGGATATCACATGACGAGCACAAAGTTCAATAAATTCATTTTGTATTTGCATAGACAGGTAATGAACTTGCAATCGCTGATGTGATTTTTGAGAAGCCCTAACTCTTTCTAAATGTTCATTAAAGAGTGGATCATAGCGACTAATTAATTCCAAAGCTCCCAAAAAATTTCCGTTGTTCGGTTGACCAACTAAATTACTTTCTCCTCGCAACGCTAATCCTCTCTCACCCAAATAAAAAATGGTTTCTAGAATACGTTTCAGAATTTCTCTCCACTTTTTAGCTTCACTTGCTATTTGATCGCACATTAACATGTTAATGGTGGAATTTTCTTCTATACGTGTTTCCAGCTCGCGCCATCGAATGTAAGACTGAGTATGGTCGGTGCTGCCTTCATGTGATGGGAATTTCTCATATAATTTCTTCCATGCTTGCTCTTTAGCATAGCCCTTAGGGGAACATAGGGAAGAACGGTGTAAAGGTGTAAGGTTTTTGTTTACGCGCTGCACTTTCCTTACGCTTTTGCGCACCGGATTTATGGTGATACATTTTCTTGACTGCAAAAAAGGCGTGATTACCAAGTACTTATGAGCTCTTGGGGTTAAGAAAATATGAAGAGCTTACAACCAAAAGGATCTAAGTAACATCGACGTCGATTTGAGATAATTAAGGTTAAAGCATTGTGGATAGAACCATAGATAGGCATTTATGCACTATGGGTTAAAGTAAACTACTTATTGTCAATTCTGGGTATATGAATGCAGTTTAGTCAACTAATTCAGAGGATGCTTACTGCAGATGGAAAATAACTGTAAATTTCCAAAAATTATTGCAAAAATTTCCAAAAATTATTGCAATAAAATTTCGAACGTTGATTGCTCGTAGAATTTTTTCGAGTATGCAACTTTGTAGCCCCTTTAATTTTTGTATAATAAAGTGCTAAAGGAAGTCTTGCTGATTTTTGGAAATTTTTTTTCTTACGAAAATTACGTTAAAATTTCCTATGGGGTAGAACTCAAGAAAAAAATTGCCAAAAATGAGGCAAACGACGAGAGAAGGGAGAGGTTTCTTCATCTCTTTCAAATCAGCGAACTTAAGTTTAGCACTACGAACTTAAGTTTAGCACTTTATAAAATTATACGGGCTACAAAACTGCATACTTGAAAAAATTCTGAATGGCCGAGCATTTGAATTTTATTGCTTGGAGCAACGCACTATATCAAACTATACAAACTCAATTAAAAACAAGTAAGGAAAGCTGTCTTCGGCTGTGCCGAAGGCTATATACCTTTCATGAATAAGCGTCACGATTTTCACTGTTCGATCCCCAGTACAGCCTGTTTCAATTTAACTATATTTACTATACACATTACACATCTTTGTTATAATTTAAAAAAAACTTACAAAATAATAGGATCCGAGTTATCGGAACAATCGATTGTATGGAGGCTATATATTATACGTGTTCAATTGTACTGACTTACACTATACACATTACATATGTAGAAAGTACTAAAGGTGCTATATTTTACGTTCCTAACTTTTTAAATGCGGAAGTATTGGCCAAAAAACCTTATATCGGAACAACCGGTTGTATGGGGCTAAATATATGTTATATTTACCCGATCTTCTTGATTTTCCTCTACACACTACATAAATTGAAAGTACTCAAGTTGCAAAATTTTATGTTCCTAACTATTTAATTGCAGAAGTTTTGGCCAAAAAAACCTTATATCTGAACAATCGGTTGTATGGGGGCTATATGTTACATTTGCCCGATCTTGTTGATTTTCACTATATACACTACATAAATAGAAAGTACTCGAGTTGCAAAATTTTACGTTCCTAACTTTTAATTGCAGAAGTTTTGGGAAAAAACCTTATATCTGAACAATCGGTTGTATGGGGGCTACATGTTAAATTTGGCCGATCTTGTTGATTTTCACTATATACACTACATAAATAGAAAGTACTCGGGATGCAAAATTTTACGTTCCTAACTTTTTAATTGCAGAAGTTTTGGCCAAAAAACCTTATATCTGAACAATCGGTTGTATGGGGGCTATATGTTACATTTGCCCGATCTGGTTGATTTTCACTATATACACTACATAAATAGAAAGTACTCGAGTTGCAAAATTTTACGTTCCTAACTTTTTAATTGCAGAAGTTTTGGCCAAAAAACCTTATATCTGAACAATCGGTTGTATGGGCGCTATATGTTACATTTGCCCGATCTTGTTGATTTTCACTATATACACTACATAAATAGAAAGTACTCGAGTTGCAAAATTTTACGTTCCTAACTTTTTAATTGCAGAAGTTTTGGCCAAAAAACCTTATATCTGAACAATCGGTTGTATGGGGGCTATATGTTACATTTGCCCGATCTGGTTGATTTTCACTATATACACTACATAAATAGAAAGTACTCGAGTTGCAAAATTTTACGTTTCTAACTTTTTAATTGCGGAAGTTTTGGCCAAAAAACCTTATATCTGAACAATCGGTTGTATGGGGGCTATATCTTATACTGGTCCGATCTTGTCAGTTCCGATAAATGATTCCTATATTACAAAATGGTGGCCACATACAAAATTTCAGCCAGATATCTCAAAAAGTGAGGGACTAGTTTGCGTTCAAACAGACAGACGGACAGACGGACATGGCTAAATCAACTCATCTCGTCATCCTGATCATTTCGGTATACTTATTGATGGGTCTATCTCTTCTTCTTCTCATATTTACAAACATCGGACCAAAGTTATAATACCATTTCATGTTCATGAAAGGTATAAAAAAATGTCACTTAGATCTTTTTGTTCAGAACCCTTTATATGCAATTTACACTTTAAAAATATTTGTCCACTATAAATACTAAACAAATGTTGTTATGGTGCCCGAAAATTTCTTCGCATTTAATATTCGCGACTGCCGGTGAGGTTTTTAAATCGAAACTGTTACAATTTGAATTTGACAGGTTACCTTCTTAGCGACGCGAAAGGGTTGCGCAATCGACGAATCAGCGATGTAATTATTCGTAAGTAAGTGAAGCTGGTTGTTGAATGTGACAAACAGGTGTCGCCGCTATTAGCAACTACGGTCGACTCGGTAATATTATGCTACATTAATATTATAAGAAATGTTCTGTTTATCTATATTTCTTGCTCTTATTACATTTTTGCAAATGTACCTAACTTTTTTTTGTACAAGCACTCATGAACGCGCTTTATCGGTTATGAAAACTTTCAAATAAATGTTTGAATTAATTGACTAACTATCATAAGCATTCTAATTTAACTATTCACTTAACTTCTTGAAAAATACGGGCCCTTCGAAAACTCCGGGCACGGGGGAAAATACCAAAAAATGTTTGAGCAATAGTGTCATTTTGATGTTTCTGTTCTGGCCACCGCACGAGTCGGAATAGAGTATCACATTACTCACGCCTCTTCCTAAGTACGTCTTCAAATGCTTTAAAACACACGATCCGATTTCCTGCGCACCACGAGACGCTACGTTCTCAGACCACACGTACTACATATAAGCTGAAAATAGGCAAAAAATATCGTTCTATATGAAACATTCCATATGAAAACATCTAATTCAAAAAGAACAATATATACTTTACCTTTCTGATCAACTTCATTGAACACACAGAGTCCAAAGTTGACGTTTGTAGAACGCAAGATTTGTGGGGATAGAAGGGGTTTCTAATGATTTCTGTAAATCGAAAACTAAAACCACAGTGTTATCTTCGCTTTTTGCTTTATCAATATCGTGTACAAATTCATCCTTAATTTGTTTCGCAAGTAGATGGTGTGAGTTTTTCTCTCGTTCAATTTTTGCTTTTTCGTTCTCCGTTAATTTTTTTACTTTTCAACATGGCGTGGAACGGATCGCATGTCTTACACGTGTCCGTATGCCGGCGCTTGAACGACAAGTTAAAGTCATTTTTAAATATATTGGACAAATTTTTTATTGAAGCCTGTATCACCCTGTTCCTACCTAGAAGAGTTCCACTTGCTACAATAATTTTTGTCAGTTTTTCTTAAATTTAATCCCTGCTTTAAATATTTTTTATTGCTGTAAGACCGTCCATAGTGAGAATCATATGTGGGAAGGGAATTTATAAATTCTTTTTCGAACTTTTTTTTCTCATCGCTCGTCTTCCACTTACAAAGTCCGCGCCCTCTTCTTTCCACAGCACACGGGTTCTCCGCTCTGCTCTTCAACCGATTATACAAAGTTAAAGTTGGGATCTGGGACAGCTTCGTGAAAAATGAACGGCACACTAGTTGGTTATGACGAAAACTTGTTGCGAGTGATTTGAACTATGATACGCCTTGAACAGCTCTTGTCGTTTAGCTGGGATTTTTTTGTGGCATTCAAATTTGCAGTTACATGAGGTTTGCTTTTTGAAAAACTTCGTCGACGTTAGTTTCATTTTCTTCACACTATTTTTGGTTTTTTTTTCACACCAAGGGAAAGCTCTTCATCCGAGGAAGCTTAAATCATAATATATATATATAACATATCGCCGGCAAGATTATGTATATCATTATTTGTATATATATTTTGCCAGTAAGCAGGGTTCGTATTTGCACGCACACACACGGCACACTCACGTGTGCAAATAAATGCTCACTAAATTTTTTGCTCTCGCACATGAGCTGTGTGCTTATGGAAAAAACATTTAGCACACAGCACGTGAGGGTGCTTTTGAAACAAAGCACATACACGTGTGTGTGTTTTTGATTCAAAATATTTATGCACCCATTAGGTGGTACACTTATCTGGCAAAGGACTTTCTAAATTTGTCACTGCACTGAACAGATTTGGCCATATTAATTGCCCGTATTTGATGAGGGTGCTAAAGTTTCCTCAAGCTGCTTCAACCAAAAACTGATTCACTCAGGGCTTCGCGGACAAGCTATATGACTTAAGGACGTCTGGCATTACAATATAAATGAGCCTTGTCCTTACCAATCGTTGAGGGAGGACGTCTAAATTGCCTAAAGCGGCGGGCCAGTCGACAGGACCCTTAGAACAAACTGTGGACTTCCCCTCACGCAACTAAGCAGCTAACTCGTCCTTATTCCTGGCAATGATTTGATGGAAGCGCTAGCAGTCTGTGGTATAAGAAAATGTTTGAAAAATAATAAAAAATGAAATATTTTTCTATTATTTTAGAGAAATGTCAGAAAGTAAGCATCAGGGTTATCTAGAGGGGGTGGTGTTTTATTGACTATAAGGGCTGACCTATGCAGCAATGATAACATTACCTCATGCCGATGGTTCTTGTGAACAGATTTGTTTGCGCATTAGAACGTTATGCAATAAATCTCTGTTTATAGTATTATCCTATATTCCACCCAATAGCAATATAGAAGTCTACAATAAACATTTGGATAATTTAGTCTACATTACCGATATAGCTAAAGATAACGGCGAAGTTATCTATCTTGGTGATTTTCACATTTTACTTATTCAAGCAATATCAAATTATGTTCCATTAAAACGTATATCTGCAGTAAATAAACCACCTTGGTTTAATAAGCGTCTATGCAATCTAAAAAACAAAAAGAATAAAGCCTTTAAAAGTTTCAAGCTAAGTCACAATGAGAGGGACTTTCAAAATTTTGAGCGATTTCGTAAAGACTTTGACTGCCTTCACAAATTTTTGTTCAAGCAGTATATGTTTAAAGTTGAATCAGGGCTCAAGTCAAATCCGTCATCTTTCTGGCAGTACATAAATTCTAAAAAGAAATCCAACGGTTTTCCAACCACCTTAGTATTTAATGGGATAACTTCTGTAAACCCACAGGCTTCGTGCGATTTGTTCGCTGAATTTTTTCAGGGTGTTTATGAAGTGTACGACAACCAATCGCTTCCTATCCTAGCTTCCTCATCACTACCACCAATATCGTCGTTTGCAGTTGAAGAATGTGATGTGTCTCTTGCTATTTCTAACTAACAGTTCAGCACAAAGTTGGATAACGAAGGACTTTGTTCCGCATTTCTCAAAACATGTACTCAAGCTTTAGTGGGTCCAATTACCAGTATTTTTAATGCATGTCTATCTAACGGCGTCTTTATTGACGACTGGAAGGTGTGCTCTATACATCCAATTTTCAAATCAGGTGACCGTAACAACATTTGCAATTATAGGCCTATAGTGAAACAGAGTACAATTGCAAAGCTGTTTGACAGTGTCATTCAATAGAAACTTTATCTTCACGTAGGTAACATCCTTAGCCATTGTCAGCATGGCTTTATGCCTGGTAGATCTACGTGCACCAATCTACTTTTAGTCACGCATGAGATAGTTAAGACATTCAATTGCCAGTCCCAGCTTGACGTGGTCTACACTGATTTTTCAAAGGCATTCGATAAGGTAGACCATGCAGTCCTGCTGCATAAGTTAAAGATGTACGGTATTACTGGCGAGCTATTGAAATTTTTCTCAAGTTTTCTTAGTGGAAGGAAACTGTTCGTAAAAATGGGGTCCACTACGTCCAGCATCTGTGTCAATGCATGGTCGGGTATCCCGCAAAGAACCCACAGTGGTCCTTTATTATTTCTTCTCTTTATTAATGATCTCCCCTTACACTTTAATATGTGAATTGCCTAATGTTTGATCGCAAAGATAGCGAGAAGGTTCAATGTGCCAAATGCATTAATTTCTACCACTTGGATTGTGTTGGAGTTTCTCACGCCAACTTGGATTATTACCTCAACTCAAACAGCGAGTATGTCTGCAAAAGCTGTGCTAATGCTCGTCGACAATCCCTCCGATCACCACCCACCATCCCTTCCGTGATCAACTTGAGCGAGAGTAATAAAGAAGAGGCGGATGAACAAATAGTTGAAATTGAAGAAATGACTCTCCAAACTGTTTTTAATGAGTTGACTACTCTTCGATGCGAATACACTCGCGCAATTACTCTAATTAACGCTCTGACTGAGGATAAGGAGAAGCTGTTTGAATTAATAAACAATCTGCAATCGGAATTAGACGCAATGCAAAAACAATTGTACGACAGAGACGTCACCACTGCTGTTAACGCACTCACAGTTGAAGTGAATAGTCTTCGTTCTCACTTGCCAACAACAATTGCCGCGGTATAGACAAAGCTGAAAAACAACAACAAAAAAAGAAACAAGTGCAGTCCCGTGCTCGTAAGAACTCTCAGGGCACTGCCGGCTTGCCTTTAACAGGTGCTCCACCTGCTGAGCCAGCTGAATCTGTACCATCAAGTTCCCTCGATGTCTCTGACGCGCAACCTTTGTTAGCTGAAGCCTCTTCTTTACTTACATATGCTAATGCTGCCGGCGCTCCAGCATTTAACTTATCTTTGTCAACCACCACCAGTGAAGCTATGCAAACAATCGTCAATAACACCGTCGCTACTGCTAATGTCAATGTTGAGCTGCCTCCCAACAACAACTTGCCCAGTAGGGTGACTAACAACTTACCCTATAGGGAAAATAACAACATGCCCAGTAGGGAAAACAACAGCATACCCAGAAATGAAGGTTAATCTTCGCATAATGTGGTTAGAGGGAGCAATCCATCGAATGAGTTGGAAGTAGCGTTTCGCACGAAATGGGTACATTTGTCCTCATTTAAATCTTCAGTTACCGCCGCTAGTATCAAGGATTATGTTGCGAAAAATGCCACCATGGATTTAAACGAAATTTCCTGCTTTGCTTTGGTAAAAAAAGATGTGGCCCCTGATTCGTTAAGACGTATCAACTTCAAGTTGGGAGTATCGTCAAATTACTATGCCAAGCTATTCGACCATTCGCTTTGGCCAGCCTGAGTGAGCGTGAGACCTTTCCGGAATTTTCAGTAATTGGGGGATTAAGCTCCGAAAATCTAACGCTACTGGGCTCATCAAGATATCCTAGCAACAAATATTCTCTTTATTATCAGAATGTGAGTGGTATGCGTAGTAAATCATGCAATTTTCATCGCCGCACATCATTACATGAATTCGACATTATCGCCATTACAGAGACTTGGTTAACTAGAATTTTTCATCTTTCGAATATTTTGATAGCTATTACCATGTCTACAGAAAGGATCGCTGTGCAATTGCATCAGGGTTATCTAGAGGGGGTGGTGTTTTATTGGCTATAAGGGCTGACCTATGCAGCCATGATAACATTACCTCATGCCGATGGTTCTTGTGAACAGATTTGTTTGCGCATTAGAACGTTATGCAATAAATCTCTGTTTATAGTATTATCCTATATTCCACCCAATAGCAATATAGAAGTCTACAATAAACATTTGGATAATTTAGTCTACATTACCGATATAGCTAAAGATAACGGCGAAGTTATCTATCTTGGTGATTTTCACATTTTACTTATTCAAGCAATATCAAATTATGTTCCATTAAAACGTATATCTGCAGTAAATAAACCACCTTGGTTTAATAAGCGTTTATGCAATCTAAAAAACAAAAAGAATAAAGCCTTTAAAAGTTTCAAGCTAAGTCACAATGAGAGGGACTTTCAAAATTTTGAGCGATTTCGTAAAGACTTTGACTGCCTTCACAAATTTTTGTTCAAGCAGTATATGTTTAACCGTTGTGTGTTCACAGAAAAAAACTTACACTAGTGTACACCCGTGGTACCCGGGTACCTCGGTACATATCGACTTGAATTATACAACATATATAGTGTATAAGCTGTGCGTTATGAACAACGATCAATGAAGCACTCCAGGCCATTCTTGGCATTGTGCCACTCGATCTGGAAGGGCACCGGGTAGCAGCAGCATCGGCTCTCCGTCTAAGGGAAACGTCCGGCTGGGGCGCAAGCACTACTGGACACGCCAGTATTTTGGGATTCTATAGCTTTCTTCCGCTGAGCACAGATCGTTGTGCGACCACAACAGTCGGAGATAGCGGTTTTAAAATCAACATTCCCAGCAGGGAAGAATAGGATCGGAATCCCGCCACTCATGGCGGCACTTCCATTTATACTGATAGCTCGATGTTAGACGGCAGAGTTGGAGGAGGGGTTTATTCAAAGGATCTGAACCTTGAGCTCTCCTCCAGCCTACCTGATCACTGCAGTGTCTTCCAGGCTGAAGTTTCAGCAATCATGGACGCCGCGGCTTGGATAGGCCAACACACTATCAGCAGGACATTTTTATATTCAGAGACAGCCAGGCGGCCGTCAAATCCCTTGGCTCTTACTCGTTCAACTCTGAACTGCCGCTCAGCTGTCGTCGATCTCTACAAGAGATGGCCCAACAGAATCGCGTGAACCTCACATGGGTCCCGGGGCATAGGGAAATTGTAGGGCAGACGCAATTGCGAGGCAGGGCACGACCAAGCAGGTTCTTCGGGATAAAGAGCGCTTAGGTATGCCGTTTGCCACATGCAAGCTTATGCTGAAGGAGTACACATTCCACCAAGCCAACGAAAGATGGCTGCAATCTCCAGGATGCCGGATATCCAAAGAAACCTGGCCGAAATGGGATCATAAAAGATCAAGGCAAATTTATGCCCTAAGGAGAAGAGAAATCTCTATATTAATAGGCGTATTAACTGCGCACTGCCTCATTGGTAGGCATGCAGAAAGACTAGGTGTGCTCTACCGACGATGCTGTAGGAGTTGTAAGCATGATGAGGAGGAGGAAACGGTGGAGCACCTCATCTGCAACTGCCCGGCTTTAAGTGGCGCGAGAATGCGCTTTTTGGAAGTTCCCTTCCTGGTTAGCCTACGCAGGTCACGGAGCTGGACATAAAGGACCTGATGGCCTTCATCAAGTCATCTAAATGGTTCGAGGAGGAGTAACGGTGTCGGTATAGGAACGTCAGTCCCGGGATTCTGCTATGTGGAGAATTCTGATAATATCGGGATTTTCCATATGGCAGGGTCCCGGAACTCACTTTCCTAGTGTTGGTGGTATCACAACGGGCCTTTTAATACTGGCCTAGGTGTGCCTCTGCGGCAGCCACTTAAACCTAACCTAACCTAACCCGGGTAAAAACTGGGAACCCGATTTAATCGTTAGTATTCGATTATTGACAGCTAGTCGCCTAGCTGAAATCGAATATCTGCTATTCGATTTTCAAACAGCACAAAAGTTGGACTCTTCGACTAGTCGAGTAATCGATTAGAATCAAGAGCCCTACTTATTTCCCCAACTAAAAAAACCGTTAGACTAGAAAGCAATGTTCTGAATGCAACCGCCCGATTTGCAATGCCCACACTGTAACCGTTTCAAATTGTAACAATTGTGCCAATTAACAATCAAAATGTATTTAAAACTTAATAAATAAATAAACACATAATATTTACTAAATATTCTTACTTAAAATAAGCATTCTTTAATTACTTTTCACAAAAACAACCCACATTTTACTTTAAGTTGTCATAATATATATAGAGGTACCCGGGTACCACGGGTGTACACTTAGCGGTGAAAAATCAAAAGTGTAGAAAAAAGCTAGGAAGGAAAAAATAATAATTTCTTTTTCTTGTTGTTTTCTACCCAAAAAACCCAGCTTAAGGCATATTATGAATATAAAGTTTGTCTTCCAGTGTTTTATATCTGAAAAACGTAAAATAAACCCATTTGGTTACCCGGGTACCACGGGTGTACACATAAAGGTTAAAGTTGAATCAGGGCTCAAGTCAAATCCGTCATCTTTCTGGCAGTACATAAATTCTAAAAAGAAATCCAACGGTTTTCCAACCACCTTAGTATTTAATGGGATAACTTCTGTAAACCCACAGGCTTCGGGCGATTTGTTCGCTGAATTTTTTCAGGGTGTTTATGAAGTGTACGACAACCAATCGCTTCCTATCCTAGCTTCCTCATCACTACCACCAATATCGTCGTTTGCAGTTGAAGAATGTGATGTGTCTCTTTCTATTTCTAATTTAAAGTTCAGCACAAAGTTGGATAACGAAGGACTTTGTTCCGCATTTAATGCATGTCTATCTAACGGCGTCTTTATTGACGACTGGAAGGTGTGCTCTATACATCCAATTTTCAAATCAGGTGACCGTAACTACATTTGCAATTATAGGCCTATAGTGAAACAGAGTACAATGGCAAAGCTGTTTGACAGTGTCATTCAATAGAAACTTTATCTTCACGTAGGTAACATCCTTAGCTATTGTCAGCATGGCTTTATGCCTGGTAGATCTACGTGCACCAATCTACTTTTAGTCACGTATGAGATAGTTAAGGCATTCAATTGCCAGTCCCAGCTTGACGTGGTCTACTGGCGAGCTATTGAAATTTTTCTCAAGTTTTCTTAGTGGAAGGAAACTATTCGTAAAAATGGGGTCCACTACGTCCAGCATCTGTGTCAATGCATGGTCGGGTATCCCGCAAAGAACCCACAGTGGTCCTTTATTATTTCTTCTCTTTATTAATGATCTCCTCTTACACTTTAAATATGTGAATTGCCTAATGTTTGCTGACGATGTTAAACTATTTCTGAAAGTTGATAGCATCTCTGATAGCGAAAAGTTGCAGCATGATTTAACCTCTTTCGAAGCGTGGTGTAATTTAAATCACTTTTATTTAAATGTCAACAAATGTTCGATAGTAACTTATGCTAGGAAGCAGAATACAGTCATTTTCGACTACTATTTGGATATCAATGTGCTCAACCGTCTCTCAGACATGAAGGACTTGGGTGTGTTATTTGACGCCAAGCTTACCTTCAACAAACATATCGATTTTATTACCTCCAAATCTTTTTCACTGTTAGGCTTCATTAAAAGAAACACTAGAATGCTCCTGGTAGTCGTCCTGGCGAGGACACGTTCGCGGCGTAGACCCTCTGCTGTAGCACGCCTCATGGGGATCAATTCTACCCACTTGCTGAAACGGTCGAAGAATACAAGCAGCATTGTGTTTCCATGCGTGTCGCAGTGGGGTGGGTACGCAAAATTTCCAAGGGTTCGCTTCCTCGTCGTGTGATCGGCATGGAGTATGGCGGTACAGCTGCCCATCTTGTATCATATAATCAGCGTATTTCTCCGGGTTGGTGCGTACTTCGTTCACTCGTTTTTGCCACCACTTGCAATGCGGCTCGTTTGTCGTTGCTATTCGTAAGGTCTCCAATGGCTGCCGTGATGGTGCATCCGCTACCAGGTTTAGCTTTCCCTTCCTGTATTCGAAGTCGAAGGTGTGTTGTTGGAGTTCCAACGCCCATAGTGCTATACGGCCGGAGGGACTTTCGATGGAATTCACCATTTTAGGGACATATGATCCGTGATTACCTTGAACCGGTATCCTTCAAAATATGGCCTCATTTTGGGTATTCCCCAGACGATAGCGAGACATTCCTTCTCGGTGGGTGAGTTGTTGGTTTCCGCCTTGTTGAGTTTCCTGCTTGCGTAGGCGATCACGCGTTCTCCGCCTTCAAGTTCCTGTGTCAACACGGCTCCCAGTCCGAAATTGCTTGCGTCCGTTTGTAGTGTGAATGCCTTGGTAAAATCCGGGCAGGCGAGTATCGGCGCTTCCATGAGTCTTTTTCTTAAGGTCTCGAAGGCTTCGTGCTTTTCCGCACCCCACTTCCTTTTTCAGCAGGGCTGGTGAGTGGCTGGCTGATCATCGCGAAGTCGGGCACGAATCGCCGGTACCAAGATATTGACGTACCTCTTCCACGTTCGTTGGTGGCTTCAGGTCCTTGATGGCAGCAACTTTCTTGGGGTCAGTGTGAATCCTTTTTTCACTTACCACGTAGCCCACGTATCCGAGTTCCGTCTTAAAAAATTCGCAATTCTCTGAAATTATTTTGAAGTTGGCACGTTGTAGCCTCAACATTACCTCTATCAAGTTGCGAAGGTGTTCCTCCAAGGTGGATCATATGACGATTATGTCGTCGAGGTATGCGAAAGCGTAGGGTTCCATCTCCGGTCCAATAACCTGTTCCAGCGCTCGTTGCAACGTTGCAGGTGCGGAGTGTAGGCCGAAAGGCATAACGCACCACTGGAATAATTCGAGTCCTGGTACCGTGAAAGCTGTGTAGGGACGGCTTTGGGACTCCAGTGGTATTTGCCAGTAGCCGTTTTTCAAATCCAAGCTACTAATGTATTCCGCTCGTCGTAGTTTGTCCAGCATGTGTTGTATCCTGGGTAAGGGATACGCGTCGGGTACGGATCGGGCGTTGAGCTGCCGATAATCCACGCATAACCTCCACTTAACATTCTTCTTTTTGCTAGTACAATTGGTGCACTATGTGGGCTACAGGATAGCTCGATGCATCCCTTCTGAAGTAGTTCATTAATCTCTTCGTTGATGTCTAGAATTCTTGGAGCTCTTTTGCCAGGAAACTACGTACTCGTTCCGCCTAATCCTCGTTGTAGGCGCCGTTGATCCTGTTGATCCTCTCATCTTCGTTATTGCTGCCCTCAGCTGGTCGTGTTTGCTCCTCCGTGATCTGTGTCGGTTCGCCTTGTAATGTAATGTATGTTGTGTAACTGGCCTGGTTAGCGCGAGGTGGCCTCCTCCGCAGGATATGGTGGCTCCCATGCTCCCTAGTGTATCTAAGCCCAGTATGATGTCATCGATTTCCCCGGGCATAACGTATAAAACTGTGTGGTGTGACGCGTCTCCGAGGCGAACCTCAGTCCTTATGGCGTCGAAGAATGCGGTGCTAGTCCCGTTTGCCATCGTTATTTTGATGGCCACTCTCACCATCTCCCCACTCCCTGAGTTCACTACACGTTCTGCTAGGCTGCTCGAAACGAAACTTCTTGATGCCCCTGCCTCCGCTGATTCTGTACCTCTGTCACAAGGACGCGTGGATGTTGGCGTCACAGTTCGCGTTGGCGCGTACAGGCGAGCGTTACTCTTTCACAGTTTCGCTCATATCGTGGGGGGACCTTTACGCGTGATCTAAAGTAGTGTTTGGAGGTGGAACCTTCACGCCCACCAGTTTTAAACCACAACCCGCTCTATGAAGCTATTCTTGCTTGCCCTGGTGGGACCTAACGTAATCAAGAATCGCTTCGCTATTAGCTCTGGTCGCAACCACGACACCGTGCTGACTGACTCCTGTGCTGTTGTATCGCTCCTTCTATAGCCATTGTGTTTGATGTTGCTAGCTCAGATGTTTGTGTTGCCATGGTTACGGTGTAGCGTTCGCTCTTTGTGTTGCGCGACTTGTTGTATTGGCTGTGTTGCCAGAGCTTTTTGTGTTGATCGGTTGTGTTGCCGAGACTTGTTGTATCTCTCGTGCGCGCTTGGCTGTGTTGGTGTAATGGGTGACTGTGTCGTTGAGGCTTGTTGTGTTCGGTTGGGTATATTGGTTGCGTTGCTCGGATGTGTTGTTGAGTTTCCATTGGGCGTGGGTTGGTTTTGTGTGGGCCAAATAATCTTTGTCTTATTTGGTCCTCACAAGGCCCATTGTGGTACCACCAACACTAGGAAAGTCAGTTCGGTATTATCGGGATTCTCCACATAGCAGAATCCCTGGACTGACGTTCCTAAACCGACAGCGTTACTCCTCTTCGAACCATTTAGATGACTTGATGAAGGCCATCAGGTCCTTTATGTCCAGCTTCGTGACCTGGCGAAGGCTAACCAGGAAGGGAATACCCAAGAAGCGCATTCTCGCGCCACTTAAAGCCGGGCTGTTGCAGATGAGGTGATCCACCGTTTCCTCCTCCTCGTCATCCTTGCAACTCCTACAGCAACGTCGGTAGGGCACACCTAGTCTTTCTGCGTGCCTACCAATACGACAGTGCCCAGTTAATACGCCTATTAATATGGAGATTTCTCTCCTCCTTAGGGCATAAATTTGTCTTTATCTTTTATGATCCCATTTCGGCCAGCTTTCTTTGGATATCCGGCATCCTGGAGAATGCAGCCATCTTTCGTTGGCTTGGCGGAGTGTGTACTCTTTCAGCATAAGCTTGCATGTGGCAAACGGCATACCTAACCGCTCTTTATCCCGAAGAACCTGATTGGTCGTGCCCTGCCTCGCAAGTTCGTCTGCCCTACAATTTCCCTCAATGCCCCTATGTCCCGGGACCCATGTGAGGTTCACGCGGTTCTGTTGGGCCATTTCTTGTAGAGATCGACGACAGCTGAGCGATAGTTTAGAGTTGAACGAGTAAGAGCCAAGGGATTTGATGGCCGCTTGGCTGTCACTGAAAACAAAAATATCCTGTCTGATAGTGTGTTGGCCTATCCAAGCCGCGACGTCCATGATTGCTGAAACTTCAGCCTGGAAGACACTGCAGTGATCAGGTAGTCTGAAGGAGAGCTCAAGGTTCAGATCCTTTGAATAAACCCCCCTCAACTCTGCCGTCTAACTTCGAGCCATCAGTATAAATGGAAGTGCCGCTTTATTTTAAAATCGCTATCTCTGTTGTGGTCGCACAACGATCTGTGCTCAGCGGAAGAAAACTATAGGATCCCAAAATACTGGCGTGTGCAGTACTGCTTGCGCCCCAGCCGGACGTTTCCCTTAGACGCAGAGCCGATGCTGCTGCTACCCGGTGCCCTTCCAGATCGAGTGGCAAAATGCCAAGAATGGCCTGGTGTGCTTTATTGGGCGTTGTTCTTAACGCACCGCTTATACAGATAATGCAAGATCTGTGTACTTTACCCAACAGATTAAGGTTTATTGCCTTGCTCAGCGCAGGCCACCATACCACAACTCCATAGAGCATGATTGGTCGAATGATTGCAGTGTAGATCCATTTGCATATTTTAGGGCTGAGCCCACATTTTTTCCAATGGCTCTTTTGCACGTGTAGAGTGCAATACACGCTTTCTTCTGCCGCTGAAGTACATTCTCCTTCCAGGTTAGTTTCCTATCCAGAACTGTGCCTAAGAACTTGGCGCACGTCATTCAGTTTTGGTAGTATTAACGGTGGTATCTTATAGCGGTTGGCGAAAAGGACGAGTTTTCCCGAGTTGATGCTCAGTCCGCAGCGCGAGCACCATGCGGAAACCTCTCGCAGTGCTACTTGTATCAAGTCGCACAGGTTTCTAGGAATTTGCCCCTATATACTATAGTTAAGTCGTCTGCATATGCCACTAACTAAGCTTTTAACCGCCCACCTAAACTTTTCCTCCGTGATGGGTATGTATACAGCCAGGTTTGTTGTAGGTGCTAAGGTTCCTCATGCAAGTTCCCTGGGAAGTGCGTATTCAAGAGCAGCTCTAGGGTTTCCCTTTCCGTGCTGGTCCAGGATCCGTCAGGTTTGCGCAAATAGCTTGTGGGTGTTTGAGTTTTTGAGAGCACTCGCCTAAGTCTCGTTGTATCGTCGACATTTTCGACCCCAGTGCAGAAATTTCTCCACGATACTCTCTTCGCCTGCCTCAGAGTTGTTTTGTAGGCCCTTGTGTCCTAAATGATTTGCGGAGCGAGTCCAGGTCGTAGGACCACCAATGCGGCCTATGTTTACCGCGGAGTTTTGGCACTAGGCAAGCCTGCTCTAGGGCATTCGAGAGCGCCGTTGTAAAGGCCTTTACCAGATCCTCCAACTCCCCTACTGATGAGAGGACGTGTGGGGCAGTGCTGGTAGGTCCCTAGATAGTATTTCATTGTGTAGCTGCCAGTTACTGTTGCGTGGGATGCGTTTCATAACCGGCTGCTCAACAGAAAAGTCTAGAACTATTTCTATGTACCGGTGGTCGGAGAATGAATGTTCATCGAGAACACGCCATTTTCTGGCCCACTCATAAGCGCCTTCGCTGCAAATAGTGAGATCTATGCCCTCCCTACGGGTTTTATTAATAAACGTAGGTTTGTTACCCACGTTGCAAACTACCAGGTTATTTGTTAACAAATAGTCAAACAACGACTCTCCTCTAGCCAGCGTTTGAATTGCTGACTGAAAATTAGCAAAAGCAATATAATATGACTATTGCATTGCAGTTGCACAGTCATTTGTTTTAGTAACGACCACGACTGTGGCTATGACTAAAACAATGACCGCAGTCAAATGAAAGTGAACAAGCAACCAACAGAAATGAACACAACTGCTGTGCTGGCGACTGCGAACGGCGCGCAAGCAAAAGTCGGTAGCCGAAGCTGTTTGCTCATAGTTAACTGTTAACTTGAGTTGTGGTTTATTTTGATGCGTAGTCAATGCATACTGAAAACTGTTGCTGCAAGCAGGAACGACTGGAATTGACTACTAACTACCTGCTATTGACTACGCAGTCTTAGAAATTTTTTGCTGAAATATGTATACATATGTACATTAGGGTGATGCAAAAAAAGTTCCAGGTCTTGCAAAAGCATGGGGTGTTCATTAAAAATTAATTTTTTTCTCAGCCGTACATGGGTCGATAGTATCCACTCGATACATATCAAACACGAAAAATATAATAAGGGCATATGCTTATGCAAGACCTGGAACTTTTTTTGCATCACCCTAATGTACATATGTATACATATTTCAGCAAAAAATTTCTAAGAATGCGTTGACCGCGTAGTCAATAGCAGCTAGTTAGTAGTCAATTCCAGTCGTTCCTGCTTGCAGCAACAGTTTTCAGTATGCATTGACTACGCATCAAAATAAAACCACAACTCAAGTTAACAGTTAACTATGAGCAAACAGCTTCGGCTTTTGACTTTAGCTTGCGCGCCGTTCGCAGTCGCCAGCAGAGCAGTTGTGTTCATTTCTGTTGGTTGCTTGTTCTCTTTCATTTGACTGCGAACGTTTTCGTAGTCACAGCTGAGCAGTTTCGAAGTCATTGAAAATAGTCAAGCAGTAACGAACACTGCCTCTAGCATTGATATCGGAGCTTCCCCACTGGATGTGATGAGGACGCTAATCAGTTCCGATAATAAGATGACCCATGGAAAAATTTGCCACCAGGTCGTTTACCTCCCTCTGTGGAGGAGGTTCTTCGGCGTCGTAGGGCGTATAGACCGACGCCATCGTCTGGCTGGTACTGTCGACTGTTATACTGGCAGCTGTATCGTCACTATAGTTGGGCAAGAGAAAGGCGTGCAGCTCAGACTTAAGCAAACATTTTGCTGCAAAATACATGCTCTTACCCTGCCCCCTCGCTGGCTCGGAGAAGCTTAAAATCCTTAGTCCCCAAACCGCAAATCCTTGAGCTGTTAACCCAGGGTCCTTGGAAGTGGACCACATCTACGTCGCCTTTAGAGAGACGACTGGTTGGTTTATCTGAATCACCACCAACATGAGAGCGCTCAGACTTCCCTGCCAACCCCGTATCGTCGAGTTTCACCTCGTCTGGAGGCTTATCTTTCAACGACGATTGCTCAGACCACGATTTGGCGTGGCAGAAACCCTACTAACTGTGGCAGTATCAACATTGGTGCGCTCAGGACTAGCTGCTATCACTGTGACGTTGAGGTCTTCCCCGTCCAGCCGGCTGTCTCCCATCTCCGAGCTGTTCACTACTCCTGCGCCATTTGACGTGGCAGATACCATACTTTCCGAGTCGGACATCTCCGACTCCTCTTCCTGCAGTGCGATGTCCGAGTCCTCCGGTGCAGCCAAAATAGCAGCGCGCTTTGCATCGGTATATGTGGATCACGATGTGACCCATGCCGTAGTGCACTCGTTCATTGCACCGTTTAAGGGACTCGAGTGCCTCCTTATTCAAGGTGAAGACCACTTGCATATAGGGCCCTACTGCATCCTCAACCAGATTGACACTCCAGTCCTGCTTCGGGAGAGACGGGTTCATGATCCGCAGCATCCTGAGAATTCTCTCAGGTTCAGCAGGGATGGCAGGAATCCATGCTCTTGCCCTTGGCCGAGCTAGAATGATTAACTACCACTCAAATCACCCATGGTCTCAGAAAAAGAATACGGCAGTGAACCTAATAAGAAAAATTCTCACACTTAAGCGGGCTACTCACATGCCAAGAAATGCCTCAAGAAAAAAACGAGCATATATTTCTTGTGCCTGGTCAAGAAATTTTGACGTTTGCCAAATTTTCCATTTTTTTGCAAATTACTCTTATAAAAATGTATAAAACATGTGTAGCGCAATATGTACTCACCTTTGCTGTGGATCTGCACGTTCGCCTCAAGAAATATATACGAGCTTATTTATTTCTTCAGGTAAACCGGCGTTGCCAACTATCGAAAAGTGCTGTATTTTTTCTTATGAACTGAGTATTAGCTCAAGAAAATTTGACGTGTGAAAACGTTTCTTGATCATTTCTTGAGCGTTTTTTATATGGAGTTTGACATTTCTTGCCAGGTGAGTAGCCCGCTTTAGTGAACAGGAGTTCAGAAATGTCAACATGCAGAAAATTAAAAATATACTTTATAAAAATGGGTACCCTAATGCTGTTAGAGAGATGCTGATAAAAACAGGAATAAACAAAATAAACCATCCGAATGTTAATACACAAACAAATAATGAACCAGAAAACAAAATATACGCGGGAGTCACATACATACCAGGTTTAACGGACAACAAAACTTTAAACAAAATCATAAACAACAACAATGTCAATTTTGCACACCGGCCACACTGTACACTCAACCAAATATTTACAAAAACAAAAGACAGAGTGGACAAAGAACAACAACACAACGTAATATACGAAATAAAATGCAATGGAAAGTTTGGAGACGACTGTAATAAGGTGTACGTGGGTACCGCTAAGGGTCAATTGGGCATAAGAATAAATGAGAACAAAGCGGACGCGCGAAAAAACAAAGGTACCACTGCACTTGCCCAACACCTCAGCGACAACAACCATACAGCTGATTTCACGAATGTCAGAATAATGGATGTAGAAAAACGAACGAGAACAAAATTGACACTCGAAAGCTTGACAGCTTACCTGACAGCCATAACAAAACAAACAAGTGGACGGAAGGGTTGCTAGTATTTGTTATATGTTGAAAAAATATGTTTGGTTTTGTAAAATGTTTATGTAATGTTTTAATCTAATTGTTGTATGTAAATTAAGTGAAATATTTGTTTAAATACGTTAATTCACTTATTGTTATATGTTTTTTTGTAAAATAAAGGCAGTCTCCCTGAAGAAGATGCAAAATGCATCGAAACTGGTAGGAGGAAAAAGGAAAATAACAAACATTTTTCGCTTTTAATCAGCGGCCAAAAAAGCTCCATAGGAATAGGATAATTTAAACATTGGCCCTAACAACAATTATCATACAAAAAATAACAATTGTTATAAAAAGAGCTTTCGAATTTTTCCAAGCGTACCAACACATAACTATTGTCACAATTATAACAATAGTCATTGAGGGGAATTTTGTTATGCTTCAAGAATAGGGCTGTTCATTTTTGAAACAATTGAGTGGCTACTCAAAACAGTGAAGACGTCAGGGCCAGCTAAAATTGATAAAGAAGGATAAAAGTTATGTATTTTCAGTAAAAGGTTTTTAATACCAGGTACTCGCTATATGATTTATTATTTACTTTTGAACAAACTACTCCCTTTACCTTTAAAACGGCATATTGAATGTAAGGATTTCTCTGATAGAAACATTTTTACAGCAATAATCTTACCCTATTAGGAAATTATAAATATCATATTCAAGAATTTGCTTTGCATAAGAAGATATATGATCAAATTTCCTTAAACTTAGGGCCTACAAAAAAGCTCTGAGGCAGGCGAAGAGAGTATCGTGGAGAAATTTCCGCACTGGGGTCGAAAATGCCGACGATACAGCGAGACTTAGACGAGAGCTCTCAAAAACTCAAACAGCCACAAGCTATTTGCGCAAACCTGACGGTTTTTGGAACAGCACGGAGGGGGACACCCTAGAGCTGCTCTTGAATACGCATTTCCCAGGGAACTTGCATGAGGAACTCTTAGCACCTACTGCAAACCTGGCTGTAAACATACCCATCACGGAGGAAAAGGTTATGTGGGCAGTTAAAGGTTCGAACCGTTCAAGGCTGCCGGGCCAGACGGGATTATTCTCGGACAACTCATAAACACGTTGGAGACATCAGCCAAATGGCTGGTATTTCTCTATACAGCCTGCCTGGCTCTAACCTACATTCCGTGCTCTTGGAGAAGTGCCACGGTAGTGTTTATTCCTAAGGCGGAGAAGGCGTCTCATTACGAGGCCAAGGACTGCAGGTCGATCAGTCTCTCGTCCTTTGTACTCAAAACCCTCGAGAGGATAATAAATGACTACCTCTCCACTACTATTGATATCAACCTTATCTCTAGCTATCAGCATGCATACACCAAAGGGAAATCTACAGAAACTGCGCTTCACAGCCTAGTTTCTGTCATTGAAAAATCGCTGTATGAAAAGGAGTACTGTCTTGTGACCTTCTTAGACATTGAAGGAGCCTTCAACAACATAAGCCCTGATGCTATAAACACCGCTTTAATAAGTCTGGACATAAGCAGGTCTCTTATTGGACTTATTGATCAACTACTAAGGGGTAGAAGAATAGTTACATCACTGGGCCCGGTTGATTTATCACGCTATGTCACAAGGGGAACGCCTAAGGGTGGTGTTCTCTCCCCGCTTCTATGGAACCTCTCTGTCAACTCGCTGCTGCGCGACACAAGCTGGGGCGGGAATGTAGTGGCATATGCAGACGATTTTGCTATTGTATATAGGGGCAAATTCCCACAAACCCTGTGCGACTTGATGCAAGTAGCAGTGGGAGACATTTCCTCATGGTGCTCACACTGCGGACTGAGCATCAACCCGGAAAAGTAGAACTGGTCCTTTTCACCAACCGCCATAAGATACCACCGTTAATACTACCAAAACTGGATGGCGTGCGCCTGACAAAGCCAAGTTCCTAGCCGCATTTCTGGATAGGAAACTAACCTGGAAGGAGAATGTTCTTCAGCGCCAGAGGAAAGCGCGTATTGCACTCTACACGTGCAAAAGAGCCATTGGAAAAAAATGGGGGCTCAGCCCTAAAATATGCAAATGGATCTACACTGAAATCATTAGACCAATCATGCTCTATGTAGTTGTGATATGGTGGCCTTCGCTGAGCAAGGCAATAAACCTTAATCTGTTAGGTAAAGTACACAGATCTTGCATTATCTGTATAAGCGGTGCCCTAAGAACAACGCCCAACGAAGCCCCCAGGCCATTCTTGGCATTTTGGAAGGGCACCGGGTAGCAGCAGCATCGGCTCTGCGTCTAACTGAAACGTCCGGCTGGGGCGCAAGCACTACTGGACACGGCAGTATTTAGGGATCCTACAGCTTTCTTCCACTGAGCACAGATCGTTATGCGACCACAACAGTCGGAGATGGCGGTTTTAAAATAAACATTCCCAGTAGGGAAGAATGGGAGAGGAGGGATCGGGGTCCCGCCACTCATGGCGGCACTTCCATTTCATTTCATTTCATTTCATTTCATTTATTCAAAGGATCTGAACCTTGAGCTCTCCTTCAGACTACCTGATCACTGTAGTGTCATCCAGGATGAAGTTTCAGTTATCATGGACGCCGCGGCTTGGATAGGCCAACACACTATCGGACAAGATATTTTCATTCTTAGCGACAGCCAAGCGGCAATCAAATCCCTTTGCTCTTACTCGTTCAACTCTGAACTGACGCTCAGCTGTCGTCGATCCCTGCAAGAGATGGCCCAATAGAACCGCGTGAACCTCACATGGGTCCGGGACATAAGGACATTGAGGGAAATTGTAGGGCAGACGAACTCGCGAGGAAGGGCACGACCAAGCAGGTTCTTTGGGATAAAGATTGCTTTAGTATGCCGTTTGCCACATGCAAGCTAATGCTGAAAGAGTATACAGCCCGCCAAGCCAACGAAATTTGGCTGCAGTCTCCGGGTTGCCGTATATCCAAAGAAACCTGTCCAAAAAGGGTCATAAAAGATCAAGACACATTTATGCCCTAAGGAGAAGAGAAATCTCCATATTATAGGCGCATTAACTGGGCATGCCTTATTGGTAGGCACGCAGAGAGGCTAGGTGTGTCCTACCGACGATGCTGTATGAGTTGCAAATATGACGAGGAGGAGGAAATGGTGGAGCACCTCATCGGCAACTGGCGGCTTTAAGTGGCGCCGGAATGCGCTTTTTGGAGGCGCCCTTCCTGGTTAGCCTACGCCAGGTCACGGAGCTGGACACAAAGGACTTGATGTCCTTCTTCAAGTCATCTTAATGGTCCGAGGAGGAGTGACGGTGTCGGTTTAGGAGAGTCAGTCAGTGGGAAACTTCGGCACGATCGCAGAAGTACAGCGGCGATCTACGCATGCCAAAGATTCATTGACAGACGATATGCAGGTACTCAAGTAAACCATAAGCGACCTGGGGAAATCAAAGTAACTCATCACGGACAGCACCGCGGGCGTTCACGAACACCATCCCGCAACAACCAACAAGGTAGTCGCACGCGTTCAAAGAGCCAGGTAAATCAATTTCCCCATTGTTATTATCACCATCGATTCGGACCAACGGCTAGAAAATGTGTCAAGCCGTGCAGTTTCCAACAATCGGAAAACTAAATACCGCTACACCTTTGACGATTGGCGGTTTAATGGATGCGATTTAACCGTCTTGCCAGCTTCATACTTTCGTAAGAAACTTACACCATCTATATACGTCCTTTTTGCGGCAAACGGTTCTACCATTAAGACATATGGCAACAAAATCCTAACGTTGGATTTAGGTCTCCGTAGAAATTTTGACTGGGAGTGCATCGCAGCAGATGTCTCCAAACTAATATTAGGAGCCGTCTTCCGAAAAAGGTCGATTTATTCATCGACGTCAAGAACAAACTGCTCATCGACAAACAAACGTATTTGCAAGCACACTGCGTTTGCGAATTCGTTAATACGAACCAGTTTTTTCAATAAACTAAAACAGCGTATATCAAGAGCTAAAGAGCTACTGAACGAATTCAAAGAGTTAACCACGCCGACTTCTTACAGCTCCGCCAACTCATCTTAAACAACTGTTTAACCAGTATACTCGCGAGCGCGCCGTTTAAATCAAGAAAAGTTAGCCATTGCCAAGCAAGAATTTGCGTACATGCTAAAGCAAGGTATTTGCACAAGACCAAAAAGCGAGTGGGCCAGTCCTCTAAATATGGTGCCGGAAAGGCAGGGACTATACCGACCGTGTGGGATTATCGGCGTTTAAATGCTCAAACCGTACCCGTCGCTATCCAATCAAACACATACACGACTTTACGCAAGCGTTAAACGGTAAGTGCATATTCTCAACACTTGATTTGGAAAGAGCATATTTTAACATACCGAAAGAAAACCGCGATCATCACTCTTTTCGGACTCTTCGAGTTCAATGTTATGACCTATGGTTTATGCAATGCAGTGGAAGCTATTATAATTTTCCGCGGCCGAACAAAGCAGTTGATCTACGCCGATTCATCGCCATGTGTAATTTTTATAGACGCTTTCTTCCAAACTCAGGCACCATGCAGGGTAAACTACAGTTTCTGATTAAAGGTAAAACTAAAAATGACAAGACACCGATAACATGGATGAACGACGCGGTTAAGGCATTTAACGAGTGTAAAGACGCTTTAGCCAATGCAGTCTCCCTGGCACACCCCGTTCCAGACGCAAAACTAGTGTTACACGTTGACGTGAGTAATTTTTCAATAGGTGCAGCTATTCACCATATAAATCAAGGGCACCTCGAGGTGTGCGAGTCGTTCTGCGAAATCATTGGCTGCCTGTTGTGACTGCAGTTTTTCGACGTCCAGCTTTCCTTGCGTTTCTTGTGGCGCCTCTTTTGTTGTACTTAGAATCTTGGCTGCTACCAAGTAGTGATCGGAGTCGATGTTCGGGCCCCTCATCGTACGTACGTCCATAACGCTGGAAGCGTGCCGTCCGTCTATCACAAAGTGATCGTTCTGGTTGCGTGTTTTCCAATCTGGCGATAGCCATGTGGCTTGATGGATCTTTTTATGCTTGAACCTGGTGGTGGATACGACCATGTTTCGTGCACCGGCGAAGTCAATCAGTCTGAATCCATTTGGCGAAGTCTCATCATAGAGGCTGAACTTTCCGACAGTGGAGCCAAATACACCCTCTTTTTCCACCCTGGCGTTAAAGTCGCCAAGCATGACCGTCCATCGCATTTCTTGTAAAGCGGTGATGTCAGCTTTTGCCTTGCTGAGGATCTCAACTAGGCGGGCATCGTCACCTTCCCTAGTAAGGGTTCGGACATTCCAAGAGCATGCCCTGATTTCATTAATCATTATCTGAAGAAAGAGTTATCATATCCGAGGCTCGGTTGTTAGATCTCATTGGAATTTTTGTTTTATGTGGTGGGTCCCAAACCCTACGCACAACCCGTTTTCGGGGAGTTGGATTTAAGTTACACATTTATATAGCGAGCCGCTTTATCCAAGACAGATGCCCGCTTGCAGCCGCATCTCATGATGACAGACACCGCTGTTGGAGTCCCCTGACAAGCCCTTAAACAAATTATTGGAGTGGCCTTGTCAGGTTGTCGCCTTCTCACATTAGTTCACCACCGAGGGTGTGTTCAGTGGCTATCCAGAGGATCTGCTTGGACCGCACATAGAAGAATCGCTCTGGCCATTCCCAGTTGACTTCTACACACGATCCCATCCTCCATATACGCCTGAAATTAAACTTAATATTTCTACTACGGGAATCATTAACAAGAATATCAATATTAAAATCACCGCAGACAATGACGTGCTCATTTAACACTAAATTCTAATAACTGATATGAAATAATATGTTGAATATTTGATCTATTAGGGTTGTAAACACAGGCCACAAAACCCTTCGTCCGGGCGTCGCCTATTTCGTTTCATTTCATATTATTGAGCTAACGCAATGCATTCGCAAAGTATATGAACCGGCGTTTCATCGTCCAGTTCGCAGAACCGACAATTTGTTGTATCTGACAGATTCAGCTTCCTCAGGTGATAACGCAGACCGCAATGTCCCGTAAAATACCCAGTGAGGGTTCTTAGATCCACCCTCCTTAGATTAAGGAGCCTGGCTGATGCTCTATTTGAGGGTTCTATAAAGAGTTTGGCCTGCCTCTGCCCTAGGCTGCTAAGCCAATGCTGCCTAAACTGTTTATTTTCCCAGTTGCTTATGGTCTCCTTTACGTGGGCCTTCGTGAGGCCACAAAAGGGTTCCGGACCATAAAATGCTGTTAGAGCACCATGTTTTGCCAGGTGATCTGATTTTTCGTTGCCGTCATGCCCTGGGACCCAACCTAACAAAACTTTGGTTTTGCTCCCAGATCATTAAGGACTGCGACGCACTCTTCGAAAAGCTTCGAGGTTATAGTGTAAGACTGCAAGGCACGTAGGGCGGCCTGACTGTCCGACATAATGTAGATTCGCCTAGAGGATAGTCTTCTTCGGAGGTATTTTCTGCCACATAATTCTATTGCGTGGATTTCCGCTTGAAAGATAGTGGGGTAGTTACCCATCGGTACCGATTTTTTGTAATTTGGTCCATAGATACCAGCTCCCGTTTTACCATCTTCCAGCTTCGATCCATCCGTATACCAAATCTCTGAATCGGATTCAGCATAAGGATTCCCTGTGCACTCGATCTACGATCAAAACTTCAAAGTTTCGCATGATCCTGAGCGTAGGAGTTATTGCATCACTTACTTGCAATATAGGACTATTTATGAAATTCTTAACTATCTTCATATGTCCTGTCATATTTCCGATTTTTAGATCGAAAATGTTTTGAAGTCTTAATGCAGCAAGTGTGGCCTCCTTCTCTATCAGAATAGGGAAAGAAGGTATTCCCACAAGGGCACTTAAAGCATCAGCAAGGCACGTTCTCATTGCACCTGTTATACCGACGCAGACTAGCCGATGCAGCTTACTTAACTTAGTTGCCGCTGTTCTTTGAGCAGTCTTAGGCCACCAGACTAGAGAAGCGTATGTGACTATTGGCTTCACAGGCGAAAAAGGCCCTCGTTGCTTTATTTATGGTGGCCTCCCAATGAGCATTCCATGTGAGGGTTTTGTCCAATGTTACGCCTAGGTATTTCGCTTCCTTCGAAAAACCTATGCGGCTGCCTCCTAGGGACGGCTCTAACATAGAAAGCTTTCTTCGCCTCGTGAAAGGCACCAAGACTGTTTTATTTGGGTTGATAGATAATCCTTTGTTAGTTCACCATCTTTCAATGATGCGCAGGGCTTGTTGCATGCGATCGGATATTGTTTCTTCATGCATTCCTGTTACGCAGACTACTAAGTCATCCGCATATCCCTGTACGTCAAAGCCATTGCCCTTCAAAAGATGAAGAAGTTCGTCTATGACTAGGGTCCACAGTAGAGGAGAAAGTACACCTCCCTGAGGGCATCCTCTTGTAGCCACGACTGAGCCAGCACTCCCTCCTATCTCAAAGCTGATTTTTCTTTGCTTTAGCATGGACAGCACCCAGCGAGTAATCATTGGGCTTACGTCCTTGCTAATCATGGCTTCATCAATGGCCTGATACGTTGTATTATCGAAAGCGCCTGATATATCGATAAATGCATAGGACTATTTATGAAATTCTTAACTATCTTCATATGTCCTGTCATATTTCCGATTTTTAGATCGGAAATGTTTTGAAGTCTTAATGCAGCAAGTGTGGCCTCCTTCTCTATCAGAATAGGGAAAGAAGGTATTCCCACAAGGGCACTTAAAGCATCAGCAAGGCACGTTCTCATTGCACCTGTTATACCGACGCAGACTAGCCGATGCAGCTTACTTAACTTAGTTGCCGCTGTTCTTTGAGCAGTCTTAGGCCACCAGACTAGAGAAGCGTATGTGACTATTGGCTTCACAGGCGAAAAAGGCCCTCGTTGCTTTATTTATGGTGGCCTCCCAATGAGCATTCCATGTGAGGGTTTTGTCCAATGTTACGCCTAGGTATTTCGCTTCCGTCGAAAAACCTATGCGGCTGCCTCCTAGGGACGGCTCTAACATAGAAAGCTTTCTTCGCCTCGTGAAAGGCACCAAGACTGTTTTATTTGGGTTGATAGATAATCCTTTGTTAGTTCACCATCTTTCAATGATGCGCAGGGCTTGTTGCATGCGATCGGATATTGTTTCTTCATGCATTCCTGTTACGCAGACTACTAAGTCATCCGCATATCCCTGTACGTCAAAGCCATTGCCCTTCAAAAGATGAAGAAGTTCGTCTATGACTAGGGTCCACAGTAGAGGAGAAAGTACACCTCCCTGAGGGCATCCTCTTGTAGCCACGATTGAGCCAGCACTCCCTATGTTTTTAGACTCTATGGCCTTTTCAATTTTTTCCGTAAGGCAATGGATAGCAGTCTCTGTAGATTTTCCGGGTTGGTACGCGAATTGGGTTTTACATAGAGGAAGTTTCTTTAAGTTCTCTTCTCTAATGTGCTGATCCAAAATTTTCTCCATTCCTTTTAGTAGAAAGGAACTGAGACTTATTGGTCGATATAACGATGGCAGTTTTTGCGGTTTCCCTGGTTTCGGTATAAAAACAACCTTAACGTCTGTCCACTTGTTAGGAATATATCCTAGCAGCAGGGATGCTCTATATAAATTTGATAGGACTGGTGCTGTATAGTTAATTCCTTGCTGTAATAGACAAGGATAGACCCCATCCGGTCCTGGGGATTTGAAAGGACTGAAAGTCGATAAAGCCCATTGGACATTTTTGACATTGGTTAGCTTTGCTGCCAGGCTCTTTTCTCTTCCACTAATAGTTGGAGAATCATCTACTATAGGATGTGAGTGTTGATAGCCTGGTGTACAGTCCGGAAAGTGAGTAGCAAGCAAGAGTTTGCATGTGTCTTCCGGTTGCTTGGTGTAGCTCCCATCTGAGTTCTTTAAAGTACCAATGACGTTGCTATGGCCTCTGGCAATGGCTTTTTGGTGCCGCACTGCCGTAGGGAGATCTTTAATATTTTCGCAGTGTTCTTTCCAGGTTGCCCTCTTAGATTTTCTAAGTTCTCTATTAAAAGAAGTTAGAGCATTTCTATAGGAGACCCAGTCTCCAGCGTCTATAGCTGCATTAAACAGCCTTCTGCCTTGACATCTTAATTGTGCAAGCTTTTGTTCCACCAAGGAACATCACGTTGTATACGTTTTTTAGCCTGGGGACAACTCTCATTAAAAGCCGTTATAATATCTGACTGAAATTGTTCAGCTTCTGCCTCAATCTCACGCACCGTAGTTATCAGTTTTTGTAAGCAATTGCCGCTTTCTTCCATGGTGAAGCGAAATAGTTCCCATTTCGTCTTCCTTGGATTTCTGAAAGCGGACTCATGCTCAGAGAAGTGACCCATGTCGAACACAATATGTTTGTGGTCCGACATTGATTCCTCCCCCGAGACGTGCCAATTTGTGACAGCGAAGGCCATGTTTTGGCTACATAGAGTAAGGTCAAGAACCTCCCCTCTAATAGCATTAACAAAAGTCGGTTCATTTCCACGATTTATGACACTGATGTTATGACTACTAATAAACTCCAGGAGGTGCTCACCCCTGTTATTTATGTTCGTACTACCCCAAGCTGTATGGTGGGAGTTTGCGTCACAGCAGAGGACCCATGGGATACCCTTCTGTTGGCAATACTCAATGAGAGATTTGGATTCAGCAGTTGGGGCTGTTTGCTCCTCACCCGGAAAGTAAGCTGATGCCAAAATGGCCTCTTTTTCACCGTCATAAACTGTAGAAGCAGAACAAAATCCAGTTTCTTGTTTAGAAGCATCGCCGCCCTGGGACGGGAACCGGTGTCATATATTAATTTACCATCAGTACCGCTTAATCCTTTAACAGAACCATGTAAATCCATGATTCTTGTATAAAGGCCACTCCCAGACCTTCTCTGCTGAATCTTCTGCTAAGAACATCCGAAGCTGCCTTGGCATGGTGAAGATTCACCTGGAGGCATTTTAGACGCTTCGAACTGCAAGAGATTGCTGGGAGGGCTGACATTATAAAGATTTTTTGCGGGCCCTATCCGCCACCGATGACTTTAGGTTGCCGCTGAGCAAAGCATCCCCATTAGATGCCTGACTTTCGCAAGTATTTTTTTCGACTCCGGGTCTAGAGTTCTCACTAAGTAATTGATTTGTTTGCCTGTTATGAGAGGGCGGTGGATAATTGTCGTGGTCGATAATTGTAGCTTCTGCTGTGGACTCCAGCTTAAGCTTAGTTTGTACATCCTCCAAGCCTTGGGTCACCTTTGCCGGTTTTGAGCTGCAGGCTGTTTGTTCTACAGCCTTCTTTTCTATCGCAACATTTTCATCAGTGCCGCTGGCTTCATGAGCTACCCGGGGCAGAGACGGTTTGGTTTTAAGCCGCAGTTTCACTTTGGCATACGCCAAACTGATTGTATTATTATGGTGACGGATTGTTTCAGCTCACACCGGATCTAGAGCTATTTTAATTTCCGCCACTTTGCCCCTTCTTGTCCGATTGAGGATTCTCCAGTATCTGGTGTCTAGGGCCGGGTTTTGAACAGAAATAACTCTGAGGATATGCTCGTTTGGGAGTGTAATGGAGTGTGGTTGCTAAGTGACCTTGCTCAATCCCGACTATTGCGTCCTCGTTCGTGCACTCTGAGAGGGAGCCCCGGTGGGGCCACTCTGACATACTTGGTTTAAGGGCTCACCGAGGTTTTTGCGTAGCGTCTGTTCACCATGAGGTGCGGCTGCAAGCGGGCGTCTGTCTTGAAGTAAGCGGCCTGCTATATAAATGTGTAAATATTTTCCAAAAAACTCGAAACGGGTTGTGCACTGGGTTTCGGACCCGCCACGTAAAAAACTTAATTCCAATGAAAACAAAATCAAAGCCTTGGATGAGAACCCCCTTTAATGTTGACGACCCGGCAAAACGAATAAGGCATAATGATTTGGATATTAGGGCATGTACCAGGAATATCCGGACCCTTTCAAGGGACGGTGCCGCTGCCCGACTGGTTGATGTCCTCGTAGGCGCAAAGGCCGACATCACCGCCCTGCAGGAAATGCGATGGACGTGGCAAGGAAAGACGACCATTGGTCCTTGTGACGTATACTACAGTGGCCAGACACGCGGCAAGCGCGTGGTGTAGGATTCGTGGTGGGAAAGAGACTTCGCCGCCAAGTATTAGCGTTAACTCCTGTGGACGAGCGTCTCGCTGCGATCCGCATCAAGGCGAGGTTTTTCAGCATAACATTTATCTGCGCCTATGCGCCGGCTGAGGAGACGGACGACGCAGAGAAGGACTCCTTCTACGATAAACTTGAACAGACTTATGATCGCTGCCCCCAGCATGATATCAAAATCGTGCTCGGCGACTTTAATGCCAAGGTGGGCAAGGAAGGAATCTTTGGTCCTACAGTTGGAAAATTCAGTCTTCACGATATAACATCCCCCAACGGCACTAGGTTGATTGACTTCGCCGCTGCTCGCAATATGGTCATCAGTAGTACCAGGTTCCAGCATAAGCGAATACACCAAGCCACATGGCTGTCCCCTGATCAAAGAACTAGAAACCAGATTGATCATGTCTTGATTGACGGCAGACTTAGCTCCACCGTTCTGGACGTGCGTACACTGCGTGGTCCCAATATTGACTCTGACCATTATCTTGTCGCAGCCAAGATACGCACACGCCTCTGTGCAACGAAGAAAGTGCCCACAGTAACGGAAGGAAAGTTTGACGTCGAGAAGCTGCGCATGACACAGACAGCTGATAATTTCACAACTCGACTCTCACACCTGCTAGCAGAGGGCAATCCCCGACCTAACGATGTAACCGAGCAATGGAAGCATATCTCTCACTCATTGCGTACCGCCGCTGAGGCCACTATAGGGTTCCAGCGAGCCCGCAAGAACAACTGGTACGATGAGGAATGCAAAACTTCCTCGAAAAAAAAGGACGCTGCCTACAAGGAGACGTTGCGAACGGGCGCAACCCGCAGTGTATGGCAACAATATCGTGAGGCAAAGAAGGAAGAGAGACGCCTTTTCAGAAAAAAGAAAAGTGAGGCCGAAAGGCGTGAGTGTGAGGAGCTTGAGATGCTGGCTGACAGGAATGATGCCCGAAAATTCTATGAAAAGATCCAGGATGACGGAAGGTTTTAAGACCGGGCCAAGCTCCTGTAAGGAGAATAATGGCGACCTGGTAACCGACGTACAAAGTGTACTTAAATTATGGAGGGAGCACTTCTCCACACTGCTAAATTGCGAGGGAGACGTCGAACCCGATACCCCAATCCCTGATGATGGAAAAGTCGTCCCACCACCTGACTATGATGAAGTGAGGATAGCTATATCCCGGCTCAAAAACAACAAAGCGCCTGGAAAAGACGGACTACCCGCCGAGCTGTTCAAACACGGAGGCGAAGAGCTGGTAAAAAGCATGCATCAGCTCTTATGCAGAATATGGTCAGACGAATGCATACCTCCGGATTGGAATTTAAGTGTGCTTTGCCCAATCCACAAGAAAGGCGATCCCGCTAACCGCACCAACTACCGCGGAATTAGTCTTCTTAATATTGCATAAAAGGTTCTTTCTAGCGTGTTGTGTGAAAGGCTGAAGCCCATCGTAGACAAACTGATTGGACCTTATCAGTGTGGCTTTAGACCTGGTAAGTCTACCATCGACCAGATTTTCACGATACCCCAAATCCTGGAGAAGACCCATGATAAAAGAATCGACACACACCATCTCTTTGTCGATTTCAAAGCCGCTTTTGACAACGTAAAAAGGAGTTGCCTGTATGCCGCCATGTCTGAATTTGACTTCCCTGCAAAGCTTATACGGCTTTGCCAAATGACGTTGAGCAATACCAACAGCTCCGTCAGAATCGGGAAGGACCTCTCTGAGCCATTTGAAACCAAACGAGGCTTCAGACAGAGCGACTCCCTTTCGTGCGATTTCTTCAATCTGATGCTGGAGAAGATAATTCGAGCAGCAGAGCTAAACCGCAATGGTACAATCTTTTACAAGAGCGTGCAATTGCTGGCGTATGCCGATGATATTGATATCATTGGTCTTAACAACCGCGCCGTAAGCGCTGCCTTCTCTGGACTGGATAAGGAAGCGAAAAAAGTGGGTCTTGCCGTGAACGAGGCCAAGACGAAGTATTTGCTGTCATCAAAGAAAGAATCGGCGCACCTGCGCCTTGGCAGCCATGTCACTGTTGATAGTTTCAAATTTGAAACTGTGAGGGACTTCATCTATTTGGGAACCAGTATAAGTCTCTCATCATACCTGTCCTGATGTATGGCTCAGATTCATGGACAATGTCAAGAGAAGATGAGATGGCCCTTGGAGTATTTGAGAGAAAAGTTCTCCGGAAGATTTATGGTCCTTCCCGTGATGCCAACAGCGAGTAACGAAGGAAATTTAACGATGAGCTGTACGAGCTTTACGCAGACTTGACCATAGTCCAGCGATTTAAAGCCCAAAGGCTCCGCTGGCTGGGTCATGTTATGCGAATGGACAAATAAGCTCCAGCACAGAAGGTTTTCCTATCGTCGCCTGAATTCGGCAGCAGAGGAAGGGGGGGGGGGGCCTCGACTGAGATGGAAACAACAGGTGGAGGATGACTTGAACTCCCTTGGGGTTTCCAATTGGCGTCAGTTATCGCTAAAAAGAAATGACTGGCGTGCTTTGATATGCAACGGCCAAAATCGCTTAGGCGGTTAAGCGCCAATAAATGATGATGATATGCTCGTTTGAGGGGCAATCGTCCTCTTTAAAATACCCGACAAAATAATGCGACGGGGTACTTCCGCATCCGAGACTACCTTCAGTTTCGCCCCCTCCCAAGGAACTAGTTTTGGGAGGATGTCTTTTAACCACTCTGCAGTGTTAGAATCATCGCAGACATTTGAAAGCCATCCTTGGCGAATCTCGCAGCCCGTGAAGCGGGGACTAATAGTGCCAACTTGAAGTTTAAACACTTCATTCAAAATGGCCCTCCTTATGATCTTCAGTTGTTCAGAAGACCAGATGGTACTAGGATAATCCTGTGGGATTATGCGCAGCTTAATAGTAGTCAGGGCATCTCTAAAAGATCCCGATGACACAGCGTCAGATTGAGCCGCGGTTACTAAGGCACTGTCTGCCTCTCCATCAAGAGGAGGCATCTGCCTTGTCCTCTTTTGGAAATTTGGTGGGGTCATACTATTGGAACGCCCCCTTTTATTGGTCACCTCCCTTTGTGCCGGCCCTTGGGGCTGTTTGGCAATTTCTAAGGCATTTTCGTATCTGGCACCCTTAGCCAGGAGTTTCTTAAGACGCTTACGAGCGGCAGCATTCAAATGATTACGTTTTCCAACATTTTCAGTATCATGGGGGGCCTATTCAGCCCCACCATGCCTGCGGTTTCAGCTTTTGATTCGGTATCAACCGAAAGGCCAGATCTGGCCTGATCACTTGAAAGCAATTCAACTTTATCATGATCTAAAGTATGGTTTTTCTCATTTAATCGGTACATATAATTCCCACGAGTGTAGGGGAAAGAAGGTCAGCTGAGACATAGCCCCCGATATCCCAGTAAGACTAATTACAACCAGAGGGCGCCAGGTATCTGGAGGCCACCGTTATAACACACACTAACGTACGGATCACACTCGGAATTACGGGTTTTATTGAGTGGTCCTCTCTTTGGATTTTAGTCGCCTTTTACGACAGGCATACCTACCGCTGGCATATTCTAGAACCCCAACCCGCAGGGTATATATATAGATATAAGAAAAAGGAAAGATATTTTTCATGTTAAGCTTAACATAGTGACAAATATCATATCTATCAAAAATATAAAAACATTAGTGCATTAGTGCAGTGGGGCGACTGCTAAATATTGAGAAAAAGATATAATTTTTAAAAACCTGCTTATGATGTTTAGCCTTATTATAGGATGAGTAAAGAAAGAATGGTGCATGTACATAAAGTAAAGTAAAGAAAATTATATATTACTATTATTACATTTATTACTTATTGTTATTTTTTGTTTATTATTGGCTCATTCCATTTTAAGACAGCCGGTCCGCGCGGGACATGATTTTTGATTTCGATGAAATTTTTATATGTTTTTCTTTGGTCAAAATAAAGAAACGCGTCTCTTTTTTTTCCTGAAAACATGAATATTTTTTTCACCCATTTTTTCAACTCGCAATAACTTTGTCAAAAATGAACCGATGCTCCTAATTTTTTCTTTAAAATGTTCTTTATTACTATTACTTTTATATAAATTTATAAAAAATATTATATAGTTTACAAATTTATTTTTATTTCAGTATTTAGTAAAAATTTATGACTTTTTTGCAAAAATTAATATCTTAAAAAAGGTTATTTTTTTGTTTTGAAATTTTTTCTATATTGAGCCAACAGTTCATATTTGAATATTAAACATTTTTCCCCCCATATATTGATGCAATGCATATTATCTTTGTCAAAAATTAACCGATTCTCATGATTTTTTCTTTGAAATGTTCGTTTTTACTTTTACTTGAATAGAAATTGATAAACAATAGCTTATAGTTAAAAAAAGACAATTTTTTTTAGTATTTAGTAAAAATTTATGACTTTTTAAAAAAATTAATATCTCGGAAACTGTAATTTTTTGTTTGTTTAAACTTTTTCTATATTGAGTGAACAGCTTATATTTCAACTTGGCTAAATATCTACTGGGCAAAATTCGTTGTTTTCGAGATACGCATTTTTGAGTATTAAACTTTTTTCCATATACTTTGCATCAATATATGGGGGGAAAAATGTTAAATATTCAAAAATTCATATCTCGAAAACAACGAATTTTGGCTAGTTGATATTTAGCCAAGTTGAAATATAAACTGTTCACTCAATATAGAAAAAGTTTAAACAAACAAAAAATTACAGTTTCCGAGATATTAATTTTTGAAAAAAGTCATAAATTTTTACTTAATACTAAAAAAAATTGTCTTTTTTTTAACTATATGCTATTGTTTATGAATTTCTATTCAAGTAAAAGTAAAAACGAACATTTCAAAGAAAAAATCATGAGAATCGGTTAATTTTTGACAAAAATTGTCTTTTTTAACTATATGCTATTTTTTATGAATTTCTATTCAAGTAAAAGTAAAAACGAACATTTCAAAGAAAAAATCATGAGAATCGGTTAATTTTTGACAAAGATAATAAGCATTGCATCAATATATGGGGGGGAAAAATGTTTAATATTCAAAAATTCATATCTCGAAAACAACTAATTTTGGCTGATAGGCGTTTAGTCAAGTTGAAATATGAAATGTTGTCTCAATATAGAAAAAATTTCAAAACAAAAAAATAACCTTTTTTGAGATATTAATTTTTGAAAAAAGTCATAAATTTTGATTAAATACTGAAAAAAGATAAATTTAAATAAATAAAATAAACAAATTTATATAAAAGTAATAGTAATGAGAAACATTTAAAAAAAAAAATCGGTTAATTTTTGACAAAGTTATTGCGAGTTGAAAAAATGGGCGAAAAAAATGTTCATTGCATTTTAACGATTTCAACGGCCGATTAATCCGAAAAAAATTTTTTTCAGGAAAAAAAGACTCGTGTTTCTTTATTTTGACCAAAGGACAACATATTAAAATTTCATCGAAATCAAAAATCATGTCCCGCGCGGACCGCGGAAAGGATTTCACACATTTTGTAAATTGTAGAATATTCCTCATAGCACGAATTTCGGAGGGTAGTATGTTGAACAGTTTCCTGGACACAATTGTATAGAACTTGGTTGAATGTGTGGTTCTGAAAGAAGGTACCATAACTGTAGGATGAGTGTTTATCCTAAGGTTATAAGTATCCGACCTCATACTATGCAGATAACCACACCTAATGAAAAAGATTTTTAAAACTTTAAAATAATAAAGGTCTCTTACTGGAAGAATCTCTAGACCTATAAAAAGCTCTCTTGAGGGATGCAATCGCTTTACGTTACATATTTTGCGAACAACATGTTTTTGTAAAACTAGGATAGACTGAATTTTGTTGAAGGATGTTCCACCCCAACAGCTGATACCATTTAACAATTTGGAGTGAAAAAGCGCGTAATAAACTGTTTTAAGGGTATAGTTAAAGCAGCAAGCTCTTTGGCGGGATATGTGGACGCCCCAGCTCATATTTTGATCTACAGTTACACCTAGATACCGAAAGTCGTCAACCACTTAAATTACAAAGCATTCGTTATTGCAACTAGCGAGTGGATTAAAAATACCATACTGAGCCATGTGGCACAAATTATCGTGGAGAGCAAGACACGCGCAACTCGAGGTGTGGAAAACAATGTCTACGTCTGGTCTTATTTTTGCATTCAAACTAAAAAACATTAGCTTGGTTTTATTGCTAACAATGAACTTGTGTTTAGCGAACCACGTTCTTAAAATATGTACATCATGATTTATGCTAATTATCATGTCAAACGTATTTGATGAGCCATAAGCAAATGCAGTGACCTTTCCCAAAAATGGCATCTCGAAAATGGAATTTACATAAACCAGAAATAAAATAGGACCGAGGACAGAGCCTTGTGGAACGCCAACTTTAATTGGTTGAGAGCTACTGAGGGTTCCGCAAACTCCCAGTTAGATACGATTTAAGACATTCATGTATAAATCCTCGAAAGCCAGCATGATATAATTTATTAAGTAAAATTACATGATCCACAGTATCAAAAGCCTTAGTGATGTCAACAAAAAGGCTCCCGCAATTTTTTTACTGTCCAACTCGTGGTAAATATAAGTACAAAAACCTAATAGAGCATCCTCGGTCGACCGGTTTGCTCTAAATCCGAATTGCCTTGGGCTGAAGAAGCTCTTGCTTTCAATAAATAGTAAAATACGGGTTTTAAAACCTTAGAGATGGAAGGTACTAAAGAAATCGGTCTGTATATATTTTTATCTTCCCTGCTACCCTTTTTGAGCAGAGGAATTATAATTGCTCATTTCAGGTCTTCTGGAAAAGTTCCTGAGTAAACACTAGCATTAAAGAGATGTTTCAGAATGTCTAGAGCTACATTTTTAAGGATTTGGTTGGAGATACCATCATAGCCACAAGAACCGGAGTTGTTAAGTTGTTTTATTATTGTTAGGATCTCAGAGCCCGAGACAAAAAACAAAAAACTATTATCTGAACTAGTTCCTTCACTACTCGACATCACACAATTGCAGGAAGAAGCATTATATTCACCGACAGAAACAAAAAATTCATTAAAGATATTGAATACAGCAAAGGTATCGTCAATTACGTTGCCATGATCACTTAGGGTAATAGCCTTCTCGCTACCGATGCCGTTAGAATTGATAATACTATTAACAATCTCCCATTCCTTCTTGGTGTTGCCGCTACATTCTAATAGTCTAGTACGATAATAAGTGTCTCGCTGCGATTTAATATTCTTTTGTAATTGCTTACACAACTTTTTATACCTGGAATGGAGCTGTTGATTATTGGGGTGTTTCCTACACTTTGCACCCAGTCTATTCTTTAGTTTTGTCTTATTGATAAGGTCAAAACTTATCCAAGGTTTAAGTTTAACTTTAGATTTTCGAGGAACGTGGGTAAAACTAGCGAACAGAATATGATTTTGTAGCAGATTTAAGAATATAGAGTATGCCTTAGAAATATCAGTCTCCGAATAAACATCAACCCAATACTCTTGACGTAATGTTTCACTCAGTAGGGAAAAATTAATTTTCGTTATTATTGATTTATCTTTCTTTTTTTCTTGAAAGGAACATCCTATCTTAAGACCAGTCATGGAGTGATCTGTAACATTCAGATCCAGATTAATACTAGTGAACGTGCACAAATTGGTGAAACGGCAAAAAATATGATCCAAGCAGGTGCCAGAAGAAATCCTTCTTGGTTCATTTAAATAAGAAATAAAACCGTTACTCGCCATTAATGCTAGATAGTTCTCAGAACTTGCATTTAACTGTAAAATATCTAAATTCAAATCACCTAGTATAACTGCAACACTCGATTTTTCTTTAAATAAAAGGTTTGAGAATTCCTCCAGAAAGGCCTGAACAGATTCAGAGTGAAACCTGTAAACGCAAATCAGAGCTAAAACCGTATTTCCATATTTTATTGAAATTTTTAAAATATCTGCACACTTTAGACTATCTACATATATCTAAAAAATTGGCAATCCAAGGAATTGCGTACAAATCCTACTCCACCTGCACAATATTCGTCATTATTGTTAGCAAAAAAATCATAATTAGGAATAGTGTAAAAATTCGTTTCATGGGAATATATCCATATTTCTGATACAAATATTATATCTGGGTAGACTACAAATGTTTCTAAGCTACACAGTAATAAGTCGAAATTCTGCAGTAGACTGCGAATATTTTGATGAGTAATATATAGAGCATTTTTATCAGAATTAAGCTGATCTACAGAATTTAAAGGACTGCTAATGATGAGGTTGGTGGTGCATATATCATTGAGTTCCATTGGTTTATTGATAATAAAATAATAAATAAATAAAACTAGTCTGGAATCCCAGGCAGGTCATCAAAGGAACGCACAAAAACAACGTTATCATTATCAACTTTCCTTAGCATAAAACTTGAGTTGTTAAACCATATATATTTATAGCCCTTTTCTTTTTTAATTTTGCTAACAGCAGCATATAAAGCTCTATTATAGTTTGTTAAACTATTATTTATGTAAATTTATTATTACTAGAGTTCGCCCAGTGGTTGAAATTCAACCACAAAACCTTATTTTATCTTCCTACCTTTTTGCTATTTCTTAAATTTTCCTTTCTTTTCCATATTTTGTATATTTTTGGTTTCTATACATTCCTATTCATTTTGCCTTTTCCTCCCTCTTTACACCATTCAGTAATATAGTTTCAATGTTGATAATTATTTATTCTTCTTAGGCCGTCTTCCTTTCCTTAGCATTCATTTGCTTTTATTTCCTTTCCTCTCCTTTTCTTTCCTTTTCTCTTCTTTCATTTCATTTTATTTCCCTTCTTTCTTTCTTTCTTTTCTGTTTTTTTCTTTTATTTTTCTTTCTTTTCGTTTCATTTATATTCTTACCTGATCCTTCTTTCCATTTCCATTACATTCCTTTTTCCTTTTATTTTCTTTTTCCTTTCCTTTCGTTTCCGTTGCTTTAGTTTCCTTTCATTTTATTCATTTTTTTTTTCATTTCATTTCTTTTCTTTTATTTTTTTCTTACCTATATTTTCTTTCACTTTTTTTCTTGAATTTCCCTTCCTGTCATTTCGTTTCCTTACCTTTCCTTTTCTTACCTTTCCTTTCCTACCGTCTCCTTATTTTCTTTTGTTCCTTTCCGCAACTCCTTTGCTTTTCTTTTTCTTTCATTCATTTCCATAATTTATTTTTTTTAGCTTTTCATTACCTTTCTTTCCTTTATTTTTCTTTCTTTTTATTTTCATTTATTTTCTTCCTCGCTACCTTTTCTTTCCCTTCTTTCCTTTCTTTTTTTTCTCCTTTTGCTTCTATTTTCCACTGCTTTACCTACATTACATTTCCTTTCTTCCCTTCCTTTTTTCTTTTCAATTCCTTTCCTTTCCCTTTGATTTTTCTGTCATATTTTCCGTTCGTTACCTTAACTTACCTTTATTTTCCTTATATCCATTCCTTTCCTTTCCTATTATTTTCTTAATTTAATACTTTTATTTATTTCATTTTGTTTCATTTCTATTTATTTTATATTATTCCCTTTCCTTTCATTTCCAACAAATTTTATGTTTTTACTTTAAATCACTTTTCTATTTCTGATTTTACTTTTTTTTTATATTTTATCAATTTTCCATTTTATTTTATTTCACTAAGTCTAGCCACGAAGGGCCTTGTGCATGATCTAGCTTATTTGTGCTGTTTTTTTTTTTTTTAATTTGCTTCTCTGAATCCCCACGCACAGATTTTGTTTTTGTAAACACTGTTTGTACCTAAGCTCAATAAAGTTGACGCGCTGGCTCATGTTATCTTATTGCTGCCAACAAAACAACTCACCCTACTGCAATGAATGCAAACACAACAATGCAAGTGGTCATACCTACATACATACACCCATAACAGCGGCTCTATAAAGCGAATGCGTGTATATCACATGTAGTGGTGTGATTTTCAAATCATATTATAATTATTTTTTTTTAATTTTTGGTTTGTTGTCGGCCACCCTGCTCGGCGAGACATATCGATACATACCAAATTTTATATACCTGAATTGTGGTTATTGCAAAAAAGGGAGGAACCAGTTATGTTTGCGCATTTATATATAATAGATTATTTTACTCTTTACTTCCATCGAAGCGAAGCGAACACAGAGCACTTTACGTGGTGAAGACGAAGAGCCATTGACTGTTTTTATGTATCGCCTCTCGATTTGGCCAGGCGACACAGATACACCCACCCCGCTCACAATTTGCTCAAGACATTCGTCAACTTTATCGTTGGTTAAGCTAGGCAAACCAACAATTTCAATGTCCCTCTCCAGGTATTTCTGCTCACTCCAATTCAGCTTATGTTCAATCTTAGCCACTCTCTTTTGTAGCGCATCATTCTCACCTTTTAAACTATTTATTGTTTCCAATGATATGATCTCTTTGTACAAGAGCTGAAGAGTTATTTCATTATCACTCTCCATGCTATTTACTGCATTTTCGTTTTCCGTGTCTTTGCTGCTCGATATTTTTTCAGCATTGATCTACACGGTGTTATTTTGTTTTTGTTGCAGATCAGATGGAAAACCGGTTTTGCCTGGTGTGTTTGGTTTACAGGTGAACATTAGTGGATTTTAGTTGTTGTTATAGAAGCTGAGTTGGCGGCAAAGCATCCCGATTTAAAGAGCTTCGGCGCGCAGATGTGCACAGATCGCACCGATACTTAGCATTCGAGGCTTTCATATAATCGATCTCCGCTGTAGTCATTTTGACACATATGCCGTGAAAAATACCATTACATACTACACAAACAACTTTCGTTGGATCAAATCGATCAACCTTTTCTGTTCATAAGACACAGTTCATAATTTTGTATTTTCAGTTATTGGCGGTAGATATGTATTTTAGCGATTTTTTAAAAGTTTAGATAAGTACTTGTTGACTCTTTTTTATAGTTTGAACTCTAATTGCATTTATATTTATTTTTTTTTGTTTTTGGGTTTGTTGTCAATTATTAAACGTGAAAACTCAGCGCGCACCCCACACAGCACAAGTAAACACGTCCGTTCTTCTTCGATTCAAATCAATTAATTATTTCAACAAACATACATTCAACCTCACTTGCATCCCCTGAACGATAGTCAATTTTTGTTTCTCAACAAAACATAATTATTCAGGGTGTAAGGTAGATCATCAATATTCGACCTGAACGAAGTCTCAGTAATGCAAATTAAATCAATATTTTGATCAGCAAATACATACGAAAGGTAATCTAATTTTTCAACCGTAAGACTACGACTATTTAAAAGACACAAATTAAATGTTGTATGCCTTTTGGTAATTTGTTTCAAAACACACCTAACGTGCCCACTGTCAGTACAATCATTGGTCACTCTATCCACAATCAAAGCAGACAAGCGGGGTACTTTCAGGGTAGCAGTACAGGTAAATATAAAGCTTAAGAGAGTTTAAAAACAAACTCGGAGAAATAAATAAAGCAAAGAATGAAATCATATAAAAAGAGAAAAAACTAAGATATAATAAAAATATGTAAATCATGTTTATAGACATATTTATGCTAGTATCGCTGTAGACTCGTTATTAGCGTTCTCTTTATCTTCAATTTTCTCAGCTTCGCCTTGTTGACAAACGCGCACATACACATTCCCACGCAATGAGAAAACAGATGTGAGACGCTTTTGTTTCTTTAACTGCAGCGCATGCTGTAAAACCTCGCGGTTGTTCTTCGTTAGACACTCATGGATAAATATTTTGCCACTTTCATTGCGCCCAAAATCATGAGGCCAATGACACCCTTTTATTTGTTTTACAAAAATTCGCAACTGCTCTTAGAAGGGAAGAGCGATCAGTGGGAGAATTTAGCTTCACAATGACAGGTGAGCTTTTTCGAATGCGAGAGGTATATCGGATTGATGGCACGCTCACCTGAACAGTCTCACATATGTTAGAAAAGAGTTCGGATAAGTTCTCATTTCGTGTTTGGGGGATTCCACTTATTAAAACATCAGACATTGACTTTCTCGAGATTTGGTTGCTTATTTCGATTAAGTCTCTACAATATGTCAAAATTTGGTCTATGAAACCCAGACTTAACCCAGCAAACCATAAGAGCTCTAAATGAGCGCATATGGGACTCTTTCCTCTGAGCGCTCACATTCATAATGAGTTCATAAAACAATCATAAACAGTCATAAAATGCTCGTATTTGAGTGGCTTTTCCTATGAAACTGGTCATTCATAAATGAGCTCTCAGTCTTATGCATAAAAGATTCTTTTTCGAACGTTTTTATGAGCTCTGAAAAGAGCGCATGAAAGAGTCTTTTTCGAATGATTTTTTGTACGAATTAGGAGCTTCCTTTTCTTCTTAATTTTTATTAATTTCTTTCCAATTTTAATTTTTCCTTTCCTTTCTCATGACTTCTCCCATTCCCTTTTCCTATCCCTTGCACCTTAAATTTTCCTTTTAAATATGTAGAAACAAATAGGTAAACATTCATTGCATATCTAACATTCAAATATTGTTCATCATTTATTTTCTTACAAAAACTTATTTCAAAAAGAAAAATCATAACGCACTTGAATCCAAATAATGAAAGTAAAAGGTATTTATAGGGGCACACTCTGAAAAACTAATAAAACAATCATATTTATGTATACGCTCATAAAAGCTCACATAACGATCATAATTATGGGCATGTTCTGAAAAAACTCATAAAAAGGCTCATATTAGAGCTCAGATTTAAGAGCGCTCCGAAGCTGGTTTGCTGGGAAGAAATGAACTAATTTATATTGTTTTTTTAATGTGAAAAAAACTTGTATTTATAGCATATTGATTTATTAGTTAGACGTTATAACAACCGGCCTAATGTGCAATGCCAAAATTCTGAAATAAGTACAAATGTATGGAACTAAGTCATATTTCATAATTATTATTTATATATAACTGATATGCAAAGCATATGCATTGCATTCTTTTTTTTTGTCATTTGTTACTTTTTTTGTTAAAACAATAAAACTGTGCTAAGACCGCTTGGTAAATTTTTGGTAACTTTTTCACAACACCTTGGTAATTTTTACGTTTATGCTTGTGGCAACTGTGATTATACCCTTAGTCCGTTTCAAAATTCCATATTGCATTCCTGCGAACAAGTATCAATTCACGGTATACATATATAAAGGTATAAGATTTAATGTAAGTTTTCATATTTATTTCAAATAAAACTTCAACATAGTTATGAAAGTACGCCTACTTACTTACTTAAAATAGTCTTTAACCTAGGCGAATACCTTCTGGGCCGAAGCGTCTTCGTTCATTCGCACCACGTGTCCTAACCAGCGAAGCCGCTGGGTTTTAAATCGCTGAACTATGTCGACGACTGCGTAAAGCTCATACAGCTCATCATTATATCTTCTTCGGTACTCGCCGTCGCCAACTTTTAGGGGCCATAAATATTTCGAGGAATTTTTCTCTCGAATACTCCCAAAGCCGCCTCGTCAAATGCTGTCAGTGTTCATGCTTCTGCATCATATAGCAAGACGGGTACTACAAGTGACTTATAGAGAGTTGTTTTTGTTCGACGAGAGAGAACTTTACTTCTCAATCGCCTACTCAGCCCAAAGTAGCATTTGTTTGCAAGAGTTATAATTCGATGGATTTCCAGGCTTACATTGTTGTTGGTATTAACGCTGCGTCCCTGGTATGCAAAGACCCTTACTATCTCGAAATTAATGTTGCCAACTGTGGCGTGGTAGCCAAGACGCGAATGGGCTCACTCTTTGCTTGCTGCCAGCAGGTAGATCGTTTTACCTTCGTTCACCACCAAACCTTTTTATTTCGCTACTTTTTCTAATGTTGACGCCAATGATGTCGATGTCGTCGGCATACGCCAACAGTTGTACGCTCTTGTAATATATTGTTCGGATCATAGCACCGCCCGGTACTACATCACGAGAGAAGCCTAACCTCTCTGGCGCGACGACAAATATCTTTCCCCTCCCAATCCAGGGTGTTATGCGACCACGTGCCCATTGGACGTTTGCAGCCGGGAGGCAAATCGTGGCTGTAATCGAACGGAGCCTCTATGATACCGGGCCGCCTCGGAGAGTAACTATGGCCTTACCGCGGTATGGGGCTCTGCCGCGGCGGACGACGCACTCCCCTTGCTCTTCCCTTGACCCTAATCTGGCCTTGCCCGGCGAGGGGTCGTACGAACAATATGAATCATAAAAATATTAAAACAACTAAAAGCAAAGATACGGCAACTACGTATACGCACAGCAAAGGAGGACAATGCTTTAGCAAGCGAGAACATAACGTCGGAGGACAACCTCCATTTCAATATCCGCCGAGAGGTCGACAGCGATGGCAACTACAGGTCTGGATAATAAGGGGGCAATCTCCAAATCAAGCACCGGTACAAACACATTGAAGCCAACAACGGTTGATGCTAAGCCCCCCATTAAGTGTCGGTACCGAAACCAATTCCTTAAATAAGGGAACGACCGCGATGGCAACTACGGGTCGAAATTCCTCCCAAAAGACATCTCCCAGTCGCTCTGAGTACTTGGACAAAAGAGCGGCCAGAGTATCCTGAAAAAATACGAGGGAGTTTGACAGGAGACGCTATCGCCGAATACCAGGAAGACGGTGGAGATAGCTAAAGCTCTGTTACCGAACTTCCAAAGCAATTATGCACCAAAGAAGGTTAGCGGAAGTCCCTTCAAACGCCAGAGATCGGACATGGACTTAAAACCTCATCCGAAGCGGCAGCAGAACACCCCGTAGTGGGTAAACTAAGCTTTATGAAGTGACCAAGGACAGGGTCCTCATAGGCGTCATTGACCGAGGTAACGAAAGCTGGGCTATCCCTAGGGACCAGTGGCGGTATGTCCGGAACACGATCGGTAATGCCCTTCTTGACATTATGGATGAGTCTCCGGGTGCCACGGCGGTAGGTTCTGATGCGGGATGGCACCAGGGTCGAATCAATTCGCTTGCAAGGATGCAAAAACTATTGCACTGTACAAGGCAGCAGCTGCAAGAATGGGTGAGATCTACCCAGGGGCAAGAATCGAGGTTGTCGACTGGAAGGACATTCCGTCTCTCCCGACGCAGGACTGGAGTGTCAATCTGGTTAAGGATGCGGTAGGGCTTGATAGGCAGGTGGTCTTCACCTTGAATAAGGAGGCTCTCGAGCCCTTTCAACGGTGCAATGGACGAGTGCACTACGGCATGGGCCAGATCGTGATATGGTATTTGGTCAAATTTTAAAACACTAGATATATCCGAGGCAATAAAGTAATCAAGCAGACTAGGACAACAATTTATACCAAACCTAGTCGGTCCATCTGTATTAACAACACTTAGACCAGCACAAGATGTATGATTTAATAGACTAACACTAAACGAGTCACGAACAAGTAAATTAGCAATGAAGTCGCCGCAAACAATTATAGTATCGAAAGAGAGAGTATCAAAAAACTAGTCAAGACTATCAGTTTTATGGGGACTATAAACACTTTTTGAAAAATCATGCAACTCAACAAACAAATACTCAGTGCCATTACCCACCGACAAATAGCAACATCTCCCCCTTTTTTACCCACCCTGTCATTACATAATAAATTTTAGCTATTTATGTTGAAGTGTAAATCATCAACATCTTCCAAAAACCATGTCTCCGAGACACATATAACATCAACACTAGAGTTTTCAAATACGTATCTTAGGAAGTCCATTTTCTCGGTTAAAGTGCACAACACTGAAACCCATGGCACGCTGACATAAAATATTTAACATAGCAAGACCTTTGTCGCCAGCACAACGTAAACTGCCGCTAAGAGTCATCATAATGAATGTAAACTATAGCAACCATAAGACAAATAGAAAAATGCAAGGAAAATAAGAGCAGCATTAGAGGGAGGAACAAAAAACAAAGTCTTAAACGGACCATTACAGCAATAGATAGCAAAGTAAACAAAGATAGAGTTAAGAGGACTAACTGAGAAAAGAAAGGCAAAAGTTGTATAGCATGTGGGTAGAGAGAAATTGAAAAACTAAATTCTATTACTAACATAGTTACGTATAATAAATAATGTATGTATGTATGATTATATCAGCGCTCTCTATCCAATTAACGAATTCAGCTCAGTTCTGCAACTTATCAGTTTTGGCTCATCCCGCCGCGAAAAGAGTATGCCGATGATAACCGCTTCTGCCGCCTAAGTTCTGCAGCATTTGTCATCACTTCTCTTAATTTTATGGCAGATTAATGTCAGAGAGAGTAACTGATCTTTGCTTAGATTTGCGGTATCCAGCAACAGCTTTTAATATAAGGTTACGTTCACGCGCAGAAAAGAGTTTAATTACAATACCACTATTGGAACTACCCCATTGTTTAGCTTTTGCACTCTGCACACGGAAAGCATCACGCAATGGTGGAGGTGTGAGTTCAGCTGCTCTGCAGATGCTGGCAAAGAGATCGGGCAAACTCTCTTGAGGTGTTTGTGAGACGCCGGTTATGATTATGTCAGTAGAAACGGTGCTGCTTTCAAGAGCATTGACCTGCGCTTGGGCTGCTAATAAATCTCTGAGTAGATTGAGAAAGTCGGAGCAAGCATTCTCTACTGCAGTAACTCTTCTGTCGATTGCGGTGATTTTCATTTTTAGATTTGTCGTTTCGGCAACTAACTCAGAAAATTTCTGCACTATTCGCTCTTCAGACTCACGCAGTGCGGTAGCTATTGATGTGGAAAATGCGGCGGTCAATTCCTTTACAATCGCATCTCTCTGATCATCAACTTTTTTCTCCAGCTTCGCAAGACTAGTGAGAACAGTCGGTGTAGGGGTAACGGGGGTGTTTGGGGAAGGCAAGCCTCTTGGAGGGTTTTTGCGAGACAGTGTTGTTGTTTTAAAACAGATGGTAGTAGATGTATGTCGGCGTGTATTTATATAGGTTGCTATATGACAAGCAAATTCACTCTTTATATTTTATATTATTTTATTTGATTTATTGCCGCCACCAGCAATCTGCAAACACTCGGACCCGGTAATAAACAATGCAACGCAAAATTTTGTATATCAAAACACTCAAGGAATGATAAAAAGCAATTAATTAGAGAGTTCGCGAAAACACGTCCAACTCGTTTGACATATTGTACGGCCTATAAAACTGCATACTCAAATTATAAAAAAAGTAGTTTCAAAAATTTCTATATATAAAAAGTAGGCGTGGTTATTGACCCATTTCGCCCATTTTCGGCAACAACATAGATTAGGAATATTTTTTCTCGAGTTATTGATTTTAGACCGCTTTTCCAGATTTCAGCCCATTGTGCATTGGGCCAAAACCAGCCACTGATACCCCGGCCAGAATTATATTCACACACACAGGCAGACACACACAAAACATAGGGAAGTTTCCAAACCATACAACACGAACACTGAGCATTAGTCACAAAACCGCCAAACAAAGGGTTGAACACAACATTGCTGCAGTCGAGGTATCGTCGACTTGTTGCTAAACATTTTGTGGCGCAACCCCCCGCACATTAGTAACATCGAATGAGATAGCAACAAGGGCCATCAACACCATCAGCAATATTCACTCATCACACATCCACATATATACGCTAACACAAAACACACCACGATCACAGTAATATAGGAAGAGAAGAGCGAGAGAAGAAAAACGCAACTCAGTGGTAGCGCGCTCACAAACTTCAACATCGAATTTTTAACAATACCACCATCACCATGCACATTTCTTACATCATTAGGGTTGAAATAATATTTTGTTAATATAGTAATTACAAGTTTTTTTCGTTTTTTATTTCCTTATCAATATTCACATTGTTATCCACATAATAAATTTTCTTGATTCGTTGTTTGCACTTGCACTAAGTTTTGGTATTTACGTGTTTCGATTCCGCGATTTTTATTTTTTGTAATACAATTTTTTCTTTAGTTGTTTACGAGTTTCTTTTTCAATTAACTTTTAGCGACTTTCTATTACAAAAATTTAAATTTTTTTGCATATGCTCGACGACAAAGATCTTCCCCCTCCCAATCCGTGGCTGTAATCGAACGCAGCCTCTTTGATACCGGGCCACCTCAGAGAGTAACTGTGGCCTTACCGCGGTATGGGGCTCTGCCGCGGCGGACGACACACTCTTCCCTGGACCCTAAGCTGGCCTTGCCCGGCGTGGGGTCGTACGAACAAGATGAATAATAATAACAAAAAAAAAATAAAACCACTAAAACCAAAGATACAGCAACTACGTATACTGCAGAGCAGTATTTCCATATCAGCCGAAGGATCGACAGCGATGACAACTACGGGTCGATCAACTCTGGATAATACGGAAAAATCCCCAAATCAAGCACCAGTACTAACACAGTGAAGCCAACAACTGATGCTAAACCTCCATTTAATGCCGGTACCGAAACCAATTCCTTAACGTCTGTGGCAGTGGTCTCACGACCTGGTCTCAGAGATCCAAAAAAGGGAACGACCGCGATGGCAACTACGGGTCGAAATTCCTCCCAAAAGACATTTCCCAGTCGCTCTGAGTACTTGGACAAAAGAGCGGCCGCAAGGATCCTGAAGAAACACGAGGGAGTTTCACAGGAGAAGCTATCGCCGAGTGCCAACAAGACGGTGGAGATAACTGAAGCTCTGTTACCGAGCTGCCAAAGCAATTATGCGCCAAGGAAGGTTAATGGAAATCCCTTCAAACGCCAGAGATCGGACGTGGACTTAAAACCTCATCCGAAGCGGCAGCAGAACACCCCCGTAGTGGGTAAACTTAGCTTTGCTGAAGTGACCAAGGACAGGATCCTCATAAGCGTCATTGACCGAGGTAACGGAAGCTGGGCCATCCCTAGGGACCAGTGGCGGTACGTCCGGAACGCGATCGGTAATGCCCTTCTTGAACATTTTGGATGAGTCGTCGGGTGCCACGGCGGTAGGTTCTGATGCGGGGTGGCACCAGGGTCGATCAAGGTATTCGCTTGCACGGATGCAAAAACTGTTGGCAGCAGCTGCAAGACTGGGTGAGATCTACCCAGGGGCAAGAGTCAAGGTTGTCGACTGGAAGGACATCCTCGGCTCGGCCAAGGCCAAAGGCATGGATTCCTGCCATCCCTGCTGAACCTGAGAGAATTCTCAGGATGCTGCGGGTCATGAACCCGTCTCTCCCGACGCAGGAATGGAGTGTCAATCTGGTTGAAGGAGCTGTAGGGCCTGATAGGCAGGTGGTCTTCACCTTGAATAAGGAGGCACTCGAGCGCTTTAAACGGTGAAATGGACGAGTGCACTACGGCAAGGGTCAGCTCGTTATCCAAGTATACCGTGACAATGCACAGAGCGCTGCTATTTCGGCTGCTCCGGAGGACTCGGACATCGCAGTTCCGGAAGAGGAGTCGGAGATGTCCGACTAGGAAAGTATGGTATCTGCCACATCGAATGGCGAAGGTGCAGTGAACAGCTCGGATATGGGAGACAGCCTGATGGACGGGGAAGACCTCAACGTCAAGGTGATAGCAGCTAGTCCTGAGCGCACCAAAGTCGATACTGCCACAGTTAGTTGGGCTTCCGCCACGCCAATTCGTGGTCTGAACAATTCGTAGTTGAAAAAAAAACCTCCAAACGAGCCTCCAATTCGACGATACCGCATTGGCAAGGAAGTCTGAGCCTCGGCTGCTTTAGGTAGGTAGGTTCAAGTGGCTGCTGCAGAGGCACACCTAGGCTAGTATTAAAAGGCCCGTTGTGATACCACCAAAACTAGGAAAGTCAGTTCCGGGACCCTGCCATATGGAAAATCCCTGTATTATCGGTATTCTCCACATAGCAGAATCCCGGGACTGACGCTCCTAAACCGACACCGTTACTCCTCCTCGAACCATTTAGATGACTTGATGAAGGCCATCAAGTCCTTTATGTCCAGCTCCGTAACCTGGCCAAAAAGCGCATTCTCGCGCCACTTAAATCCGGGCAGTTGCAGATGAGGTACTCCACCGTTTCCTCTTCCTCGTCATCTTTTCCTATTAATATGGAGATTTCTTTTCTCCTCAGGGCATAAATGTGTCTTGATCTTTTATGATCCCATTTCGGCCAGGTTTCTTTGGATATACGGCAACCTGGAGATTGCAGCCATCTTTCGTTGGCTTAGCGGAGTGTGTACTCTTCCAGCATTAGCTTGCATGTGGCAAACGGCATACCCAAGCGATCTTTATCCCAAAGAATCTGCTTGGTCGTGCCCTGCCTCGCAAGTTCGTCTGCCCTACAATTTCCTTCAATGTCCCTATGACCCGGGACCCATGTGAGGTTCACGCGGTTCTGATGGGCCATCTCTTGTAGAGATCGACAACAGTTGAGCGTCAGTTCAGAGCTGAACGAGTAAGATCCGAGGGATTAGATGGCCGCTTGGCTGTCGCTAAGAATAAAAATATCCTGTCCGATAGTGTGTTGGCCTATCCAAGCCGCGGCGTCCATGATTGCTGAATCTTAAGCCTGGAAGACACTGCAGTGATCAGGCAGTCTGAAGGAGAACTCAAGGTTCAGATCCTTTAAATAAACCCCTCCTCCAACTCTGCCGCCATGAGTGGCGGGCACCCAATCCGTCCTCTCCCATTCTTCCCTGCTGGGAATGTTTATTTTAAAACCGTTATCTTCGACTGTTGTGGTCGCACAACGATCTTGTGCTCAGCGGAAGAAAGCTGTGGGATACTAAAATACTGGCGTGTCCAGTAGTGCTTGCGCCCCAGCCGGACGTTTCCCTTAGACGCAGAGCCGGTGCTGCTGCTACCCGGTCCCTTCTAGATCGAGTGGCAAAATGCCAAGAATGGCCTAGAGTGCTTCGTTGGGCGTTGTTCTTAGCGCACCGCTTATACAGATCATGTAAGATCTGTGTTCTTTACCTAACAGATTAAGTATTTTTGCGTTGCTCTACGCAGGCCACCATACCACAACTCCATAGAGCATGATTGGTCGAATGATTGCAGTGTAGATCCACTTGCATATTTTACGGCTGAGCCCCCATTTTTTTCCAATGGCTCTTTTGCACGTGTAGAGTGCAATAAACGCTTTTTTTCTGGCACTGAAGAACATTCTCCTTCCAGGTTAGTTTCCTATCCAGAACTGTGCCTAAGAGCTTAGCTTTGTCAGCCAAGTTCAGGCGCACGCCATCCAGTTTTGGTAGTATTAACGCTGGTATCTTATAGCGGATGGTGGAAAGGACCAGTTCTACTTTTCCGGGTTGATGCTGAGTCCGCAGTGCGAGCACCATGAGGAAATGTCTCCCAGTGCTACTTGCATCAAGTCGCACAGGGTTTGTGAGAATTTGCCCCTATATACAATAGCCAAATCGTCTGCATATGCCACTACATTCCCGCCCCCAGCTTGTGTCTCGCAGCAGCGAGTTGACAGTGAGGTTCCATAGAAGCGGGGAGAGAACACCACCCTGAGGCGTTCGCCTTGTGACATGGCGTGATAAATCAACCGAGCCCAGTGATGAAACTGTTCTTCTGCTCCTTAGTTGTTGATCAATAAGTCCAATAAGAGACCTGCTTATGCTCAGACTTATTAAAGCCGTGTTTATAGCATCAGGGCGTATGTTGTTGAAGGCTCCTTAAATGTCTAAGAAAGCCACGAGACAGTAATCGTTTTCATACAGCGATTTTTCAATAACAGAAACTAAGCTGTGAAGCGCAGTTTCTGTAGATTTCCCTTTGGTGCATGAATGCTGATAGCTTGAGATAAGGTTGCTATCAATAGTAGTTTAGAGGTACCTAGTCATTTATTATCCTCTCGAGTGTTTTGAGCATAAAGGACGAGAGACTGATCGTTCTTGGGACGCCTTCCCCGCTTAGGAATAAACACTACCGTGGCACTTCTCCAGGAGCACGGAATGTAGCTAAGAGCCAGGCAGGCTGTATAGAGAAATAACAGCCATTTGGCTGATGTCTTCAACGTGTTTATGAGCTGTGCGGGAATAATCCCGTCTGGCCCGGCAGCCTTGAACGGTTCGAAGCTTTTAACCGCCCACCTAACCTTTTCCTCCGTGATGGGTATGTATACAGCCAGGTTTGTTGTAGGTGCTAAGGGTTCCTCATGCAAGTTACCTGGGAAATGCGTATTCAAGAGCAACTCTAAGGTTTCCCCCTCCGTGCTGGTCCAGGATCCGTCAGGTTTGAGCAAATAGCTTGTGGCAGAAATTTCTCCACGATACTCTCTTCGCCTGCCTCAGAGCTTTTTTGTAGGCCCTAAGTTTAACTCCATATTCGAGCCATTGACCCTCCGTGCCAAGGCTGTTAGCCTATTAAATTGAGTCCTACATGATTTGCGGAGCGAGTCCAGGTCGTAGGGCCACCAATGCGGCCTATGTTTCCCCAGTGGTTTTGGCACTGGGCAACCCTGCTCTAGGGCATTCGAGAGCGCCAGTGTTGCCAGGTCATGAAGAAAAACGAGGCTAGATTGGCAAAAAAAAAAGTTAGAAAAGGCTGAAACTAAAAAAAAGAAGCTAAAAAAAAGTCAGCATTTTTTTTAAGAATTTCATTCAAATTTTATTTATTTGCATATAAAAACTATAAACATTAGTTAAAGGAACTATTCATGTATGAACACATATCAGGCACATTTTCTTGACTAGTACATGACTTTGTTTTTTAAATAAATACCTATAAATAGAACAAAAAATCACTCCAAACTAGTTAATTAAATAATATCATCTTCGTCTGATGAACCAGAAGAGCTTGAGGTTTCGTATAAATTTCGCGCATTTACCATAGAGGTGAGATCATCAGAAATTTCAAAATCATCACAGCATTTGGATACGCGTTTTAATGAACATCTAATATTATGATACATTTACACTGCACCAAATGCGTTGCATTTGGCGAAGTTATTTCGAGAATGTTTGTCCGCAGAATGAATTTGTTTGCCAAATTAGATGTATTTAAATTAATTTGACCTAATTTAGTGATCAAATTCAATGTGCGGATGTAAGGTATCGAAAAAACTTTGTCAAAAGTGACGCATTTGGTGCAGTGTAAACGTAGCTTTAAGCAGCGAATGAAGCATTTTGGTTTTTAATCTGTTCCTTAGCTTAGTTTTTAAAATGTTCATGGCACTAAAAATTCGTTCAACCTCTGCATTACTGAGTGGTAATACCAAAAAACTAAATACAAATTCGACAAGTTCCAAAAAAGGGGGTTCGTTTAATGCGTTTTTATATTCGTGGACTTCTGCCCAAAATTCAATGGTAGAGACACTGGTCCACTGTACGGTTATTAGCTTTCGCCACTGTAGCTCTATTAAGACTATTTGACTTGAAGTATAACGAGACTTCTCTTCTTCAAAATGAGCAAATACATCTCGCTTTGTTACTTTCAAAGAATTTTCAACAGAGAAAAAATGTATCTTCTCTAAAGAGTTCATATTATCAGGTAGGCGTTGTCGTAGCTGGTTTACCAACTCTGTTCATTTCTGTCCAAATATGCAGACACAGGCATATTTGTTTGCATGAAATTCAAGAACAAGCAAAAGTGCTGAGTAGCGATTGTGTCATATTTAAGCTCACGGCCGTCAATAAGTGTGCCGTCGCTAGCGTCAGCATTGCAACCGCTGGTGTCAGCAGTTGCGACAGCTGGCGACCTAGTACGGTGGTCAGCAATTTCACTTACTGACGACCTAGAACGGTAGACTGCTGACTAGTGTCCTAGCAACCCTCTGACCCCCTGTGACCCCGCAAGTTACAGGACCTGAACAACTCGGCATCTCCGCCATCTGTAATCCCGAACACGCAACGACTCGAGCGACAACGTCAGCAACTTCTGACTCACCCTCAATCTTGCCAATTCAGTTAGCCAGCATCAGAATCAATTTCGATATGGCTCCAACCAATGAAGAGACAATGGAGACATTGACAGCCTCCCAAAGTACAACTGGAGAACTAATAGAGACAATAATCCGTAACTTCAAAAAGGATTCAGCAGCGAGGAAAACGCCTGCATATTACAAAGAGCGCCTCGAACGCTTAGACATAGCGTGGGCCGAATTTGAGGTAACAGACAATAAAATCCGTTGCCTCGCAGATATGGATCCCAGCCACCAATATTTCACCACCGGATACTACAAAAAAATATCCGAGTTGACGTCAAAGTACAAGGAAATAATGGAGTCCGGCATGACGGAACCTCTCAAAACCCAAACACCGGACGAGCAAACGAAAGGTCTTCCTGGAAGTACCTACACTCCCTCTCGGAAACCAGAATTGTCTTCAGCCATAAGAAGACAAAACGTGATGATAGCATCACTAAAACGGCTCCTCGAAATGGACCCTACAGCGGCAAACATGAAGCTAAACGAGAAACTTTGGGAGCAAATACAAGAGCTCTACTTCTCGATAGGGGAAGACAGCATAGATCCTGTAAGAGATGGGTATGACATGGAGTCATACACGACTGTCGAAGCATCGGTTTATAGCAATTTCAAGCTCAAGGAAAATACGGCAGATAAAATTGAGGAAACGGTCAAAAATAAAACGATTCAGCTTCCAAAAATGACAATCCCCAAATTTAATGGGGAATACTTAAAATGGACAGCATTCTTTGACCTCTTCTCCCAACTGGTAGACAAACAAGCGATCCCCACAGTTAAAAAAATATGGTATTTAAAGTCAAACCTAAATGGGGAAGCCGAACAACTAATAAGCCACCTATCAGCCACTGCCGAAAATTAAGAAACAGCCTGGAAGCTGATACAAAATAGATATAACAATAAACGGGTTCTTGTTGCATCCATTATGTACCAATTACTAGAGCAACCAACAATCACAGCAACGTCCACATCAATAAAAAGGTTGCATGATGTAACAAAAGAATGCTTGCATGCATTAGTAAAAATGGGCATCCCTACAGCCACTTGTGACCCCATCTTAATACACTTGCTCACAAAAAAATTGGATCGGGGTACGCACACATTATATGAACGTTCAATAGTAAACCCGAAGGAAGTTCAAGGACTGAACAATTTCCTAGACTTTCTTGAAGCCCGCTTTCAATCAATGGGACAGAAGGAAAAATTCGTGTCAAAAACATGTGCGGCCGCCACCGCACCAAAGGAAACCTCCCACTCGCTCTGCCACAATGGAAGCCACCTTTTGTTTCGGTGCCAAGAATTTCAAACAATGACACCAAATGAACGGCTCAATTACGTCCAAAGACAAAAACTATGCGTAAACTGCATGAGACCCGGGCACTCCTCTAAGACTTGCAAGTCAAGAGAATGCATGAAATGCAACAAGAAACCTAATTCAGTTTTGCACCTGGAAACGAGCAGAAACTCATCAAGGCCAAGCCTTAGTCACGAAGGTGAGCCCAAAATCGGGAGGACATCAGCAGCATCAGCGGAATTAACCAGAAAAAGGACGCCAGAAGCTGCCTCAGCGGCATCCACCTCATCACGAAGTTCTGAAGCAGATTCACTCACCGCGACGGACAAAGGTGGACCAAGGCCATACGTCCTATTGAGCACAGCAGTAGTTATAATCAAAACAGACGCCACAGAAGTTGAATGCCGCGAGTTATTAGACTAAGGGTCACAGGTAAAGGTCATAACAGAACGTCTGGTAAAACGGCTCAGGTTACCACTGAAAACCTCACATGTCAATATCACCGGGATGGGGGCAACTAACACAAAAACACAACATAGAGTGAACGTTGCCTTACATTCTCGAAACACGAGCTTCACAGCACGCATTGAAGCGCTCGTCCTTCCTCGCATCATCTGGCTTCAACCATCGCAATTCATTAATACTGAAAAATGGTCACTACCAAGGAATCTCCAGTTAGCGGATCCAAACTTCAATCGCCCTGACAAAATAGATCTACTTTTGGGAGCTGAGCACTATCACCAGCTTCTCACCATTGGGCAGATCAAGCTATCCCCGCATCTACCAATAATGCAAATTCTGCACTCGGATGGATTGTGTCTGGCAGACTCAACGAAGGAAGCCCAAAAATGCATCCTGTGGAATGTGCTTGGCGGACGGAGCCCTAGAAACCTCTATCTCGAAACTCTGGGAACTGGAAGAGGTAAAAGGCAACAAGAAGTCGTTATCTCTGGACGAGGAAAAGTGTGAGGAGCACTTTGCCAGACACACCTCAAAAAATAAGGAAAATCGGTTCACAGTGAAAATACCATTCCATCAGGACCCCATGGTTCTGGGGGACTCGCACTCAATAGCGCTCAACAGGTTCCTGTCATTGGAACGTCGACTTCAGAAAAATCCCCAAGTGAGGACAGAGTACGTCAAGTTCATGGACGAATATGAAGCCCTGGGGCACATGACGAAGATTTCAGCAGATACGATTACTACACCGAACTATTTCATACCTCATCACTGTATACTGAGACCAGAGAGCACAACCACAAAACTTCGCGTGGTATTTGACGCATCTACGAAAACATCGACCGGTCACTCCCTAAATGGTATTATGTACACAGGACCAAAGGTACAAAGCGATCTGTTTTCAATATTGTTTCAACTAATAATTTGGCGAAAGGATGCCAACATGCCAATAACATATTATCAGCTAAATACAAGAACAACTAATACAGATCATGAAGGAAAACGGCTTCAATCTACGAAAATGGAGCGCCAACCACCCTCAACTGCTCCAAAATATAGCAGAAGGAGATCTAGAGGTTAATCTGGACTTGGAAAACACAAGGGCTGCCGCCGTCAAAACATTGGGGCTCACATGGCTCCCAAAACCAGGCCTGTTAGCTGTCAAAGTCAACATAGAAGAAGTAAAGAGGATAACAAAACGCTCGGTCACGTCAGACCTAGCAAGGCTCTTCGACCCATTAGGCATACTGTCTCCTATCGTAGTAACGGCCAAAATACTCATACAAGAGCTATGGGAGCTAAAATTAGATGGGGATCAGGCACTTCCAGCAGAGCTACATACAAGATGGCTCACGTTCAGGTCAGATCTTGAAGAGTTAAAAACACTTCAGATCTCAAGGCACATTTTTAAGGGAAGACTCCCGGAAACCATGCAACTACACATTTTCTCGGATGCATCAGAGAAGGCCTATGGAGCCGCGGCCTATATTCGCGCCACGCTGAAAGAAGGCACCGTCATGACAAGGTTATTATGTGTAAAGTCAAGGGTAGCTCCACACAAGGGTAGCGGCCCCGCTTGGAGTTATGTGCTACTGCATTAGGGGCCCAGTTGGCAGAAAGAATAGCAGCAGACATTCAATTTAAGGGTGCCATATATTTCTGGACCGATTCCGAGATAGTGTTGGCTTGGGTAAATTCAGACGCAGCACACACCACATTCATCGCCAATCGCATTGCAACAATCAAAGAAACAACTAGAGCGGAACAGTGGCGACATGTTCGATCAAAGGACAATCCAGCCGACATCCTGTCTAGAGGAATGTCACCAAAGGCATTTAAAGAGTGTGCACTATAGTTCTGTGGACCATTATTTTTGCATGGCAAGGAATCAGTCTGGCCGAAACTTCTCAACCCAGCCTCCAACAACCAGAACGATATAGAAGTAAAGGCCAACCATTCGAAATCACTGGTCACATCTAGAGAAGAAACGGAGATGATTTACAAGGTGAATCACGGCAACTCATTTCACCGGCTACAACGTATAATCGGCTATGTACTACGGTTCATCACGCAAGCTAAAAGCAAAAAGGCAGCACAGCCGTCATCACGAAGCTTAACCACGGCAGAACTTGAGCTGGCGCTAATGCACATCGTCAAACAAATACAAGCGGCAGACTTTAAGGAAGAAATCAAACAATTGAAACATCATAAGGAGCTCCAGCGGTCTAGCAACTTGTCCAACCTCGCACCGTTTTTGGATAACAAGGGATTGATACAGGTTGGAGGGAGACTAGAGGCTTCATCATTGGCATACGACTCAAAACACCAACTTCTTCTACCATACAACGATAACATTACAAAATTGATGTTCGAAATGGTACACAAGGAGAACAAACATTGCGGCCCGCAAACTCTGTTGGGAATGATGCGACAACGATTTTGGCCCATAAAGGGAAAAATCATGGCACGGGCAACAGTGCATCGATGCGTAACATGCAGCAAGGCAAAGCCAGAACTACTCAATCAGATCATGGGAAACCTGCCTTCATCAAGGGTCACACCATCTCGACCATTCATAAACAGCGTTGTAGATTATTGCGGCCCTATAACAGTGCATTACAAACTCCGTGGAAAAAGGCCGCACAAGGCTTATATTGCGGTGTTCGTTTGCTTTACGACAAAGGTAGTCCACCTAGAGCTAGTGAGTGACTTAACCACCGAGGCATTCATTGGGGCCCTCAAGCGCTTCATCGCCAGGCGAGGCCATTGTCAAAACCTGTACTGTGACAATGCCACCAATTTCGTAGGAGCTAAGAACAAGCTCCCAGGGTTAAACTCGGTAATACATTCACAAGAGGCACAAGAAAAAATCATTCACGAATGCGGGAAAAGAGGAATCCAATTCAATTCCATCCCCCCAAAGAGCGCCACACTTTGGTGGACTGTGGGAGGCTGCAGTCAAATCGGCAAAGCATCTGCTGCTAAGAAGTACAGCAAATGCCAGCTTAACGTATGAGGAGCTCGAAACCCTGATAATCGAGATCGAGGCGATACTGAATTCTCGCCCGATATCACCAATGTCAGATGATCCGAACGACATTGGGGCACTTACTCCAGGGCACTTCCTGATAGGAGAACCACTAACAGCACAAATTGATGCACAAGCGACGACTGCAAAGCTCAACCTAGAAACAAGATGGAAGCTAGTGTCGCAGCTTAAACACGAGTTTTGGAAACGATGGTCCCGGGATTACCTCAACGAGTTACAGTACCGGAAAAAATGGCAAAAACAGACGGCGAACATAGAACCAGGGGACATAGTGGTACTCAAGGAAGACAACGTCCCAGTGATGAAGTGGCCCTTGGGGAGAATAGTGAAAACTTATAAGGGTCCAGACGACATAATCAGAGTGGCAGATGTCAAAACAGCATCCGGAGTGCTGAAGCGAGCAATCAGATACCTCGCTCCAATTCCACGACTCAAAGATGGGGAAACGGAAACCCAACCCTCAGGCAGCCAGCCAAGTCTGGCACCAAGCTCACCGCAACCGGATCGTAAGGAAGTATCCCCAGAGGAACTACCCAAGGCAAAACGACGAAAAGTTACGTCCATGTCAGGTAGGTAGGTAGGTAGAAGTGGCTGCCGCAAAGGCACACCTAGGCCAGTAATAAAAGGCCCGTTGTAATACCACCAAACACTAGGAAAGTCAGTCCCGGGGCCCGACCATATGGAAAATCCCAGTGCTGTCGGGACTCTCCATATAGCCGAAACCCGGGACTGACACTCCTAACCGACACCGCTACCCCTCCTCGAACCATTTTGATAACTTGATGAAGGCCATCAAGTCCTTTATGTCTAGCTCCGCGACCTGGCTTAAGCTAACCAGGAAGGGAACTCCCAGAGAGCGCCTTCTCGCTCCGCTTAAGGCCGGGCAGTTGCAGATGAGGTGCTCCACCGTTTCCTCTTCCTCATCCTCTTTGCAACTCCTGCAGCATCGTCGGTAGGGAACGCCTAGCCTTGCTGCGTGCCTACCAATAAGGCAGTGCCCGGTTAAAACACCTATTAATATGGAGATTTCCTTCCTTTTTAGGGCGTATATGTGTCTAGATCTTTTAAGATCGCATTTTGGCCAGGTTTGCTTGGATATCCGGCACCCTGGGGCTTGTAGCCATCTTTCGTTGGCTTCGCGGAGTGTATGCTCCTTCAGCATTAGCTTGCACGTGGCAAACGGCATACCTATGCGCTCTTTATCTTGAAGAATCTGCTTGGTCGTGCCCTGCCTGGCAAGTTCGTCTGCCCTACAGTTTCCCTCAATGTCCCTGTGTCCCGGGACCCATGTGAGGTTCACGCGGTTCTGTTGGGCCATCTCTTGAAGAGATCGACGACAGCTGAGCGTCAGTTCAGAGTTGAACGAGTAAGAGCCAAGGGATTTGATGGCCGCTTGGCTGTCGCTGAAAATACAGATATCCTGTCCGATGGTGCGTTCACCTATCCAAGTCACGGCGTCCATGATTGCAGAAACTTCAGCCTGGAAGACGCTGCAGTGATCAGGTAGTCTAAAGGAGAGTTCTAGGTCCAAATCCCTTGAGTAAACCCCTCCTCCGACTCTGCCGTCTAACTTCGAGCCGTCGGTGTATATAAAAGTGCCGCCATTAGTAGCGGGACACCGATCTATGTTCTCCCAGTCTTCCCTGCTGGGAATGTTTATTCTAAAACAACAATCTCCGACTGTTGTGGTCGCACACCGATCAGTGCTCAGAGGGAGAAAGCTGTAAGATCTTAGAATACAGGAGTGTCCAATAGTGCTTGCGCCCCAGACGGACGTTTCCCTTAGACGCACAGCCGATGCTGCTGCTGCCCGGTACCCTTCCAGATCGAGTGGCAAAAAGCCAAGAATGGCCTGGAGAGCTTCATTGGGCGTTGTTCTTAACGCCCCGCTTATACAGATCATGCTCGATCTGTGGACTTTCCTTAACAGATTTAGGTTTGTTGCCTTTCTTAGCGCAGGCCACCATACCACGACTCCATACAGCATAATTGGCTGGATTATCGCAGTGTAGATCCATCTGCAAATTTTGGGGCTGAGCCCCCATTTTTTGCCAATGGCTCTTTTACACGTGTAAAGTGCAATGCACGCTTTCCTCTGGCGCTGGATGACATTCTCCTTCCAGTTAAGCTTTCTATTTAGAAATGTGCCTAGGAATTTGGCTTTGTCAGCTAAGTTCAGGCGCACGCCATCTAGTTCTGGTAGGTTCAACGGTGGTATCTTGTACCGCCTAGTATAAAGGACAAGCTCCACCTTTCCCGGGTTGATGCTAAGTCCGCAGCGAGAGGACCATGAAGAAACTTCTCGCAGTGCTACTTGCATCCAGTCACACAGGGTTTGTGGGAATTTGCCCCTATATGCAATAGCGTTCCTCTTGTGACATAGCGTGAAAGATCAACTGTTCCCAGTGAAGAAACTATTTTCCTTCCCTTTAGTAGTTGATCAATTAGTCCAATAAGAGACCTATTTATGCCCAGGTTTGTTAAAGCAGTGTTAATAGCCTCCGGCCTTATATTGTTGAAAGCCCCTTCGATGTCCAGAAAGGCCACGAGACAGTACTCCTTTTCGTGCAATGATTTTTCAACAATAGAGACTAGGCTGTGGAGCGCAGTTTCCGTTGATTTACCTTTGGTGTATGCATGTTGATAGCTAGAAATAAGGTTGCTATCAATAGTAGAGGAGAGATAATCGCTAATTATCCTCTCGAAGGTTTTAAGTGCAAAAGACGAAAGACTGATCGGTCTGTAGTCTTTAGGCTCATAGTGTGAGGCCTTCCCAGCCTTTGGAATAAAGACTACCGTGGCGCTTCTCCAGGAGCACGGAATGTAATTAAGAGCCAGGCAGGCTGAATAGAGAACTACCAGCCATTTAGCTGATATTTCCAGCGTGTTTATGAGTTGTGCGGGGAAAATCCCGTCTGGCCCAGCTGCCTTGAACGGCTCAAAGCTTTTGATTGCCCACCTTACCCTTTCCTCCGTAATGGGTATGTTTACCGCCAGGTTTGTTGCAGATGCTACAGGTGCATCATACAAGTTCCCCGGAAAGTGTGTGTTCAGGAGCAGCTCCAGGGTTTCCCCTTCCGTGCTGGTCCAAGATCCGTCAGGCTTCCGTAAATAGCTAATGGCTGTTTGAGTTTTTGATAGCACTCGTCTAAGTCTCGCTGTATCATCGACTTTTTCGACCCCGGTGCAGAAATTTCTCCACGAAGTTCTCTTCGCTTGCCTTAGAGCCTTTTTATAGGCCCTCAGTTTAGCTTTATATTCGAGCCATTCAGGCTCCGTACCGATGCTCTTGGCCTTGTTAAATTGCTTCCTGCATGATATACGGAACGAATCCAGGTCGTAAGACCACCAGTGGGGTATATGTTTGCCGCGTGGTTTTGGTACTGGACAAGCCTGCTCTAGGGCATTTGAGAGCGCCGTTGTAAAGGTCGTTACCAGATCATCCAGTTCTCCCACTGATGAGGGGCCTTGTGGAGGTAATACTGGTAGGTCCCTAGCTAATATTTGGTTATGTAGCTGCCAGTTAGTGTTGCGTGGATTTCGTTTCATAACTGGCTGCTCAACAATAAAGTCTAACACAATTTCTATGTACCGATTGTCAGAAAATGAATGCTCATCAAAAACACGCCATTTTCTGACCCACTCATAAGCGCCTTCGCTACAAACAGTGAGGTCTATAACCTCCCTACGAGCTTTAGTTATAAAAGTAGGCTCGTTGCCCACGTTACAAACCACCAGGTTAGTTGTTAGTAGGTAGTCAAACAGAGACTCGCCCCTAGCGTTAATATCGGAGCTTCCCCACTGGACGTGATGAGCATTAGCGTCAGCTCCAATAATAAGATGGCCCGCACAGAAATTATCCACCAGATCTTTCACCTCCTTTTGTGGAGGAGGTTCTTCGGCGTCATAGGGCATATAGACCGACGCCATCGTTAGGCTGGTGCTGCCGACTGTTAAGCTGGCAGCTGTAACGTCACCATTTGAGTAGTTGGGTAATAGAAAGGTGTTTAGCTCAGACTTTACCAAAATACAGGTTCTGACCTTGCCCTCATCATTGGCTTGGATGAGCTTGTACCCCTTAGTCCCCAATCCACAGATCCTAGAGCTATTGACCCAGGGCTCTTGGATAAGGACCACGTCTACGTCGCCTTTAGAAAGACGACTGCTTAAAACAGCCGAGGCTGCTTTAGATTTGTGCAGATTTATCTGAAGCACCACCAACATGAGAGAGCTCAGACTTCCCTGCCGCCAGCGTGTCGTCGAGGTCTGGCCTGTTCCGGGGGCTGTCTCTCAACGAGGAGTTGTTCAGAGCACCTGCACGATTTGGCGTGGCGGGAACCCTGCTGTCTGAAGCAGCATCAACGTTAGTGTGCTCAGGTTTAGCCACGATCGTGACGTCGAGGCCTTCTTCGTCAAGCAGGCTTTCTTCTATCGCCGAGTTCTTCGCAGCACTATCGCAATTTGACGTGGCGGATAACATACTTTCCGCGTCGGACTCCTCTGCTTCCCCTTCCGATGCCTCGATCTCCGAGTCCTCCGGAGCGTCCGGAATAGCAGCGCGCTGTGCATCGCCACGGTATACGTGGATCACGATCTGACCCAAGCCGTAATGCACTCGTCCGTTGCACCGTTTAAGGGGCTCGAGCGCCTCCTTATTCAGAGTGATAACCACGTGTCTATTGGGCCCAACCACATCATCGACCAGATTGACGCCCCAATCCTGCGTCGGGAGAGACGGATTCCAGACCTGCAGCATCTCAATAATATTCTCGGGTTCTGCAGGGACGGCAGGAATCCATGCCCTTGCCCTTGGCCGAGCAGGAATGTCCTTCCAGTCGACGACATCTAGTCTTGCCCCTGGGTAGACTTCACCCAGTCTTGCAACTGCTACCTTATACAGTGCGACAGTTCTTGCATCCTCGCACGCGAATATTTTGATCTGACCTTGGTGCCAGCCCGCGTCAGTACCTCGCGGCGGACTACCCGGAGACTCACGCATTAAGTCGAGGAGGGCCCTGCCCATTTCATTCCGGACATACAGCCACTGGTCTTTGGGGATGGACCAACGGTCGTTACCTCGGTCAATGAAACCTATAAGGATTCTGTCCTTGGTTACTTCAGCAAAGCTGAGTTTTCCCACTACGGGGTTGACCTGATGCCGCTTCGGATGGGGGTCTACCTCTCCGTCCGATCTCTGGCGTTTGAAGGGATTACCGTTCACCCTCTTAGGCACATAGGGCCTCTGGAAATTTGGTATCAGAGCTTTCGCTTCCTCCACCATCTTCCTTTCTTCCGGCGACAGCTTCTCCTGCGATGCTCCCTCATATTTTTTAAGGATCCTTGCGGCCTTTCTTTTATCCCAGTACACAGAGCGTCGGGGAGATGCCTCTTGGGGGGATTCAGACTCGTAGTTGCCATCGCGGTCTCTCCCTTTGCGGCGTCTTCCTTCTCTTTCGAAACTCTGAAACCAGGTCGTGAGACCATTGCCCCAGATGTGAAGTGATTGGGTTTCGTACCAGCGATTGATGGAAGTTTAGCTTCCGCCGTTTTCTGCTTGACTGCGTAGGCAGCCGCACTGCTGCTTGCTCCCATCAAGTCACTCTTACTTGATAGCAGTTTGGGGGATGACTGACCCGTAGTTTCCAAAAAAAATTTTCGCATTTGCCTTAGCGACACTCTGTAACTCAAATATCGCAACGAAAATTGACATTTTCGGATTTGTATTTTCCCTTTTCGCATTCATTTTTTCCCTCTCGAATCGCGTACACTCTGTATCGCGAAAGTGAAATGTCAATTGCTTTGTACATTCGGATTTGTCTTCCTACAACAAAACGCAGTCGAACCGCTATCGCACCGCTAAACAATTTTGAATAAAATTAAATTTTTAAACATATTCTTGTAAATTATTGTAGAGCTATTAGTATACTTACCTTTCTTATCGAAAAACATGTTTATTTTGGCGCTTATTTCGCAAAATTAATAAAAAAAATATTTTTTTTTTTTTCTTTAAATATTTTGTTTAACTTTTAAATTTACAAAATAATTACCAAAAATTTGTAAGAAAACTTCAATCAAACTAATAAAATTATGTTTATACGGACGTGATTTTGCATATGCACACGCATGCACGCATATTTCAATACACATAAAAGGTATATATATAGGTACAAATATATTTTGCAAGTACAAGTTAGGCGCCAAATTAAAATAAATGGTATGGATAAAAGCATAGGTCAAGAGCCTTCACTTGAAGTATGCAATGAAAATTGTCAACTTGCGGTTAGTTTTACAACAGTGATGCCAACCCGGCAAGAAAATAACCAAAGGCCGCAGAACGCAGCACTGTTAGCAATGCTATAGCAATACAGAGTACCATTTGCTTATCGCATCGCATTTCACTTTCGAAGCGAATTGAATTTCGAATCGCAATACAGAGTGACCCCCCTGAATTCGACACCAAGATCGGTATCCACTTTGAAGGCATCACCAACATGGAAGTGTCACGCTCTGAGTGGAAAATAATTTCCTACTACGATCTGCAGCCATATTGGGAAGAAACAGCACGCTTCATCAATGGAACAAAGACATTAAGGCCGATATGCGACACCATAGTGCTGAAATCGGCCTGTGAAAACGTAGTAGACACCTTGGAAGCCGACATCGCAGAACTAACTGGTGAAAGGCGGAAGAACGGATGAGCATGTGATCTTCGAAATGTCACTTCCGTTGTGTGATCCAGAGACCTGGGAAGTGCTCAAACCACATCCGATTTCAAGCAGAATAAACAGTTCAACGGTTGCCATCACGCCATGCAATGATCTCATTGCAGTCAACGCGCATCGAGATCAATATATAATATTGACAGAAAGTCAGTGGCGAGAGTGCATTACTATAAAGGAGAACCAGGTGTTATGCCTGAACGTGCAGACAAAATTCACCGCAGACTCAGGCCCTTGTCAATGCGAAATGTCACTGCTCAACAACAATCCAGGGAACATCTGCAAGGTAGCCCCGGTAGAAGACAACGCACCGATAAAACAGCTGACGCACAATAATATCAGGATGTACGCGTTGGAGTCCCCCACTCGAATCAATGCCGCGTGCGGAGCAAATCATTCCCAGCTAACATAAAAGGGCTCAGGGATTATAAAAATTTGCCCCGACTGTACACTCAAACACAAGTCAGTCATAATTCAAGGGCATCAAGTATACTCATCTGCAATCCACGCGTCATACACTGCAACCGCAAACCTTAGCAGCATTACGTATCCCGAAAAGACATCTTCCATAATCCTGCACATACAACCGTACATTGATCAGGTCAAAAATATATCGACCATACAGCAAGGTTTAATGCAGGAAATAGGGACAGGGCTACCCTCACAAATTTCCCACCTCAAATACCATCATGCGACAATTGCGTATGCCGCTCTAATACTATCAATTGGCATCATAGTTGCAATCGTGATAACCTGCATTCACAAGAAGTCCCGAGCCCCCGTTACATACGCAGTTCCTCACCCACGGCCAGCTGCACGACAAGCACCATTTGCTGTAACAGTGACGTAAAGGGACCACCGCACCATTAGAGTTAGTACGAATGAATTGTAAATTTAAACTTAGCATTAAGAATGAAATGTAATTATAACCTTAAAATGTAAACAAAAAAAATGCCTTATTTAGAACTAAGAATGTAAATTAAAACACAAGTAAGGGAAATGACGCATATCGAAACTCGTTGAATAAAGTCACGGGCAGGAGCATGTTCATTTCTGTCCAAATATGCAGACACAGGCATATTTGTTTGCATGAAATTCAAGAACAAGCAAAAGTGCTGAGTAGCGATTGCGTCATATTTAAGCTCACGGCCGTCAATAAGTGTGCCGTCGCTAGCGTCAGCATTGAAACCGCTGGTGTCAGCAGTTGCGACAGCTGGCGACCTAGTACGGTGGTCAGCAATTTCACTTACTGACGACCTAGAACGGTAGACTGCTGACTAGTGACCTAGTATTGCGGAAGTCAAGAGCAATGCACTAGTCAGCGTAATTGTAAGATCTAATTTGTATATAAGCTAAGAATTTAGAATAAAGATTTGAGAAATGTATGACCAGCAAACCAGCTTTGATTCACTCTTTTAAGAGCAACTGCTTCATCGCCATTTCTCCCATCGCCGTAAATAACCAGGTTCAAGTGCCTGACGTTATTACTCTCAAGTCTTGGTGCCACTGCCTTGACTAAACCACCATACAACCCAAACTCCTGGTGCGACCACCTCGAGTCCTGTTATTTGTACGTGGTTTGGCACCTAAGCCATTCCACTCGATCCTCAATTCAGCAACTGCTTCATCGCCATTTCTCCCATCGCCGTAAATAACCAGGTTCAAGTGCCTGACGTTATTACTCTCAAGTCTTGGTGCCACTGCCTTGACTAAACCACCATACAACCCAAACTCCTGGTGCGACCACCTCGAGTCCTGTTATTTGTACGTGGTTTGGCACCTAAGCCATTCCACTCGATCCTCAATTCAGGACGGCAAATCAGCCGCTCCAAACAAGCTCAATTACAAATAGCTGACAGTTTTTACGAATAATTTTTTGCATCTCGTCATTAATACTACCTTCATTTAACTTTAATTTTATATATTCTTCGAAGTGTTGGAATCAGAAAAGGGGTAAGGGGTGACAACAAAGGGTCAAATTCCTCAGAATATAGCACAACTTGACTACAATAAGTATAGAGCAGTGTTTTATGTCAGAAAATAACTTTGTAGGGTCAGCCGTATTACTTTCAAATGATTTATTTAATTTTTGAACTTCATGTAGGACTGGCTTTAAAAATATAAGATATGCCATCTTTGCATCCGTATATAAATTGTATAAAATCTTAGCTTTGTGGCACTGCTTTTTTCGTGAAGTAATACCAAAATGTGTTTTCAATTCAATCCACTGACCGGCTATACGTTTGACTGCGGTTTCAATCGACAACCAGCGGGTATCGCAAGCTCTAACTAACTTGTAAGGCTCAATGCCATCGTTAATCGACGAAAAAATTTGCTTATAACTATTTTGCCTGGACGCAGATTTTGCAAACCAGTTATAAGTCTCAGAAATTAAAAATTCAATCTCATGTACTCGGGATGTACTCGGAAGCACTGGATACGGCTAGTTGAATCGAGTGACAAACACATGGTATTAAAATTATGTCACTATTCGGTTTTTGTTGAAGCGCAATAACACCTTTGTTTCTTCCAACCATTGTGCTGGCATTGTCTGTCCCTAGCCCTTTCAATTTGCTTATATTTAATTTATGTTCCTGAAGCGTTTTCAATACAGCATCTACTATACCCTCTGCAGTGGAGTTTGACAATTCTACTAATTTAAGAAATGTGTTGATAAAACGCCTCCCACTAGCACTGTAGACGGACTGCCCGCCGAGCTGTTCAAACACGGAGGCGAAGAGCTGGTAAAAAGCATGCATCAGCTCTTATGCAGAATATGGTCAGACGAGTGCATGCCTCCAGATTGGAATTTAAGTGTGCTCTGCCCAATCCACAAGAAAGGCGATCCCGCTAACCGCACCAACTACCGCGGAATCAGCCTTCTTAATATCGCGTATAAGGTTCTTTCTAGCGTATTGTGTGAAAGACTGAAGCCCATCGTAGACAAGCTGATTGGACCTTATCAGTGTGGCTTTAGACCTGGTAAGTCTACCATCGACCAGATTTTCACGATACGCCAAATCCTGGAGAAGACCCATGATAAAAGAATCGACACACACCATCTCTTTGTCGATTTCAAAGCCGCTTTTGACAGCGCAAAAAGGAGTTGCCTGTATGCCGCCATGTCTGAATTTGACTTCCCTGCAAAGCTTATACGGCTTTGCCAAATGACGTTGAGCAATACTAACAGCTCCGTCAGAGTCGGGAAGGACCTCTCTGAGCCATTTGAAACCAAACGAGGCTTCAGACAGGGCGACTCCCTTTCGTGCGATTTCTTCAACCTGATGCTGGAGAAGATAATTCGAGCAGCAGAGCTAAACCGCAATGGTACAATCTTTTACAAGAGCGTGCAATTGCTGGCGTATGCCGATGATATTGATATCATTGGCCTTAACAACCGCGCCGTAAGCGCTGCCTTCTCTGGACTGGATAAAGAAGCGAAAAAAGTGGGTCTTGCGGTCAACGAGGACAAGACGAAGTATTTGCTGTCATCAAAGAAAGAATCGGCGCACCTGTGCCTTGGCAGCCACGTCACTGTTGATAGTTACAAATTTGAAACTGTGAGGGACTTCGTCTATTTGGGAACCAGCATTAACACCGAAAATAATATCAGTCTAGAAATCCAACGGAGAATCACTCTTGCGAACAAGTGCTACTTTGGACTGAGTAGGCAATTGAGAAGTAAAGTCCTCTCTCGAAGAACAAAGATCGCGCTCTATAAGTCTCTCATCATACCTGTCCTGATGTATGGCTCAGACTCATGGACAATGTCAAGAGAAGATGAGATGGCCCTTGGAGTATTTGAGAGAAAAGTTCTCCGGAAGATATATGGTCCTTCCCGTGATGCCGACGGCGAGTATCGAAGGAGATTTAACGATGAGCTGTACGAGCTTTACGCAGATCTGACCATAGTCCAGCGAATTAAAGCCCAAAGGCTCCGCTGGCTGGGTCACGTCATGCGAATGGACAAAGAAGCTCCAGCCCAGAAGGTTTTCCAATCGTCACCCGAATTCGGCAGCAGAGGAAGGGGGAGGCCTCGACTGAGATGGAAACAACAGGTGGAGGATGACTTGAACTCCCTTGGGGTTTCCAATTGGCGTCAGTTATCGCTAAAAAGGAATGACTGGCGTGCTTTGATAGGCGACGGCCAAAATCGCTTAGGCGGTTAAGCGCCAATAAATGATGATGATGACTAGCACTGTAGTACCGTATAACTATACCTAGCTGCTTTTTGGTGGCAATATCAGTGGACTCATCTATAATTAAGCTAAAATAATGACTGCCAATATCTTCTAGCAATTTTTTTGGAAAGTAGGGAGACAAGATATTTTTTATCAACGCACCACCAATTCACAACCAAATATATGTAACGTGGAGGGGTTTTTGGCCGAAGGTTTTGGAAGTGTTTTTAAATAACAGTTCTTTGCAAGATATGTGGTATGCTCGGGGATTAGCACTTCTAAGTTTCATATGACCACATATCGGTGTGGTCAGCCAGAATACTTACAAATATTATACGGCGGCTGCATTGCCAGGAAAGCTGTCTTCGGCTGTGCCGAATGCTATATACCTTTCATGAATAAGCGTCACGATTTTCACTATTCCATCTTCAGTACAGCCTGTGTGAATTTAACTTTAGCTCATACCAATTACAATCGATTATATTGCGTTCAAACAGACAGACGGACATGGATAAATCAACTCAGGTCGTCTCATACTTACAAAAAGTTATAATACCATTCCATGTTCACGAAGGGTATAATGAGGCTATTAGCTCCAAAATATCTCATCTCTTTCTTTATTTTCTTGATTTATCAAATCTTTCTCCGCTTCATGATTGACTACAAAATGTTTACACCATTTTAATATTAATAACATTTATTTAGTTATTAATTGTATAACATAAATCAGTATAGGTACATATACATATGTATATGTAATTAGTACTTTAATAAAAACAGTTTTAACAATAAGCAAATTTAATTCAAGCAAAATGTTCGCAAAAATGCACAGTAAATGATTATTATTAGTCTAGATAGCTCTTATCTTGATTTAAAAATACCAATAAGCGAACATTTTTTGGATCTAGCGAACCTCTTTTAGCACTAACTATATTACCGGCGGTATAAAAACAGCGCTCGGCACTTGCTGACGTAGCTGGAATCGACAGGTACTTTATAGCAATTTTGGAAAGTTCTGGATATTGTGCCTTGCGGCATCTCCACCACTCAAAAGGGTCTTCATTATAACTTATTTGAATTTCGGCAATGTATTTTCTGAGCTGTGATTCCAAAGTATTATCGAAATTGTAGCTGGGTTTTTTAAAAAATAGGTCTAACTTTGAAAAATTTTGAGTATTAACTTTTTCGTTATCTAAAGTTAGTTGTTCTACTACTCTTGTAGAATTTTGAATTTCCTTATGAATCTGATCTAAAATTTTTCCTTTAAACGTTTTACTTTCATGCTCCAAATTTTTATACCTAGGGTCAAAAAAACTAGCTATGATTCTTGCCGAAATATTAATGTTTTCAGTATCGAAATTGAAACGCTTTTTAATATCTGATCTACGTCTTCCATAAATTTTTTTATAATATTGCAGTCCTCAAATCTTGTATTAAAATGTATTCAGTCAATGTATGAGCCGACTCTAAAACATTGCACAATTTTTCTATTAGCGACCATTATTCTTCTAAAATTTCAAGTTTTTGGGCATATGAGGAAGGTGTTAAGTGTCTGTCAGCAAGCACACTAAGCAAGGCCTGTCTATTGCATACGACTCTGTTTAACATGAGGAATGTTGAATTCCACCTTGTGTTGTTTCGTTGTAACAACGAAAGTGGATTTAAGCCTAACTCTTTTTGTTTTTCACTAAAAGATGTTGATGCAGTGGTAGAATGCTTGAAATGACCTACTAACTTGCTAATTTTTGTTATTAAAGTTTGAATTTGGGGGTTTCCTAAGCCTTTATTAACACTTAATTGCAGAGAATGGGCAGAACTAGTCCCCCTCTAAACCCAACCTCTTTTAAATCAGCTACTGCATTTATTATATTAGGGGCATTGTCTGTTACGACAGCTGCAACTTGCTCAACTGACCATTCCTGTAAAACACTAACAATTTGTCCCTAATATTTTCTGAAGTGTGTTTATGTGCAAGCTCTAAAATATCTAAATTTAAAACACGTGTTATAAAATTTTGGTCAACTATTGCAGCCATTAGAGTCAAATAGGAATTTTGCGAAACTGAAGTCCACAAGTCGCAAGTCAACGATATGGATATGGAGTCAGATAGGTAACTTTTGATTTTTGTTTTTAATTTGTGTTCTAAAATTTGAAGTCTTCTTTTCATAGCTTCGTCTCCCAAAGAGTCATATCCTGGAGTAGAAAGGGCCAAGAAATCCTAGAACCCCTCACTTTTCGAAAAGGAGAGGGGTAGCTGATTTACTACTATAAGCTTTGCCGTTGCCAAATGAATATCTTCACTTCTTCCTTTATTTATGTTTTCTATCGTCTTCCGAACTGCATTCGTGGAGCATTACATAGAAATATAAGATAGGGTGTATTTGAAATGCATGTAACCTTCATCAAACAAGTTGCTACTTACGTTAATAATGTGTCATTTGATAGCGAATGCATCTTTTGCAGTTGCCGCTGTAAAACTGTAGTGTTTCCGCCAGAGCAGTTAATCTTATTGGAGCATATATTGCATTGCGCCTCGACCCCATCCCTAGACGCATACCGCCACACCCAACTTTTTTGCCGATACATAATAATTCTACCGTATTTGAGAATCTCTTGTTTGTAAAAAAAATATTTAAATTTCTTGACAAGCCAACTTTTCAATTTATATTTGTCAGCTCGAATTGTTCAGAAAGCTCGAAACTTTTGAGCAAAAATTCGAGCAGTTGAGCTCTAGTATGCATGTATATATTTCGGGGAAAGCAAGGCCTACTATATTTTGACAACAATGTAACAAGGTTGCTATAAAAACCTTACGGTCAGAACACATTCATGGCGTCGCATACGTACAACGGCGTTCACATGAATTACTGCAAGTTCTTGTTATAGAAATTAGTACAAGTAACATTTTGAGTAAAAAAGGCTAAAAAAAAGCCACGAAGCTAAACCGAAAATTATGAGGCTAAAGGACAAAAAAAGGCTAAATCTGGCCTCGAAAAGGCTAACCTGGCAACACTGGCGAGCGCCGTTGTAAAGGTCTTTACCAGATCCTCCAACTCCCCTACTGATGAGGGGACTTGTGGAGGAAGTGCTGGTAGGTTCTAGCTAATATTTCATTGTGTAGCTGCCAGTTAGTGTTACGTTGGTTGCGTTTCATAACCGGCTGCTCAACAGAAAGGTCTAGAACTAGTTCTATGTACCAGTGGTCGGAGAATGAATGTTCATGGAGAACACGTCATTTTCTGACCCACTCATAAGCACCTTCGCTGCAAAAAGTGAGATCTATGACCTCCCTGCGGGTTTTAGTGATAAACGTATGTTCGCTACCCACGTTCCAAACTACCAGGTTAGTTGTTAATAAATAGTCAAACAATGACTCTCCCCTAGCATTGGTATCGGAGCTTCCCCACTGGACATGATGAGCATTAGCGTCAGTTCCAATAATAACATGACCCATGGAAAAATTTGCCATCAGGCCTTTTACCTCTCTCTGTGGAGGAGGTTCTTCGGCATCGTAGGGCATATAGACCTACGCCATCGTCAGGCTTTTTTAGTCGACTGTTAAACTGGTAGCCTTAACGTCACCATTGGTATAGTTGGGCAAGAGAAAAGCGTTCAGCTCAGACTTAACCAAAATACAGACTCTAACCGTGCCCCCTCGATGGCTCGGATAAGCTTAAAACCCTAAGTCCCCAGACCGCAAATCTTTGAGCTATTGACATCTACGTCGCCTTTAGAAAGACGAGTGATTAAAGCCGCCGAGACTTCGTGAAGGGTGGACACCTTGCCGCGGTACGAGGGATTAAGTAGTTAGCCACAGGGCTACGCTGCCCTTGTGATCATAGCGCCGCCCGGTACTACATTTCGAGAGAAGCCTAGCCTCTCTGGCGGCGACGATAAAGCTCTTCCCCCTCCCAATACATGGTGTTATACCGCGATGGCAACTACGGGTCGAAATTCCTCCCAGAAGACATCTCCCATTCGCTCTGAGTACTTGGACAAAAGAGCGGCCGCAAGGATCCTGAAGAAATACGAGGAAGTTTCACTTGAACCTAACGTAACCTAATATATTCCAACCTCGTTTAGTTTTGAACGGCTCGGAGAGGTCCTTCCCGATTCTGACCGAGCTGGTGGTGTTGCTCAGCGTCATTTTGCACACCCGTATAAGTTTACTGGGAAACCAAAATCAGACATAGCGGCATATAGGCAACTGCTTTTCATGCTGTCGTAGGCGGCTTTAAAATCAACAAAGAGATGGTGTGTGCCGATCCTTTTCTCAAGTGTTTTTCCAAGATTTGGCGTATTGTAAAAATCTGGTCGATGGTAGATTTACGAGGTCTGAAGCCACACGGATAAGGTCCAATCAGTCGATTTACGTCAGGCTTCAGACTTTCGCACAATACGCTTGATAGGACCTTATATGGACCTTATATGCCACGATAGTTGGCGCAGCTTGCGGGATCACCCTTCTTATGGATTGGGCAGAGAACACTTAGATTACAATCTTCAGGCATGCATTCATCCGACCATATTCCTCACAAGAGCTGGTGCATGCACCTTACCAGCTCCTCGCCGCCGCATTTGAATAGCTCAGCTGGCAGTCCATCAGCACCCGCCGCCTCATTGTTTTTTAGCCGTGATATAACTATTCGCAACTCGTTATAGTCGGGTTGTGGAACTTCGATTCCGTCGTCTTCGATTGTGGGGCCGGGTTCGTCCTCTTCACTGGATTGTTGCTCTGTTCCACCGTTTAGAAGGGCAGATAAGTGATCCCTCCATAACCTTAGTACTCTCTGAACATCTGCCACCAGGTCGCCGCTGTCATTTTTACAGGAGTTTGCCCCGGGTTTAAAGCCTTCCGTCATTCGTCGAATTTTTTGATACAATTTTCGGGCGTTGCTTCTGCTGGCTAGCATTTCAAGCTCTTCGATTTCACGCTTTTCCGCTTCCCTTTTCTTCGCCCGGAAAAGCCGTCTCGCTTCCTTCTTCACACACGCTCCTCGTTGCATTTGCTTTTAACGTTGACTTATAGGCGTCGTCCTTTCTTTTCACTGCGTCTTTGCATTCTCTATCATCGTACCAGCTGTTTTTTTGCACTTGCCGGAACCCAATTACTTCTTCGGCTGCGGTACGAAGTGCTTCGGAGATATGTTCCCACACAGAGCCAAAAAATTCACCTATAATCAAAGATATCGACGTCTAAAAAAGCTTTTTGGCCGGGGAGAGCGAGGGGGGACAAATTTGAAGAAATTTCTACTAGGAAATCTTTTGGATTTTAGCTTGAATTTCTTCTTAAATTTATTGAAAAGGAAATCGGCTAAAAAGAAGGAGTTAGCTTCTTATTTATGATTTTTTTATGTACTTTTGTCAAAAACGTTCAATTGTTAGAAGAAATCTGCTTGTTTTCATGAGAAAATTTGTATAAAGAAATTAATCCTCTTATTTTCACTAGATTCATATTGAATTTATTGAAAAGGAAAACTATTTATTTTTAAAAGATCCCTTATTAATTCAAATTTTGCTATTAACGTCTCAACATATGTACATAAAAGTATACCTTCTTCAAATGTGTAATTCGACGCTACCAAGCACAAGTACACGATAGCATCATGGTAGAGATCTCCGTTCAGCAGTTCTTAGTTCGATTCGCGGTGAAGGCAATAAGGCAAGTGGACATGTGGTGAGGCAAAAAGAACAAAGGTGTAATTTGACGTTGGCGAGTGAAATAACCCAAACGGCAATAAAGGTTATTGCTCAACTGAATGTGAAATAACACAAAATGTAGCAAAATTTTAAGGTTTGGTTTATTACCACTCGGAAAGAAGTCAAATTTGGTCTTATTGCTCAAATATAGTATTTCATTTCAGACAGGATCGCAAGGGGCTCATATCAAACCTGCTTAAGTCGTTGGGGCCAAGCCGCGCACGACCCGATGCGACCGGTCGCCGCGATCCGCGAAAGGGCGCGCGCCGCCCCGTCACGATTTATATATGCGCGTTTATTATTGTTATCAAAGTTAATCCAGTAATGGATTTGTTGTACTCAACACACTTCACTTCATCGAAGCCGCAAAGCATGTCCAAAAACTTGTAAAAGTTTCCCTGTTTCGGAACTGAGATATTTAATCGGCTATGAAAACTTTCGGCCATATTACTGGACTTATGCTGCAGCGGTAAATCTACATATTTATACGACAAATGTGCGGTGCGAACACAAAAAAAGTCAGTAATGCGTTCATGTCCACTTTTTTGCCTTACTGCTCAAACGTGGGAAAAAAATTTGACTTATTTCTCAAAGTGATGCAATAACACAAATTTGTGTTATTTCACATTCAGTTGAGCAATAACACAAATTTGGTTTATTGCCGTTTGGGTTATTGCACCCCCCATTTGGCATACGTGTTCCTGAAGTCGAGACTAACAAAAAATGATACGAAAAAATTTGTTCCGTCTAGTGTAATTTTTTCGGGAAATCGGGGCTCAAAGTTTCTTAGACCAAAGCTTCTTGGGCTTCAAAGCAGCTATTCGATATGATGTTGTGGTCGTAACTTTCTTCGTATTGGATATTCTGTGCATGTGCCCGGAAAAGTGTGATAGCTCCAATTTTTCAACTTTTAGCCCCGTTTGTCCATAGCATTTAAAAATTTAAGAAGCGCGGAAACCTAAAATTTTCAAACCTCCCCGAGTCCCCTCCCCGGATCCGTCCCTGGCTGAAACCGCTTCGGAGTTTTGTTACAACTTTTGTTACAAAGGAGTTTTAACAGAAACGAAACTGAAACGTGTTACAAGTCCCTGGTTTAATCGAAGTTTTAGAGTATTATATAAAAATGTAATAACTTTTTATATAAAAATTGTGCCCCAATTAATATTGCGATGTCCTAGAACTGAACCACCTATTTCAACCTTCACTATGATACTGATACTCCAAGGAGTACCTACAGTCAGGGTACTTTGCAATGTACTCAAATATTGTTACTCATGGCCAGATCTACCACAGAGCGATTTTATCGGTAATGCACGAGCAATGATCGGCTTTCAATAACCTGAAGGAGGTCCGCTGAGATAAAGGATTACAATTGGAGTTCTCCAATTGGAACATATGATCCAATGATTACAATTGGAGTTCTCCAATTGGAACATACGATCCAATGATTTTTGCAGGGTATTTTTTGGTTTGTCGCATATATCAAAGTGCAAAAGTTGATCTAGCTAGGAATAACAATGTATTTTTAAAACATTTTTAACTACGACTACTTTTATGTGAGAAGCGCACAAGTGAAATGGTATGTAGAAAATACATGTACTTTGAGGGAATGTGTAATTTAACTGAAAGTTGTTTTATCACAAAATAACTTATGAACTTCCTTAGGAGTTTTGGAGTTTTGGCTGAAACTTGGCCTCAAAACATCTTATTTCGAGAGGCCGTCGACGAAGTAATCATTACTTATAGCAACGAATCCTATATGATTAAATTTTCAGCAAAATTCTAGGTTTGAGACGGTCTTCATCCCTTTTGCGAGGCTCCCAGAGGCGCAAGCCCGCCGGCGGTCACCGACGCGTGGCGCCGCCACTGTCACTGAACTAGTTTATTTTTATATGATACTTTTAACACTGTGTTGATTGTTGTGTGTTATTTTTCTGGACTTATATGTATTTACAGATCCAAGAGGAGTATTTCATCCGTGGTTTCTGGAATAGCTCCGTTTTTAACAACGTTTCTACTCTACAGCAAACGTATCCAATCGTACGTATACCAATCAATGAATACCAGAGATGCAAACCACTCCAAAAATCTGTGCGGTTCGTTTCAGTGTTTCGAGCCACTTCGAGAAAATCCGTGTGGTCCGGTTCAGTTGTTAAAACTTTGTTCACTTTTATAAACATGGTTCTAAATGTATGGTGGTTTTTTATACATTTTTATAAAACCATATTTATAAAAGTTAACAAAGTTTTATAAATCTTTTTGAAATAACATTTCCATACAACGCTTTGTTATTGAGATCAAATTCATTTATAGATAATTTTTTTAACTCATTATTATAGATAATATTTATTAATATAAAGAAACCCCGCGGCCGCCCATCTCACCACATTCACACCCACACTTACACAGTTACACTTTGTGGTGTTCCTATGGGGTCAGTGTATTCATATATAATATTATTGGTACTTCTTAAGGCCATAGAAGTTAAGGCCGATCGCATAGGCTATATAGAAAGACAGCCGGAAAAGTGCATGAGAATAAATTGAGGATACTCGTAAGTTTCATTCAAATTAATTCTGATCTTTATTTCCAAATCTTACTCTATTTATACAAATCTTGTCACAGAAAGTGATTTGCTTGACTCCTCCTATTTCTCAAACTTATATGTAGCTGAATTCAAATTCAGCTTGCATTAGCCAATATAAGCGCTTAGCGTAAAGGCCAAGCACAGCTCTAGAATAAATGCTGCCTCAGCCATAGGATTGACATACTTCAATAGCAACGCTATTGGCCAAAGGTGTCAAATGCATTTTTGAAATGTGACTATACAAACAGACATGCATGAAGGTCGTGGCTGTTGCACGCTATGTACGTATGTTTGTATGAGTACACTACACCCTTACCACAAAAGAGAAAAATTTATTTCGTTTGAATTAAAAAATGAAATAAATATTTGAGTGGAGTTATGCAAATACCGTTCATGTGAAAAAAAAATTAAAAAGAAATTAATCCTTAAAAACGGTTGTTCGTTAAAGTTGAGAATGATCTTCAACAAAATTACAATTGCATAAATAAAGTGAAATAAGACAAGCAGCAGCAGAAGACTTAACTAGCAACTACAATTGAGAATGATCTTCAACAAAATTACAATTGCATAAATAAAGTGGAATAAGACAAGCAGCAGCAGAAAGAAGACTTAACTAGCAACTACAATTGAGAATGATCTTCAACAAAATTACAATTGCATAAATAAAGTGGAATAAGACAAGCAGCAGCAGAAAGAAGACTTAACTAGCAACTACAATTGAGAATGATCTTCAACAAAATTACAATTGCATAAATAAAGTGGAATAAGACAAGCAGCAGCAGAAGACTTAACTAGCAACTACAACTGGGAATGATCTTCAATAAAATTAGAAAGAATTTGCCAACAAGCTGAATTAATTGTATACTGATTTCAATCTCAATCAGGAAGAACTAGAGAATGAAATAAATAGGAGAATAATCCTTTTCAATTACATACAAATAATACTCCAGCATTGGAGGAAGATCTTGATGAGTTGGATGAAATTTTAGTAGAATTGCTAAAAGAAGAAAATAAGGAGACATTAATTTGAATAGTGAGATATTTGAAAAATCAAAAATAGAAAATGGCTAACAGTGACGGATTAACCGTGGATCTGATCACTAGATTGATTGCAGACAGTAATATTGAGTTAAGACAAGAAATTGACCGACTAAAAGGTCCCAATTAGAAATTAATACGAATAGCGCTACAGATTATGTGGCAGAAACAATAGATGAAAATATTCAGTGTCAGAAATCTCTTGACGTAATCAAATCGTTACAAGAGTTTTCTGGAAAATTTAATGCATATGTAAGTTGGCGCGAAGCGGCTCATTACCTTATATGTTAGGAAAAGCAGGAAATATTTTGCTGCTTTAACAATATTAAGAAATAAAGTGACTAGTGAAGCCAATGATGTTCTAACTAATCACGGCACAGTTTTAAATTTTGACGCGATAATCGCACGTTTAGATTTCGGATACTCAGATAAACGTCCCATTCATATAATTGAACAGGAGTTGAGCGTCTTACGACAAGGCTCAATGACTGTAATTGAGTATTATAACTTGGTCAACAAGAAATTGACCCTTTTAATAAACAAAACCATTATGACTCATGGTAATACAGCAGATATTACCAAGGAGCTTAACAAAAAGAATAGGGATCATGCCCTTAGGATATTTGTTACGGGTTTAAATTTGTCATTAAGAGATATTATATTCCCTTTGAGCTCTCAGGACCTACCTGATGCTTTAGCAAAGGCTCAGGAATTGGAATCCAACAATCAAAGGATTCGACTTGCTCAAAATTTTGCAAATGAAGCAGTAAGGACTAAACAAAATTTTCCAACTAATAAGTTGCGATTTCCTCGTAGAGCAATTCAGCAGAATACTTTCCCAAATAATCAACAAAATAATAACACAAAGCCTGAACCAATGGACGTAGATCCATATATGTCATGAATGTTTGACAGAAATTATAATGCCAGAGCGCAACGCAGTACAATTTTTTTTAATCCAAATTCGAAGTCTCCAGTAAATAACACAAACACCCATGTGAACAGCTTTCAAGCACAAAATTCACAGGGAGTGAAAAGGCCAAGAGATAGCAATAACAGCTTTAGGCCACAAGAAAAAAGCCAAAGAATAAATAATTTGAATGAAAATAATTTTTTAGCAGAAGAGGGGATAGCCTCCCCTACATTACAATCTGCGACTACAAACTAAACAAAAAACTAGCCATTTACAAAAGAGTAAAAACCATAAATGGATATTCAATTATTAAGTATTATTTGTTTGGAGTAAGACAGGTTTTCTATGCGATAGATAACTTAGAGTCTGATCTGCTCCTGGGATATAATTTTTTGAAGAAAATAGTGGTAAAATTTTTTATAAAGTAAAAGATGGTGAAAATGTTATTGAAAAAAGTATAAATATAAACTTTCATGAAGAAAGTCAAGAAAATTTAAACCCCTTGGGACATGCAGGTCCTAAGGCGCCCGCCGATGATAATACCGGCAAATTGAATTCAAAATCTAAAAACATAAATAAGGCTAAAAGGCCTAAATTAAGTGAAAATTTTAACCCCTTGGGAGATCCAGTCCCTAAGGCGCCCGCCGATGGTAATACCGGCAACACAAAAAATAAATTAACAAATAAAAATTCAAAAAATAAGGGGCCTATTAAGGTTTGCGAGTCGAACAAAAATATGCGCGACTCGCCTACATTTGTATTACCGACTGCGAGTCGCCCGGTAACATTCGCCTCAAACTTCAAAATTAAGCGAGTGTCAAAATCTGGCTAACAGAATTTGAAGGTGACTAGGAGGAAAAATTTGATTTTATGGTCATATTGGGATTATTTGGGGGTCATTTTGTGGTTATTTTGGACTAATTTCGGGGATATTTTGTTGTTATTTTATGGTCATTTTTGAAATATTTTGTTGTCATTTTAGGGATTTTTTGGGCTCATTGTGTGGTCATTTTGGGGTTATTTTGTGGTCATTTTGGACTAATTTCGGGGATATATTGTTGTTATTTTGTGGTCGTTTTTTGAATAATTTGGTGTCATTTTGTGGTCATTTTGGGTAATTTTGGGAATATTTTGGAGTTATTTTGTGGTCATTTTGGACTAAATTTGATATTTTGTTGTTATTTTGTGGTTATTTTGGACAAATTTCGGGGATATTTTGTTGTTATTTTATGGTCATTTTTGAAATATTCTGTTGTAATTTTGGGGATTTTTTGGGCTCATTGTGTGGTCATTTTGGGGTTATTTTGTGGTCATTTTTGGAATATTTTGGGGTCATTTTGGACTAATTTCGAGGAAATTTTAGTCGTTATTTTGTGGTCATTTTTGGAATATTTTGGTGTCATTTTGAGGTCATTTTGGGAATATTTTAGGGTCATTTTGGGGGTTTTTTGTGGTCATTTTGGGAATATTTTAGGGTCATTTTGGGGGTTTTTTGTGGTCATTTTGACTAATTTTGTGTTCATTCTGGAGATATTTTTTGGTCATTTTGTGGTAATATTGGGATCATTTTGGGGGAATTTCGGGGATATAGTGGTGTCATTTTGTGGTCATTTTGGGGTAAACCAAGCTTTGCTGAAGTGGCCATGGACCGGATCGTAATAGGCATCCTTGACCGAGACAACGACAGTTTGGCCATCGCCAAAGACCGGTGGTGGTATGACCTGTACGTAGCCGGAAGACCTAGTTACGACCTTTACAACGGCGCTCTCAAATGCCCTCGATAAGGCCTGTCCAGTGCCTAAACCACGCTGTAAACATAGGCCACACTGGTGGAGGAAACAATTTAATAAGGCAAAGAGCCTTCGCAAGGAGACTCAATGACTCAGATATAAATATAAACATACAAGGCCCTGAGGCAGGCGAAGAGAACTTTGTGGAGAAATTTTTCTACTGCGGTCGAGAATGTCGACTATACAGCGAGACTGAGACGAGTGCTCTCAAGAACTCAAACAGCTACATATAGGCTATTTGCGGAAACCTGCCGGATCCTGGACCAGCTCGAAACGTGAAACGCTGGAGCTGCTCTTGATTACACACTTTCCAGATAACTCGCATGTTGCTCTCTTAGCACCTGCAACAAACCTGGCTGCACACGTTTTCATCACGGAAGAAGGGATAAGGGGGGTAATTAAAAGATTCGAGCCGTTCAAGGCTGTTGGACCAGACGGGATTATCCTCGCACAACTCCGCACACGTTGGAAATGGTTGGTTTATCTATATGCAGCTTGTCTGGCTTTTAACTACAATATTCAATAAAAACGTACAATAATAATAAATAATTGAAACATCAGTTTGGTTCAATTTGAAGTTTTTTTTTACATTTGACGTTCACCGCTTTCTGTTTTTAGAACTGGCAACAAAATGTTTCAGGCGAGCTACCCTACAAGACAGATGACAATCATTTGATGCAACATTTGATTGTCATTGCTGTCAGCTAAACGATCATCGCTCCAATCATTTCACACGAGGAAAAAGAAAAGTTGATGTCAACAACTGTGTCCGTGTGAGTTTTTGTCTCCCTCTAACACAGTACTCATTTGAATTAAGCTTATATCTGTCTCACTCTATTTTTGGATCAATGATGATACCATGATGATATCATAATGATATAACAACTGACATAACCTGTCTTAGCTGATGTAAAAATGATGTTTATAATTTTTTTTTATAAAATATTTATTTTTCCAAATCAAATAAAATTGCATGTAAATGCATATGTACATAAATAAAACAGCGTAAAAACTAATTATATAATACTAGGACTGCCATTAAACAAAATTTTGCAAGATTAAACAGCGATGGATGAAGCGTCATGCTATTGTTGTTGTTGTTGTAGCGAGGTCTAGCCCTGCCTAAATGTCAGACAGGGTCACCCCGAGTGTATTGCTCTTGGTCGGGTCGATTTAAGAAAACGGCCCGGGTCGTTTCGGCACGATGGGCACAGCACAAGTGCTGGTACCGTTCTCGTAGAACCGGCAATACAAGAAACTAGCCGTGTAGGCCTTGTAGGTCATTTAGCGTTATCCAGGGTGCACCAACGGGGAGGCGACCTACTCTTACACCCCTATGCTATTCGATGAGGACACTGAAGATTCCTGAACGCAACATTCTCTTTGAATATTTTCTCACACCCGTGTTGTGGCACGATAATACATAAGTTTATGGATACATTCTTAAGTGGCATTTGTGAAGCGGCGCGTCATATGGGGATGCCATGCGTATGGTTGGGGGCAGCTACTGTCAAGGAGCGAGAACAAGCTGAGCTATTTGATTTCGAGACACTATCGTTTCTCATAATTAAATGTATATGATTTTGTATGAGCGTAAGGTGGAACCGTTAACTTCGTCAATAAATCAGAGAATCATGCATGTAAACTAAAAAATGTAAACTTTAAAAACGTTTTTTTTATTATTAAATTAAAATTGATACTTATCTGTTTTTATCATCCAAATCTGGTTCACCCCTTCTTTTTTGAATATTACACAAATAATCATAATGAAAAAATGAGCATAGACTAAAATTTTTCAAATTTTGACAATACTTGAAAATACACCATTTGTTATTAACATTTTATGCGTCATGTGACAGTCAGCTATGACAATTAATGACAATTGTCAGTGTTTTTGTCAAAACGTCATCAGCATTGTTAATTGAGCGTGTGAGTGTGTTAGTAAAAATATCAGCCCGTCTTGTAGGGTAGTTTGTTTGCTATCCATAATCATTCGAGCTAGGCGACTCGCCAAATAAGGCGACTCGAATAACTCAAGCGACTCGCGAACCGTAATAGGCCCATAAAAAAGTGCTTATTACAAAAGAAAATTTAGACCCCTTGGGACAAAAAGTTCCTAAGGCGCTGCCGATGGTAGTTCTGGCAATAATGAAAAAAAGTCTGAAGAAAAAATAAAAAATATTGTAGAACAAAAAATTTCTGCAAAGCCAGCCGAAGATTTTAACGGCAATATTATATTGAAAAAATATTTCGTGTCCCAGAGAAGTGGACCAAATAATCTTGAAAGTTTGAATGATGACATAAATGATTTAGTAAAAATTATTCCATGCTGAACGAAAATGGTTCAGAGATAAGTGAGTATGATGATAGAGAAAGTGACAATGAAGAATTGACAAATTACAAAAAATATGTTAGAAATATAATTAATCTTCTATATATATAAAATTGGATGTATGTATGTATGTATGTGGGTTATGGACTCCAAAACTACTCTGCCGATTTTGTTGGAATTTTGGGGATAGATTAGTAGGAGCCTGGAGAGTGTTTCTGTAATTTTTTTTATGGGAAGTGGCCTCGGGACCCTCCTATTCGAAAATATCGTATAAATGGCTGGCTTTACTTGAAATTTGGTATGTAAGTAGCGTTATGCTTAGGTTAAAGTATAGGATGATTTTTCTTCCGGGAAAGGGACCAGGGACCGATCTGTTCTAAACAATCGTATTTATGGCTCGAATTGCTTGAAACTTGGTATGTAGGTAGCTATATGCTAAGATTAATATATAGAATAAATTTTCTTCCGGAAAGTGGACCCATGGCTGACCTATTCTAAACTATCGTGAAAATGGTGGAATTTACTTGAAATTTGATAGGTAGGTAGCGTTATGCTTAGATCAAAGTATGGAATGAGTTTTCTTCCGGGAAGTGGACCAGAGCCTGATAAATTCTAAACAATCATGTTTATGGCTCAATGTGCTTGATATTTGGCGTGTAGCTGGCGATAATATATCTTCCGAGAAGTAGGTCAGAGACAGACCAATTCGTATGGAGGTAGATTCTGCTTAGTTTGATACATAGAATAATTTTTCTTCTGGGAAGTGAACCAGAAAGCGGGGGGTAAATCATCATTTTCGAATGCGATATTTTTCAGTTTTTACAATTTGCTACAATAATACCTATAATTTTTATAGAATGGGTGTTCTTAAAGAATGTATACTAACTAATGTGTTTCGCACATAAAGTTGTGTTCAATATAATAGTAGGTAAATTATTTCCCTTATTTTTCTATATGTAGGTTTATCATTTCACAACATTTATCATATAATACCTAGACAATAATATGCTTGACAGAAAGCAGTTTTACCTGAGTTCACATGAACAAAGGGTTGAAAGTTTCAAACTTTGAGCCTGCAAAGTACTTGCACTAACATTTTCGCCTTTGTTTGGACGTTTTATGTTGTTACAAAAGAACATTTAAAAAATGAACTTAGCCTAAATGATAAAATCTTATTCAGGTGTTTTTCTTTGGCGTAGCAACGCACGCCGGGTATTACTAGTTAATAATAATAATGAAGATGAAAATCCGGAAAATTTTTTTAAAGAATCTCGTTATGATTTTTTCGACGAAAGACTCCTAGAATTTAAAAGATATATTAAAGAAAAAATTTTAAATTCACTTTCAGATATAAATACAAGCTTTCCGTTTATGACAAACGTAAAGGCTGAAATAAGGACAAAAAATGTTGAACCTATTGGAGTAGACAGTACCCATATCCTTTATCAGTAAACTCTTTTATAAATAAAGAAATTAATAAAATGTTAAGTGAAAACATAATAAAACCCAGTAAGAGTCATTATAATTAGCCAATTTGGGTGGTGCCAAAAAAAGGAACAAATGATGACGGCTCACCAAAGCTTAGAATGGTCATCGATTATAAAAAATTAAATGAACATAGTGTTTCTGATCGATATCCGATTCCGGATACCAATGTAATTTTGTCTAATTTGGGCAAATCAAAGTATTTTTCAAGCATTGACCTAGAGTCAGGCTATCGTCAAATTTTAATGTCAAAAAATGACAGAAAAAAAAATAGAATAAAAAAATATTTTTAATTTAAAATGTTTTTAAAATGAACTAAAAACTGGAAAATAATTTCCCCTCTGCCTACATAGATTCTTCACCACGTAAAGCTTATCTGGAACATTTGTGAGTGGGAATTCTTATAGGTATTAAACAGTACTTGTAGTTTGAAAGGTATAAAAACATTGGCGCACGCTAAAGATGGTTCGCTTTAATTTCTAACAATCTTATTACCGATATGAGCTTTTCTAAAAAAAAACATCTTTTCACAATATAGCAAGCGCCAAATGTTTTTATACATTTCAAACTCCAAGTACTATTTAATACCTATAAGTATTCCCACTCACAAATGTTCCAGATAAGCTTTACGTGGTGAAGAATCTATGTAGGCAGAGGGGAAATTATTTTCCAGTTTTTAGTTCATTTTAAAAACATTTTAAATTAAAAATATTTTTTTATTCTATTTTTTATTTTATACTTTTTAGTTGTGAGTCTGTGAAAATTTCTAAGCCTGTAATTGGATATTCTGTGTCATATTAGTGGTACTCATGTAACCATATAACTTAACGAAAGCGTAAATATATACATTTAACAGCTCAGTTAGATGAACGCTATAGCAGCTATAGATAAATTTATGTGAATACTTTTTCTTATGAAATTCTTATTAATTTAATTTTTGACCCATTTTTTAGCTATTCTTCTATTTTTGTCTAGTGTGCATTGACTGCTTTGAAAAACTGCATGTCGAACAGCGTAATCGAATTGGGTAATTTTTGGAGGTAATGCGTGTAAACGTAGAAAATTGCCGAAGGCGTAAATGAACTGTCAAAATTTTTATGTTTAGTACACACTAAACTCCTCGTGGAAGTTTACCGAATCTGTGTAAACTTCGTTCCGTAAAAATTTTGACAGTTCATTTACGCCTTCGGCAATTTTCTACGATTACACGCATTACGCGGTGTGCCTATGGTTACATAAATAAAATTATTCTTTTTTAAGCCTTATAAAGCACATTATCTTTCCTTTGTGCAACAGTGGCTGCGCCTAAATGTATGCAGATGAAATATTCGAAATTTCGATGCTGTTTATGGCGCTGAAAACACATTATAGCATGCGCATTATAGCATGTGTATGAAATATTCAGATAGCAATAAGGAAGATAGGCCGATAAATGGGACTTTTGCAATTAAAGCAATATTTTGGATTTTTTTTTTTTGTATAATGCATTGTCAGCGAAACCTGAACGATGGTGAAAATTTCAAAACCCCAGCTCAATGGGAAGTTAGTTCAAAATCCGAAGCAAAATCTCTGCAAATGAGACTTTTCAAATATCACTATCCGTGCGCCACCTATCGGAATTATTTTTTTCTTATACTGCGTGGGGCCAGAAAACTAAACGACGATGAAAATTTCAAGATTCTACCTCAACGGGAAGTTCGTTGAAAAACAAATTAATCGACACCGAAAACAGAACTTCGCATTTCTTAAATAGAACGACTCACGCGCCACCTAGCGGGTCCAATTTTCTTTTGAACATTTGGAAATTGATTAAGTAATACACACGCTAAAATCAGCTAAATCGGTCCATAATTAGGATTTTCAGATTTTATTACCCCGATCTCAGCTCCACCTAGCGGAATTTTTTTTTCTAGGAAAATATTTCTTTTCATAGTAGTAATACTTGTTCCGAATTTCAGCCAAATCGGACCATAAATGCGATTTTTGAAAATATAGCGGCCCACGCGGCACCTATCGGATTTTTTTTTTCATAATATTGCATTGTCATCGCGAACTGAACTGTAGTGAAAATTTCAAGACCCTAGCACAACAGAAAGTTGGTTCAAAATCGAATGCAAAAATCCGGGCACAAGAACGACGAAAGCGACCTAATAAAAACATTTTAATAATAATAAAAAGGGCGTTTTCCTTTAATAACGGTAAGTATGAATTTTTGCGAATGCCATTCGGTTTGAAGAACGCTCCCAGAATTTTTCAAAGGCCAATGGATGACATATTGCGTGAACATATAGGAAAAATTTGTCATTTTTATATGGATGACATAATTATTTTTTCGAAAAATTTAGACCAGCATTTGCGGGATTTGGAAACCATTACGGAAATAATAAAGAAAGCTAATTTCGTTTGAGAAATCAAAATTTTTTCAAAAAGAAATAGAGTTTTTGGGGTATATTATAGCCCAAAATATTATCAAAACGGATCCTAATAAAATAAAATTAATTTTGAATTATCCGGTACCTAAAAGTCTACGGGAATTAAGGGGATTTTTGGGAATTGCGGGTTATTATCGAAAATTTGTTAAAGATTATGCTTTAATTGCAAAACCTCTAAATAGATATCTTTCGGGGGAAAATGGAAGAGTTTCTAAAAATATGTCAAAAAAATTCAAAATTGATATAGATCACGATGGTTTATCTGCATTTAATAAATTAAAGAATCATTTAGCGTCAGAAATGGAATTGACGCAACCAAATTATTCAAAAACTTTTGTGTTGACTATCGAAGCATCTAATGTAGCAATTAGTGCTGTGCTTTCACAAGAGGGTAAACAAATTACCTTCATTTCAAAAACTCTTAATAAAACAGAGGGAAATTATGCAACTAATGAAAAAGAATTATTTGCCCTTGTTTGGGCATTAAAAAATTTAAGAAACTATTTATATGGTGTTACCAATCTGGAGATTCATACGGATCATCAACCTTTGACATTTGCTTTGTCACCCCGTAACCCTAATCCAAAATTGAAAAGATGGCATACTTTTATAGAAGAGTTTGCTCCAAAATTTGTATATCAACCTGGTAAAACCAATGTTGTAGCTGACGCGTTATCACGTCTTGAATTAAACAATATGTCCGATGATCCAGAAGACTCAGAAAGTAACGAATCACAACATTCCGCACAAAGTAGTGAAAGTATTCGAATACAGGAAACAAAAAAACCTGTAACCCAGTTTAAACAACAAATAATTTTATGTAAGAATAGATTCACGATTCATGAAATAATTGAAAATTCGGAAATAAAAGGCATTTAATAGAGTATGACACGGTGGAAAATTTGCTAACCATCTTAAAAGAATTTATTCAACCAAGATTGGTAACTGCACTTCACTGCACTATTGAGGATTTATATGAGATCCAAGGACCTCTGAAACGAACCTTTTGTTGAGAACATGAGTCATACTCTACTCTTCAATCAAGAATCCGATCTAAAATTATGTATTTTATTGCGTGCGGCCGGCAACCCTATTTTCTAATTTCCTTAAAATGTATAAGAGAGTAACGTAACGGTTCCTTAAAAATGTTTGCTTAATCCCGCTCTAATTTGTCTACTTTACTTTATATCATTACAGTTCTTTTCAATCGCCGCTGCGTCCGCATCGCAAAATCAGTTTCCCCGTTTGTGAAAAGTTTAGTGAAACTTAAAAAATTGTTAACTTAGTGAAGTTTTAAATAAAAGATTAATAAACCTTGTTTTAAGGCACATGAAGTGCAATATTTGAAGTGCTGTCGTGTTTTTATCTATTTGGTGAAATAAGTATTACATATCCCTATTTCCTAGTGCAGTGGCGCTAGGCGACATACATATTTATTGTGCGAATAAATATACCATCTCCTACCCGCGCAGTGGCGCTGTTTCCCATATCCCCATAGCTAAGGGCCACTTGCATAAAAGCCGATTAAGCCTAATCGGTGATTAACTTGACAGCTAACCATACAAAATACGTCAATTAAACTCCGGTTAGTCGTTATCAGCTTTTATGCAAGCGGCCCTAAGAGTTATCCATGGTCCTTCGCGGCTAAACAATTTACCGGTGCCCTAATAAAGAAAAATAATAATTCGGTAAAATAATCGCGGCGGTAGTTAAAATAGGCAATTGTGCAAAAAAACAAATAAATACTTACATAAATTAAAGTGAAATTAGTGCTGGAGAAACAACTCTGACATGTGCATATAGTAGCACCCAAAAAAAAAACACATTAGGGTGGCAAAAAATTGGAAAAAAAAATCCCTAAAAAACAAAAATATTTTAAAACTACAAGTAAAGTGTGAAATTTATCTCATATTCACGAGAGAAATCCCTGAAAAAGAAAAAGAAGCAACAACAAGTAACATCAAAGCCAACTTTAACAGCTCAATCAAGTACTCAGCATAACAGGTCTCAGGAAAAGGTACAGTCCCAAAAATTTAACAAAACAGGTGGTATCCAGAAGCTCGGTAAGTCTCAGCATATATTACGTATATAGAAAAGTAGCGGTTCGATCGGTATAATTATACTCTCACCACATCCCATTTACCGCATTTTTAATATACTCCCCCGTCACTCCGAATATATACCCCACCGCGAATCTCAAATACCTATCGGTACAAAAAAATATATAATTCGATCCAAGGCCGTATCCAGAGGGGGGATCAATGGGTTTGAACCCCCCCGAAATGTGGACACAAGTACAATAAAAACCTTAAAAATATACGAATATTTAAAAAACCTCAGATATATGAACAAAAATTAAAGTTATTTTGCAATTAAAAAATCTACCACGGTTTGATTTAATCCACCACGCTACCAATGTTGTAAGGTCCAACACTGGAGCGTACTTCTCATTACGACCATGCATTTTTGCAAGCAAGAGCCCTAACTAACAGCTGATGTTTGTTTACATTTGCAGCGCAGAAAATTTTGTGAAATGAAGTGTTTTTATTAAAGTTACAATGAGTGTAAAACGGAAGTCACTATTCGATTATGGATTTAAAAGCAAAAATGTAAAAAACGAAAGTGCTCCTGGGCAACAAGGCTTTCAGACATCAAGTCAAGTAGCTACACCTTCAGAAATTGTATTGCCTTCAAATACAAACACCTCCGACATTGGTGATTATTTAGGAATAGCCGTAGAAGAGAGGAAAAAATATACCCTTCTTACTTCACCGTGGATACCTGAAGAGTCTTTTGTGTTTCCCATTATAGGAAACAGGAATTTAAAAGTTCCAACATCATTGGCTGAAAAGGTATTAGTATTAATACCATTAATGCCATATTTAAGTTTAAATAATTTTTGCAATTTTTAGATATGAATGGCTGGTTTATACGCAAGCCAAAGGGACAGGTGCTTTATGCAAATATTGTGTTCTGTTCTCCAAAGAATGCGCTGGAAAAGGCAATCACCGACAGTTGGAGTCATTTGTGTCCAAAACATTCACCAGATGGAAAAATGCCATTGAAAGCTTTGAAGCGCACTCAAAATATGAGTATCATGCTACTAACATTATTTATGCTGACAACTTTTTAAAAACCTGGACAAAGGCGGCACCTGATATACGTTCCCGAATTGTGACTGCACGTATGGAAAAAGTCAAAGCGAACAGAAGTAAGTTAGTAGCCATTATTGAGGTGATTAAGTTGTGTGGTCGGCAAGAACTAGCCTTGCGAGGAACAGACGACTGTGGACCGCTTGGCGAAGAACCAGAGCAGAATGACGGTAACTTCCGTGCACTTTTGCGTATGCGAATAGCTTGTGGTGATGTGATTGCTAAACTTCATTTTGAAACTGCAGCTAAATATTCGACGTATTTAAGCCCAACCATTCAAAATGAAATAATCGAAAGTTGTGGAGAGTTTATTCAGCGCAAAGTTGTGGAAAAAATAAATATGGCCAAATCGTTCTCTATTTTAGTAGATGAGACAACAGACATTGCACAAATTGAGCAAATGTCGCTATGTGTGCGCTATATTGACGTTGACGATAATGGAATAAATGTTATGCGGGAAGACTTTTTGCAATTTGTTGGTCTTGAAAATACTACGGGTCAATATATGGCAGAAGTTATATTAAAAACCATACGAAAACAAGTAAGGAAAGCTTACTTCGGCTGTGCCGAAGGCTATATACCTTTCATGAATAAGCGTCACGATTTTGACTGTTCGATCCCCAGTACAGCCTGTTTCAATTTAACTATATTTACTATACACATTACACATCTTTGTTATAATTTAAAAAAACTTACAAAATAATAGGATCCGAGTTATCTGAATAATCGATTGTATGGAGGCTATATATTATACGTGTTCAATTGTACTGACTTACACTATACACATTACATATGTAGAATGTACTAAAGGTGCAATATTTTACGTTCCTAACTTTTTAAATGCGGAAGTATTGGCCAAAAAACCTTATATCGGAACAACCGGTTGTATGGGGCTATATGTTATATTTACCCGATCTTCTTGATTTTCCTCTACACACTACATAAATTGAAAGTACTCAAGTTGCAAAATTTTATGTTCCTAACTTTTTAATTGCAGAAGTTTTGGTCAAAAAACCTTATATCTGAACAATCGGTTGTATGGGGGCTATATGTTACATTTGCCCGATCTTTTTGATTTTCACTATATACACTACATAAATAGAAAGTACTCGAGATGCAAAATTTTACGTTCCTAACTTTTTAATTGTAGAAGTTTTGACCAAGAAACCTTATATCTGAACAATCGGTTGTATGGGGGCTATATGTTACATTTGCCCGATCTTGTTGATTTTCACTCTATACACTACATAAATAGAAAGTACTCGAGTTGCAAAATTTTACGTTCCTAACTTTTTAATTGCAGAAGTTTTGGTCAAAAAACCTTATATCTGAACAATCGGTTGTATGGGGGCTATATGTTACATTTGCCCGATCTTGTTGATTTTCACTATATACACTACATAAATAGAAAGTACTCGAGTTGCAAAATTTTACGTTCCTAACTTTTTAATTGCAGAAATTTTGGTCAAAAAACCTTATATCTGAACAATCGGTTGTATGGGGGCTATATGTTACATTTGCCCGATCTTGTTGATTTTCACTATATACACTACATAAATAGAAAGTACTCGAGTTGCAAAATTTTACGGTCCTAACTTTTTAATTGCAGAAGTTTTGGCCAAAAAACCTTATATCTGAACAATCGGTTGTATGGGGGCTATATGTTACATTTGCCCGATCTTGTTGATTTTCACTATATACACTACATAAATAGAAAGTACTCGAGTTGCAAAATTTTACGTTCCTAACTTTTTAATTGCAGAAGTTTTGGTCAAAAAACCTTATATCTGAACAATCGGTTGTATGGGGGCTATATGTTACATTTACCCGATCTCGTTGATTTTCACTATATACACTACATAAATAGAAATTACTCGAGTTGCAAAATTTTACGTTCCTAACTTTTTAATTGCGGAAGTTTTGGCCAAAAAACCTTATATCTGAACAATCGGTTGTATGGGGGCTATATGTTATACTGGTCCGATCTTGTCAGTTCCGACAAATGATTCCTATATTACAAAATGGTGGCCACATACAAAATTTCAGCCAGATATCTCAAAAATTGAGGGACTAGTTTGCGTTCAAACAGACAGACGGACAGACGGACAGGCGGACATGGCTAAATCAACTCATCTCGTCATCCTGATCATTTCGGTATACTTATTGATGGGTCTATCTCTTCTTCTTCTCATATTTACAAACATCGGACCAAAGTTATAATACCATTTCATGTTCATGAAAGGTATAATTAGGTATAAATGAAAAATATATGATAGGGCAGGGATACGATGGCGCAGCGGCAATGAAGGGTAGTTTCAAGGGAGTACAAGCAGTCATAAGAAAACAATTTCCTGCAGCTATGTATGTACATTGCTGCTCTCACTCATTAAACCTAGCGCTGGGACATGCTTGTGAAGTGCATTACATTCGACAATGCTTTGGCTCTGTTAAGACCGTTGTGTCGTTTTTGAAAAAGTCTGCAAAAAGAACTCTAATCCTGACTGAAAAAATTAAAACGTTATTTCCGAACGCTGTGTCTAGTAAGTTGATTTCGCTGTGCGCAACTCGTTGGGTGGAAAATCATGATAGTTTACTGAGGTTTAAAGAAATGCTTCCTGCAATTATCGCAGCTCTTGAGGAGTTACTTTTTGATCCAGATACTGATACATCATCTAAGGCAAGTTCCTTTCTAAAATCTTTAACAAGCTGCGAATTTGTTATCAGCCTATTTATGGTATCGACAGTATTCTCCCTGACTCTGCCATTATGTAAGATTTTGCAATCAGTTTCATTGGATTTGCCGAAAGCAATTGAGCATATCGAAGTCGTATTGCAAGTAATCAAAGATTTACGCCATACCGTAAATGAAAAGTTCGGCGAAATATTCAGAGAAGCGTGCCAACTTTTAAAGACCATTAATGGGGAGATAAAGCTTCCACGTATCGCTTTTATTCAAAAAGAACAAGCGGGAGATCCTGAAACATATTTCAGAGTGGCTATTGCTATTCCTTTTCTAGATGATATATCCACACAAATGGAAGACAAATTTATTCAACACAAATTAATTCTTAAAAAATTTAACTTCTTTATTCCTTCGACTTGCTGTTTAAAAGAAGTTGATTTCAAGGAGTCCGATGCAAAAGAACTTGAAATATACAAAGGTATTATTGACATCGAAGGACTTGCTCCTGAGTTTGTGTTATGGAAAAAAAAATGGATCCAAGAAGAAACTTGTAAACGGCCATTATCTGCTATTCAAGCTCTAAATCAATGCAATAAAAGATTTTTTCCAGCAATTTTTTCTTTGTTAAAGGTATATGCGACAATACCGGTCACTACATGTTCAGCGGAAAGGTCCTTTTCAACACTGAAAAGGTTAAAAAGTTTTTTGCGTAACTCCACAGGAGAGGAAAGACTAAATGGCTTAGCCTTGATGAGTATACATCGCCGAATTGAAATAAAAACTGACGAGATAATAGATGACTTCGCCGCTAAAAAGTCCAGACGCCTAAATTTAATCTTAGATTAAATTTTAAATGAAATTATTTAATACAATTAATTTGATTGTTTTTATTGAATTTTTTTTTTAATTTTAGTATTTATTGAACTATTATTTTTTAATTTTAGTTTTTATTGAATTTTTATTATTTTTTAGTTTTAGTTTTTATTTAATTGCATTACATGCATACACCTGAGTTTATGTGCCTGAGTACTTACTTCTTATTTATAATAAATGCTTGCACAATTAAACCACGTTTTGTTTGATAATGTGGAAATCCTGGCTACGGCCTTGCCCCATACATTCGCTCAGCGTTTTTCCGTTTTTTTGGGTAATTTTTTGTTGGAATGTGAAATTTGTTATTTTTATAATCTTATTTTTGCCACTTTCGTCATTTGGGAGGTTTTGCTCCCGGTAGATAGGTGGTATTGCATAGGCATCGACGATATATATAAAATAACAGAAAAAATATAATAAAATTAAATAAAAAAATATATAGAATTACTCAAAAAATAAAATTTCACAAAGGAAAGAAAAAGAATTACTCAAAAAATAGTGCAAAGTTTACAAAAAATTTGAGTTTTTATAATGTAAACCCCCCCCCCCCCCCCCCCCCCCCCGAAAAAAAATCCTGGCTACGGCCTTGATTCGATCTCAAATTCTTGGCCTTTAGTGTCAACAAATTTTTCTCCCGTTAATTGCACTCAGCCTCTCTAAAAATTCTACATAAATACATATATATTCACATATATATTACAAAATATACACTCACGCGAGAAAAAATAAACCGCAATTTATTAGCACCCAGCCTAATACACATTTGTTTGTCGCTAACCACTTGTGCCGGTACATAGATATATTTATTAAAATAACGCCACCTCCGGTATACAAAAAAATATAAACTTACTAGCAATATCAATACTCAATTTGGATTGCATTGATCTCACTCAATTGTCATTACCCGCTTCTTCTCGCTACTAGCATTAGGTGAGTGTGCAGTTTGCATCTCAGCAGCATACAAACAGACACAAAAAAAACCACCACCTTTTGCCCCCACGCCATTGACTACAGTAGTGGCTCACTAAATAGAACCAACATTTTTTTTGGCTTGCATCAAAAAATTATCCCAAATAAGCGAGTAAATATAGCACATTATTTAATTTCCCATATCACGCTCAAATCAGCTCGCTCTTTACAGTAAAGCCTCAATAATACTTACCCCAAAAACAAAAAAAAGTGTTTTCCTCTCAATCTCAAAACCCAAATAAAACCGAAATGAAAAAAAAAGATCAATCAGATGTTGATGTAAGTCCACAAGACTTTATTTTCGAAAGCAATAGGTTTGAAGCATTCTATTCAAAATGGTCATCCACTCTCATAAATGACATAACCCCAATCTTACTCAACGTAAAAATACAGCAGCTTGACAAACTCTGGGATGATTTAGTATCCTCATTTAGAGCTGTGTCTCGCTCAGAAGAATACGCAGAGTCAAGTGGTTCAGTCGAACAAAAATATACCAAATGCTCAGAAAGTTACGAGTTGTGCAAATCCCAAATACTTGAAGCATTGCAGCTTCTACAGCGGAACTCTGGATCTCAATCATCTCTCACTCAACCCACAAACCAAAATAATACAAACTCCCAAGGAATGTTTCTCAAAGTGCCACCATGCGACACAGAAATATTTCACGGTGGATATGAAGAATGGCCGGCTTTCAGAGACATGTTCACTGCGGTATACAAAAACCATCCCAAACTCTCCCCAGGACAGAAGCTATACCATTTGCGGCAGAAAACGAGAAGCCAAGCGGGACAAATCGTCCAGCAATTCCCTCTCACTGATGATAGTCTTGATCTCGCCTGGGATGCTCTCAAATCCCGATACGAAAACCGCAGAATATTGGTCGATACACAGTTGAAAACTCTCTTTAATCTCCCTACCATCTTTTCTGAAAACGGTGAACAAATTCAGAAACTTCAATCCACCATCAACAATTGTATGGCAACTCTCTCAACACAAGGAATCCCAACCAGTGACTGGGACCCCATTCTGGTGTATCTCTGTTCATCAAAACTTCCCAGTCAATCCCTCTCTCTATGGGAGCAATCCCTAAGCTCACGGAAGGAGTTACCTCTGTGGGCAGACATGAACAAGTTTCTCACAAGCCGATATGAAGTAGTAGAAAGGCTTCATACGTATCGGCGGGCAACTCAAAGCCCTCTCTCTCAAATTTCACTCCCAGAACGCCATCTCACAACTCATCACAAAACTCATCACACAACTCAACTCACAACTCGAAATTCGCGAACAAAAGCAGAACGCAAAATTTTCATGCAGAATCAGCCCCAACAATCTCCTGCAGACTATGTAATTCCAGGCACGCAATGAAAACCTGCATCAAGTTTAAAGCGTTATCTGTAGCCGAGCGCGTAAAATTCGTACGAGAAAACGGGTACTGCGAAAATTGCCTGTCGAATTCCCATCCAAGCAATAATTGCCACAGCAATTTCTCATGTGTGTATTGCCAAAAAAGGCATCATTCCCTACTCCATTTCCCGAGGAATTCACCAACTCCCTCTCATAATGTGAAAACCCAGAGAACGACGAGTCAACTAGCCACCCCCTTCATGCTGATGAGCAAACACCTTGTTGCTCGAAAAATGCAACTCAAATACTCACGGAACAAGTCTCATCTCAAGCGGCTGTGAACAAAGTGTCGTCACACCACTCAAGCTCCCAGGTCACTACGCTTCTCCCAACAGCAGTAGTACCCATATACTGTGATGGTGAATATCACAATGTTCGAACCCTCGTGGAACAAGGTTCCGAGAAAACGTTTATCTCATCCCGGGTACAAAAGCTGTTGCGCCTACCCACCAAAGAAGCAAGGTTTGAAATCTCAGGAATGGGCGGAACCGTCGTACAGAACTCTAAACAGATCTGCGAAGTTATCCTTTGCTCAGCAGATAAAGCACAAAAAATATGTTCCATTGTTCTCCCGCAATTGACACATTTTCTCCCCACAAATAACATCTCAAACATTAAGTTAGAAGAAATAGCTCACTTGACACTAGCCGATCCCGACTGTTTCACCCCTCACCGTATTGATATGGTCATCGGCAGTGATGTAATTCCCCGCATTCTCTTAGAAGGGCTGAACACCAATGTAAGCGGCTGCCTCGTCGCCCAAAATTCGATATTCGGATGGATTCTCAGCGGCCCAATCCCCGAAAGAATCTCAACGTTCACCACTCAGATTTGGCAATCTGAAAATGACTTCCTCAATACGCTCCTCAGAAAGTTTTGGGAGCAAGAATAAATACCAAACCCGCAATCCCGATCAAGTGAAGAAGACTTTTGCGAAGAGCTGTATCAACGCACTACAACCCGACAATCAGATGGAAGATACATGGTTAGACTCCCACGGAAACCAGAATTCCCAATTTCCATTGCGCTTGGACACTCCCGCATTGCAGCTCAACAACAATATCTCAGCATTGAACGGACTCCGGAAAGAAACCCAGCTCTTCAAAAGAAATATGCAGAGGTTCTAGAAGAATATCTCACTCTGGATCACATGGAACCCACCTCACCCCAAGAAATTATTCAGGACGGTAAATATTTCTCCTTTTATTTACCACACTATGCCGTCATTAAGCCAGACAGTAAAACGACGAAGGTTCGGGTCGTTTTCAATGCTTCAAAGCTATCCCATTCTGGCAGCTCCCTTAATGACGTGCTTTACCCGGGTCCCACTCTGCAAAATGATTTAATGCTCATTATATTAAAATGGCGACTCTATCAATTCGTGTTCAACGGCGATATAGAGAAAATGTATCGCCAAATTCTCATACACAAAGATGATCAAGACCTCCAAAGAATAGTCTTCCGCAGATCCCCAACTATGCCGATAGAAGACTTTCGATTGAAAACGGTTACATTCGGCGTCAATTGCGCTCCCTATCTCGCAATACGTACTCTCCATCAACTGGCGCAAGATTGTACAGAGCAATTCCCTCTCGCCACCGACATCCTCCTGCATGAAACGTATGTAGATGATATACTTTCGGGTGGCCACAGTATACAGTCCACTATTACATCTATGACTCAAGTAAAAGACGCTCTACAATCCGCCGGTTTCCCTCTCCGTAAAATAACCGCTAATCACCCCAAAATTTTGGAATTAGTTTCCCATTCCGAAGTTCTTGACATAGACTTCCTAAAATTTCAAGACTCAAGCTCTACGAAAACTCTAGGCATAAAATGGAATGCCCTCTCAGATACGTTCTCTTATACGTATGATCCCGAACCCGCGGCCGACTCGAAAACCAAACGGCAGATATTGTCAGCGGTAGCCAAACTGTTCGACCCCGCAGGATGGCTAACGCCAATAATGATCACGGCAAAAATGCTCCTTCGACAGTTATGGATGGAAGGAACCGACTGGGACGAGCACGTCAAGCCCGGCGCATTTCTCAAATGGACAACTTTACGCAACGATCTTCTCACCATCAATCAAATCTCTATTCCCCGCTGGGTCCAGTTCTCCCCAAAGCAGCATGTTCAACTGCATGGATTCTCTGACGCTTCAGAAAAAGCGTACTGCGCCTGCGTATATCTCCGCGTTCAACTAGATGACAACTCTTTCTCGTCCCATCTGCTCGTAGCAAAGAGCAAAGTGGCACCCCTACAAACTGTCAGCCTCCCACGACTCGAACTCTGCGGTGCCGTACTACTCTCAAAGCTTATAAAACAAATTCGTGATGAGCTAAATCTGCAGTCAAGTGAACTCTCTCTCTGGTCTGACTCCTCCATAGTCTTAGCATGGTTAGAGAAACCACCATACACCTGGAAAACGTATGTGGCGAATAGGATCTATCTCTTTCTCCATAACGTCAACAACGCTATCTGGAGACATGTATCGAGTGCCGAAACCCCCGCCGACCTCGGTAATCGTTGTTGTACCCCACAAGAACTCGCGAAATGTAATTTATGGTGGAACGGTCCCGAATGGCTGCAACGACCCCCGTCAATGTGGCCAAAAACAGTATCGACGCACCCCTCCCCTCCTGAACAACGTCGTGTTGAGTCGTTTCATACGATCGAATATGTGGATATTCTCGAACGCTTTTCTTCCCTCCCTCACGCGCTTCGAGTGATGGCGTACGTGTATCGTTTTATTCACAAGTCGCGGAAACATGCTATCCCCACATCCCTCAACTTGACTCAAAGCGAAGTATCTCAAGTAAAAACACGTATTATTACTCAAGCGCAACTCATGCATTATCCACGTGAGATGCATTCATTACAGTCCACTACTCCCATCAGTCACAGAGCTCCCTACTCACTTTAAACCCCATTCTGGATGACTTCGGCGTCATGCGAGTTAATGGCCGTTTAGTCCACACTGAGCTCAGTTATAAGGAGCGATATCCGATTATCCTCCCCGAAAACTCAAAATTCTGTTCACTGCTTCTCACTTTTCTCCACGAAACCATGCTGCATGCTGAAAGGCAATTAATGGTTCGCATGGTACAGCAAGAATACTATATCCCTCGGTTGAAACAAAAGCTGAAGAAATGCATCTTTCAATGTAAGACGTGCACTATTTATAAACAAAAAATGCGAACGCAGATAATGGCCGCTCTCCCCCCTGAGCGATGTACTTACTCACTACCCTTTCACACCACAGGCGTAGATTTTGCTGGACCATTCTCGGTTAAGACCTCCACACTACGTCGCGCTCCCTACTCAAAGGCGTATGTGTGTGTATTCGTATGTTTCTCCACCAAAGCTGTACACCTGGAATTATGCTCGGATTTGACTACCATGGCGGCCGCCGTGGTGTAGCGGTTAAGTGTTCGGCCATGTACACCAAGTCGTGGCGGTTCGATGCCCGGCAAAAGTAACATCAAAAATTATTTAGAAAAATAATTTTTCTAAACGGGGTCGCCCCTCGGCAGTAGTTTGGCAAACTCTCCGGGTGTATTTCTGCCATGAGAAGCTTCTCAGCAAAAAATTCATTTGCTTTGCAAGTGCCGTTCGGAGTCGGCAAAAAACTGTAAGTCCCACCAACTTGCAGGAAAAACTCAAAAGCAACACACCACAAGTTGGAAAAAGAAGCTCGGCTAAAAATCTCGTTAGAGGTTATGATAACCTGTTGGTATATCGCCGCCATTAGTTTTTTTTTTTTTTTTGACTACAGAAGCATTCAAGGCTGCCTTCGCTCGATTTGTTGGACGTCGTGGTCTCCCTTCCAAAGTTATGTCCGAAAATGGAAAAACGTTTGTAGGCGCCAGCCGAAGCTTCAAAAGAGAATTCTCGCAATTCCTTCACGAAATCTCGAACGACATCTCTCACAAATATGTGACCCATGGCTTCTCTTGGGAATTTATCCCTCCCTACGCCCCTCATATGGGCGGTCTCTGGGAAGCCGCAGTAAAGAGCTTCAAAACACATCTCACGCAGGTCGCAGGAAACCACAAGTTTACCTTCGAAGAATTCACCACGCTTCTCGTTCGCATTGAATCGGTGCTCAACTCAAGACCGATTTCCACGATGTCTCAAGATCCCACGGACCTGCTAGCCTTGACGCCCGGACATTTTTTGCGTGGCGCTCCTATGCTCTCTATACCAACCAAGTGCTGAAAACCGGTCCCTGATAAATAAGTGGCAAAAGTTGAAAGTCATTCATCAGCAATTCAGTAGCCGATGGAAAAACGAATATCTCAAGGAACTCCACAAAAGGCATAAGTGGAAGCGACAACAACCCAATATTCAAGAAGGAGATCTCGTAGTCGTCAAAGATGACTTGCTCCCTCCTAACGAATGGAGACTCGGACGCATTGTGAAACTCCATCCCGGTCGTGACGACAACACCCGCGTAGCCGATATTGTCACTCAGGGAGGCACGATCACACGCAACATCACGAAGTTATGTCTACTACCCCCTGCATAATAATCCATCTATCGCCTTCACTATTCACGTCACCCATCCCACACGTCTCATGTACCGTTATAATATTTATTCTCTAAAACTTCCCACCGTAAACACTCACCGCAACGAGCCCAGACAGAGGACGCATGGCCATCATGGCAAGGCTAGGATCACGCTGGCGACATCGCAGGAGCTGCTTCACCCGCACCGGCGCAGGCGGGCCGCCATGTTGAGAACATGAGTCATACTCTACTCTTCAATCAAGAATCCGATCTAAAATTATGTATTTTATTGCGTGCGGCCGGCAACCCTATTTTCTAATTTCCTTAAAATGTATAAGAGAGTAACGTAACGGTTCCTTAAAAATGTTTGCTTAATCCCGCTCTAATTTGTCTACTTTACTTTATATCTTTACAGTTCTTTTCAATCGCCGCCGCGTCCGCATCGCAAAATCAGTTTCCCCGTTTGTGAAAAGTTTAGTGAAACTTAAAAAATTGTTAACTTAGTGAAGTTTTAAATAAAAGATTAATAAACCTTGTTTTAAGGCACATGAAGTGCAATATTTGAAGTGCTGTCGTGTTTTTATCTATTTGGTGAAATAAGTATTACATATCCCTATTTCCTAGTGCAGTGGCGCTAGGCGACATACATATTTATTGTGCGAATAAATATACCATCTCCTCCCCGCGCAGTGGCGCTGTTTCCCATATCCCCATAGCTAAGAGTTATCCACCTTTCAAAATAAATTTGTTTATACAAGTGTTTTTCCAATGGATATAACTTATAGGGAAGATCAGACCGGAATAATTGAACAAACCCATAATGTACTATTGGCCAGAAATTAGGAAAAAAATGAAGAAATATGTTCGAAATTGTGTAATATGCAACAAAAATAAATATGATCGACATCCCAAAAGAATCCCAATAGGAAAAGCTCCTATCCCAGAAAAAGAAGGGGAACAGTTACATTTAGATATTTTCTACGCGCAAAAATTAAAATTTATTACATGTGTAGATGCTTATTCAAAATTCTTGATAATAAAACATATAGAAGATAAATCTAATATCGAAGAAAAAGTTCTGAAATTACTTCAAACCTTCACTGAGGTAAAGCAAATAACTTTGGACAATGAACCAAGCTTTACAACACCATCTTTTAAATCCTTATTGCAGAGACTGAATATCGAAATTTATTTTTGCGATCCGAGACATAGCTTAACAAATGGACAAATAGAAAGAGTCCATTCAACTATAATTGAAATCGCTAGATGCATAAAAGAAGAATATAACATAGTAAGTGACCTTGAAACAATCCTTAGAGCAGCTCAACAATATAATATAGTAATACATTCAGTTACAAATCTTAAACCAAATGAAGTCCTTTATAACAAGGGAAAACATGAGAATTTACCAATAATATTAACACATAAAAAAAAAAGGATAGAAAAACAATTAGGGTACTCACAGTTCCCTTTTAAATTTGGAAGGTTTTAAAAAAGCCACATTAACTGTGAGCACCCCTGCTCCGCTTCTTACATTGAACATTTATATAAATTAGAAAATGTAAACAAAACTTACTTTTTTAATTTTTTTGTTTTTCTGAATTTATATTTGAAAAGAAAGCAAAATTACAACTTTCAATTTTGCCACAAATTTAAACATAGGAATAAGCCCGGCAATATTGCCACAAAGTGGTATCTTCGATTTGCAGGCAAAACAAAAACAATAAATTTGAAACCTGGTAAATTGTCAAAATATTGCCAGCTGGCAATATTAGCATGGCTGGTAATATGGGACTGTGAGTACCCTAAATATTGTCCCGGCCAAATCGTCTACGAAAAGGTCATAGAAGAGAGGAATAAGCTCAGACCTAGGTACAAAAAACAACAAGTTAAGGAAAATTTAGAAAATAAAATAATAATTAATAATAGAGACAGAATCATACATAAAGAAAACGGTTCGCGAGTCGCTTGAGTTATTCGAGTCGCCTTATTTGGCGAGTCGCCTAGCTCGAATGATTATGGATAGCGAACAAACTAGTTCGCCTGAAACATTTTTTTGCCAGTTCAAAAAACAGAAAGCGGTGAACGTCAAATGAAAAAAAAAACTTCAAATTGAACAAAACTGAAGTTTCAATTATTTATTATTATTGTACGTTTTTATTGAATATTGTAGTTAAGAGGAAGACAAGCTGCATATGGAAAAACCAACCATTTCCAACGTGTGCGGAGTTGTGCGAGGATAATCCCGTCTGGTCCAACAGCCTTGAAGGCTCGAATCTTTTAATTACCCACCTTACCCCTACTTCCGTGATGAAAATGTGTGCAGCCAGGTTTGTTGCAGGTGCTAAGAGTGCAACATGCGAGTTCTCTGGAAAGTGTGTAATCAAGAGCAGCTCCAACGTTTCAGGTTTCGAGCTGGTCCAGGATCCGGCAGGTCTCCGCAAATAGCCTATATGTAGCTGTTTGAGTTCTTGAGAGCACTCGTCTCAGTTTCGCTGTATAGTCGACATTCTCGACCGCAGTACAAACATTTCTCCACAAAGTTCTCTTCGTCTGTCTCCTTGCTAAGGCTCTTGGTCTTATTAAATTGTTTCCTCCACCAGTGTGGCCTATGTTTACAGCGTGGTTTTAGCACTGGACAGGCCTTATCGAGGGCATTTGAGAGCGCCGTTGTAAAGGTCGTAACTAGGTCTTCCGGCTACGTTCAGGACATACCACCGACGGTCTTTGGCGATGGCCAAACTGTCGTTGTCTCGGTCAAGGATGCCTATTACGATCCCGTCCATGGTCACTTCAGCAAAGCTTGGTTTACCCCAAAATGACCACAAAATGACACCACTATATCCCCGAAATTCCCCCAAAATGATCCCAATATTACCACAAAATGACCAAAAAATATCTCCAGAATGAACACAAAATTAGTCAAAATGACCACAAAAAAACCCCAAAATGACCCTAAAATATTCCCAAAATGACCACAAAATGACACCAAAATATTCCAAATGGTCATTTTGGGGTTATTTTGTGGTCATTTTGGACTTATTTCGGGGATATATTGTTGTTATTTTGTGGTCATTTTTTGAATAATTTGGTGTCATTTGGGATTTTTCTGGCTCATTGTGTGGTCATTTGGGGTTATTTTGTGGTCATTTTTGTAATATTTTGGGGTCATTTTGGACTAATTTCGAGGAAATTGTAGTCGTCATTTTGGGAATACTTTGGAGTTATTGTGTGGCCATTTTGGACTAAATTTGATGATATTTTGTTGTTATTTTGTGGTCATTTTGGATTATTTTGGGGTCATTTTGGACTAATTTCGAGGAAATTTTAGTCGTTATTTTGTGGTCATTTTTTGAATATTTTGGTGTCATTTTGTGGTCATTTTGGGAATATTTTAGGGTCATTTTGGGGGTTTTTTGTGGTCATTTTGGGAATATTTTAGGGTCATTTTGGGGGTTTTTGTGGTCATTTTGACAAATTTTGTGTTCATTCTGGAGATATTTTTTGAAATTTCGGGGATATAGTGGTGTCATTTTGTGGTCATTTTGGGGTAAACCAAGCTTTGCTGAAGTGACCATGGACCGGATCGTAATAGGCATCCTTGACCGAGACAACGACAGTTTGGCCATCGCCAAAGACCGGTGGTGGTATGACCTGTACGTAGCCGGAAGACCTAGTTACGACCTTTACAACGGCGCTCTCAAATGCCCTCGATAAGGCCTGTCCAGTGCCAAAACCACGCTGTAAACATAGGCCACACAGGTGGAGGAAACAATTTAACATGGCCAAGAGCGTTCGCAAGGAGACTCAATGACTCAGATATAAATATAAACATACAAGGCTCTGAGGCAGGCGAAGAGAACTTTGTGGAGAAATTTTTGTACTGCGGTCGAGAATGTCGACTATACAGCGAGACTGAGACGAGTGCTCACAAGAACTCAAACAGCTACATATAACGTGAAACGCTGGAGCTGCTCTTGATTACACACTTTCCAGAGAACTCGCATGTTGCACTCTTAGCACCTGCAACAAACCTGGCTGCACACATTTTCATCACGGAAGAAGGGATAAGGTGGGTAATTAAAAGATTCGAGCCGTTCAAGGCTGTTGGACCAGACGGGATTATTCTCGCACAACTCCGCACACGTTGGAAATGGGTTTTTTTTTTTTTTTTCAGTGGAGAAAGCATCGAAAGCCTCAAAGTCAGTGTGGGACTTGAACCTAAGCACTAAAACTCCAACCGTCATGTACCGATCCCCCCGGTACTACCGTTAAATATTCGGGAGGTGGTTTGAGCACTAGCCTCAACGTCTTTTGGTCGGCGTAACCGTCCATTTCAGTTCATGACTGGGGATCTTTTTACTAGATTTTCATTCTACTCGTCAGGAGTGGTGTTGGGAAGGTTGGTCTTGTCCACCAACAAAAATACTTCATTCGTTCATTATCATAATATCAGTACATATATCGTATACATAAACATTTTTGGCTACTTTGGTAATAGTTTATCAACGCTTACAATTACCTGTTTGGTACTTCCGAAGCTAGGCGGTTGGAAGGCCGTGATTCCAATCCGCCTCTTTTAAAATAAACGCATGTTTCCTGGCAGAGATTTACACTTACTTGTGTAAGCTCTTACCGCTTACTCATATCACGGCTCTCCTTGTGAGCCAGAACAGTTGGACTGGCCGTGGGTCCAAGACTGTCCTCAGTAGGCAGTATTCGCCGTTATTGGTATAAGGTCCTATGTTTGCAATAAACATTTACTCGCATACCGGCTCTCCTTCTGAACCAAGACAGTTGGACAGGCCGTGGGTCCAAAGCTGTCATCAGTTGGCAGTATTCGCCGTATTGGCCCTTAGACCAAGCGGTTGGAAGGGCCGTGGTTCCAATCCGCTTTAAATCTACTCACCCGTGATTACAGTAAATCACTAGCTCGCATAATGGTTCCCATTGTGAACCAAAACAGTTGGACTGGCCGTGGATCCAAAACTGTTGTTATTATCTGACTCGTATAATGCTTTATCCCTTGTCTAGTTATTATCGCCAAGCTGGGTCTCAATTTGGACGGTTGGAGAGCGCCGTAGCCTTTCCTGGCTTCTTAGCCACTTCATGGTTTCTGCAATAACGTCGCACGCTGCAGTCCATTTTATTTTGCTCTGTAGCATGTGCTCCACTAGTGTTTCCGGAGTGTAATCCTCCCCGATAATACTGCGAAGCCTTCTTCTAAAGCTGACTGTTCTAGGGCATTCGAAGAATACGTGATGGACGTCCTCAATCGCTTCGCCCCCACAGTGGTCGCACAGGTTGTTTTGCTCGTGTTTGAATCGATGAAAATATTCTTTGAAGCATCCGTGGCCGCTTAAGAACTGGGTTAAGTAGAAACCTACTTCGCCGTGTGATCTTGTTGTCCACCTTTTAATATCTGGGATACAACGGTACGTCCAACGCCCCTTTGTGGATGTATTCCAACTGTGCTGCCACTTTTGCACGCTAATCTCTTGCGCTTCGGTCCGCGAGTTTCTGTCGTCAGCAATTGTAGCTGCTTCCTCTGCCAAAATGTCGATTGGGCACATTCCTGCAATTACCAATGTAGCATCATCTGAGACTGTTCTAAAGGCACTACAAACTCGAAGCGCACACAGGCGGTAGGTCGACTTTACCCTCGGAAGTACGACTGATACTCCGTGGCGTGATGCCAAACTGGAGCCCTGTACAGTAGTTGGCTCCTTACGACTCCTGCGAGTAGCTGGCGGCGCCCTTGCTTTGGTCCTCGCGCATTAAGCATTATCCTCGATAATGATGATACTGTTTTAGATGCCTTCTCATTAGCATACTCTAAATGTGTTTTGAAGGACAGCCTCCTGTCTATCATAATCCCCAGGTACTTAACTGCTGGAAGAGTGTCGATGTCATGGCTGCCGATTCGTATCGTGACTTGCTCTACCTTCTTCCTGCTTGATATGAGTACAGCCTCTGTTTTGTGTTCCGCCAGTTGTAATCCGTGATGCCTAAGCCAAGATTGAACGCTGGCTACGCTATTAGCTTTGCCGCATATGTCACTAAGGTGTTTAGCAGTAACAAAGCCGATAATTTGGACTCCATGTGGTACTTTGAGCTGCAATACCCCATCGTACATAATGTTCCACAACAGTGGGCCGAGTAAGGATCATTGAGGAACGCCACCTGTAACATGGGGCTTTTCCGTGCCATCTGAAGTTTCGTACTCAAGCACCCTGCCGTCGAAATAGCAGCGAATGATCCTTCTCAGGTAGTAGGACACGCCTTTCCGATCCAATATATCCAGAATTTTGCCCAGTTGGCGCTGTTGAATGCATTCTTCACGTCTAAGGTCACGATAAGACAGTATTCCTTAGATCCTGCGAGCCATCGAGTGCCGCTTATTGCTTCTTGAGCAGCCGTTTTTACCATGTTCACCGCGTGAATCGTGGATCTTCCTTTCCTGAACCCAAACTGGTTTTCTGATATGCCCCCTGCCTCCTCTATTTCTTTTTCTAGGCGATCATAGATCACTCGCTCAAAAATTTTACCAGCAGAGTCGAGCAGACATATTGGCCTGTAGCTGGATGGCTCCGCCGGGTTTTTGCCGGGCTTTGGCAACAGCACCAGAGTCTGGCGTTTCCAGATTGAAGGGAACGTTCCTTCAGCTAAACAAGCATTGAAGAGACTCGCAAACATTGACGTCTTATAGGTAACTGCCAACTTCAGTACTTTGTTGGGCACGCAGTCTGGCCCCGGGGACTTGTTGTCCTCAAGTCGGTTAGCCGCTTGAATAACTTCCGCCACTGTCACTTCGTCAAATGCGTGGATTGGCACGTTCGATATGGTAGACACCAACTGCCGTTGTGTGGGAAAAAGAGTATCGACCACGTTCTTAAGGAAGGACGGGCAAGTCGGCATGGCTTTCCCTGTTTCAACTTTTTCAGGACGACTTTGTAGGCTGTACCCCAGGGGTCATTATCAGCGTCATCTCAAAGCTCAAGGAAGCATTGTCGCTTGCTGTTCGTTATAGCGGCTTTTATTGCATAGCGTGCAGCCTTGAAGGTAGCCCTGCATTCTAGGAAATCCGGCCTTCCTCTTGCTCGCTGAAATCGCCTCCTGGCACGAATGCAGTCTCGTCTTAGTGATTGTAAGCTGTCGTTCCACCAATAGGTGGAGTGGTGCTGTTTGCATGCGGACTTTCTGGCCATCGACGCGTCGCATGCTACTTTGACATCCAACATCACTTTAGTGGCTATTTCGTTTGTGCTTCCTGTGTGTTCAGATGTCTGCAGCACCTCCTTAAAGGCATCAGGGTCGAATGTACTGAGTTTCCACCCGCGACACTTCGGAATAGTTTCCTTGGATGACGTGATTCCTCCGATATCCACGATGATCGCTGAGTGATCGCTCTGAGTATAGCACTCGCTAATCCTCCAGTCGCACAGCCTGTAAATATTGGCGCTTACGAATGTGATGTCGATAATAGAACCGTAGCCATTTGTAGAAAATGTGTGTTGCCCGCCTGTGTTAAGGAGAGCTACGTCCAAGCACGCGCAAGCTTCGAGCAAAGTTCTCCCTTTCGGTGACGTTCGCTGTGAGCCCCACTGGACTGCCCATGCGTTGAAGTCGCCCGCTATTATGAACCGCTGCCTAGAGGTCGCATCTGTGGATATCTTTTCGACAATTTCTTCTTCTATCTTGCACACACGAAGCCCTTTTCTTTAAGTATGAGCTCTACGTAAATTGGACTCTGTCCACAAACCCATATAGCAGCCTTGCCGTCTGAGTCAGGTAGCCAATTTTCAGACCTTTCCCTGTATGGTTCGCTTAGTAACGCTACGTCCGTTTTTAGCTCGTGTGTTGTCTGCGCTAATAGGTCTTGCGCAGCTTCACAATGACTGAGATTAAGTTGGACCAATCTCATGACGGCCTTAGTTTCTGGACCGCCTCTCTATATACCGGGCATTTGTTTCCACCGGTGGTGTGATCGGTGCGACTGGATTCCCTTCTGGTGCACAGAATGCACTTTGGCGAATTTGTGCATATCTTAGCGGTATGTCCACCGCTTCCGCATTTAAAGCAAGCGTCTTTTACGTCGTGTTCGCTGGTGCAATTTCTCGATATATGCCCGAAGTCCAAACATTTATAACATCGTTTTGGTTGAACTGTAGTCCGAATGCGGCATATTACCCACCCTATTCGGACTTTGCCCCTGGATAGCAGCTTCTTGGCAGCTTCCGTGGGAATGGAAATCATCGCTGTTTGTGTTTCGCCGTATGCTCTCCGAATGGATCGGATACAGGTCGGACCCTATCGCAGTTCAGTTCTTGGCAGATTTCTGCTGCCGTGGTCACCTCATCCATGTCTCGGATCTCGCACAGTGCCTCCTCTGTGAGGGATTTGACCTCGGCTTTGCCTGATAACGTTTGCTCCACGGCTGCTTGCAGTTTCGCGGTGTTTGTATCGGCATGCTTGGTGAGTTGGAACAATAAGTTCCCTTTCGCAGTCTTGCGGATCTTGCGAACCATTGTACTCATTTCTTTTAAGCCTGCCTCGCCCTTAACTGCTTTCAAAATTTCCGCATATGAGCAGTCTCCAGTTTTTTTTTATTATAATGGCGTCGGGTCGGTCCGCCTTCGGCTTTGGCCTCTTCTGCTTGTGAACCGTCTTCCATGCTTCTCCCTGGAACCATTATTCCCTGCGGATGCGTTAACGGCTGCTTCATCCTTCTTTTTCTTCGCGTCTTTTTGTGGGGAAGGCGTATCACCGGACGCGCGTCCCCGGACGCGTTTAGCACGTGGTTCTTTCGGCAATTGGCTCAGTGATGGAGACGTCTGCGACTGCTTTGAAGTCACAGCACTTTTTACCCCCGTACGCTCTGCGGCCTCGTTGTACGAGACCGAGATCGCCTTTACCAGCTCCTTTAAATTTTGAGTTATGGTACGTTTTCCACTTCCCATAAACTCTTGTAGCTCGCCGATAAGCTCTCCCAAAGCGCCAAAAGCATTGTCCTCGTCCTCGCTGCCAGCGCAGCTAGGCGTCCCAACAGGCCAGTTGAACCCAAGTGGGGCAGCAGCTGGAGGAGTTGATTTCGGGGGAGACTGTACTAGTCTCGACAGCCTCGCGAAGGGATCTACGCCGTCCCCTCCGTCCAGCTCGATCAGGTTAGATGGCGTTCTCTCCATTGAGGTGACAGCTGTAGCATCCGCAATCCCCTTTGCGAATCCCCCAGCCGCACCCTTGTTTTGTGCAGACACCTTTCCCTACTTTCTTCTTCCTGCCTTAATTTGTTTTATTATACCTTTCATGAACATGAAATGGTATTATAACTTTGGTCCGATGTTTGTAAATATGAGAAGAGGAAGAGATAGACCCATCAATAAGTATACCGAAATGATCAGGATGACGAGATGAGTTGATTTAGCCATGTCCGTCTGTCCGTCTGTCCGTCTGTCTGTTTGAACGCAAACTAGTCCCTCAATTTTTGAGATATCTGGCTGAAATTTTGTATGTGGCCACCATTTTGTAATATAGGAATCATTTGTCGGAACTGACAAGATCGGACCAGTATAACATATAGCCCCCATACAACCGATTGTTCAGATATAAGGTTTTTTGGCCAAAACTTCCGCAATTAAAAAGTTAGAAACGTAAAATTTTGCAACTCGAGTACTTTCTATTTATGTAGTGTATATAGTGAAAATCAACCAGATCGGGCAAATGTAACATATAGCCCCCATACAACCGATTGTTCAGATATAAGGTTTTTTGGCCAAAACTTCTGCAATTAAAATTTAGGAACGTAAAATTTTGCAACTCGAGTACTTTCTATTTATGTAGTGTATATAGTGAAAATCAACAAGATCGGGCAAATGTAACATATAGCGCCCATACAACCGATTGTTCAGATATAAGGTTTTTTGGCCAAAACTTCTGCAATTAAAAAGTTAGGAACGTAAAATTTTGCAATTCGAGTACTTTCTATTTATGTAGTGTATATAGTGAAAATCAACCAGATCGGGCAAATGTAACATATAGCCCCCATACAACCGATTGTTCAGATATAAGGTTTTTTGGCCAAAACTTCTGCAATTAAAAAGTTAGGAACGTAAAATTTTGCATCTCGAGTACTTTCTATTTATGTAGTGTATATAGTGAAAATCAACAAGATCGGCCAAATTTAACATGTAGCCCCCATACAACCGATTGTTCAGATATATGGTTTTTTCCCAAAACTTCTGCAATTAAAAGTTAGGAACGTAAAATTTTGCAACTCGAGTACTTTCTATTTATGTAGTGTATATAGTGAAAATCAACAAGATCGGGCAAATGTAACATATAGCCCCCATACAACCGATTGTTCAGATATAAGGTTTTTTTGGCCAAAACTTCTGCAATTAAATAGTTAGGAACATAAAATTTTGCAACTTGAGTACTTTCAATTTATGTAGTGTGTAGAGGAAAATCAAGAAGATCGGGTAAATATAACATATATTTAGCCCCATACAACCGGTTGTTCCGATATAAGGTTTTTTGGCCAATACTTCCGCATTTAAAAAGTTAGGAACGTAAAATATAGCACCTTTAGTACTTTCTACATATGTAATGTGTATAGTGTAAGTCAGTACAATTGAACACGTATAATATATAGCCTCCATACAATCGATTGTTCCGATAACTCGGATCCTATTATTTTGTAAGTTTTTTTTAAATTATAACAAAGATGTGTAATGTGTATAGTAAATATAGTTAAATTGAAACAGGCTGTACTGGGGATCGAACAGTGAAAATCGTGACGCTTATTCATGAAAGGTATATAGCCTTCGGCACAGCCGAAGACAGCTTTCCTTACTTGTTTTTTTTATGTTGATTGTATTTGTTTATTCTTTTCCTCTAGATACTATTTTTATTTTATTTTATTTTAATTATTATTTTAATTTTTTATTTTATTTTATTTTGGTTTTATTTAATTTTAATTTTTTGATTTATTTTTGTATTCTATTTTCTATTTTACTATATATTTTAAGTTTACTTATTATTACAGTATTCTTATTTCTTTAATATTTTTTTTTTTTTTTATTATATACTTTTATTTTATTTTTGTTTTTGTTTATTTTATGTCGCTTTATTTTTATTATTCTTTATTATTAAATTTTTTTTTTCTTTTTGTAATTTATTTATTTATTATTTTATTTTTAGTTTTTCTTATTATTATTATTATTATTATTATTATTATTATTATTATTATTATTTAGTTTTTATTAATTAACTGTTTTTGTTTATTTAATTTACCACCTTTTTTCGACACTCCCTAATGTCGGCAGTCAAGGGGTTTGTGACTTTGCTAAATTGGCAGCACTAGCAAATGTCAGTTGTCCAGCTGATCTGTTCACACTTTTGGGCGACGAGATCAGCTGTATTTGGCAACTTTAGACTAAATTATTTGCTGTTTTGTTGTCTCGTTCGCGTAGCACTTCCAGTTTGCAAATTAATTAAAGTTTTATAAAATTTTAGCAAAAGTGAAAATAAAGCGTTTAAGGCCGCGAGTGCACTTCCACCATTCACAACACTTACTAGGCAGGTTAATGGTTGTACCAAGAATCTCTCGCTTGTAGTTTGTTGTTTCTTTTGCACTATTTTTCAAGTTTTTTACGGAGCTGAGATTTCACTTAACTTAACCCGCGTAACTCGAGAATATTGTCTCCACGTTGGAAATGGTTGGTTTTTCTATATGCATTGCTTGTCTGGCTCTTAACTACAATATTCAATAAAAACGTACAATAATAATAAATAATTGAAACTTCAGTTTTGTTCAATTTGAAGTTTTTTTTTACATTTGACGTTCACCGCTTTCTGTTTTTAGAACTGGCAACAAAATGTTTCAGGCGAACTAGTTTGTTCGCTATCCATAATCATTCGAGCTAGGCGATTCGCCAAATAAGGCGACTCGAATAACTCAAGCGACTCGCGAACCGTAATAGGCCCCTTAGTAAATGAAGAAAAGCAAAATTTATTTGACTCATCATTTTCATATATCACAAATAATTATGATAAATTAACGATTGATGGTTTGAATGATGGATCTGATATTTTGATGATTGAAGCTCTCTTAGGACAGTTAAAACAAAATTCTTTCAGACAAAGGAGGGGAATAAATGAATTGGGAGCACTTTGGAAATGGATAGCGGGAACCCCTGATCATGATGATTTTGTAAAAATTAACGAAAAACTAGATGAACTAGTTGAAAATAATAATAAACAATTTACTACCAATTCGGAAATTTTTAAGGTAATTACGGAATTGACAGAGGATGAATTTACTCAAACATTAAAAAGAAAACGAAATCTGTATATAAAACATGAACTTCAAAATTTAATAAATACAATTACTCTTGGAAAAGTAGGAACTTTAAACCCAGTAATTTTACATTTAGATGAATTAAAAAATATAACCGACCATCAAAATGGTTTAATGTCAATTACAGATTTAATGGACATATCAGAATTTAAAATTGCTCAAAAAAATAATATTATCATAATTTATATTAAATATCCAAAAATTCGATTTACTTGTAAGTATTATAAAACTAGAAGTATATATTTGACCAAAATATAAGAAAATGCAACAATGAATTTCTTAAAGTACAAAATTGTAAAATTGAAATAACAAGCACTACTGCAAATTGAATAGAGAAAAAACATGTCTATCGGAACTTTTGAATAAAAAACCTGCAAAATGTAAAAAGATGAAAGAAAGAAACAGTAATATTGAAATAATTAAAGAAGGTGTTATATTAATTTCAGTTGAAAATAATGTAGAAACCCAAAACTTAACAGGAACATATGAGGAGCTTCAAACCAAAACGCAATAAGTGTACACCAATTCAGTACATATTTATTGCGTTTTGGTATGAAGCTCCTCATATTTAGTTACATTTGAAAATCAAACAGTAATAAATAATATAACTTATGTGAATATCGAAACTAAAATTTGGAACTATCTAACGCATTATCATGTAAATAATTTTAAAATACTAGAATATATGGAATATACTAATGAACATTTAAAATTAGAAAATATAAATTTTCTAGGTAAGAGAAATGAAGGTATTAAGGACAATGAATCCATTTCTATATTTTGACAATTTATTTATGGGACAATCCAAATGAAAACGTCTAATTCAAAAAGCTGCTAGTCTCGGATTTCGCTCAAACTTTGAGGGACACTTCTTTACGGTCTTAAAGGAACATATTGACACACATTTATTTTTTATAACCACTGGTTTCGGACTGGTCAAGTTTCAAAGTTTGAAAACCGTCATTTTTAGGCCTGCCCTATTTTAGCTGTAAAAATGTTTCCATTAGAGATATCTTTACATTCTATATAGCGTTTTAAAGGGAAAAGATAGTAGTTTGATTAAATATAAATATTAAATCATATAGCAAGTACCTGGTATTAAAAACCCGGTACTGAAAATACGTATTTTTTTTTATCGATTTTCGTCAACTTTAGCCGGCTCTGGAGTCTTTACTGTTTTAAGTAGCCACTCAATATTTGTCAGAAATTAAGGGTACATATCCTAGAAGAAATTAACCCATCCATCGGCCAAAAAAACCCACTCCTTATAGATAAATTATTATCTCGAAATTTGTCAATTTTCAAAAATCATGGTTTTCAGGCTCGAAAACGGACATGTTTACAAGGAGATAAAAATACGGATTTCTCATGGACTCTAGTCCTGACCTTTGGCTTCAAATACCTCAACATTTGGTTTTGTTATTTTCATTCGAAGGGCCTCTGCTGATCGATTTTTTAAGGCATAATTTAAAAAAAAATTTTTTTTTACAATCAAATTTATACCAACTATTTTTGAAAACTCATTTTATATAAAGTTCTTTTAAATAAAGAGACACTAAATTTCGGTTCTGGCTATGTTGTGAATCAGTTTTGTCATTTGAAATCGCGGTTTAAGATTTCGATGGGTCTAATTTTTTAAGTCGTCTTAGGCTGTTTTGGCATATGACCACTTATCTATGTGTGCCCATTGAGGCAATTTTCAATAAATAAGGACTAAAGAAAGCTTGTATCAAGTAATTTATAAACTTGCATACTTTGTTTAACTAAACACTGTCAAATAAAAAACAAGTAAGGAAAGCTGTCTTCGGCTGTGCCGAAGGCTATATACCTTTCATGAATAAGCGTCACGATTTTCACTGTTCGATCCCCAGTACAGCCTGTTTCAATTTAACTATATTTACTATACACATTACACATCTTTGTTATAATTTAAAAAAACTTACAAAATAATAGGATCCGAGTTATCGGAACAATCGATTGTATGGAGGCTATATATTATACGTGTTCAATTGTACTGACTTACACTATATACATTACATATGTAGAAAGTACTAAAGGTGCAATATTTTACGTTCCTATCTTTTTAAATGCGGAAGTATTGGCCAAAAAACCTTATATCGGAACAACCGGTTGTATGGGGCTATATGTTATATTTACCCGATCTTCTTGATTTTCCTCTACACACTACATAAATTGAAAGTACTCAAGTTGCAAAATTTTATGTTCCTAACTTTTTAATTGCAGAAGTTTTGGCGAAAAACCCTTATATCTGAACAATCGGTTGTATGGGGGCTATATGTTACATTTGCCCGATCTTGTTGATTTTCACTATATACACTACATAAATAGAAAGTACTCGAGTTGCAAAATTTTACGTTCCTAACTTTTTAATTGCAGAAGTTTTGGTCAAAAAACCTTATATCTGAACAATCGGTTGTATGGGGGCTATATGTTACATTTGCCCGATCTTTTTGATTTTCACTATATACACTACATTAATAGAAATTACTCGAGATACAAAATTTTACGTTCCTAACTTTTTAATTGCAGAAGTTTTGGCCAAAAAACCTTATATCTGAACAATCGGTTGTATGGGGGCTATATGTTACATTTGCGAGATCTTGTTGATTTTCACTATATACACTACATAAATAGAAAGTACTCGAGTTGCAAAATTTTACGTTCCTAACTTTTTAATTGCAGAAGTTTTGGTCAAAAAACCTTATATCTGAACAATCGGTTGTATGGGGGCTATATGTTACATTTGCCCGATCTTGTTGATTTTCACTATATACACTACATAAATAGAAAGTACTCGAGTTGCAAAATTTTACGTTCCTAACTTTTTAATTGCAGAAGTTTTGGCCAAAAAACCTTATATCTGAACAATCGGTTGTATGGGGGCTATATGTTATACTGGTCCGATCTTGTCAGTTCCGACAAATGATTCCTATATTACAAAATGGTGGCCACATACAAAATTTCAGCCAGATATCTCAAAAATTGAGGGACTAGTTTGCGTTCAAACAGACAGACGGACAGACGGACATGGCTAAATCAACTCAGCTCGTCATCCTGATCATTTCGGTATACTTATTGATGGGTCCATCTCTTCTTCTTCTCGTACTTACAAACATCGGACCAAAGTTATAATACCATTTCATGTTCATGAAAGGTATAATATAAAAAACAGCGGTTTTGGCTGTTTGCATCTGCTGAAATCATAATGCCTTTTTTTTAAGTTGCAAATTATAGCCGATTTTGTATGTTATCTTTGAATAAGTTGCGAATCTTTTGTTCGGTTCTGGTGATTTTCGGAGTCCCGGGATAATATGGAGTGCTCAATCGGTTTAATGCTGCAAGAAAATTGCCATAAACTATCATTTTCACGTTCGTCGAAGTTAATTAGTGAAGACAATATAATTGAAAGTGATAAATACTTATTAACAAAACGAATAAAAGCAGTTGGTTTTAATAATATCTGTACCTATCATCATAAAAAATATGTCGATAACTATTCTCATTTTTTTGGGACTCCTATTAAAAAGTCACTTAGAGAAATTAGCATAGCATTTTGTGAAGAAAATGAAATTTTGAATCTCAAACCGGGACGAGCAATTTGTACACGCTGTATTGAAAACTTAAACAAAGCGCCTTTAATAAATTCACTGAATAAAATATGTTCAATTCTCGAGGAATCACCGATTCCGCCAATTCAAAAATTAAGCGTACACCAGAGAAAACGTAAAATCGATAAAAAAAAGTGGACCAAATATCAAGAAAAATAAGAAACAAATTACAATCATCTTTTGACATTGTGGAAAGTGAAGAAAAGGCTAAGGCTAGTGATCATAACTGTCATAATTTAGACTATTTGGACTTGATCGAAGAAATGAAAAGTAAATTTAAGGCTTCATCAACATTTGATGAAAAATATTAAATTTTAACTTTATTACCAAGGAAGTGGACAATTGCAAAAATAAAGGCAGAATTTGGGTGTAGTGAATACCTCATTAAAAATGCTAAAAAACTGCGAGAAAGATACGGAGTATTATGGAAGCCTCCTCAAAAAGAGAGTGAGCATCAGTTAAAAAGTGAAACAGTGGAAGAAGTAAAACAATTTTATGAAGATGATGAAATAAGTAGATTAATGGCGGGACAAAAAGATTGGATAACTGTGCGTGACGATAATAATGTAAAGGCTAAAGAACAAAAACGTTTAATCTTATCAAACCTTAGAGAAATATATGAAAAATTTAAAGAAATATATCCACGGCTAAAGATAGGGTTCTCGTCATTTGCCTCACTGCGTCCGAAGCACTGTGTATTAGCTGGAGAGAGTGGCACACATTCAGTGCGTGTTTGCTTGATTCCTCAAGGCTAATAAAACATACAAAGAATTGCTTAAAAAAATAGTTTGTGATAGTTCGTGTGAAGATTGCATGTTTTCGCGTTGTACAATATGTCCAGGCACTGAAGTTATTGATTCTGACATATGCGGAGAATGTGAACTTTCATCTGAAATACAATTTAAACAATGGGTTTCTACTGATCGCTGCAATTTAATAACTATAGCAAAAACTATAGGAGAATACAAGGATGATATAAAGCAACAGTTAATAGCTTTAAAGGCTCATCATTTTATTTCAAATAAACAAGCTGAGTACATAAAGTATCTCAAGGAAAATTTGAAAGATAATACAGAGTGCATAACACTAGTTGACTTTTCAGACTTTTCAGGTCATACCACCGCCGGTCTTTGGCGATGGCCAAACTGTCGTTGTCTCGGTCAAGGATGCCTATTACGATCCGGTCCATGGTCACTTCAGCAAAGCTTGGTTTACCCCAAAATGACCACAAAATGACACCACTATATCCCCGAAATTACCCCAAAATGATCCCAATATTACCACAAAATTACCAAAAAATATCTCCAGAATGAACACAAAATTAGTCAAAATGACCACAAAAAACCCCCAAAATGACCCTAAAATATTCCCAAAATGACCACAAAATGACACCAAAATATTCCAAAAATGACCACAAAATAACGACTAAAATTTCCTCGAAATTAGTCCAAAATGAACCCAAAATATTCAAAAAATGACCACAAAATAACAACAAAATATCATCAAATTTAGTCCAAAATGACCACAAAATAACTCCAAAATATTCCCAAAATTACCCCAAAATGACCACAAAATGACATCAAATTATTCAAAAAATGACCACAAAATAACAACAATATATCCCCGAAATTAGTCCAAAATGACCACAAAATAAACCACACAATGAGCCCAAAAAATCCCCAAAATGACAACAAAATATTTCAAAAATGACCATAAAATAACAACAAAATATCCCCGAAATTAGTCCAAAATAACCACAAAATGACCCCATAATATTCCCAAAATGACCACAAAATAACAACGAAATTACCACAAAATTACCCCCAAATAATCCCAATATGACCATAAAATCAAATTTTTCCTCCTAGTCACCTTCAAATTCTGTTAGCCAGATTTTGACACTCCCGGCGAACGAATTTGGATAGAGTCGCAAACAGTAATCGCTTCATTTTTGACATTCGCTTAATTTTGAAGTTTGAGGCGAATGTTACCGGGCGAATCGCAGTCGGTAATACAAATGTAGGCGAGTCGCGCATATTTTTGTTCGACTCGCAAACCGTAATAGGCCCCTAAAATAAACTATCCACAGTTTAAAAAAATGTATTACTTCAGTGACGGGTCCGCTGCCCACTACAAAAATACCTCCCACCGCAAAAGCCCATGTGATGGCGCAGGAGGTACAATCAAACGTACCGTAAGGAAAGCCAGCTTGCAGCGAACTGCAGAAGATCACATACTAACCCCAAAGTCAATGTTTGATTTTTGTTCAAAACCAATTAAAGGCATTACATTTTTTTATATAACTAGTTTGGACGTTGAAGCTGCTGAAATCTTTTTAAATGAAAGATTTAAAAACATAAACAGTATACGATACGAGAAAATACCATAGCTTCGTTCCTCTATCTCAGCAGCAATTAAAAGTACGAAAATATTCATCTTCAGATAATTTTGACATTGTAATGATATAGTAAATTGCAAAATATAACCGTTTTTTCGAAAAAAAAGCAATCAGTTTTGAGTTAAATTATTGAAAAAATTTTAAAATTATGCCTTAAAAAATCGATCAGCAGATGCCCTTAGTATGAAAGTAACAAAATAAAATGTTGAGGTATTAGAAGCTGAAGGTAAGGACTAGAGTTCATGAAAAATTCGTATTTTTATGTCTTGAGAAACACCCTTATTTTAGAGCCTGAAACACTATTTTTGAAATTTTAAAAATTTCAAGATAATAATTTATCAATAAGGAGTGAGTTGTTTCCATGGATGGATATGTTAGTTATTCTAAAATATGTGACCCTAATTTCTTCTTTTAGTCATTATTTATTGAAAATTGCTCCAATAGGCACACATAGATAAGTGGTCATATGCCAAAACAGCCTAAGTCGACTTAAAAAATTAGACCCATCGAAATCTTAAACCGCGATTTCAAACGACAAAACTGATTCACAACATAGCCAGAACCCAAATTTAGTGTCTCTTTATTTAAAAGAACTTTATATAAAATGAGTTTTCAAAAATAGTTGGTATAAATTTGATTGAAAAAAAATTTTTTTTTTTTTAAATTATGCCTTAAAAAATCGATCAGCAGAGGCCCTTCGAATGAAAATAACAAAACAAAATGTTGAGGTATTTGAAGCCTAAGGTCAGGACTAGAGTCCATGAGAAATCCGTATTTTTATCTCCTTGTAAACATGTCCGTTTTCGAGCCTGAAAACCATGATTTTTGAAAATTGACAAATTTCGAGATAATAATTTATCTATAAGGAGTGGGGTTTTTTGGCCGATGGATGGGTTAATTTCTTCTAGGATATGTACGCCTAATTTCTGACAAATATTGAGTGGCTACTTAAAACAGTAAAGACTCCAGAGCCGGCTAAAGTTGACGAAAATCGATAAAAAAATACGTATTTTCAGTACCGGGTTTTTAATACCAGGTACTTGCTATATGATTTAATATTTATACTTAATCAAACTACTCTCTTTTCCCTTTAAAACGCTATATCGAATGTAAAGATATCTCTTATGGACACTTATGACGGTAGCCTCTACACAGCTTCTTGACCGTAATTATAAACAAAACTCATTCTTCTGCATATTGCAAACTGCAAGCTTGAGTTAAATAACATAATTGATTTTTCTCATGACTCATACTGGAAGTCATTCCTTAAAACAACACACTTTGTTGACACAAGTGGCTTTTGTTGACATTAACAAGCCTTCTGCATCTAATTAAATTTTAACATTCTAGATTCTTACTGCAAGCTCAAGCTTCAATCTTTAAATAAACAAAAAACTTTTAGATATTGAAAAATTGATATCTTCATTTCCAGGTTAAGCCTATTTCATCAGATGGTGAAATTAATCTATTATATTAATAGGCTAACAAATTTTACATACATGTAAATATTTGTCAAGCTTAAACCCATACTAGGTTAGGTTAGGTTCAAGTGGCTGCCGCAGAGGCATACTTAAGCCAGTTTTGAAAGGCCCGTTGTGATACCACCAACACAAGGAAAGTCATTCCCGGGACTCAGCCATATGGAAAATCCCTGAGTTGTTGGGATTTTCCACATAGCAGAATCCCGGGACTGACACTGCTAAACTGACACCGTTACTCCTACTCGAACCACTTAGATGACTTTATGAAGCCCATCAAGTCCTTTATGTCCAGTTCCGCGATCTGGCTTAGGCTATCCAGGAACGGAACTCCCAAAAAGCGCGTTCTCGCGCCGCTTAAAGGAGGGCAGTTGCAGATGAGGTGCTCCACTGTTTCCTCCTCCTCATCATCTTTGCAACTCCTGCAGCATCGTCGGTAGGGCACACCTAGCCTTTCTGCATGCCTACCAATGAGGCAGTGACCGGTTAATACCCCTATCAATATGCAGATTTCCCTCCTAGTTAGGGCATAAATGCGTCTAGACCTTTTAAGATCCCATTTTGGCCAGGTTTGTTTCGATATCCGACACCCTGGGGATTGCAGCCATCTTTCGTTTGCTTGACGGAGTGCGTGCTCCTTCAGCATTAGTTTGCATGTGGCAAACGGCATACCTAAGCGCTCTTTATCCTGAAGAACCTGCTTGGTCGTGCCCTGCCTGGCAAGCTCGTCTGCCTTACAGGTTCCCTCAATGTCCCTATGTCCCGGGACCCATATGAGGTTTACGCGGTTCTGTTGGGCCATCTCCTGAAGAGATCGACGACAGCTGAGCGTCAGTTCAGAGTTGAACGTGTATGAGCCAAGGGATTTGATGGCCGCTTGGCTATCGCTGAAAATAATGATATCTTCTCCGATAACAAGTTTGCTTAACCAGGCCGCGGCGTCCAGGATTGCCGAGACTTCCGCCTGGAAGACGCTACAATAATCAGTTAGTCTGAAAGAGAGCTCAAGGTCCAAATCCCTTGAATAAACCCCTCCTCCAACTCTGCCGTCCAACTTCGAGCCGTCGGTGTATATGGAAGTGCCACCATTTGTTTCGGGACACCAATCCGTCCTCTGCCAGTCTTCTCTGCTGGGAATGTTTATTTTGAAACAGCTATCTCCGACTGTAGTGGTCGCACAACGATCTGCGCTTAGAGGGAGAAAGCTGTAAGATTCCAGAATACTGGAGTGTCCAATAGTACCCGCACCCCAACTGGAGGTTTCTCTTAAGCGCAGAGCTGATGCCGCCGCCGACCGAAACCCTTCCAGATCAAGTGGCAAAATGCTCAGAATGACCTGGAGGGCTTTGTTGGGCGTTGTCCTTAGCGCACCGCTTATACAGATCATATTGGATCTATGGACTTTCCGCAACAGATTCAGGTATGATGCCTTGCTCAGCGCAGGCCACCATACGACGACTCCATACAGCATGATTGGGCGAATGATGCCCGTGTAGATCCAACTGCATACTCTAAGGCTGGGCCCCCATTTTTTGCCAATGGCTCTTTTGCATGTGTAAAGAGCGATGCAAGCTTTCTTCTGGCGCTGAAGAACATTCTCCTTCCAATTCAATTTCCTGTCCAGAACTATGCCTAGAAACTTGGCCTTATCCGACAAGCCCAGGCGCGTGCCATCTAGTTCTGGTAGGCTTAGTGGCGGTATTTGTACCGGTTGGTGAAGAGGAAAAGTTCCACTTTCCCCGGGTTGATATTAAGTCCGCAGCGAGAGGACCACCTCGAAACCTCTCGCAGTGCTACTTGCATCAGGTCACACAGAGTTTGTGGGAACTTGCCTCTGAATGCAATAGCTAAATCGTCTGCGTATGCCACTATCTTCCCGCCCCCCAGCTTGTGTCACGAAGCAACGAGTTGACTGTGAGGTTCCATAAAAGCGGGGAAAGAACACCACCCCGGGGCGTTCCCCTTGTGACATAGCGTGATAACTCAACCGTACCAAGTGAAGAAGCTATTTTCCTCCCCCTTAGAAGTTGGTCAATTAAACCAGTTAGAGGTCTATCTACGCCCAGATTAGTTAGAGCGGAGTTGATCGTCTCCGGGCTTATATTGTTGAAAGCCCCCTCAATGTCTAAGAAGGCCACGAGACAGTAGTCCTTTTCACACAGCGCTTTCTCAATAACAGATACTAGGGTGTGCAGAGCAGTTTCTGTTGATTTACTCTTGGTGTATGCATGCTGATAGCTTAGGGATAAACACTACCGTGGCGCTTCTCCAGGAGCCCGGAATGTGGTTGAGAGCCAGGCAGGCTGTGAGGAGAAATACCAGCCATTTAGCTGATGTCTCCAACGTGTTTAAAAGTTGCGCGGGGATGATCCCGTCCGGCCCGGCAGCCTTATACGGTTCAAAGCTCTTAATTGCCCACCTTACCCTTTCCTCAGTGATGGGTATATTTACTGCCAGGTTTGTTGCAGGTGCTAGTGGTGCGTCATGCAGATTCCCCGGAAAATGTGTATTCAAGAGCAGCTCAAGGGTTTCCTCCTCCATGCTGGTCCAGGATCCGTCAGGTTTTCGCAAATAGCTGATGGCTGTGTGACTTTTCGAGAGGACTCGTCTAAGTCTCGCCGTGTCGTCGACCTTTTCGACGCCAGTGCAGAAATTTCTCCACGAGCTCCCCTTCGCCTGTCTCAGAGCTTTTTTGTAGGCCCTTAGTTTAGCTTTATATTCGTGCCAATGAGGCTCAGAGCCGAGGCTCTTGGCCTTGTTAAATTGTTTCCGGCATGATTTGCGTAGCGAGTCCAAATCGTAGGACCACCAATGTGGCTGGTGTTTACCGCGTGGTTTTGGCACTGGACAAGCCTGTCCTAGAGCATTTGAGAGCGCCGATGTAAATGTAGTAACAAGATCCTCCAGCTCCTCTACTGATGAGGGGCTTGTTACGGCAGTACTGGTAGGTCTCTGTCTAATATTTCATTGTGTAACTGCCAATTAGTGTTACGTGGATTGCGCTTCATGATTGGTTGTTCTACAATAAAGTCTAAAACCATTTCTATGTAACGGTGGTTGGAGAATGATTGTTCTTCCAGAACCTGAAATTTTCTGACCCACTCATAAGCGCCTTCACTACAGATAGTGAGGTCTATGACCTCCCTGCGGGTCTTAGTGATAAAAGTAGGCTCATTACCCACGTTGCAAATTACCAGGTTAGTTGTTAAGAGGTAATCAAACAGAGACTCGCCCCTGGCATTGATATCGGAGCTCCCCCATTGGACATGGTGAGCATTAGCGTCCGCTCCAATAATAAGATTACCCGTGCAGAAATTTGACACCAGGTCTTTCACCTCCGTTTGTGGTGGGGGTTCTTCGGCGTCGTAGGGCATATAGACCGACGCCACCGTCAGGCGGGTGCTGTCGACCGTTAGACTGACAGCGGTAATATCACCATTGGTGTAGTTAGGTAGGAGAAAGGAGTTCAACTCAGACTTGACCAAAATACACGTTCTGACTTTGCTCTCCTCGCTGGCTCGAATGAGCTTGAAGCCCTTAGTCCCCAATCCGCAGATTCTCGAACTATTGACCCAGGAATCTTGGATGAGGACCACATCCACTTCGCCTTTAGAAAGACGACTACTTAAAGCAGCCGAAGCCACTTTAGATTTGTGCAGATTAATCTGACGCACCACCAACATGAGAGCGCACAGACTTCCCTACCGTCCCCATATCGTCGAGGTTTGCCCCATCACGGAGGTTGCCTATCAACGACGAGTTGTTCCGTTTAACTGCCCGATATGGCGTTGCAGGAGTCCTGATGTCTGTAGCGTTAGATCTTAATCGCTCAGCGTTGGCTGCTACCACCGTGACGTCGAGGGCTTCCTCGTCCTGTAGGCTGTCCTCCATCTCCGAGTTGTTCACAGCATTATCGCCAAGGGACGTGGCGGATAACATGCTTTCCGCATCGGAATCCTCCGCTTCCTCTTCTGGTAATTCGTTTTCCGGTTCCCCCGGAGCAGCCGAGAAGGCAGCGCGCTGAGCATCACCATGATATACGTGGATAACGATCTGGCCTACGCTGTAGTGTACTAAGCCATTGCACCTTTTGAGGGGCTCGATTGAATCTTTATTCATGGTGAACACCACCTGTCTGTCGGGCCCTACCGCATCCCCGACCAGATGGACACTCCAGTCATGCGTTGGGAGGGACGGATTCATTAGCCGTAGCATCCAGTCATGCGTTGGGAGGGACGGATTCATTAGCCGTAGCATCCCGAGAATTCTCTCGGGTTCGTCAGGGATGGCCGGAATCCACGCCCTTGCCCTTGGACGGGCTGGAATGTCCTTCCAGTCGACGACCTCTATCTTTGCGCCTCTATCTTTGCTGCCTTGTACAGTGCTACGGTTTTTGCATCCTCGCATGCGAGTAATTTAATCTGACCCTGGTGCCAACCCGCATCCGTTACCCGCGCCGAACTACCCGGAAACTCCGGAGCAACGTTGAGAAGAATGTTGCCGAGTTCATTTCGCACGTAACGCCACCGGTCCTTGGGGATGGCCAGACGGTCGTTGCCTTGGTCAAGGACGCCTATAAGGATCCTGTCCTTGGTTACCTCAGCAAAGCTTAGTTTGCCCGCTCCAGGGGTATTCTGATGCCGCTTTGGAGGGGGATTTAACTCCAGTTCCGATCTCTGGCGCTTGAAAGGGTTAACTTTTAACCTCTTTGGCATGTAAGAATTTTGGAAATCCGGTATCACAGCTTTCGCTAGCTCTACCGATTTACTGGGATTCGGCGACAGCGATTCCTGCGGTACCCCTTCATACCTCTTCAGGATCTTTGCAGCCAATCTTTTCTTGTGGTATATGAAGCGGCGGGGAGATGTCTCCCGGGAGTGCGGACCCGTAGTTGCCATCGCGGTCGCTCTCCTTGCCGAAATCTCAGTTGCAGCTTCCTTCTCCTTCGAAACTCCGAGGCCAGGTCGTGAGACCGCTGCCACAGACGTAAAGATACTGGTTTTCATATCAGCGGTTGATGGGAGTTTAGCATCCGCCGTTGTCCGCTTAGCTGCGTTGGCAACCGCACTGGTGCTAGCTCCCATCAAGTCGATCTTACTCGAAAGAGGTTTGGTTGACCGACTCGTAGTTGCCATCGCTGTCGATCCCCCCCTTGATTGTGGAACGGAGGTTGTTCTCCGGCGTTGTTGTTGCTTTCTCGCCTGCTCCTCCATAGCTCTTCTTTGCTGAGGAGTGAAATTTGGCGTTGTTTGTTTTTTAGGTTTTTCGTTCTTATTAAGGTTATTTGAGTTAAACTTGTTCGTACGACCCATCGCCGGACATGGCCAGCTTAGGGTCAAGGGAAGAGTAGTGGAAAATGTGTCGTCCGCCGCGGCAGAGCCCCGTACTGTGGTAAGGCCATGCTTACTCTCTGAGGCGACCCGGTATCAGAGAGGCTCCGTTCAAATACAGCCACGATTTGCCTCCCGGCTGCAAACGTCCAATGGGCACGGTTTCGCAGAACACCCTGGATTGGGAGGGGGAAGATATTTGTCGTCGCGCCAGAGAGGCTAGGTTGCTCTCGTGATGAAGTACCGTACGGAGCTATGATCACAAGGGCGGCGTAGCCCTGTGGCTATCGACTTAAGCCCTCGTATCGCGGCTATACTAAATATGCATAAATTTTTATAAAATGCATATGGATTTGTTGGTATTCCTCTAAAGAAGTGCATAAGCATTAAAATTTTAACCAATACTGCTTCATTAATCTGTAATAAGCGAATGAAAATTTCTCATGCCACTTGATTTGGTTATCTAAAAATCAATTTGTAAATAAAGCGATAGCCCAGTGGGAAGCGTCAGGCGGTAGTGGTAGAGCGGTTGATGGTTCGAGTACAGTTACAGCTATCTGCCAAAATTTTTTTCTTTTTTGTCATTGAAAATTATTTTTATTTTTTATATATTTTTATATTTCTAATCTTGACTTTTTAAAATTTTTATAAACAATATTTTTATGTTTGTGATCTCTATTTTCGAGAATATTTTTAGTTGACGGAAAGCCATGTGAAATAATAATTTTAGATCATAAATATACATTATAGAAATGCTATAACCTCTTATACAATTTCTTTTTTTTTTTGGTAAATTTTTCAAAAAATTACCATTAATATAAGTCTGACTACTCTAATTTTTGAAGATGTAAGCTGCAATTTGCGAATTTTTTCAAACATAGTGGTTTGTTTATTCAATTTCGGTAGATTATTTCGATAAATTTCACGATTTCTATCGATTGAGATAGAGTTGCTGATAGATTCCTTATTTAAAGTATAAAAATTGACAACATATTTTATGGATACTTAAATTTAGAACTAAAACAAGTGATAAGCGGAAATCTTAAATTTTACTGAAGACAACTAATAATTTCGGCCTTGCTCGATGACCACCAAAAGGTGATGAAAAATTTCTAAACACAAAGCCATTTGATAAGTGCCCTTGAGCAAGGCCGAAATTACGTAATCATGGTAGCTTGTAATTGTTGTTGCTTTTTCATCTTGTTCACTAGTAATAAAAACACAGAATAATTTAAGAAAAATTATTCCCAAACGGTCAAAAGTCCACCAAAGTTTCAAAGATTCTCAAATTAATGACCACAAACTCATAACATACTTACATATTTTTTTTTTTTAATATTTCTAAGTTATGGTTGAGGAAAAAAGCTTAAAAACCCTCAAACTGTTTTTGCATAAAGCTAGATTTTGCCCGGTTTAGGTAGGTAGGTAGGTAGGTAGAAGTGGCTGCCGCAAAGGCACACCTAGGCCAGTAATAAAAGGCCCGTTGTGATACCACCAAATACTAGGAAAGTCAGTCCCGGGGCCCGGCCATATGGAAAATCCCAGTGCTGTTGGGACTCTCCATATAGCCGAAACCCGGGACTGACACTCCTAACCGACACCGCTACCCCTCCTCGAACCATTTTGATAACTTGATGAAGGCCATCAAGTCCTTTATGTCTAGCTCCGCGACCTGGCTTAAGCTAACCAGGAAGGGAACTCCCAGAGAGCGCCTTCTCGCTCCGCTTAAAGCCGGGCAGTTGCAGATGAGATGCTCCACCGTTTCCTCTTCCTCATCATCTTTGCAACTCCTGCAGCATCGTCGGTAGGGAACGCCTAGCCTTGCTGCGTGCCTACCAATAAGGCAGTGCCCGGTTAAAACACCTATTAATATGGAGATTTCCTTCCTTTTTAGGGCGTATATGTGTCTAGATCTTTTAAGATCGCATTTTGGCCAGGTTTGCTTGGATATCCGGCACCCTGGGGCTTGTAGCCATCTTTCGTTGGCTTCGCGGAGTGTATGCTCCTTCAGCATTAGCTTGCACGTGGCATACGGCATACCTATGCGCTCTTTATCTTGAAGAATCTGCTTGGTCGTGCCCTGCCTGGCAAGTTCGTCTGCCCTACAGTTTCCCTCAATGTCCCTGTGTCCCGGGACCCATGTGAGGTTCACGCGGTTCTGTTGGGCCATCTCTTGAAGAGATCGACGACAGCTGAGCGTCAGTTCAGAGTTGAACGAGTAAGAGCCAAGGGATTTGATGGCCGCTTGGCTGTCGCTGAAAATACAGATATCCTGTCCGATGGTGCGTTTACCTATCCAAGTCACGGCGTCCATGATTGCAGAAACTTCAGCCTGGAAGACGCTGCAGTGATCAGGTAGTCTAAAGGAGAGTTCTAGGTCCAAATCCCTTGAGTAAACCCCTCCTCCGACTCTGCCGTCTAACTTCGAGCCGTCGGTGTATATAAAAGTGCCGCCATTAGTAGCGGGACACCGATCTATGTTCTCCCAGTCTTCCCTGCTGGGAATGTTTATTCTAAAACAACAATCTCCGACTGTTGTGGTCGCACACCGATCTGTGCTCAGAGGGAGAAAGCTGTAAGATCTTAGAATACAGGAGTGTCCAATAGTGCTTGCGCCCCAGACGGACGTTTCCCTTAGACGCAGAGCCGATGCCGCTGCTGCCCGGTACCCTTCCAGATCGAGTGGCAAAAAGCCAAGAATGGCCTGGAGAGCTTCGTTGGGCGTTGTTCTTAACGCCCCGCTTATACAGATCATGCTCGATCTGTGGACTTTTCCTAACAGATTTAGGTTTGTTGCCTTTCCTAGCGCAGGCCACCATACCACGACTCCATACAGCAAAATTGGCTGGACTATCGCAGTGTAGATCCATCTGCAAATTTTGGGGCTGAGCCCCCATTTTTTGCCAATGGCTCTTTTACACGTGTAAAGTGCAATGCACGCTTTCCTCTGGCGCTGGATGACATTCTCCTTCCAGTTAAGCTTTCTATCTAGAACTGTGCCTAGGAATTTGGCTTTATCAGCTAAGTTCAGGCGCACGCCATCTAGTTCTGGTAGGTTCAGCGGTGGTATCTTGTACCGCCTGGTATAAAGGACAAGCTCCACCTTTCCCGGGTTGATGCTAAGTCCGCAGCGAGAGGACCATGAAGAAACTTCTCGCAGTGCTACTTGCATCAAGTCACACAGGGTTTGTGGGAATTTGCCCCTATATGCAATAGCTAAATCGTCTGCATATGCCACTATCTTCCCGCCCCCCCACCTTGTGTCTCGTAGCAGCGAGTTTACGGTGAGGTTCCATAGGAGCGGGGAGAGAACACCACCCTGAGGCGTTCCTCTTGTGACATAGCGTGAAAGATCAACTGTTCCCAGTGAAGAAACTATTTTCCTTCCCTTTAGTAGTTGATCAATTAGTCCAATAAGAGACCTATTTATGCCCAGGTTTGTTAAAGCAGTGTTAATAGCCTCCGGCCTTATATTGTTGAAAGCCCCTTCGATGTCCAGAAAGGCCACGAGACAGTACTCCTTTTCGTGCAATGATTTTTCAACAATAGAGACTAGGCTGTGGAGCGCAGTTTCCGTTGATTTACCTTTGGTGTATGCATGTTGATAGCTAGAAATAAGGTTGCTATCAATAGTAGAGGAGAGATAATCGCTAATTATCCTCTCGAAGGTTTTAAGTGCAAAAGACGAGAGACTGATCGGTCTGTAGTCTTTAGGCTCATAGTGTGAGGCCTTCCCAGCCTTTGGAATAAAGACTACCGTGGCGCTTCTCCAGGAGCACGGAATGTAATTAAGAGCCAGGCAGGCTGAATAGAGAACTACCAGCCATTTAGCTGATATTTCCAGCGTGTTTATAAGTTGTGCGGGGAAAATCCCGTCTGGCCCGGCTGCCTTGAACGGCTCAAAGCTTTTGATTGCCCACCTTACCCTTTCCTCCGTAATGGGTATGTTTACCGCCAGGTTTGTTGCAGATGCTACAGGTGCATCATACAAGTTCCCCGGAAAGTGTGTGTTCAGGAGCAGCTCCAGGGTTTCCCCTTCCGTGCTGGTCCAAGATCCGTCAGGCTTCCGTAAATAGCTAATGGCTGTTTGAGTTTTTGATAGCACTCGTCTAAGTCTCGCTGTATCATCGACTTTTTCGACCCCGGTGCAGAAATTTCTCCACGAAGTTCTCTTCGCTTGCCTTAGAGCCTTTTTATAGGCCCTCAGTTTAGCTTTATATTCGAGCCATTCAGGCTCCGTACCGATGCTCTTGGCCTTGTTAAATTGCTTCCTGCATGATATACGGAACGAATCCAGGTCGTAAGACCACCAGTGGGGTCTATGTTTGCCGCGTGGTTTTGGTACTGGACAAGCCTGCTCTAGGGCATTTGAGAGCGCCGTTGTAAAGGTCGTTACCAGATCATCCAGTTCTCCCACTGATGAGGGGGCTTGTGGAGGTAATACTGGTAGGTCCCTAGCTAATATTTGGTTATGTAGCTGCCAGTTAGTGTTGCGTGGATTTCGTTTCATGACTGGCTGCTCAACAATAAAGTCTAACACAATTTCTATGTACCGATGGTCAGAAAATGAATGCTCATCAAGAACACGCCATTTTCTGACCCACTCATAAGCACCTTCGCTACAAACAGTGAGGTCTATAACCTCCCTACGAGCTTTAGTTATAAAAGTAGGCTCGTTACCCACGTTACAAACCACCAAGTTAGTTGTTAGTAGGTAGTCAAACAGAGACTCGCCCCTAGCGTTAATATCGGAGCTTCCCCACTGGACGTGATGAGCATTAGCGTCAGCTCCAATAATAAGATGGCCCGTACAGAAATTATCCACCAGATCTTTCACCTCCTTTTGTGGAGGAGGTTCTTCGGCGTCATAGGGCATATAGACCGACGCCATCGTTAGGCTGGTGCTGCCGACTGTTAAGCTGGCAGCTGTAACGTCACCATTTGAGTAGTTGGGTAATAGAAAGGTGTTTAGCTCAGACTTTACCAAAATACATGTTCTGACCTTGCGCTCATCATTGGCTTGGATGAGCTTGTACCCCTTAGTCCCCAATCCACAGATCCTAGAGCTATAGACCCAGGGCTCTTGGATAAGGACCACGTCTACGTCGCCTTTAGAAAGACGACTGCTTAAAACAGCCGAGGCTGCTTTAGATTTGTGCAGATTTATCTGAAGCACCACCAACATGAGAGAGCTCAGACATCCCTGCCGCCAGCGTGTCGTCGAGGTCTGGCCTGTTCCGGGGGCTGTCTCTCAACGAGGAGTTGTTCAGAGCACCTGCACGATTTGGCGTGGCGGGAACCCTGCTGTCTGAAGCAGCATCAACGTTAGTGTGCTCAGGTTTAGCCACGATCGTGACGTCGAGGCCTTCTTCGTCAAGCAGGCTTTCTTCTATCGCCGAGTTGTTCGCAGCACCATCGCAATTTGACGTGGCGGATAACATACTTTCCGCGTCGGACTCCTCTGCTTTCCCTTCCGATGCCTCGATCTCCGAGTCCTCCGGAGCGTCCGGAATAGCAGCGCGCTGTGCATCGCCACGGTATACGTGGATCACGATCTGACCCAAGCCGTAATGCACTCGTCCGTTGCACCGTTTAAGGGGCTCGAGCGCCTCCTTATTCAGAGTGATAACCACCTGTCTATTGGGCCCAACCACATCATCGACCAGATTGACGCCCCAATCCTGCGTCGGGAGAGACGGATTCCAGACCTGCAGCATCTCAAGAATATTCTCGGGTTCTGCAGGGACGGCAGGAATCCATGCCCTTGCCCTTGGCCGAGCAGGAATGTCCTTCCAGTCGACGACATCTAGTCTTGCCCCTGGATAGACTTCACCCAGTCTTGCAACTGCTGCCTTATACAGTGCGACAGTTCTTGCATCCTCGCACGCGAATATTTTGATCTGACCTTGGTGCCAGCCCGCGTCAGTACCTCGCGGCGGACTACCCGGAGACTCACGCATTAAGTGGAGGAGGGCCCTGCCCATTTCATTCCGGACATACAGCCACTGGTCTTTGGGGATGGACCAACGGTCGTTACCTCGGTCAATGAAACCTATAAGGATTCTGTCCTTGGTTACTTCAGCAAAGCTGAGTTTTCCCACTACGGGGTTGACCTGATGCCGCTTCGGATGGGGGTCTACCTCTCCGTCCGATCTCTGGCGTTTGAAGGGATTACCGTTCACCCTCTTAGGCACATAGGGCCTCTGGAAATTTGGTATCAGAGCTTTCGCTTCCTCCACCATATTCCTTTCTTCCGGCGACAGCTTCTCCTGCGATGCTCCCTCATATCTTTTAAGGATCCTTGCGGCCTTTCTTTTATCCCAGTACGCAAAGCGTCGGGGAGATGCCTCTTTGGGGGGATTCAGACTCGTAGTTGCCATCGCGGTCTCTCCCTTTACGGCGTCGTCCTTCTCTTTCGAAACTCTGAAGCCAGGTCGTGAGACCATTGCCCCAGATGTGATGAGATTGGGTTTCGTACCAGCGCTTGATGGAAGCTTAGCTTCCGCCGTTTTCTGCTTGACTGCGTAGGCAGCCGCACTGTTGCTTGCTCCCATCAAGTCACTCTTACTTGATAGCAGTTTGGGGGATGACTGACCCGTAGTTTCCATCGTTGTCGGCCTCCCAGTTAACTTTGAGGCGGAGTTTGTCCTCCGGCGTTGTGTTTTCGCTTGCTCCAGCATAGTTCTTCTCTGCTGCGGAGTAAACGAAGTCGTTAATTGCTTTGTATTTTGTGTGTTCTTCATCTTGTTCGTACGACCCCTCGCCCGGTTTAACTTTTGAATAACTTTTATTTTTTAATTAACATACCCACATTTTTTTCAAAAATCAATCTTTTTAAATATTTCTAAGTTATGGCTAAGGAAAAAGGCTAGAAAATTTTCAAACTATTTTTGCAAAAGGCTACATTTTGCCCGGTTTCACCACTTTTGAGTATTTTTTTTTTTTAATCAATATACGTACAATTTTTTTCAAAAATCAAATCAAAAATCGATATGAAATGTCTTTTTAAATATTTTTTAAGTTATGGTTAAGGAAAAAAGATAGAAAAACCTTTAACAGTTTTTGCAAAAGACTAGATTTTGGCCTATTTTACCACTTTGAATACATTTTTTTTTTAATCAAATCAAAAATCAATTTAAAATGTCTTCTAAATATTGCTAAGTTATGGATAAAGAAAAAAGCTAGAAAAAACCTTAAACTGTTTTTGCAAAAGCCTAGATTTGCCCTAACCAACATTTGTAATTTACCAACACTAAAAAGATGAAATAGAACTCATATTTCTACGAAATGAATTTCATTCTTTCACTCAATAAGCTCCTCCTATTATTAGAGAAATAATTTTCACTCCCTCGCTCATTGAGTACTTGGGTCCATTATCTATTATATTAATAGGCTAACAAATTTTACATATAAATATTTGCTAAGCTTAAACCCATACTAAATATGCATAAATATTTATGAAATGCATATGGATTTGTTGGCATACATCTGAGGCAGTACACAATTATCTAATATATAACCAATACTGCTTCATTTATCTGTAATAAGCGAATGAAAATTTCTCATGCCACATGAATTGGTTATCTGACAATAAATTTGTAAATAAAGCGATAGCCCAGTAGGAAGCGTCAGGGGGTAGTGGTCGAGCGGTTGATGGTTCGAGTGCAGTTACAGCTATCGGCCAAATTTTTTTCTTTTTTGTCATTGAAAATTGTTTATATTTTTATATTTCTAATCTTCATTGTAATTGCAAGCTTGAAGCGAAGAAATAATGAGTTTTTGTTTTTCAACAATATCATTATTACTATTGGTATTTTTAATTTTAATAATGCATATTAAAAATTAAAATTTTTTGTTAGAATAGAAAAAGTAAGTTTTTGGGTCACACGCCATAGCTTCATAGATCGATTTCGGGAGTTGCTAGTTCCCCTCATCAGTATGATTTAGGCAACGCGTCTCTAACCTACCGGCTAGTTACGTGTTATTTTTGTGAACGCCTTAAACACCCTTTTCTATTTTTGGTCCTTGCCAACTGGTTTATTAGCGGCAGCGATATATATATATATCACGTTTCACTAAGTGTTAGCCATTTGTTGTTTTGTCAGTTCGACAAATGCGAATGCGTTCTCTCGCTTTATACACATATTTGTTTACAACAATGGAATTGTTGTTTTACGGCTTTTTGGTACTATACTTCATTTTAATTGCAAGCTTGGAGCCAAGAATTAATGAGTTTTTGTTTTTTAACAATATCATTATTGCTATTGGTATGTTTAATTTTAATAATTCATATTAATAATTAAAAATTTTTGTTAGAATAGAAAAAGTAAGATTTTGGGTCACACGCCATAGCTTCATAGATCGATTTCGGGAGTTGCTAGTTCCACTCATCAGTATGATTTAGGCAACGCGTCTCTAACCTACCGGCTAGTTACATGTTATTTTTGTGAACGCCTTAAACACCCTTTTCTATTCTTGGTTCTTACCAACTGGTTTATTAGCGGCAGCGATATATATATATCACGTTTCACTAAGTGTGGGGGAACTTTTCAGCCCAAACCAACACCAATGGATGTGGATCCCGGAAGCTCCCAGTTTAGGAAACAGACAGATTTTAAAAACAAACCAGCAAACCAATTTAGCCAACAACAGCGCGGAAACTACTCGAACCAAGCCCAACTTCGTACTGAGCAACTTGGATACGCGCAACAACCACAGCAACAACAACAACTACTAACAGGTCAATTCTACTGTGGTAATAACTTTATTATTACCGGCAAACAAATTCACTCGGCAACTTTTACTCCTTTTTGGTATTCTGAGGGCAAAAGTTTGCTGGTAACACCGTTACCACCAAAATAGGTGGTAACATGTGGTAACATCAATATAAAACAGCTGATGTTTACTTTGAAAAATAAAAAAGCGAAAGTGCAATTGAACAAAATTAAGTGAAAATTAAACAAAATAAATAAAACAAAGTGAAAATTAAACAAATAAACAGGTATATAGTATTAATAAATCACAATAAAAACTGTGTATAACGTTTCTAACGCCAGTAATTCCTTTAATATAGTAAAAATGTCCGCGTTAATACTAATGCTGCTGGCTGAAGAAGATGAAAATGATGAAATTTTGGAGCGGAGACACAACTTGAAAAGCCTTCGGGACAGTCATATCCGTTGCAACTTCCTTCCAATATTTTCAAGCAACATTTTCGTTTGCCAAAAGAAGCCTGTAAAATGCTCATAGAAGAGTTGTGGTTTGCCTTTCAATTCACCATACACACTGGTGAGTTTTTTTGCCATTAGAGCGTTACCGTCTGCTCAGAATCGCAGCCACTTTATTTGGTAACGTATTTTAGGGAAAATTGTTTGCCGATGGCAATTTTACCGGTAACGCGCAGCATAGGGCTGTAAATAATAATCCTAAAAGAACATATACCGGTAATAATTCTACGCAACTACCGTATAATAAAATGCAACGAATAAATACGATGGAAAACGAGTCATATTACTCCGAAAACTTCGAAACCCAATCAGTGGAGGAGGTCAATTTTTTAGAGTAAATTCGAACTTGCCCCTTCTCAAACGTACCCTCTCGGATGGGCGAGTTCTTCAATTCCTTATAGATACAGGCACTTCGAAAAATTATGTTAAAATACTCAATTTCTTTAAAGGTATAACAAAATTAGATAAACCATTCCAAGTCAGGTCTATAAACGGTTTGAATAAAGTAGACGAAAAATGTCAGGTTTTTATACTGGGAGAAACTGCTACCTTTTATATTTTACCCCAACTAAAGAGTTTCGTCGGAATCATCGGATATGATTTCTTAAGAGCAATTGAAGCGCGAATAGATATTAAAGATAGCCTTCTTTTTCACAAAAAAGGAAAAGAACAACTTTATCATTTTTACTGCCAAGAGGTAAATAATATCATACCCACTAATGAAGACATACCTAAAAATATTCAAGAACTGATTAAATGCAATTCAAATTCATTTGCGTCTCCAGATAGAGCCCTCCCTTTCAACACGCGAGTAATTGCAACCATAGAAACAACAACCGACGCACCCATCTACTCGCGAAGCTATCCATATCCTATGTCCGTAGCAGGTTTTGTTAACAAGGAGGTATCAGATTTACTCAGAGATGGCATAATTCAAAAATCTTACTCGTCATATAATTCACCAATACACATAGTTACAAAAAAGGGATTGGATGACGAAGGCAACCAGCGTTTAAGAATGGTAATAGATTTTAGAAAGCTTAATGAAAAAACGTCTTCTGATAAATATCCTATTCCAGACACTTCAATAATACTTGCGAACCTGGGGAAATCTAAAATCTTTACCACTCTTGACCTTAAGTCAGGTTTTCACCAGATTCTTCCCGCGGAAAAAGATAGAGCCAAAACTGCATTTAGCGTGAACAATGGGAAATACGAATTTTGCCGACTGCCCTTTGGGTTAAGAATGCCCCTAGTGTTTTCCAAAGCACAATCGATGACGTGTTAAGGGAACACATTAGCAAAATATGCCACGTTTACGTGGACGACATTATTGTCTTTTCCGCCGATGAAAAATCGCATTTCGAACACGATGACTTAATACTAAAAAAATTAGGGGAAGCAGGCATGCGCGTTTCGCTAGACAAATCAAAATTTTTTAAAAAAGAAGTTGAGTTTCTTGGGTTTGTGGTATCAGGAAAGGGAATTAGTACATGCCCCGATAAAATTGATGCAATATCAAACTACCAGGAGCCTAAATCCCTAAGAGCATTGCGTTCCTTTCTTGGCCTTTCTGGCTATTACAGAAGGTTTATTAAGGACTACGCTCAAATATCCAAGCCCCTTACAAGATATTTGAGAGGTGAAAACGGTCATGTTAAAAGCAAACACTCGAAAAATATTTCCATCTCCTTCGATAACGATGCAAAGCAGGCTTTTAAAAAACTAAAAAATGTCTTATCATCCGAAGACGTCCTTCTCCAACACCCGGATTATTCCAAACGATTTGAAATTACAACAGACGCTTCATCCGTGGCTGTGTTGTCGCAAGCTGGCAAGCCGATTACGATGATTTCTCGCACACTATCGAAGGCCGAGGAAAATTATGCCACTAACGAGCGGGAGTTACTTGCGATAGTATGGGCATTCCAAAAACTCAGACACTACCTCTACGGCGTAAAAAATATTAATATCTACACGGACCATCAACCGCTAACGTATGCAATATCCGAAAAAAATCCGAACTCGAAGCTGAAACGTTGGACTGCCTTTATTGACTCCTACCTATCATTATAAACCAGGCAAGGAAAATATAGTAGCTGATGCTTTGTCACGGCAGTATATTCACAACTTTTCCGATGATACAGCCCACAGTGAAATATCTTCCAGCGAGGTTATAAAAACAGTTAAGTGTCCAGTTAACCAATTTAAAACGCAACTTTTACTTTCTCAATCTGACTTTAATAGCAAAAGCACTAAAATTCTATTTCAAAAATCCATCAGACATACAATTAGATTCAATTCGCCTGAATATCTTTTGCAAACTCTTCGTAACTGTATTAACCCGAATGGCGTAAATGGAATTTTCTGCGAACTCGATACGTTAGCAAAAATTCAATCCATGGTAATATCTAACTTCCCAGGTATTAAATTTTTGCACACGGAAAAACTTGTAATCGACCTTGTTAATAAAGATGACCAAATAGAGACTGCAACCACCGAGGACAATAGGGCCCACCGTTCTATAAATGAAAATTATAAACAAATAACTAACGAATATTACTTTCCTGAAATAAAGAAAACTTTAACGACGATTTCAAAAAACTGCAAAATATGTATAGCATCAAGATCAACCGTAGACATCAAAACCGCACTACTAATTTTACTAAACAATTTTAAAAACACTCAAATTTTGATATCGGATAGCGAAAAATCTTTTCAGTCAAACACTATATCCACCATGCTTAGAGATTATTTTCAAATAGAGCAATTTTTCGTTCCGCCCTTGCACAGCAAGAGCAACGGCCAAATAGAACGTTTTCATTCCACCATTACAGAGATAGCTCGCTGCATAAGATCAGAACAAACCATAACCGATATTACTGAACTTATATTATTTGCAACCTATAAATACAACAACACAATACATTCCACTGTTGAAGCCAAACCCATAGATATAATTAATACTTTTTCAGAACTTCACCTAAACCAAATCAAATCAAAAATAATTTCCGCCCAAGACAAAGTTCTAAAACGCTCTGGCAATAAAAGTCGAGTTTTCACTGAAGGTGACATAGTTTTTGTTCGACGTAATAAACGGTTAGGTACAAAACTAAACAAAGTTTATATTCAGGCTACCGTCCAAAAAGATTTAGGTACGACCGTAATGATAAACGGTAAAAAAATTCACAAAGACAACATTCGTTAACTAATTAATTAAAAAAAAAATAATAAATCAACAAAATAAATATATTGAGTTTAAAAGTCTACTAAAATAAGAGTGTAAAGGTAGCCGTTAATCAAAGTACAATACATTTTCAAACACAAAGATAACATAAAATTTCAAATTTTTTTATTTAATGTTTATCGTTTTGCCTAAAACAAATACATATAATGTATAGGCTACACTGTAAAAATTTTCTTAATATAATCATAGTCGTTAATTAATAACTTTGCTTAAAACAAGTACACATAATGTATCAGCAATAAATTTACACGTATAATTGTTGCAAACATACGTACCTTTATCTATGCATTTCGCATATATTTTCTAAACAATTCATTTCGAACTTAAAAACAAAATAACTACTTTTTAAGAAAATTCTAAATTTGAATTATTTTTTGGTTCTTAAATAACAATTCATTTCAAACTTATAAACAAAATCATTACTTTTTAAGAAAATTATAAATTTGAATTATTTTTTGGTTCTTAAATAAAAAAATCTGTCGGATCAGGGACGTTCCGAGCTTAAGAGGGAGGGGAGTTAACACAGCAGTAGATATATACTAGCATTGCACTCTAATAAACATAAATATTGCAAACATACAGACATTACATTGATTTGGCATACAGACATTGCATTGCCTATAAAAATAAATATTGCAAACATACAGACATTGCATTGCTTTGGCATACAAACTTACATGTATGTGATACATATATGTACGTTTGTACAGCGATAGCTGGCCGCCAAGATTAATCAAGTGACTGCTGCTGTGATTATTCCACACTTTGTTTAAGTACTTTTTCTTCGCGCCGAAGCTTCAGGTTTGCCCGAAGCAAATCGTGCGCTTGAGCTGCCTAAAGGGTTCGTCGCTAAAAAAGTACTTAAGCTTGCCTAGTTTTAAAGGTAAGGTAGAAAGTAAATAGTGCTCGAAGTGAAGTGTTCAATAAATAAAAAGTCTAAAACTAAAAATTGTGTTTTACTTAGCAAGCAGTTTCAAGTGAAAAATACCTACCAAGGAGATCAAAAATTGTTCCAAGTGTGACATACCAGCCAAAGAGATCAAAAATTGGTATGCACTTGGTAAACAAAGAGACCAAAAATACTACTTAGAACTGCGTAAATTAACTTATATATATCACGTTTCACTAAGTGTTGGGCTTTTGTTGTTTTGTCAGTTCGACAAATGCGAATGCGTGCTCTCGCTTTATACACATATTTGTTTACAACAATGGAATTGTTGTTTTACGGCTTTTTGGTACTAAACTTCATATAATATGAATTATTAAAATTAAAAATACCAATAATGATATTGTTGAAAAACAAAAACTCATTATTTCTTGGCTTCAAGCTTGCAATTTCAATGAAGTTTAGTACCAAAAAGCCGTCAAACAACAATTCCATTGTTGTAAACAAATATGTGTATAAAGCGAGAGCACGCATTCGCATTTGTCGAACTGACAAAACAACAAAAGCCCAACACTTAGTGAAACGTGATATATATATATCATCATCATCATCATCATCATTTATTGGCGCTTAACCGCCTAAGCGATTTTGGCCGTCGCCTATCAAAGCACGCCAGTCATTCCTTTTTAGCGATAACTGACGCCAATTGGAAACCCCAAGGGAGTTCAAGTCATCCTCCACCTGTTGTTTCCATCTCAGTCGAGGCCTCCCCCTTCCTCTGCTGCCGAATTCGGGTGACGATTGGAAAACCTCCTGGGCTGGAGCTTCTTTGTCCATTCGCATGACGTGACCCAGCCAGCGGAGCCTTTGGGCTTTAATTCGCTGGACTATGGTCAGATCTGCGTAAAGCTCGTACAGCTCATCGTTAAATCTCCTTCGATACTCGCCGTCGGCATCACGGGAAGGACCATACATCTTCCGGAGAACTTTTCTCTCAAATACTCCAAGGGCCATCTCATCTTCTCTTGACATTGTCCATGAATCTGAGCCATACATCAGGACAGGTATGATGAGAGACTTATAGAGCGCGATCTTTGTTCTTCGAGAGAGGACTTTACTTCTCAATTGCCTACTCAGTCCAAAGTAGCACTTGTTCGCAAGAGTGATTCTCCGTTGGATTTCTAGACTGATATTATTTTCGGTGTTAATGCTGGTTCCCAAATAGACGAAGTCCCTCACAGTTTCAAATTTGTAACTATCAACAGTGACGTGGCTGCCAAGGCGCAGGTGCGCCGATTCTTTCTTTGATGACAGCAAATACTTCGTCTTGTCCTCGTTGACCGCAAGACCCACTTTTTTCGCTTCTTTATCCAGTCCAGAGAAGGCAGCGCTTACGGCGCGGTTGTTAAGGCCAATGATATCAATATCATCGGCATACGCCAGCAATTGCATGCTCTTGTAAAAGATTGTACCATTGCGGTTTAGCTCTGCTGCTCGAATTATCTTCTCCAGCATCAGGTTGAAGAAATCGCACGAAATGGAGTCGCCCTGTCTGAAGCCTCGTTTGGTTTCAAATGGCTCAGAGAGGTCCTTCCCGACTCTGACGGAGCTGTTAGTATTGCTCAACGTCATTTGGCAAAGCCGTATAAGCTTTGCAGGGAAGTCAAATTCAGACATGGCGGCATACAGGCAACTCCTTTTTGCGCTGTCAAAAGCGGCTTTGAAATCGACAAAGAGATGGGGTGTGTCGATTCTTTTATCATGGGTCTTCTCCAGGATTTGGCGTATCGTGAAAATCTGGTCGATGGTAGACTTACCAGGTCTAAAGCCACACTGATAAGGTCCAATCAGCTTGTCTACGATGGGCTTCAGTCTTTCACACAATACGCTAGAAAGAACCTTATATGCGATATTAAGAAGGCTGATTCCGCGGTAGTTGGTGCGGTTAGCGGGATCGCCTTTCTTGTGGATTGGGCAGAGCACACTTAAATTCCAATCTGGAGGCATGCACTCGTCTGACCATATTCTGCATAAGAGCTGATGCATGCTTTTTACCAGCTCTTCGCCTCCGTGTTTGAACAGCTCGGCGGGTAGTCCGTCTTTTCCAGGCGCTTTGTTGTTTTTGAGCCGGGATATAGCTATCCTCACTTCATCATAGTCAGGTGGTGGGACGACTTTTCCATCATCAGGGATTGGGGTATCGGGTTCGACGTCTCCCTCGCAATTTAGCAGTGAGGAGAAGTGCTCCCTCCATAATTTAAGTACACTCTGTACGTCGGTTACCAGGTCGCCATTATTGTCCTTACAGGAACTTGCCCCGGTCTTAAAACCTTCCGTCATCCGCCGGATCTTTTCATAGAATTTTCGGGCATCATTCCTGTCAGCCAGCATCTCAAGCTCCTCACACTCACGCCTTTCGGCCTCACGTTTCTTTTTTCTGAAAAGGCGTCTCTCTTCCTTCTTTGCCCCACGATAGCGTTGCCATACACTGCGGGTTGCGCCCGTTCGCAACGTCTCCCTGTAGGCAGCGTCCTTTTTGTCCGAGGCAGTGCTGCATTCCTTATCGTACCAGTTGTTTTTGCGGGCTCGCTGGAACGCTATAGTGGCCTCAGCGGCGGTACGTAATGAGTGAGAGATATGCTTCCATTGCTCGGTTGCATCGTTAGGTCGAGAATTGCTCTCCGATAGCAGGTGTGAGAGTCGAGTGGAGAAATTGTCAGCTGTCTGTGTCGTGCGCAGCTTCTCGACGTCAAACTTTCCTTTCGTTACTGTGCGCACTTTCTTTGCTACACAGAGGCGTGTGCGTATCTTGGCTGCAACAAGATAATGGTCCGAGTCGATATTGGGACCACGAAGGGTACGCACGTCCAGAACGGTGGAGCTATGTCTGCCGTCGATCATGACATGATCAATCTGGTTTCTTGTTCTTTGATCAGGAGACAGCCATGTGGCTTGGTGTATTCGTTTATGCTGGAACCTGGTACTACTGATGACCATATTGCGAGCAGCGGCGAAATCAATCAACCTAGTGCCGTTGGGGGATGTTATATCATGGAGACTAAATTTTCCAACTGTTGGACCAAAGACTCCTTCCTTGCCCACCTTCGCATTAAAGTCGCCGAGCACGATTTTGATAACATGTTGGGGGCAGCGATCATAAGTCTGTTCAAGTTTATCGTAGAAGGAGTCCTTCTCTGCGTCGTCCGTCTCCTTAGTCGGCGCATAGGCGCAGATAAATGTTATGTTGAAAAATTTCGCTTTGATGCGGATCGCAGCGAGACGCTCGTCCACGGGGGTGAACGCTAGTACTTGGCGGCGAAGTCTCTTTCCCACCACGAATCCTACACCACGCGCTTTGCCGCGTGTCTGGCCACTGTAGTATACGTCACAAGGTCCGATGGTCGTCTTTCCTTGTCCCGTCCATCGCATTTCCTGCAGGGCGGTGATGTCAGCCTTTGCGTTAACGAGGACATCAACCAGTCGGGCAGCGGTACCGTCCCTTGAAAGGGTCCGGACATTCCCGGTACATGCCCTAATATTCAAATCATTATGCCTTATTCGTTTTGCCGGGTCGTCAACATTAAAGGGGGTTCTCATCCGAGGCTTTAATACATTTTTCATTGGACTAAATTTTTTACGTGGCGGGTCCCAAACCCAGCGCACAACCCGTTTCGGGGTTTTTGGAAAATATTTACACATTTATATAGCGAGCCGTTTGCTTCAAGACAGACGCCCGCTTGCAGCCGCACCTCATGGTGAACAGACGCTACGCAAAAACCTCGGTGAGCCCTTAAACCAAGTATGTCACCGGGGCTCCCTCTCTTTCTGCCGCGAGCCTAGGTAGCTCCCGTTGCCCAGAGTGCACGAACGAGGACGCAAGAGTCGGGGTTGAGCAAGGTCACTTAGCAACCACACTCCATTACACTCTATATATATATCGCTGCCGCTAATAAACCAGTTGGCAAGAACCAAGAATAGAAAAGGGTGTTTAAGGCGTTCACAAAAATAACACGTAACTAGCCGGTAGGTTAGAGACGCGTTGCCTAAATCATACTGATGAGTGGAACTAGCAACTCCCGAAATCGATCTATGAAGCTATGGCGTGTGACCCAAAAACTTACTTTTTCTATTCTAACAAAAATTTTTAATTATTAATATGAATTATTAAAATTAAAAATACCAATAGCAATAATGATATTGTTGAAAAACAAAAACTCATTATTTCTTGGCTTCAAGCTTGCAATTACAATGAAGTTTAGTACCAAAAAGCCGTAAAACAACAATTCCATTGTTGTAAACAAATATGTATATTTCTAATCTTGACTTTTTAAAATTTTTATAAAAAATATTTTTATATTTGTGATCTCTATTTTCGAGAAAAAAAATTTGGTGCGAATATTTTTAGTTGACGGAAAGCCATGTAAGGTAATAATTTTAGATCATAAATATACATACATACCACCCATTATAGAAATGCTATGTATAACCGCTTATACAATTTCTTTTTTTTTTTTTGGTAAATTTTCAAAAAATTACCATTAATATAAGTCTGACTGCTCTAGTTTTTGAAGATGTAAGCTGTAATTTGCGATTCTTTTTCAAACATAGTAGTCTATTTATCGAACTTCGGTAGATTACTTCTATAAATTTTAGTGATTTCTACCGTTTGAGACAAAGTTGCTGATAGACTCCCTATTTAAAATATAAAAATCGACAACATATTTAATATGTACTTAAAAGTTGAACTAAACCAAGTGGTTAGCGGTAGCCTTAAATTTTACTGAAGGCAACAACTGATTTCTATTCACATGTACAAATGTATTAACTTTTAAAAGGGCAGATTTGCAACCCGACCCCCAAAGAAGTCTAGACCAAATTAAATAGAACAAGTAAGGAAGTCTAAGTTCGGGTGAAACCGAACATTACATACCCAGCTGTGCACATAAAGTGGGCGTGATCGTTCACCGATTTTTCTTATTTTCTGTGGTAGTACTCTACATAAACAAAACATGCCTGGTACCTAGTTTCGTAAATCTATCTCACACCGTTCTGAAGTTGTTAGCAGTCGAATTTAAAAATTGCTTGACTCATAAGTGGGCGGTGCCACGCCCACTTTCCAAAATTTTGAAAAAATTATGTAAAGAATATGAAAGTTGATGTATGTACGAAATTATATTATTATAGCGAAATCAGTTAATTAGATATGGACTTTTCAATATTTCCACCTCCTTTCAATATAACTTTTATGAAAAAGTAGGCGTGGTCGCGAAGCGATTTCGTTTATTTTCTATAGCTGAATTTACCACAACAATAGTATGTCCTCTACGAAATTTCGTTATACTAGCATAAACTGTTCTGAAGTTATTAAGAGTCAAAATTTTAAAATTTCTTCAAATATACGTGGGCGGTACCACGCCCCCTTTTCAAAAATTTTTAAAAAATCGGCCTTAGAACATCTAAATCAATACATATTGCAAATTTTATCATTGTAGCTGCTTCTAATATTGAATTAACCCATTTTATACGTTTTTCGAAATTTTCGATATCGAAAAAGGGGCTGGTTATGGTCCGATTTTACCCAATTTCAATAGCAATCTATTCTGAACCCAAATAAGTACGCATGCCAAATTTGGTGAAGATATCTCATTATTTGCTCAAGTTATCGTGTTAACGGGCAGACGGACGGACGGACAGACGGACGGACATGGCTCAATCAAATTTTTTTTCGATCCTGATCATATTGATATATGGAAGTCTATATCTATCTCGATTCCTTTATACCTGTACAACCAACCGTTATCCTAACAAAGTTATAATACCCTGTGTACAAGTACATATTTTTTCTTTAAATCAAATAAAAAATCCATATAAAGTGTCTTAAATATTGCTAAGTTATGGTTAAAGATAAAAGCTAGAAAATCCTCAAACTTTTTTTGACCTAACCAGAATTTGTAATTTACCAACACTAAAAAAATGAAAAAAAGCCATATATAATAAATTTCTATAAATAGAACTCATATTTCTACATAATGAATTTTATTCTTTCACTCTATAAGATCCTCCTATTATTAGAGAAATTATTTTCACTCCCTCGCTCATTGAGTACTTGGGTCCATTATCTATTATATTAATAGTCTCTAGGCTGGGTCTGTGATTGCTGCTAAAACAGTGCAAAAGGTCTTAGGATGCCGCCAGCTGCTAAGTCGTGTGCACTCGCTAGTACCGGGAGATTCAGCCTGGGCCGGGTATTATCGTAGCAGCTGGCCAAGTCCCTTCTGCCCTCAGCCTATGACACTAACAAACAAAATGTTGCACACTTCAATCACAAACCAAACGTCTCCCACTTCGGCGTCTTCATGCCCCTACACCTTTGCAGTGCCTGTTAGGTACGATTTTGGCAACTGCCCTGTACCCACCCTACCATGGCTTTGTGGATGTAATTAAAGCCCCTTTTACCACCTACACTTCCTTCAGAATCAAACTATGGGGTAATTTAGCAGTTCATCATTACAATTTTATTTACAAATTCAACTCATATGTTTAGTCGATACGATTAATACAAGTTTCTGTTATCTGGAGAAATCCTTAATATTAAAGTATATCTTCACACTAAGTTTTGGTTTAAAGAAAAATATAACCTAATCAACATTGTAACCTCATAAGGGGTATAAGCCAGCTGATTCCCAATCTGTCTCAACAAAGAATCTATGTGGTCATTGACCCATTTTTATTTAAAGGTATGTGTGAGCGATTAGTAAGTTTTTGCAAAATTGAGAAAAAAAATAAAAAAGAGGAGCTGTTAAGGAGATGAAAAATGTATATATGTAAATACCGAAGAAACCTCTATAGGGTACTCAGAGAGTAATGGAATAACCACACTTAGTTAGTGCAGGGGCCGGGAATAGCAATAAAATAATATAAAATTTTCGACCTTCAAAAAGAACTGCAATCTAACATACAAACATACCTGACTTAATCAAATGCATGTTCAATTGATACCTAATGGTATACTAGATCAATTATACTTAAGAATCAGAACGGACTTACATGATTTGCAGATCCCACGTAGCGAAGAGGCCTCCTTGCTGTTGTTACTGCTGTCGATTTGGTTGTTGCTTCTGGTTTTTTTTTTTTTTTTTTTTTGCGTTGCTGTTGTTATTAAAAGCGTGGTTCATGCATTTGAGTCTAATCAGGCATGTCGTTACATCGGGTTATTTAATTCGATAGGTAGGTAGTATAATACTACTGAATCTTGAAATAAATGACTTTTTATGCTAAGGAGTCGTTAAAATTTTGTATTCCCCCTTTTTTTTGGGGGGTGTTCGGTAACGTTAGGATGAGCTAGACGTGTGGGTGGAAGCAAAGCGGGAGTCCGCGCTCCAAATGCAAATTAAAACCAAAGGCAAAGATGAGTACCAAAGAAAGGCTTAGCTGCACTCTTTCCAGCATGAAACAAAAATCAATATGTAGGTAGGTATGTGTATGATCTGTTGTTGGGGCTGATTGGGCGATCATATGGATCAAAAAGAAAAAAAAATTCTTAAGTTTAAGCTATCTTATTTGTATGTACATGTTTGTAGCTCTGTGTGGCTAAGCATGAAATACAAAAAGGTAGGAATTAACAAAATTGAAAGAAGTCACATTCTTTCAATATATTTATGCTTACGGCGCGGTTGTTAAGGCCAATGATATCAATATCATCGGCATACGCCAGCAATTGCATGCTCTTGTAAAAGATTGTACCATTGCGGTTTAGCTCTGCTGCTCGAATTATCTTCTCCAGCATCAGGTTGAAGAAATCGCACGAAAGGGAGTCGCCCTGTCTGAAGCCTCGTTTGGTTTCAAATGGCTCAGAGAGGTCCTTCCCGACTCTGACGGAGCTGTTAGTATTGCTCAACGTCATTTGGCAAAGCCGTATAAGCTTTGCAGGGAAGTCAAATTCAGACATGGCGGCATACAGGCAACTCCTTTTTGCGCTGTCAAAAGCGGCTTTGAAATCGACAAAGAGATGGGGTGTGTCGATTCTTTTATCATGGGTCTTCTCCAGGATTTGGCGTATCGTGAAAATCTGGTCGATGGTAGACTTACCAGGTCTAAAGCCACACTGATAAGGTCCAATCAGCTTGTCTACGATGGGCTTCAGTCTTTCACACAATACGCTAGAAAGAACCTTATATGCGATATTAAGGAGGCTGATTCCACGGTAGTTGGTGCGGTTAGCGGGATCGCCTTTCTTGTGGATTGGGCAGAGCACACTTAAATTCCAATCTGGAGGCATGCACTCGTCTGACCATATTCTGCATAAGAGCTGATGCATGCTTTTTACCAGCTCTTCGCCTCCGTGTTTGAACAGCTCGGCGGGTAGTCCGTCTTTTCCAGGCGCTTTGTTGTTTTTGAGCCGGGATATAGCTATCCTCACTTCATCATAGTCAGGTGGTGGGACGACTTTTCCATCATCAGGGATTGGGGTATCGGGTTCGACGTCTCCCTCGCAATTTAGCAGTGAGGAGAAGTGCTCCCTCCATAATTTAAGTACACTCTGTACGTCGGTTACCAGGTCGCCATTATTGTCCTTACAGGAACTTGCCCCGGTCTTAAAACCTTCCGTCATCCGCCGGATCTTTTCATAGAATTTTCGGGCATCATTCCTGTCAGCCAGCATCTCAAGCTCCTCACACTCACGCCTTTCGGCCTCACGTTTCTTTTTTCTGAAAAGGCGTCTCTCTTCCTTCTTTGCCCCACGATAGCGTTGCCATACACTGCGGGTTGCGCCCGTTCGCAACGTCTCCGTGTAGGCATCGTCCTTTTTGTCCGAGGCAGTGCTGCATTCCTTATCGTACCAGTTGTTTTTGCGGGCTCGCTGGAACGCTATAGTGGCCTCAGCGGCGGTACGTAATGAGTGAGAGATATGCTTCCATTGCTCGGTTGCATCGTTAGGTCGAGAATTGCTCTCCGATAGCAGGTGTGAGAGTCGAGTGGAGAAATTGTCAGCTGTCTGTGTCGTGCGCAGCTTCTCGACGTCAAACTTTCCTTCCGTTACTGTGCGCACTTTCTTTGCTACACAGAGGCGTGTGCGTATCTTGGCTGCAACAAGATAATGGTCCGAGTCGATATTGGGACCACGAAGGGTACGCACGTCCAGAACGGTGGAGCTATGTCTGCCGTCGATCATGACATGATCAATCTGGTTTCTTGTTCTTTGATCAGGAGACAGCCATGTGGCTTGGTGTATTCGTTTATGCTGGAACCTGGTACTACTGATGACCATATTGCGAGCAGCGGCGAAATCAATCAACCTAGTGCCGTTGGGGGATGTTATATCATGGAGACTAAATTTTCCAACTGTTGGACCAAAGACTCCTTCCTTGCCCACCTTCGCATTAAAGTCGCCGAGCACGATTTTGATAACATGTTGGGGGCAGCGATCATAAGTCTGTTCAAGTTTATCGTAGAAGGAGTCCTTCTCTGCGTCGTCCGTCTCCTTAGTCGGCGCATAGGCGCAGATAAATGTTATGTTGAAAAATTTCGCTTTGATGCGGATCGCAGCGAGACGCTCGTCCACGGGGGTGAACGCTAGTACTTGGCGGCGAAGTCTCTTTCCCACCACGAATCCTACACCACGCGCTTTGCCGCGTGTCTGGCCACTGTAGTATACGTCACAAGGTCCGATGGTCGTCTTTCCTTGTCCCGTCCATCGCATTTCCTGCAGGGCGGTGATGTCAGCCTTTGCGTTAACGAGGACATCAACCAGTCGGGCAGCGGTACCGTCCCTTGAAAGGGTCCGGACATTCCCGGTACATGCCCTAATATTCAAATCATTATGCCTTATTCGTTTTGCCGGGTCGTCAACATTAAAGGGGGTTCTCATCCGAGGCTTTAATACATTTTTCATTGGACTAAATTTTTTACGTGGCGGGTCCCAAACCCAGCGCACAACCCGTTTCGGGGTTTTTGGAAAATATTTACACATTTATATAGCGAGCCGTTTGCTTCAAGACAGACGCCCGCTTGCAGCCGCACCTCATGGTGAACAGACGCTGCGCAAAAACCTCGGTGAGCCCTTAAACCAAGTATGTCAGAGTGGCCCCACCGGGGCTCCCTCTCTTTCTGCCGCGAGCCTAGGTAGCTCCCGTTGCCCAGAGTGCACGAACGAGGACGCAAGAGTCGGGGTTGAGCAAGGTCACTTAGCAACCACACTCCATTACACTCTATATATATATCGCTGCCGCTAATAAACCAGTTGGCAAGAACCAAGAATAGAAAAGGGTGTTTAAGGCGTTCACAAAAATAACACGTAACTAGCCGGTAGGTTAGAGACGCGTTGCCTAAATCATACTGATGAGTGGAACTAGCAACTCCCGAAATCGATCTATGAAGCTATGGCGTGTGACCCAAAAACTTACTTTTTCTATTCTAACAAAAATTTTTAATTATTAATATGAATTATTAAAATTAAAAATACCAATAGCAATAATGATATTGTTGAAAAACAAAAACTCATTATTTCTTGGCTTCAAGCTTGCAATTACAATGAAGTTTAGTACCAAAAAGCCGTAAAACAACAATTCCATTGTTGTAAACAAATATGTATATTTCTAATCTTGACTTTTTAAAATTTTTATAAAAAATATTTTTATATTTGTGATCTCTATTTTCGAGAAAAAAAATTTGGTGCGAATATTTTTAGTTGACGGAAAGCCATGTAAGGTAATAATTTTAGATCATAAATATACATACATACCACCCATTATAGAAATGCTATGTATAACCGCTTATACAATTTCTTTTTTTTTTTTTTGGTAAATTTTCAAAAAATTACCATTAATATAAGTCTGACTGCTCTAGTTTTTGAAGATGTAAGCTGTAATTTGCGATTCTTTTTCAAACATAGTAGTCTATTTATCGAACTTCGGTAGATTACTTCTATAAATTTTAGTGATTTCTACCGTTTGAGACAAAGTTGCTGATAGACTCCCTATTTAAAATATAAAAATCGACAACATATTTAATATGTACTTAAAAGTTGAACTAAACCAAGTGGTTAGCGGTAGCCTTAAATTTTACTGAAGGCAACAACTGATTTCTATTCACATGTACAAATGTATTAACTTTTAAAAGGGCAGATTTGCAACCCGACCCCCAAAGAAGTCTAGACCAAATTAAATAGAACAAGTAAGGAAGTCTAAGTTCGGGTGAAACCGAACATTACATACCCATCTGTGCACATAAAGTGGGCGTGATCGTTCACCGATTTTTCTTATTTTCTGTGGTAGTACTCTACATAAACATAACATGCCTGGTACCTAGTTTCGTAAATCTATCTCACACCGTTCTAAAGTTGTTAGCAGTCGAATTTAAAAATTGCTTGACTCATAAGTGGGCGGTGCCACGCCCACTTTCCAAAATTTTGAAAAAATTATGTAAAGAATATGAAAGTTGATGTATGTACGAAATTATATTATTATAGCGAAATCAGTTAATTAGATATGGACTTTTCAATATTTCCACCTCCTTTCAATATAACTTTTATGAAAAAGTAGGCGTGGTCGCGAAGCGATTTCGTTTATTTTCTATAGCTGAATTTACCACAACAATAGTATGTCCTCTACGAAATTTCGTTATACTAGCATAAACTGTTCTGAAGTTATTAAGAGTCAAAATTTTAAAATTTCTTCAAATATACGTGGGCGGTACCACGCCCCCTTTTCAAAAATTTTTAAAAAATCGGCCTTAGAACATCTAAATCAATACATATTGCAAATTTTATCATTGTAGCTGCTTCTAATATTGAATTAACCCATTTTATACGTTTTTCGAAATTTTCGATATCGAAAAAGGGGCTGGTTATGGTCCGATTTTACCCAATTTCAATAGCAATCTATTCTGAACCCAAATAAGTACGCATGCCAAATTTGGTGAAGATATCTCATTATTTGCTCAAGTTATCGTGTTAACGGGCAGACGGACGGACGGACAGACGGACGGACATGGCTCAATCAAATTTTTTTTCGATCCTGATCATATTGATATATGGAAGTCTATATCTATCTCGATTCCTTTATACCTGTACAACCAACCGTTATCCTAACAAAGTTATAATACCCTGTGTACAAGTACATATTTTTTCTTTAAATCAAATAAAAAATCCATATAAAGTGTCTTAAATATTGCTAAGTTATGGTTAAAGATAAAAGCTAGAAAATCCTCAAACTTTTTTTGACCCAACCAGAATTTGTAATTTACCAACACTAAAAAAATGAAAAAAAGCCATATATAATAAATTTCTATAAATAGAACTCATATTTCTACATAATGAATTTTATTCTTTCACTCTATAAGATCCTCCTATTATTAGAGAAATTATTTTCACTCCCTCGCTCATTGAGTACTTGGGTCCATTATCTATTATATTAATAGTCTCTAGGCTGGGTCTGTGATTGCTGCTAAAACAGTGCAAAAGGTCTTAGGATGCCGCCAGCTGCTAAGTCGTGTGCACTCGCTAGTACCGGGAGATTCAGCCTGGGCCGGGTATTATCGTAGCAGCTGGCCAAGTCCCTTCTGCCCCCAGCCTATGACACTAACAAACAAAATGTTGCACACTTCAATCACAAACCAAACGTCTCCCACTTCGGCGTCTTCATGCCCCTACACCTTTGCAGTGCCTGTTAGGTACGATTTTGGCAACTGCCCTGTACCCACCCTACCATGGCTTTGTGGATGTAATTAAAGCCCCTTTTACCACCTACACTTCCTTCAGAATCAAACTATGGGGTAATTTAGCAGTTCATCATTACAATTTTATTTACAAATTCAACTCATATGTTTAGTCGATACGATTAATACAAGTTTCTGTTATCTGGAGAAATCCTTAATATTAAAGTATATCTTCACACTAAGTTTTGGTTTAAAGAAAAATATAACCTAATCAACATTGTAACCTCATAAGGGGTATAAGCCAGCTGATTCCCAATCTGTCTCAACAAAGAATCTATGTGGTCATTGACCCATTTTTATTTAAAGGTATGTGTGAGCGATTAGTAAGTTTTTGCAAAATTGAGAAAAAAAATAAAAAAGAGGAGCTGTTAAGGAGATGAAAAATGTATATATGTAAATACCGAAGAAACCTCTATAGGGTACTCAGAGAGTAATGGAATAACCACACTTAGTTAGTGCAGGGGCCGGGAATAGCAATAAAATAATATAAAATTTTCGACCTTCAAAAAGAACTGCAATCTAACATACAAACATACCTGACTTAATCAAATGCATGTTCAATTGATACCTAATGGTATACTAGATCAATTATACTTAAGAATTAGAACGGACTTACATGATTTGCAGATCCCACGTAGCGAAGAGGCCTCCTTGCTGTTGTTACTGCTGTCGATTTGGTTGTTGCTTCTGGTTTTTTTTTTTTTTTTTTTTTTTTTTGCGTTGCTGTTGTTATTAAAAGCGTGGTTCATGCATTTGAGTCTAATCAGGCATGTCGTTACATCGGGTTATTTAATTCGATAGGTAGGTAGTATAATACTACTGAATCTTGAAATAAATGACTTTTTATGCTAAGGAGTCGTTAAAATTTTGTATTCCCCCTTTTTTTTGGGGGGTGTTCGGTAACGTTAGGATGAGCTAGACGTGTGGGTGGAAGCAAAGCGGGAGTACGCGCTCCAAATGCAAATTAAAACCAAAGGCAAAGATGAGTACCAAAGAAAGGCTTAGCTGCACTCTTTCCAGCATGAAACAAAAATCAATATGTAGGTAGGTATGTGTATGATCTGTTGTTGGGGCTGATTGGGCGATCATATGGATCAAAAAGAAAAAAAAATTCTTAAGTTTAAGCTATCTTATTTGTATGTACATGTTTGTAGCTCTGTGTGGCTAAGCATGAAATACAAAAAGGTAGGAATTAACAAAATTGAAAGAAGTCACATTCTTTCAATATATTTATGCTTCTTCTTCTTAACAAGGCTTAGGTAGAAAAGTTAAACGATTGGTATATACGTATGTACGTATGGACTATTTATACAAGCAAGATGTCCCCATGGTAATAGATATGTTGGCCAAGTTAACTACAATCGACTTATGGTTAGGAGTTACTTATCTAATTGATAGGTAGGTATCTATCGGTGCTCATATTTTGGCGAAATGTAGAAGAATGGATTTTGAATACACTTATGTATTTCGATTACATACTTTTTCTTTCTAAATCAATCTGACCTGGTATTAAAATGGGTACAAATTGTAGCTTTTGGTTGTTTTGAAATTGGTTTTGAAACTTGGCTAGATCGAAATCTGGCCAAGGGAGACTTGAAATTAAGGTTATGTGGGGCCTTTTTTTTTGTAGGCTATCTACACGCTTAAAATCTCAAAGAATTTGATTTCCACGTTGATGTGGGTGGTGGCGGCCACACTGGTGCAAGATCTTCGAATCTTTTAAAAATTTGTCGGTCACTTTCAGCACTTCGGTTCCTTTCAAAACGCGGTTCACGCCCTAAGCAAAACGCGTATACGTATTAGAAAATTCCTACACTAATATCGCACAATGAAGGTATAATTGCATTTTATGCTTACCTAATAAATGAAATCTGCGGGATGGCAAAGATTGTTGCTGCTCTATTTTACCGGGTTTTATTTTTGCTAGGGGTTGCTGGGTCTTCTTCGCGTAGTGTCGCCTCCAAAGTTCAAACAGGAAAGAAGGAGGACATTTTGCTTAAATGGATGTTAAGCCACGATTTGTCGGTAGTAGGTATATCGATATCTCGATACAAAAACATATGGTGAGGGAAATTCTATGTTAATCGGTGTGCAGCACAGGGTGTCGGCGAACTCAAATTAGCCGTGTAGGAACGCGGAAGTGTAGTACAAGTGAAAAAATGTAAGTGTAAGGGGGAAATAAAGGATAAGTTTCCCTTTTCTTTTCTACACAGGGTGTCGGCGAACTCAAATTAGCCGTGTAGGAACGCGGAAGTGTAGTACAAGTGAAAAAATGTAAGTGTAAGGGGGAAATAAAGGATAAGTTTCCCTTTTCTTTTCTACATGAAGAGCTGCCAAGTTTGCTTTATTTTCCGAAGCAAAAGAATAGTAAGAAAAATTAGACCTTTTTTTTTTCTTTTTTTTTACATTTTAGAATGCAAAATCGTACCGACGGTACACATCCCCCCACCTAGAGTGTTGGTGCTGTTAAACTATGGCATCTCGCCTTTTTGGATATCTTTACGATGATAGGTAGCCCGCTTCCCGTTCTCCACGTCTTCCAGTTGGTACATACAATTTCCCTTAAGGGCAATTACTTTCGATTTTAAAAATTTTGGTGCAAGCTTTGCGCAGAACTTCTTACTTGCATCGCCTTGAACGAAGTTTCTTTTGTAGACTATATCACCCACTTTGAACGTTTGTGTGGAGCTTCGGAGATTGTAGCGCTTCGCGGAATTTTCAAAGGCCGTCGCTATATTCTCCATTATGGATTTCCTAACAATTTTTAACCTGTCATTCCTATCCAAAACATTGTCATCGAGCGTGTCTAATTTTCGCAGTAGTTCGTACTCGCTGGCATGCGCTACCATCTGTTGTCCAAACAGTGCAAAGTAGGGCGTGCATCTAATGGTTTGGTGGAAGGAGCTTCTTAGGGCTTCGGCGATATCCGTCAAGTGCTTGTCCCAATGCGCCTGGTCACCCTTCAAATAGGACCTAATACCTGCTATGATTGAACGATTAACTCGCTCACTGGCGTTTGCCTGGGGACTATAGAGAGCAGTAAAGACATGTCTGATACCACGCTCAGCCAAGAGGTTACCAAACTGTTGGGATTTGAATTGCTTCCCATTGTCGCTAAAAACTATCTCCGGACTACCAAAAACACTGAAAACGCTTTCTTTTAAGAAACTGCAAATAGAATGTGTATTAAAATTTCGAACCGCTTTTAAAAAAGGAAATTTAGTTAGGTGATCGAGCAAAATTAATATACCCGTATTTCCCTGTTTCGATCTCGGATAGGGACCAATAAAATCAATATAAAGTTTTTGAAATGGACGTTGAATGGTATACTGTGCGGACATAGGTGGTCTTAAGGTGACGTTGGGTGCTTTGCCCTGACGGCAAACTTGGCATTTTGCGACGTAATCTTTAACATCAGTGGTCATATTTGGCCAATACAAATTGAGTCGCAAACGCTCCAATGTCTTGGCTATGCCACCATGACATTTGTTCGGGGGATTATGAGCATTTTCAATGGCCTCTGAAGACAAGGTCTTCGGTACCCACAACTTCCAATTAAAAGCTTCGCGTGCCGGATTTCCATCCGGATGTTCGGTTCTCTTATACACCTTTTCATCAATAATTTTGAGATCTGGTAGACGGGATTCATTATTTCGGACATGACTTACAAACTTTTTGTAGTCTTCGGACAAAAACTCGGACGAACTCAGATCAACTAGGGGGCGGACTTCTAACTCGTCTATTTCGACATCGGTGTCGAAATTTTGACGTGACAAACTATCTGGAACAACGTTTAAGGAACCTTTCCTGTGTTCGATATTGAACCTGTAGCCTTGTAGCTTCAAGACCCAACGTGCCAACCTACTCGACAAATCAGTTTGCCTCATCAGCCATTGCAAACTTGCGTGATCGGTTACGATCGTGAACTCCTGGCCCTCCACATAAGCCCTGAACTTCTTTAAGCTAAGTATTGCCGCGAGGCATTCCAATTCAGTCACGCTATAGTTAGTTTGGGCCTTGTTTAGTTTTTGCGAGAAGTAACCTATCGGCATCTCGGTTTCTTCGGCGTCCTTCTGGGACAACACAGCACCAACACCAAGCTTACTTGCGTCACATTGAATGATAAAGGGGAGGTCATAATTAGGGCTGGCTAACACTGGCACGGAGCAAAGCCTATCTTTTAAGTTATCAAACGCTTTTTGGGCTTCTTCATTCCAAGCAAAGCTTTTGCTCTTTTTCAGGAGGTTGGTTAACGGCGTTGTAACTGACGCGAAATTCTCTACGAACCGCCTATACCACCCAGCCATGCCCAGAAAACGTCTAAGCTGCTTGACGTTTTTTTGGAGCTGGATAATCTGTAACCGCTGACACCTTTTCGGGGTCTGTCTTTAGTTTGCCGTTCCCTACTATATAACCAAGATACTTTACTTCTCTGATGCAAAATTTACTCTTTTCTACATTGATAGTCAGACCAGCTTTCCTCAAGTGATGCGCAACTTCGGACAAAACGGACATGTGTATATCGAACGTTTCCGATACTATTAAAAGATCGTCCAAATAGACGAATACTTGGTTTTTTAATGTTGGTGGGATAACACGGTCCATCAAGCGACACAGGGCTTGTGGACCGAAAGGAATTACGCGGTATCGGTAAAGCGGACGATTGGGGACGGTGAAACAGGTGTAATCTCGGGAGTTTTCTGCGAGGGGAATTTGCCAAAAGGCTCGTCGCAGATCGAGAGAACTAATAAATTTTGCCTTCGGTATTCTACTTAGGATACCGTCAATATGGGGTAAGGGATAAGCGTCCTTAATGGTTACACTATTTACTTTTCTAGAGTCAAGACACAGACGGACTTTGTTCGGCTTTTTAACTAACACAATCGGACTGGACCATGGACTATTTGGAGCCTGCTCGATTACACCTAACTGTAGCATCTCATCTATCTCAGCATGGACTAATTTTTCCACAGCTGGAGATATCGGGAAATAACGTTGCTTTATCGGACGGATGTTTGGCTGGAGTTCTATCACGTACTCCATCAATGCGGTTTTTCCCAATCCTTCTTTCTCACAGGACGGGAATCTACTCCGGACTAAATCTAGTTGTTGCTGTTGCTCTACACTTAAGGAAAGGGTATTTTCATCGCGATCCGCATCAAGAGAAACCTCGGAAATCACATTAGGGGCGATTTTAAATTTGACCCAAAAATCTACTCCTAAGATTACCTCTTGTGACATGCTGGGAATGACAAAAAATCTGATGACCTCACTTTTACCATTGAATTGAACTAACAAGTCGAGGGTTCCATAGACAATCTGTTGTTTACCGTCAGCCGTACAAACAGACGTGGTGTGTTTACGCAAGCTTTTCAACCTTACAAATTTGGTCAGCTAAGGTGGAACCTAGACAGGAAACCTGCGCGCCACTATCTAACAGTCCTAAGTAATGGGTCTCTAAGATTTGGATTTTGGCATATGGCCGCAAATCTGACGGTTTGTGGTCGATGGTGGAGATGAAAGCATTGACTACTTTGCGACTTCGTTTGATGTTTTTCCAGTAGTCTTGTATTCTCTTGGCTGAACGGGTTGGGAAGCGTTCGTTTGGGAAAATCCGGTCTCTGATTTCATTGTATCGGGCCAGGCGAACTTCATAAGGGATGATTTTGTGCTGAAATGGGATGTTTTTAAGAGGGTTATCAGCGCGTAGAAGGGCCTTAGCAGGTGCAGTTATATTTAAGTTTTCTTGTTGGGGTCGTTGCGAGGACTCTGCTTTCGAGCCTCGCTCTCCATTGAGTTTCCCGGATTACAGGTATTGCATTTTGGGCGATAAACCTCTGGGGCACCACATCCGTAGCAGAAAACTGCTCGATTCTCCAGGCAATCCATGTATCGGTGTCCTTCAGCCTTACAGTTCCAGCAAACTAACTTTGGCCTAGCTGCGTTTCTACCAACTTCGTTGATCTCAAACTGCAGTTCCTCTGGCTCGAGCTCTAGTACATCCGCCTCGTCTACATAACGTCGTTGTGGTTGCCGTGCATGAGTGACCGGTGGTTGACTCGATGACTTGGTGACTTCATTTACCAGGCTTTCGCCTTTCAAACACAGCCGACGCAACTCCGCTAGAGAGATAATGTTAAGGTACAATAATTGTTGTCGTACGCGCGGCCTAAGGTTGTGCTGCAAGATCTCCAATAACTCCGACTCAGGTAAGGGTGATTGTAGGGTCTCGGCCACCTTAAGGACAGCGTTCCTGAAATCATCAAACCCTTCAGTCGGACCTTGTTTGCGGCTTCGAATCAATTCCTTGATTTCGAAGTCACTTTTGTGAAGCTGAAAATTTGTCCTTAAAGCTTGACAAAGTGATGGCCACGTAACGCGCTCAACCGACCGTCTATACCGCCAATACCACTCCCTGGCTTCGTTAATAAACAAACTCTGCACGTGTTCGCACAAGACATTAAAATTACCGCCAAGCGTATCGGTCACGTGGCATTCTATGCGGTATATAAAACTATCAACCGAAAGCTTAGGGGATCCGTCAAACTTTATGTTCCAATTTGCTATCAGTTGCGCCACTCTTCCCGAATTGGGCACACTGGATAAGTCGCTAAAGCGAAATTGGTCTATTTGATGATGGAAATTATTGGTGTTGTTGTTTAAGCTGGGTATTTCCCTCGGCAAGACGGGGGTTGATCGATTACGTGGGTTACCGGGTTGCGGAGCGTACGCTTCAGGGCTAATGTTAACGTTATTGGGTGCAGGCGGAGGTTGTGGAGTGTTCAGGTTCAGCCGGTCTACAAGGGTGGTAACTATGCCGTCCACTCTTTGTTCTAGCAGCTGAGAAATACGCGTTTCCAGACTATCAAAGATTGAAGCCTGTCTGGCTGATATCACGGCAGAAACAATGTTGCGAACCCTACTTTCTTCCTGGTTTGCATAAGCTTCTTGGGCGGTCGATATGGGTAGACTGGTTGCTCCCTGCAAATCCTGTTCTTTCGGTTGGGTAGATGAGCTACGTAAATTCCTATCAGACAACGGAAGACCAGTGGGTACGCCAGTATTTTTAGACCTAGCGCCGGTCTTGGCCGGGAACTCGCGACTGGTACATTTAGCACGACATTGCGGACAGGTGGAGTTTTTCTTCAACCAATTTAGCAGGCATGTCCTGTGAAAGCGATGACCACACGCAGTTGTAAGGACATCGCTACCTTCTGAAAGATCCTCTCTACAAATCGCACATGCACCTCTTTGGGCCAGTCGGAAATCACTATTATCCTCAGATTCCATCTTCAACTTAAGTGATAACGGGTACAAAAAAATTATAAAAACCGAGAAAAGCAACTGTTTTTTTTTTTTCTAAGATTACTAAACCCAGCTCAAAAAAAATTATGTAGATTAAACAAATTTATCAAAAAGATCAAGCTTGTAAAACGCTAAGAGTTTATGTATCCTTAAAAGTACATTCTTAGGAAATTCAATATAAACGAAGAATCCACATCCAAAAATAATTATAAAACAATCTAATGATCAAATTTAAACCAAAGTCAATCAAAAACAAGTAAGGAAGTCTAAGTTCGGGTGAAACCGAACATTACATACCCAGCTGTGCACATAAAGTGGGCGTGATCGTTCACCGATTTTTCTTATTTTCTGTGGTAGTACTCTACATAAACATAACATGCCTGGTACCTAGTTTCGTAAATCTATCTCACACCGTTCTGAAGTTGTTAGCAGTCGAATTTAAAAATTGCTTGACTCATAAGTGGGCGGTGCCACGCCCACTTTCCAAAATTTTGAAAAAATTATGTAAAGAATATGAAAGTTGATGTATGTACCAAATTATATTATTATAGCGAAATCAGTTAATTAGATATGGACTTTTCAATATTTCCACCTCCTTTCAATATAACTTTTATGAAAAAGTAGGCGTGGTCGCGAATGCAAATTAAAACCAAAGGCAAAGATGAGTACCAAAGAAAGGCTTAGCTGCACTCTCTCCAGCATGAAACAAAAATCAATATGTAGGTAGGTATGTGTATGATCTGTTGTTGGGGCTGATTGGGCGATCATATGGATCAAAAAGAAAAAAAAATTCTTAAGTTTAAGCTATCTTATTTGTATGTACATGTTTGTAGCTCTGTGTGGCTAAGCATGAAATACAAAAAGGTAGGAATTAACAAAATTGAAAGAAGTCACATTCTTTCAATATATTTATGCTTCTTCTTCTTAACAAGGCTTAGGTAGAAAAGTTAAACGATTGGTATATACGTATGTACGTATGGACTATTTATACAAGCAAGCATGTCCCCGTGGTAATAGATATGTTGGCCAAGTTAACTACAATCGACTTATGGTTAGGAGTTACTTATCTAATAGATAGGTAGGTATCTATCGGTGCTCATATTTTGGCGAAATGTAGAAGAATTGATTTTGAATACACTTATGTATTTCGATTACATACTTTTTCTTTCTAAAAAAAAAAATTGTAGCTTTTGGTTGTTTTGAAATTGGTTTTGAAACTTGGCTAGATCGAAATCTGGCCAAGGGAGACTTGAAATTAAGGTTATGTGGGGCCTTTTTTTTTGTAGGCTATCTACACGCTTAAAATCTCAAAGAATTTGATTTCCACGTTGATGTGGGTGGTGGCGGCCACACTGGTGCAAGATCTTCGAATCTTTTAAAAATTTGTCGGTCACTTTCAGCACTTCGGTTCCTTTCAAAACGCGGTTCACGCCCTAAGCAAAACGCGTATACGTATTAGAAAATTCCTACACTAATATCGCACAATGAAGGTATAATTGCATTTTATGCTTACCTAATAAATGAAATCTGCGGGATGGCAAAGATTGTTGCTGCTCTATTTTACCGGGTTTTATTTTTCCTAGGGGTTGCTGGGTCTTCTTCGCGTAGTGTCGCCTCCAAAGTTCAAACAGGAAAGAAGGAGGACATTTTGCTTAAATGGATGTTAAGCCACGATTTGTCGGTAGTAGGTATATCGATATCTCGATACAAAAACATATGGTGAGGGAAATTCTATGTTAATCGGGTGTGCAGCACAGGGTGTCGGCGAACTCAAATTAGCCGTGTAGGAACGCGGAAGTGTAGTACAAGTGAAAAAATGTTAGTGTAAGGGGGAAATAAAGGATAAGTTTCCCTTTTCTTTTCTACATGAAGAGCTGCCAAGTTTGCTTTATTTTCCGAAGCAAAAGAATAGTAAGAAAAATTAGACCTTTTTTTTCTTTTTTTTACATTTTAGAATGCAAAATCGTACCGACGGTACATAGTCTAAATTTTTTGTTGGTATATTGTTAATTTTTAAAATTCTGATTCTCATAAAGCCTAATTGCAGAATTTGATAACTGCTTTGTGCATAAGGTAATGGCGAGGCGGTGAGCGTATGGATTACGGTGTGCACAGGTGCAAGACCCGGTTGCGGAATTTTCTTTTTTTTTTTAAATTATGTTTGGGTGGGTCAGAAAATGGCGGGTTCTGGAAGAACATTAATTCTCCGACCACCGTTGCATAGAAATGGTTTTAGACTTTATTGTAGAACAACCAATCATGAAGCGCAATCCACGTAACACAAATTGGCAGTTACACAATGAAATATTAGACAGAGACCTCCCAGTACTGCCCTCACAAGCCCCCTCATCAGTAGAGGAGCTGGAGGATCTTGTTACTACATTTATATCGGCGCTCTCAAATGCTCTAGGATAGGATTGTCCAGTGCCAAAACCACGGGGTAAACACAGGCCACATTGGTGGTCCTACGATTTGGACTCGTTCCGCAAATCATGCCGGAAACAATTTAACAAGGCCAAGAGCCTCGGCTCTGAGCCTCATTGGCACGAATATAAAGCTAAACTTAGGGCCTACAAAAAAGCTCTGAGACAGGCGAAGAGAACTTCGTGGAGAAATTTCTGCACTGGGGTCGAAAAGGTCGACGACACAGCGAGACTTAGACGAGTCCTCTCGAAAAGTCAAACAGCCATCAGCTATTTGCGAAAAACTGACGGATCCTGGACCAGCACGGAAGAGGAAACCCTTGAGCTGCTCTTGAATACACATTTTCCGAGGAATCTGCATGACGCACCACTAGTACCTGCAACAAACCTGGAGGTAAAAATACCCATCACTGAGGAAAGGGTAAGGTGGGCAGTTAAGAGCTTTGAACCGTATAAGGCTGCCGGGCCGGACGGGATTATCTCCGCGCAACTTATAAACACGTTGGAGACATCAGCTAAATGGCCGTTGTGCGACCACTACAGTCGGCGATAGCTGTTTCAAAATAAACATTCCCAGCAGAGAAGACTGGCAGAGGACGGATTGGTGTCCCGAAACAAATGGTGGCACTTCCATATACACCGACGGCTCGAAGTTGGACGGCAGAGTTGGAGGAGGGGTTTATTCAAGGGATTTGGACCTTGAGCTCTCTTTCAGACTAACTGATTATTGTAGCGTCTTCCAGGCGGAATTCTCGGCAATCCTGGACGCCGCGGCCTTGTTATCGGAGAAGATATCATTATTTTCAGCGATAGCCAAGCGGCCATCAAATCCCTTGCCTCATACACGTTCAACTCTGAACTGACGCTCAGCTGTCGTCGATCTCTTCAGGAGATGGCCCAACAGAACCGCGTAAACCTCATATGGGTCCCGGGACATAGGGACATTGAGGGAACCTGTAAGGCAGACGAGCTTGCCAGGCAGGGCACGACCAAGCAGGTTCTTCAGGATAAAGAGCGCTTAGGTATGCCGTTTGCCACATGCAAACTAATGCTGAAGGAGCACGCACTCCGTCAAGCCAACGAAAGATGGCTGCAATCCCCAGGGTGTCGGATATCGAAACAAACCTGGCCAAAATGGGATCTTAAAAGGTGTAGACGCATTTATGCCCTAACTAGGAGGGAAATCTGCATATTGATAGGGGTATTAACCGGTCACTGCCTCATTGGTAGGTATGCAGAAAGGCTAAGTGTGCCCTACCGACGATGCTGCAGGAGTTGCAAAGATGATGAGGAGGAGGAAACAGTGGAACACCTCATCTGCAACTGTCCGGCTTTAAGCGGCGCGAGAACACGCTTTTTGGGAGCTCCGTTCCTGGATAGCCTAAGCCAGATCGCGGAACTGGACATAAAGGACTTGATGGCCTTCATAAAGTCATCTAAGTGGTTCGAGGGGGAATAACGGTGTCGGTTTAGGAGTGTCAGTCCCGGGATTCTGCTATGTGGAAAATCCCAACAACTCAGGGATTTTCCATTTGACTGGGTCCCGGGACTGACTTTCCTTGTATTGGTGGTATCACAACGGGCCTTTCAAAACTGGCCTAAGTGTGCCTCTGCGGCAGCCACTTGAACCTAACCTAATTGAATAATTCAGCAAAAAAAGAAACTCGTAAACAACTAAAGAAAAAATTTTATTACAAAAAATAAAAATCGCGGAATCGAAATACGTAGATACCAAAACTTAGTGCAAGTGCAAACAACGAATCAAGAAAATTTATTATGTGGATAACTATGTGAATATTGATAAGGAAATAAAAAAAAAAAAAAAACTTGTGATTACTATGTTAACAAAATATTATTTCAACCCTAATGATGTAAGAAATGTGCATGGTGATGGTGGTAATGTTAAAAATTCGAAGTTGAAGTTGGTGAGTGCGCCACCACTGAGTCGCGTTTTTCTTCTCTCGCTCTTCTCTTCCTATATACATATATACAGTGATCGTGGTTTGATATGTGTTAGCGTGTATATGTGGATGTGTGATGAGTGAATGTTACTGATGGCGTTGATGGCCCTTGTTGCTATCTCATGCGATCTTACTAATGTGCGGGTGGTTGCGCCACAAACTGTTTAGCAATAAGTCGACGATACCTCTGTTTCGTGCGAAATGTTGCCAATGTTAATACCGTGTTGTACTGCAGCAATTTTGTGTTCTACCCTTTGCTTGGCGGTTTTGTGACAAATGCTCAGTGTTCGTGTTGTATGGTTTGCACACTTCCCTATGTTTTGTGTGTGTCTGCCAATGCACAATGGGCTGAAATCTGGAAAAAGCGGTCAAAAATCAATAACTCTAGAAAAAATATATATATCGAAAAAAGATTTTGCACCATGCTCTGTATATAGCTAATCTATGTTGTTGCCAAAAATGGGCGAAATCGGTCAATAACCACGCCCACTTTTTATATATAGAAATTTTTGAAAGGACTTTTTTATAATTTGAGTATGAAGTTTTATTGTCAAACGAGTAGGACGTGTTTTCGCGCGCTCTCTAATTAATTGCTGTTTATCATTCCTTGAGTGTTTTGATTTACAAAATTTTGCGTTGCATTGTTTATTGCCTGGTCCGAGTGTTTGCAGATTGCTGGTGGCGGCAATAAATCAAATAAAATAAAATAAAATATAAAGAGTGAATTTGCTTTTCATATAGCAACCTATATAAATACACGCTGACGTAAATCTACTACCATCTGTTTTAAAACAACAACACTGTCACGCAAAAACCCTCCAAGAGGCTTGCCTTCCCCAAAACATCCCCGTTACACCTACACCGACTGTTCCCATTAGTCTTGCGAAGCCTGAGAAAAAAATTGATGATCAGAGAGATGCGATTGTAAAGGAATTGACCGCAGCATTTTCCACATCAATAGCTACCGCACTGCGTGAGTCTGAAGAGCGAATAGTGCAGAAATTTTCTGAGTTAGTTGCCGAAACGACAAACTAAAAATGAAAATCACCGCAATCGACAGAAGAGTTACTGCAGTAGAGAATGCTTGCTCCGACTTTCTCAATCTACTCAGAGATTTATTAGCAGCCCAAGCGCAGGTCAATGCTCTTGAAAGCAGCACCGTTCCTACTGACATAATCATAACCGGCGTCTCACAAACACCTTTGTTTTGTATACCTAGTTTCGTAAATCTATCTCACACCGTTCTGAAGTTGTTAGCAGTCGAATTTAAAAATTGCTTGACTCATAAGTGGGCGGTGCCACGCCCACTTTCCAAAATTTTGAAAAAATTATGTAAAGAATATGAAAGTTGATGTATGTACCAAATTATATTATTATAGCGAAATCAGTTAATTAGATATGGACTTTTCAATATTTCTACCTCCTTTCAATATAACTTTTATGAAAAAGTAGGCGTGGTCGCGAAGCGATTTCGTTTATTTTCTATAGCTGAATTTACCACAACAATAGTATGTCCTCTACGAAATTTCGTTATACTAGCATAAACTGTTCTGAAGTTATTAAGAGTCAAAATTTTAAAATTTCTTCAAATATATGTGGGCGGTGCCACGCCCCCTTTTCAAAAATTTTTATAAAATCGGCCTTAGAACATCTAAATCAATACATATTGCAAATTTTATCATTGTAGCTGCTTCTAATAATGAATTAACCCATTTTATACGTTTTTCGAAATTTTCGATATCGAAAAAGGGGCGTGGTTATGGTCCGATTTTACCCATTTTCAATAGCAATCTATTCTGAACCCAAATAAGTACGCATGCCAAATTTGATGAAGATATCTCATTATTTGCTCAAGTTATCGTGTTAACGGACAGACGGACGGACGGACGGACGGACGGACGGACGGACGGACGGACATGGCTCAATCAAATTTTTTTTCGATCCTGATCATATTGATATATGGAAGTCTATATCTATCTCGATTCCTTTATACCTGTACAACCAACCGTTATCCTAACAAAGTTATAATACCCTGTGTACAAGTACAGCTGGGTATAAAAAGCGAAAGTGTATTGGTTAAGTCATGCTTTAAAACAAAAACATGCCCACTTATCTTCGTGTGAGTTATTGGCATATAAATTACACAAATCGTTATCTAATAAACTCCCTTTCGTCGTGTGGGATCATTTTTTGATTAAATTGAATGCAAAAATTGATCGTCTATCTCGGCAACATATCACGGAAAAGAAGCAAGTTAAGAATATTAAAACAAGGCAAAATTCCTAGGCGGCCATCCAGCAAGTTCATTCCTGATCTTATTATTAATAAATCTGGTGTTGCCTTAGAAGATAATGAAATCAATCTTTTGAATAAAGGTCTGAACTTCGCTTTACCGCATAAATGTGAACCATTGCAAGATATAATTGTGGATTCTGAGTTGGCCCTCGGAAAAGTGAATAACGAAGTGGCTGAGAATGTGCGTTACAATTTATCCTCTAAGTCGAGATCGGTAAAATTCTGCGAAGAAAAAGCTTTACATAACGCTGCTAAATCGTTGAATGAGAAAAAGGTGTTTATAACGAAAGCCGACAAAGGTAACTGTGTAGTGGTGCTTACTGAAGAAGATTATAATAGTGGCATGCTCGCTTTAATTGATGAAGGAAATACAAAAATGTTAAAAATCCTCTTCCGAAAATGAAAAACCGAGTGGTTGAAGTTAGGAAAAAGTATGCAGATTTATTCGGCCGTCGTTGGGACCGAAAAATGCATAAATCTCATGTAAGAGTTCCTTGTTTGTATGGATTGTACAAGGCTCACAAACCGGGTAACAAATTTCGCCCTATTATAGCGGGTTACACTTCACCTATAGCAAATATCGCCTTATGGTTGAGCAGTTACTTCAAAGATCTAAAAAGCTTTGACAATTTTTCGGTTAAGAATTCACTTGAATTAATAGATAAAATTAAAAATGTGCAGTTGAATGCTAATGAATGTCTTGCATCGTTCGATATAACGTCTTATTTTTCAAATGTACCAAGAAATGGTACTTTAGATTCTTTATTAATCTGGCTGGACAAGCAAAATATCAATCCGTCTATCGCCAAAGCGTTGTTTGATTTAACCTCTGTTTGTGTTAATCAATCTTTCTTCCAGTTTAGAGGAAGTTTCTATGAACAAACTGAGGGTCTACCAATGGGCTTGAGTATAAGCCCTTTTCTTTGCAATTTGTTCATGAACACTATTGAAGAACAATTAATCAAAAATTCCCTGTTTCCACGCTTTTACCTTCGTTATGTTGATGATTGTATCGTTATTATTGAGACAGATAAAATCGATAATACTCTGAATTTGTTTAATTCAACGCATGAGGCTATCCAGTTCACTTGTGAGAATGAAATTAATAATCAACTTCCCTTTTTGGACTTAAAACTAATTCATAATGCTGATGGAAATATTGAATTTGATATATATCGTAAACCCACGTCGACTGATCGATTTATTCCAATCGAGTCTAACCATCACCATTCTCACAAATTTGCTGCTTTTAATTCTATGGCCCATCGGCTTGTGAACGTCCCGCTTAGTGATGCGGCATATAATAAAGAAAAGAATAAAATACTGGGCATTGCTGAGGCGAATGGCTTTTGCTCTAAAAGTATAGAAACTTTGTTAAAAAAGCACCATAGCAAAAAAGAAAAACGTGAAAGCAGCTCCTTTTTCGATTCAGTTGGTTTAGATGCTGAAAATTCCTGGTATAGCATGACCTACGACGCTAACTACTTTAATGAAATGCAAAAATTGTTTAAACAAACAAACGTGACTTTGGTTCCGAAAACAACAACAAAATTGAAATTTTTACTGAAGTCAACGAAGGATAAATGCGATAAATTGGACCAACCTGGTGTGTATTCTATAACTTGCTCTCAACGAAATGACAATGGTGATGTATGTGGGGCGAAGTACATCGGCCAGACTACCCGAACAGTACGCATCAGATTAAATGAGCATATCAAATATATCCAGAACTTAGAGCCAAGGAGTGGAATCGCTGAACATGCTTTATTGAATAAGCATCCCATATGTGAAGACGATTGTAGTTTAATTAAGTCTGATTCTAATATTAATAGATTAAATATTTTAGAATCTTTTCATATATATGTAAATAAAAATGATTCTGTAAATCGTGATACAGGCCCACTGTATTCAAGCCTCTACTCAGCTTTCCAATAAATTTCTGAGTTTATGTTTTTTGTTACTTGCATTAATTTTACTTACTAGTATGTAACCCCTGATAATCGGGTGTGTTCGCTTATTACCCCTGCATTGCTTTTGTAGTCAAAGTAGCGCAAAATCATATGTACTTACATACATACATATTTACATTTTTTTTTTCAATATTTGTCTATTTCGACTGAAATCCATGCGAGCATTGTATGTACATATGTATGTATATACATTTACAAAGCATGTTAATAGTGCCATATAAAGAGCTTGGGTACAAACTTTAAACGCTAATTTCTCATGAACAAATTAACCTATTGGAATTGTTATAATTTTTTGCAAACATGCTCATGATAAGCTTTTATCTGATATACATTTCGTTTATATACGTATTGTAGTTTAGTCTAGCTAAGCGCCGTGTTTTAGAATAATAATATAGATGCTTATTGTTGTTGTTGGTTCTCTTTTTGAACATTTTCTTTGCTTTGTATTATCTTTTAATTTTTGACTGTTTGATTTACTTAGGCATACTTTGTTTATATCTGTAGACAATGGTTAGTTGAAAACTAGCAACTGATGATGACACGTCGCTTGTGTCGAAACAATTGTTTTGCATAAATTAAAAACAACAAACAAATAAATATTTTAAGCGACTAATAAGGTGTTTTATTTTGTATGTCTAATAGTTAAAGTCGTTTAGCGCTCAATAGTAATTTTTACATATTTGTCTTATGGTTGCTTATTTTACATTCATTATGATGACTCTTAGCGGCAGGTTACGTGGTGCTGGCGATACCAGCCTTGCTATGTTAAATATTTTATGTCAGCGTGCCATGGGTTTCAGTGTTGTGCACTTTAACCGAGAAAATGGACTTCCTAAGATACGTATTTGAAAACTCTAGTGTTGATGTGTCTCGGAGACATGGTTTTTGGAAGATGTTGATGATTTACACTTGAACATAAATCTAATCTTGGCTTGCGTCATAATGACGCTCAACCGCCTAGGTGATTTTGGCCGTTTCGTATCAAAGCACGCCAGTCATTCCTTTTTAGCGATAATTGGAAACCCCAAGGGAGTTCAAGTCATCCTCCACCTGTTGTTTCCATCTCAGTCGAGGTCTCCCCTTTGACAATTTTTCGGTTAAGAATTCACTTGAATTAGTAGATAAAATTAAAAATGTGCAGTTGAATGCTAATGAATGTCTTGCATCGTTCGATATAACGTCTTATTTTTCAAATGTACCAAGAAATGGTACTTTAGATTCTTTATTACCTCTGTTTCGTGCGAAATGTTGCCAATGTTAATACCGTGTTGTACTGCAGCAATTTTGTGTTCTACCCTTTGCTTGGCGGTTTTGTGACAAATGCTCAGTGTTCGTGTTGTATGGTTTGCAAACTTCCCTATGTTTTGTGTGTGTCTGCCAATGCACAATGGGCTGAAATCTGGAAAAAGCGGTCAAAAATCAATAACTCTAGAAAAAATATATATATCGAAAAAAGATTTTGCACCATGCTCTGTATATAGCTAATCTATGTTGTTGCCAAAAATGGGCGAAATCGGTCAATAACCACGCCCACTTTTTATATATAGAAATTTTTGAAAGGACTTTTTTATAATTTGAGTATGAAGTTTTATTGTCAAACGAGTAGGACGTGTTTTCGCGCGCTCTCTAATTAATTGCTGTTTATCATTCCTTGAGTGTTTTGATTTACAAAATTTTGCGTTGCATTGTTTATTGCCTGGTCCGAGTGTTTGCAGATTGCTGGTGGCGGCAATAAATCAAATAAAATAAAATAAAATATAAAGAGTGAATTTGCTTGTCATATAGCAACCTATATAAATACACGCTGACATACATCTACTACCATCTGTTTTAAAACAACAACACTGTCACGCAAAAACCCTCCAAGAGGCTTGCCTTCCCCAAAACACCCCCGTTACACCTACACCGACTGTTCCCACTAGTCTTGCGAAGCCTGAGAAAAAAATTGATGATCAGAGAGATGCGATTGTAAAGGAATTGACCGCAGCATTTTCCACATCAATAGCTACCGCACTGCGTGAGTCTGAAGAGCGAATGGTGCAGAAATTTTCTGAGTTAGTTGCCGAAACGACAAATCTAAAAATGAAAATCACCGCAATCGACAGAAGAGTTACTGCAGTAGAGAATGCTTGCTCCTACTTTCTCAATCTACTCAGAGATTTATTAGCAGCCCAAGCGCAGGTCAATGCTCTTGAAAGCAGCACCGTTCCTACTGACATAATCATAACCGGCGTCTCATAAACACCCCAAGAGAGTTTGCCCGATCTCCTTTTAAATGCACAAACAAGTGCCCTGTTGAAAAAGCGTCTATTCAAAAAGCGAAAGTGTATTGGTTAAGTCATGCTTTAAAACAAAAACATGCCCACTTATCTTCGTGTGAGTTATTGGCATATAAATTACAATAAAACGATATCTAATAAACTCCCTTTCGTCGTGTGGGATCATTTTTTGATTAAATTGAATGCAAAAATGTATCGTCTATCTCGGCAACATATGCAACGGAAAAGAAGCAAGTTAAGAATATTAAAACAAGGCAAAATTCCTAGGCGGCCATCCAGCAAGTTCATTCCTGATCTTATTATTAATAAATCTGGTGTTGCCTTAGAAGATAATGAAATCAATCTTTTGAATAAAGGTCTGAACTTCGCTTTACCGCATAAATGTGAACCATTGCAAGATATAATTGTGGATTCTGAGTTGGCCCTCGGAAAAGTGAATAACGAAGTGGCTGAGAATGTGCGTTACAATTTAAAGAAAGTTCTATCCTCTAAGTCGAGATCGGTAAAATTCTGCGAAAAAAAAGCTTTACATAACGCCGTTAAATCGTTGAATGAGAAAAAGGTGTTTATAACGAAAGCCGACAAAGGTAACTGTGTAGTGGTGCTTACTGAAGAAGATTATAATAGTGGCATGGTCGCTTTAATTGATGAAGGAAATACAAAAATGTTAAAAATCCTCTTCCGAAAATGAAAAAACGAGTGGTTGAAGTTAGGAAAAAGTATGCAGATTTATTCGGCCGTCGTTGGGACCGAAAAATGCATAAATCTCATGTAAGAGTTCCTTGTTTGTATGGATTGTACAAGGCTCACAAACCGGGTAACAAATTTCGCCCTATTATAGCGGGTTACACTTCACCTATAGCAAATATCGCCTTATGGTTGAGCAGTTACTTCAAAGATCTTAAAAGCTTTGACAATTTTTCGGTTAAGAATTCACTTGAATTAATAGATAAAATTAAAAATGTGCAGTTGAATGCTAATGAATGTCTTGCATCGTTCGATATAACGTCTTATTTTTCAAATGTACCAAGAAATGGTACTTTAGATTCTTTATTAATCTGGCTGGACAAGCAAAATATCAATCCGTCTATCGCCAAAGCGTTGTTTGATTTAACCTCTGTTTGTGTTAATCAATCTTTCTTCCAGTTTAGAGGAAGTTTCTATGAACAAACTGGGGGTCTACCAATGGGCTTGAGTATAAGCCCTTTTCTTTGCAATTTGTTCATGAACACTATTGAAGAACAATTAATCAAAAATTCCCTGTTTCCACGCTTTTACCGCCGTTATGTTGATGATTGTATCGTTATTATTGAGAGAGATAAAATCGATAATACTCTGAATTTGTTTAATTCAACGCATGAGGCTATCCAGTTCACTTGTGAGAATGAAGTTAATAATCAACTTCCCTTTTTGGACTTAAAACTAATTCATAATGCTGATGGAAATATTGAATTTGATATATATCGTAAACCCACGTCGACTGATCGATTTATTCCAATCGAGTCTAACCATCACCATTCTCACAAATTTGCTGCTTTTAATTCTATGGCCCATCGGCTTGTGAACGTCCCGCTTAGTGATGCGGCATATAATAAAGAAAAGAATAAAATACTGGGCATTGCTGAGGCGAATGGCTTTTGCTCTAAAAGTATAGAAACTTTGTTAAAAAAGCACCATAGCAAAAAAGAAAAACGTGAAAGCAGCTCCTTTTTCGATTCAGTTTGTTTAGATGCTGAAAATTACTGGTATAGCATGACCTACGACGCTAACTATTTTAATGAAATGCAAAAATTGTTTAAACAAACAAACGTGACTTTGGTTCCGAAAACAACAACAAAATTGAAATTTTTACTGAAGTCAACGAAGGATAAATGCGATAAATTGGACCAACCTGGTGTGTATTCTATAACTTGCTCTCAACGAAATGACAATGGTGATGTATGTGGGGCGAAGTACATCGGCCAGTCTACCCGAACAGTACGCATCAGATTAAATGAGCATATCAAATATATCCAGAACTTAGAGCCAATTAGTTTAATTAAGTCTGATTCTAATATTAATAGATTAAATATTTTAGAATCTTTTCATATATATGTAAATAAAAATGATTCTGTGAATCGTGATACAGGCCCACTGTATTCAAGCCTCTACTCAGCTTTTCAATAAATTTCTGAGTTTATGTTTTTTGTTACTTGCATTAATTTTACTTACTAGTATGTAACCCCCGATAATCGGGTGTGTTCCCTTATTACCCCTGCACTGCTTTTGTAGTCAAAGTAGCGCAAAATCATATGTACTTACATACATACATATTTACATTTTTTTCTTTCAATATTTGTCTATTTCGACTGAAATACATGCGAGCATTGTATGTACATATGTATGTATATACATTTACAAAGCATGTTAATAATGCCATATAAAGAGCTTGGGTACAAACTTTAAACGCTAATTTCTCATGAACAAATTAACCTATTGGAATTGTTATAATTTTTTGCAAACATGCTCATGATAAGCTTTCATCTGATATACTGTAACGAAGCTTTTCCCTGCCCCTGTGCTTCTTATCTTATGCTGGGGTATACTCGCCGTGTCCAGGGTCCTTGTACAATAAATTTATACTTTGGGGCCCTTTTGCAAGTCGTATTCTCAACTTTATTAAATATCGCTTAACTTAACTTAAATTCATAAATTTCAAATAATTCAAATAATTCGGTAACTCGTACTCTCGATAGCGGCACTGTTGGCTTGGGACCTAGATATCTGGCGTGATAACGGGTCTCTTCTCTTGATAACGGCTCGCCGTATCCCGTTATCCCTCTTGTTAGCGTGGCTCTGTGCTGCTAGTGTTGACGTCGCTCTGTCGGCGTGTGGCGGTTGGCGCTTGATTGCGCGTACTTGTGTCGGCGTCGTTCTGCTGGCGTTTAGCTGTGGGCGCTTGGCCGTGCGTGCTGGCGGTGACGTCGCTCTGTCGGCGTGTGGCGGAAGGCGCTTGATCGCGTGTACTGGCGTCGGCGTTGCTCTGATGGCGTTAGCTGCAGGCGCTTGGCCGCGCGTGCTGGCGTTGACGCCGCTCTGTCCGCGTTTTGCCGTGGACGCGCTCGCTGGCGTTGACTGGCTGCGCCGGCTACCTCTGCTGCGCGGCACCACGGTGGGTTTGGCTGAACGGCGGAGCGCGGCCTTAGGTGTATAATGGGCGGGGAAAATCCAGCACACCTCAAGTACAACCCAGTCCGCGTCTACTCTGGATTGTGACGTCCAATATTGGTAAAGCCCAGTTACTAGCTATCACTACCCAGCGTAGATCCGATCTTTGCCGTGTCTCCTTACTGGTCTACAGTTGTGGTGGTAATCTCGCTGCTCCTCTCGGTTGGCGTTATCGTGCTTTGCGGTATTTCGTTGACGGCCTTACGGTTATATTTGCGGCCCGTTATCTCTGCTACGTTATGCTGTCGCAACTGTACTCGCGTTCACTCTGCACTCGCGTCGATAAAGTGCGTATCCACGGCTGACTGTGGCAGAACAGGTTATCGCGGCCTTAAGCGTATAATGGGCGGGGAAAATCCAGCACACCTCAAGTACAACTCAGTCCGCGTCTACTCTGGATTGTGACGTCTAATATTGGCAAAGCCCAGGTATTAGCTATCACCCTTCAGCGTAGATCTTGTCACTACCTCAGCTCCGTGCTGACTGACCCCTGTCTTCTTGTGTTGCTTCTTAAATATTGTATAGTTGCTGGCGCGTGTGACGATGTTGCTACGCGTCTGTTGTGACGATGTTGCTACGACTTGTTGTGTTATATGTAGGTTTGTGTTGTAGTTGGCTATTGTTGTTCGCTGTTGTCGTGCTCTAGCGACTTGTTGTGTAGTTTCGTGTTGGAGTTGGCTTGTTTGATGTTACTGTTGTGTGTTGGTTCGTTGTTTAATTTGTGTGGGCCAAATTTGTAACCATATTTGGTCCTCACACTCCCCCCCTACTTTGGGGGTCTAAAGCTCCCCTGCCTCTTTCCCATATTAGCACTCGCGACCGGTAGATGGTAACCCTGTACCTTTGTGTGCAAAATCGTATGCGGGATTTTGAGTTGCCTTTCGCTATGTCTCTAAAACCATCCCTTACTCTCTTCGCTATTTCCGGGAACTGGTCAAGTACTGGACCATCAACGTCTCCTGCTTCAATAATGATCTTTCCTTTTGAGAATTCCGTTCCCTCTTCTGTTTTCGGTGATGATGAGTGTTGTGGTGTTGGTAGCTGTGGTGATGTTTGTGCGGTAGTCGTGGTAGGTAATTGCTCAGCGCTCATGTTTATGGGCAGCGGTGGTATTTCTGGATGACCGTGACTATGGTGCTGGAATACCGATAGTATCTCACTACGTTTACGGCTTGCCATATCCGCCGTGAATGGTTGGGATATAAGCCCCGGTGTTCCTTCTTTCTTGCTGACGTACCGCAGTACCCTTTCAATGGTTTCCACCACGTATACCCCGCAGTCGTTATTGTTTTCTTGCTGCGGTACCACTAGTTGCAATTCGTGTGCCTCGAAGTCTTCTTCCCCGTATCGTTGCTGGTGTTCCCACTTAAGGAAGTCGATCCATGCCTTGGTTGCGTGCGGCGCCTTACCCTTACCGCGACGTGGTGGGTGACCTCTTGACTTGCCAGTCCAAGGAGGTACCAGTGGTTGGCTATATTGTGTGGTGCGAGTATCACATGCTTGTTAAGCAAGTCGATTTTCCGTAAAGATCGGTGGATGCGTTGGTAATATTCTGCCTTATTGCCCTGTTGGCTTAGTTGTAAAGTAACAAATGGGCTTAAAACGATCCCGTGTTCCCCGTACTCGGTCTGCACCCCCTTTGCCCATGCTTCGATTACGGTATCCGTCAGCCACTGCCCCTCCCCGAACGAATGAAGGTCGGCGTTGAATAAGGCGACGCCTCCTGGTCCCGGTGGGTATACCAATTCGGGTCGTGCTACCCGTGGTTCCATAGGCTCGTCATCCGAGGAGAGGTCAATGCACTGTATGGTTTGTGTTGGGCGCTTTGTATAGCCGATGGATTCATGTGTGCTGCGGTTGCTTGAAGCGTCATCACTCGACTCGGATGAACTGCTTGTGGTTGTGTCGTCCTCGGTGTCTTCCGCCATTATCCTCCCTACGGTGCAGGTCGGTAATGGCTTTGGCGATGTAATAGTATGTGTGGGCTCTGCCCAGGTTGCAGTGCGCGTGGCAATTACGAGCGCAGTGGCTGCACGCCTTGTGGATGTTTCAGCCACGGCTGTCCGTACAACGGCTGTGCGTGTGGCTACTGTGTGAGCCGTAGCTGTTCGTCTGGCGTTTGCCAGGGTGACGAGTGCGCGTGTTGATACGATCGATGCGCGTTCTGTGGTTGCCGAAGCCTTAACTGGTCCAGGTGATGTCGGCGTGTGCGTATTCGCCATGCGTACGCTACTTACTTTGGTAGCTACTGCGGTAGCGGATGATGGGGTTGCGCGCATGGTGGTTGCGCGTGCGCTGCTTACTTCAGTGGCTACCGGGGTAACTGATGATGTGGTTGCGCGCTTGGTGCTTGCGCGTGCGCTGCTTACAGTGCTGGCTACGGTGGTAGCTGATGATGCAGCTATGCGGGCGACGGTGACGTCGCTGACTGTTAGGATTGCACGCGTTGCGGTTGAGCGTTTGACGGTTGCGCTGGCATTCCCTGCGGTCGTGCCTGGTGCTGACGCGCGTCTTGAGGCTATAGCATGCGCGGCGTTCCTCCGTACGGTATGGTTGGGGTGCGTCAATTCGAAGTGGCATCTAGCTGCGTGCGCGGCGTCTTCGCGAGCAGAATTGGCGTCCCGGGTGGCTTCGCCAACCAGACCTAACATCATGGCCCTAGGCCGTTTCGCCTCTTGCTCTTCCATACGCTCACGTACGCGTTTCACGCTTTGAAGCCATTTATTGTTGCTCTCCATTGTAAGATTGATAATTTTTATTACACTTGGTTTATAATCACGATAGGTGTTGTCACACCGATGATCAGTGATAGAATGACCTGTGTTACTGGCTACTGAGTCATTCTTTAAAATTTTATTATTGTTATTTTATTTTTATTTTTTTTTTTTCTATAGTTCTGCGGTCTCGGGCGCGTGGTATGTTTTTAATTCGCTGATGTTCGCCGTTTTCTCCCTCCCTCCGTTGGTTTTCCTTAGCTGGACGATGACTGGCGACACGTACCTCAAGATTTGGTACGGACCGTCGTATTTCGGTGCCAGTTTTGCTGCAAGCCCTCTATGGCCTTCGATAGGTGGTGCTCCTTTGCGAGGACTAGTTCGCCAACTTCGGGAGTCCATTTCCTCCGCCTAAGGTTGTAATGTCGCGCTTGGTCTGTAGCTGCACGTTCCATATTCTGCCTTACTATCTTGAATGCCTCCTGCATCCGGTTTGATTTCTCCTCTGCGGTAGTGGGATTCGTACCAGTTCCGACATTTATCTCGTCGTAGAGTGCCCCCGGTAGTCGTGGCTCGCGTCCTTGTACCAAAAAGGCCGGACTATAGCCGGTTGAGGCTGTAACGCTGGTGTTTACGGCTAGCTCGATTTCGGGCAGGAGGTCGTCCCATCGCTGGTGTCTCGATTTGATAAGTTGCGCTATGATCCTTTTGACGGTCCTGTTAGCGCGCTCTGTAGGGTTCTCTTGGGGTGTATACGGTGCCGTGAATTGCTGGCGTACCCCTATCTCTTGGAGGTAACGCTTCCACGTGGTGCTAGTGAATTGCACGCCGTTATCGGAGATGAGTATTTTGGGTACGCCGAATCTTGCGATGATTCGTTCTCTGAAAGCGCGGCGGAGGCCCTCGGCAGTAGCTCGTCTCATAGGGATTAACTCTACCCACTTGCTGAAGCGGTCGAAGAACACCAATAGCATGGTGTTACCGTGTGTGGAGCGTGGTAGGGGTCCAATGAAATCAACACAGACCGTCGAGAAGGGTTCCTGTGCTACCTGCGAGAGCATTTTCTCGGCTGGTTTCTGCTGTCCCTCCTTATACTTTTGGAAAGACTCGCATTGGCGTACATAGCGGCTGATGTCGCGGAACATACCTGGCCAATAGCATCTGTTGGCGATCCGTGCTACCGTCCGGCGAATGCCCATGTGTGCCGCACTTGGTGTGTCGTGGTTCTCCTGTAACACCCGCTTTCGGAGCGGCGTTGGGACGCATAACTTCCACGGTACAGTTTCTTCGTCGTGTGATCGGCAGGGGATGTGACGATAGAGTTGCCCGTCTTGTAATGTATAATCTGTGTACTTTCCTGGGTTGGCGCGTACTTCACCTACGCGTCGATGCCACCACTTGCATTGTAGATCCGTAGTCGTGGTCTGTAGTAGGGCTTCCAATGGTTGTCGGGATAGTGCGTCCGCCACCATGTTTAGTTTTCCTTTCCTGTACTCGATATCGAAGGCATGTTGTTGCAGCTCCAGAGCCCATCGTGCAATTCGACCTGACGGACTCTCGATGGAGTTAAGCCACTTCAGTGACATGTGGTCGGTTATAACGTTGAAACGGTAGCCTTCTAAGTACGGCCTCATTTTGCGAATTCCCCAGACGATGGCAAGGCACTCCTTCTCAGTGGGCGAGTAATTGGCTTCTGCCTTGTTGAGCTTCCTACTAGCGTATGCAATCACGCGTTCGCCGTCCCCCAAGTCTTGTGTTAGTACCGCTCCCAGGCCGTAGTTGCTTGCATCCGTCTGCAGGGTAAATTTCTTTGTAAAGTCTGGACATGCGAGAATAGGGGCCTCAGTGAGCTTTTGTTTGAGGATTTCGAAGGCTTCTTGCTGTTCAGCTTCCCATCTCCAATGTTTTCCCTTCTTAAGTAAAGCAGTGAGCGGTTGACTTACCGTGGCGAAGACAGGTACGAAGCGGCGGTACCAGGATGTTATCCCCAAGTATTGACGTACCTCCTTGACGTTATTCGGTGGCTTGAGCTCCTGTATGGCGGCAACTTTCTCGGGGTCAGTGTGGATTCCCTTGTCGCTGACTACGTGGCCTAAGTACCGGAGTTCCTTTTTAAAAAACTCACACTTTTCGGGATTTATTCGTAGATTTGCGTGCTGTAGCCGTAGCAAAACTTCTCGTAGGTTCTGCATGTGCAACGTGGAACCTATAACAATTATATCGTCCAAATATGCGAAGGCATGTGGTTCCATCTCTGGCCCTATGACTTGGTCGAGCGCTCTTTGGAATGTTGCCGGTGCGGAGTGTAACCCGAAAGGCATAACCCGCCATTGGAATAGACCGCGTCCAGGAACCGTGAAAGCAGTATATGGCCGACTGTTTTGTTCCATGGGTATCTGCCAGTAGCCGTTCTTGAGATCTAGACTACTTATATACTCGCCCTCCGTAACTTGTCTAGAATGTGCTGTATCCTTGGTAAGGGGTATGCGTCGGGAACCGATCGGGCGTTGAGCTGCCGATAGTCTACGCATAACCGCCACTTACCGTTCTTCTTCCGGGCTAATACGATCGGTGCACTGTGTGGGCTGCACGATGGCTCGATGGTGTACCTCCTGAATTTGATTAGAGGTACTACGTTGGGTGGGTTGTGTTATGTGGATTGGGTTGTCGGGCAACATTTGCCATGTTTCGGAATACTCGAAGGTGACGTAGTTATTTTCATTGCTGGAAACTGAGCGTGTTGACTTTATCAACCGGTCCCGGTTGTTGCTGAGGAGACCGCTTGGCCTGGTCCCGTTCTCGGGGGTTTGTGTGATGAAGTTTCCCGGAGTTGTCCTGTCGGTCTTCTCACCTCTAGTTTGGCTTCCCCTTGTGTCTCGTGAGCGTCTCTTCCCAGTCTTTTTGGGTTGACCAGGTTCTTTTCTACCTCCCGCCGCTTGTGGTGCGGTCGCACGTGTTGTGGCTGCGTTTTGCCCAAATGGGTCAGCCAAAACGATGCGGTATCCTCCACAGGATACTGTAGCTCCCATGCCGCCAAGTGCGTCTAGGCCGATGATGATGTCATCGATGGCACCACGCTTTACGTGTAGAATGGTGCGGTGTGATGACTTCCCCAGACGTACTTCGGTCCTTATGGCGTCGAAAATTTGACTGCTGGTACCGTCGGCCATTGTTATTTGAAGCGCTGCGGCTACTCTCTCTCCGCCTCCTGAGCTTACCACGCGCTCTGCTACAACAGTGGGTACGAAACTTCGTGAGGCTCCGGTGTCGATGATGGCCTCTGCTGGTTGTCCTCCAAGTTGGACTAGGGCGTAAAGGCGGCCACGATCCTGACGTATGGTTATTGGTACTTCGGCGCTGGGTTCTGCGGGTTCACCGCGCCTTGTCCTTGGTGAATCCCTCTTTCGTTTCCCGAACGTTGGCGGCAACACTCTATTGTTCGTACATCGAGCCTGCCGCACTCCCAACATAATAATTTTCTCGGGTTTTGGCACCTATCAGCGTAGTGGCCCTCCTGGCCACACCTTCTGCATCCGTTGTTAGCTGTCCTAGATGGGGGGTGGCGCTGAGTGTCCGGAGTTGTGTCTCGTGGTGGCTGCTGGTGGGGTGACTGACTCGTTCTTGGAACTGTGGCTTTCTCGCCTACTACGTGTCGCGCCATTTCGCGTCGTGGTACTTCCGACGTGCGTCGGTGCCCTTCGTGGATCGCCTCGTAGTCTTCGGCGAGGGTGAGGAGTTCCGTTAAACCACTAAAATCTCGTCTGCGGATATACAGTAGGTAATCCGGATGGCTGTTGCGAAATATCCTTTCCAGCCGTTGCTCGCTGCTGTACCCGGCGTGCCGCATTAAATTTTGTATTGCCAATACGTAATCCTTGTATTTTTCCCGGGCATGCTGTCTACGCTGTCGTATATCGTCTTCTAGACGCTCGAAGTATCTGGCCGGTAAGAAAAATCGTAAGAAATCTCGCTTGAAAGTCGCCCAGTTGTCCCAGTGTTCGTTGTTGTTCCGATACCACTGGAGGGCGGTGTTGCACAGTAATTCGGGCATAGTTTTTGGGAGGAGGTCTGTGTTCACCATGTATACTTCGGCCAATTCTTCCAGCCGTTCTACAAATCCAAGAGGGTCCCTTCCACCATCCTACTTTACTGACCACTTCCGTACTTGATCGATGACAGGTGCGATTACAAGGCCCGTAACTTGATCGCCGTGGCCTATCGCGTATTGGTTGGGTACGGCATTTGCTAATGGTGGGTACTGATGTGGGGGATGCCTGCTCTGCGTTGGGATCGTCAAACACCTTCTCTGTGGGGGCCCTTCAGGTGCGTTACCAGCTCCTTCACCGAGGTTCGCTGGGATCGGTGTCTTTGGTTCATCTTCTTCGTCTAACGTCTCCTCTGTGGTTTGGTATGTGGTCTTCAATAACAGAAATTGGGCGTGTATTTCCGTGTCGGTGGGCGCCTTGGAAGCCAGTGCCGTAATACGCTTGCGGATCTCACGGGTGGTGCCGGTATGCTCGATACCCAGCTCTTGCGCAATGGATACCATTTGCTCTTTGGATATGGTATCCAGCCACGATGTATCAAGTGGCAAACTCATTCTGTAGATTGTTTTTTTCTTTATCAGGAATTTTCCGTCTGATTAGTTGGGTGTACGACTTGCAGGGTCCCTGCTCGGGCGCCAATTGTAACGAAGCTTTTCCCTGCCCCTGTGCTTCTTATCTTATGCTGGGGTATACTCGCCGTGTCCAGGGTCCTTGTACAATAAATTTATACTTTGGGGCCCTTTTGCAAGTCGTATTCTCAACTTTATTAAATATCGCTTAACTTAACTAAAATTCATAAATTTCAAATAATTCGGTAACTCGTACTCTCGATAGCGGCACTGTTGGCTTGGGACCTAGATATCTGGCGTGATAACGGGTCTCTTCTCTTGATAACGGCTCGCCGTATCCCGTTATCCCTCTTGTTAGCGTGGCTCTGTGCTGCTAGTGTTGACGTCGATCTGTCGGCGTGTGGCGGTTGGCGCTTGATTGCGCGTACTTGTGTCGGCGTCGTTCTGCTGGCGTTTAGCTGTGGGCGCTTGGCCGTGCGTGCTGGCGGTGACGTCGCTCTGTCGGCGTGTGGCGGAAGGCGCTTGATCGCGTGTACTGGCGTCGGCGTTGCTCTGATGGCGTTAGCTGCAGGCGCTTGGCCGCGCGTGCTGGCGTTGACGCCGCTCTGTCCGCGTTTTGCCGTGGACGCGCTCGCTGGCGTTGACTGGCTGCGCCGGCTACCTCTGCTGCGCGGCACCACGGTGGGTTTGGCTGAACGGCGGAGCGCGGCCTTAGGTGTATAATGGGCGGGGAAAATCCAGCACACCTCAAGTACAACCCAGTCCGCGTCTACTCTGGATTGTGACGTCCAATATTGGTAAAGCCCAGTTACTAGCTATCACTACCCAGCGTAGATCCGATCTTTGCCGTGTCTCCTTACTGGTCTACAGTTGTGGTGGTAATCTCGCTGCTCCTCTCGGTTGGCGTTATCGTGCTTTGCGGTATTTCGTTGACGGCCTTACGGTTATATTTGCGGCCCGTTATCTCTGCTACGTTATGCTGTCGCAACTGTACTCGCGTTCACTCTGCACTCGCGTCGATAAAGTGCGTATCCACGGCTGACTGTGCCAGAACAGGTTATCGCGGCCTTAAGCGTATAATGGGTGCGAAAATCCAGCACACCTCAAGTACAACTCAGTCCGCGTCTACTCTGGATTGTGACGTCTAATATTGGCAAAGCCCAGGTATTAGCTATCACCCTTCAGCGTAGATCTTGTCACTACCGCAGCTCCGTGCTGACTGACCCCTGTCTTCTTGTGTTGCTTCTTAAATATTGTATAGTTGGTTGCGCGTGTGACTGTCTGTTGTGACGATGTTGCTACGACTTGTTGTGTTACATGTAGGTTTGTGTTGTAGTTGGCTATTGTTGTTCGCTGTTGTCGTGCTCTAGCGACTTGTTGTGTAGTTTCGTGTTGGAGTTGGCTTGTTTGGTTGTTGGTTCGTTATGATGATCGGTCGTGCGCTGTTTGATGCTGCCGTTGTTTAATTTGTGTGGGCCAAATTTGTAACCATATTTGGTCCTCACAATACATTTCGTTTATATACGTATTGTAGTTTAGTCTAGCTAAGCGCCGTGTTTTAGAATAATAATATAGATGCTTATTGTTGTTGTTGGTTCTCTTTTTGAACATTTTCTTTGCTTTGTATTATCTTTTAATTTTTGACTGTTTGATTTACTTAGGCATACTTTGTTTATATCTGTAGACAATGGTTAGTTGAAAACTAGCAACTGATGATGACACGTCGCTTGTGTCGAAACAATTGTTTTGCATAAATTAAAAACAACAAACAAATAAATATTTTAAGCGACTAATAAGGTGTTTTATTTTGTATGTCTAATAGTTAAAGTCGTTTAGCGCTCAATAGTAATTTTTACATATTTGTCTTATGGTTGCTTATTTTACATTCATTATGATGACTCTTAGCGGCAGGTTACGTGGTGCTGGCGATACCAGCCTTGCTATGTTAAATATTTTATGTCAGCGTGCCATGGGTTTCAGTGTTGTGCACTTTAACCGAGAAAATGGACTTCCTAAGATACGTATTTGAAAACTCTAGTGTTGATGTGTCTCGGAGACATGGTTTTTGGAAGATGTTGATGATTTACACTTGAACATAAATCTAATCTTGGCTTGCGTCATAATGACGCTCAACCGCCTAGGTGATTTTGGCCGTTTCGTATCAAAGCACGCCAGTCATTCCTTTTTAGCGATAATTGGAAACCCCAAGGGAGTTCAAGTCATCCTCCACCTGTTGTTTCCATCTCAGTCGAGGTCTCCCCTTTGACAATTTTTCGGTTAAGAATTCACTTGAATTAGTAGATAAAATTAAAAATGTGCAGTTGAATGCCAATGAATGTCTTGCATCGTTCGATATAACGTCTTATTTTTCAAATGTACCAAGAAATGGTACTTTAGATTCTTTATTAATCTGGCTGGACAAGCAAAATATCAATCCGTCTATCGCCAAAGCGTTGTTTGATTTAACCTCTGTTTGTGTTAATCAATCTTTCTTCCAGTTTAGAGGAAGTTTCTATGAACAAACTGAGGGTCTACCAATGGGCTTGAGTATAAGCCCTTTTCTTTGCAATTTGTTCATGAAAACTATTGAAGAACAATTAATCAAAAATTCCCTGTTTCCACGCTTTTACCGCCGTTATGTTGATGATTGTATCGTTATTATTGAGAGAGATAAAATCGATAATACTCTGAATTTGTTGAATTCAACGCATGAGGCTATCCAGTTCACTTGTGAGAATGAAATTAATAATCAACTTCCCTTTTTGGACGTAAAACTAATTCATAATGCTGATGGAAATATTGAATTTGATATATATCGCAAACCCACGTCGACTGATCGATTTATTCCAATCGAGTCTAACCATCACCATTCTCACAAATTTGCTGCTTTTAATTCTATGGCCCATCGGCTTGTGAACGTCCCGCTTAGTGATGCGGCATATAATAAAGAAAATAATAAAATACTGGGCATTGCTGAGGCGAATGGCTTTTGCTCTAAAAGTATAGAAACTTTGTTAAAAAAGCACCATAGCAAAACAGAAAAACGTGAAAGCAGCTCCTTTTTCGATTCAGTTGGTTTAGATGCTGAAAATTCCTACTACAACACCATTGATCCCACGACTCACTCCTACGAGGCGAATCTTTCTTGCACTGAGAAGAATCAACTGCAATCGAGATGCGCTTCGCTAGTAGCTCTGGCCGCGACCACAGCTCCGTGCTGACTGCCTGTTGAGCTGTTGTGTTGCTCCTTTTATAGCTTTCGTCTTTGGTGTTGCTAGCTCAGATGGCTGCGTTGCCATGGTTACTGTGTTGCTGTGGAATGTTGCGACCGCTCGTTATGCTGCTGAAACTTGTTGATTTGGTTGTGTTGATCGGTTGGCTGTGTTGCTGGGACTTGTTGTGTTGGTTGTGTTGCTGGGGTTTGTTGTGTTGCTAAGGCTTCTTGTGTTGCTAGGACTTGTTGTGTTGGTTGTGATCATGTGGCTGAGGCGTGTTGTGACCGCCTGTTGTATTGGTGTTTGAAATCTGGTTGTGTGGGGTCGTTTTGTATGGGCCAAATTAATGTGGATTTATTTGGTCCTCACACAGTTTTGTTCAATTTGAAGTTTTTTTTACATTTGACGTTCTCCGCTTTCTGTTTTTTGAACTGGCAACAAAATGTTTCAGGCGAACTAGTTTGTTCGCTATCCATAATCATTCGAGCTAGGCGACTCGCCAAATAAGGCGACTCGAATAACTCAAGCGACTCGCGAACCGTAATAGGCCCCTTAATTAAATAGCGTTCCCTGTCCATGCCCGAATAGCTTTCTAAATCCTTGTGACAGGATCTAGAATGCCTTTCTAAATTAAACGACTTAATGCCCATTCGCCTTTGACATACTAAGCAGACAGCTTCCCCGTCTAAATTTTCTGCAAAGAAAAATCGCATTTCCCACTCCACATTAAATTTTGCCATAATTGCGTTCGTAAAAAGACAGGAATATATCAAACATATGTAGGCACCCACGTAAGCAAGAAAAATCCATGCGCATAAACGACAACGTTCCTGCTTGCATGAAAGTTGGATAGGAACTGATTATATTTTTGGATTTGTGTTGCTAGCTCTCGCTAATGCGCTCGCATGTACTTGTAAAACTCTTACGCTCTTGCCCAGCTCAGTGAAGCTTTCGGCAGAATCAGTCCGTCACGTACTTGCCGGAAAAAGAAGAAACGACAGCCGAGTAGGATGTGTGTATTTTGCATGTAAAACGCTAGATTGACAAAGTACACTATCCGACAAATTTTCAAAAATTTACAACTCCACGACATTTGATACATGATTCCTATGTAAAATTCCCTGCTGATTCCAAATATGTAAACATTTGATTTAAAAGTAGAACAGTTTTTGAGATATTTTGAAATTTCAGTTTTTGAGATAAAAAAAAAGTAGGACTACTAATTCGTCAATATCTCCGCTAATACTGCTTCGATTTTTATGCCGTTTCACTTTATCAAGAAGGGATAAAATACTGTTTTTACCTTGTAAAATTTATTTTAATCGGTTTTGAAGTGACGAAGTTATAGCGAATACAAAAAAAAATTTTGTGCAAATTTTCACTGATTATAATCAGTAGAAAAATGATAATGTTATAAGAGATTTAGTGAAAAAACCCATATATGATTTTTCATTGAACCTCTAATGGCGATATGTTGCTAATTACACTATTCGGCAAATTTTCAAAAATTTACATTTCCACGACATTTGATACGTGATTCCTATGTAAAATTCCCTGCTGATTCCAAATATGTAAACATTTGATTTAAAAGTGGAACAGTTTTCGAGATATTTTGAAATTTCAGTTTTTGAGATAAAAAAAAAGTAGGACTACTAATTCGTCAATATCTCCGCTAGCGAATACAAAACAAAATTTTTTTCTATATTCATCATTTTGTATGTAATTTTTCTAAGTGAAATATTCCATTAATTCCTGTTTTTACACCGTGAGTCAATAGCCTGTTCATTACGGAACATTTTGACACTTACCAGATTATAATCAGTAGAAAAATGATAATGTTATAAGAGATTTAGTGAAAAAACCCATATATGATTTTTCATTGAACCTCTGATGGCGATATGTTGCTTAATTACACTATTCGAAATATTTTAAAAAATTTACATTTCCACGACATTTGATACGTGATTTCTATGTAAAATTTCCTGCTGATTCCAAATATGTAAACATTTGATTTAAAAGTGGAACAGTTTTCGAGATATTTTGAAATTTCAGTTTTTGAGATAAAAAAAAAGTAGGACTACTAATTCGTCAATATCTCCGCTAATACTGCTTCGATTTTTATGCTGTTTCACTTTATCAGGAGAGGATAAAATACTGTTTTTACCTTGTAAAATTTATCTTAATCGGTTTTGAAGTGACGAAGTTATAGAGAATGCAAAAAAAAAATTTCACTTTTTTTCGATATCCATTTACGTAGCTTTTCTAAGTGAAATAGTCATCAAATTTTAACTTAGCCTACATAGTTTTTGATCAAATCGTCATTATTAGCGGAGATATTGACGAATTAGTAGTCCTACTTTTTTTTATCTCAAAAACTGAAATTTCAAAATATCTCGAAAACTTTTCCACTTTTAAATCAAATGTTTACATTATTGGAATCAGCAGGAAATTTTACATAGAAATCACGTATCAAATGTCGTATTAGCGGAGATATTGACGAATTAGTAGTCCTACTTTTTTTTATCTCAAAAACTGAAATTTCAAAATATCTCGAAAACTGTTCCACTTTTAAATCAAATGTTTACATATTTGGAATCAGCAGGAAATTTTACATAGGAATCACGTATCAAATGTCGTGGAAATGTAAATTTTTGAAAATTTGCCGAATAGTGTAATTAGCAACATATCGCCATTAGAGGTTCAATGAAAAATCATATATGGGTTTTTTCACTAAATCTCTTATAACATTATCATTTTTCTACTGATTATAATCTGGTAAGTGTCAAAATGTTCCGTAATAAACAGGCTATTGACTCACGGTGTAAAAACAGGAATTAATGGAATATTTCACTTAGAAAAATTACATACAAAATGATGAATATAGAAAAAAATTTTGTTTTGTATTCGCTATAACTTCGTCACTTCAAAACCGATTAAGATAAATTTTACAAGGTAAAAACAGTATTTTATCCTCTCCTGAGAAAGTGAAACAGCATAAAAATCGAAGCAGTATTAGCGGAGATATTGACGAATTAGTAGCCCTACTTTTTTTTTTATCTCAAAAACTGAAATTTCAAAATATCTCAAAAACTGTTCTACTTTTGAACTTTCTGATTACATATTTGGAATCAGCAAACAATTCTACATAAGATTCATGTATCAAATGTCGTGGAGTTTTTTTTTGTCGGATAGTGGTATCAGTCAACGGATCCGGTATCCTTTGCCAATTTTCTATTTTGACGGAACGGCAGCTGCGTGACAAATGTCAAAATCAATTTTACCGCCAATTTGACAACGCGTTTGTGAAAATTGTGAAAAAGCAAATTTAACCAAAGTAATTTTTTAATATTTTCCATGTTTTTAACCGAAATTTTGCATTTGTTGTTTTTTTTCTTAATAATTTTCGTTTTGCGCTAATTACTTTGTTGACATATCTGTGTACTTCAACAGGACGTACGTCAATCGCTATGTGCCATCCCTGTGCGGCACGTACGTTTTGTCACGACGTACGTCACGTACATGACGACCTGATTCTGCCGAAAGCTTCAGCCATGGGCTGCCGATCACTGATTTATAATATTGAACGGTTGACCCGTTCCGCCGCATTGCCTTGTGGCAAGTAGAAGGCCGTCCTTACATGAGTCGTCCATATTTTGCCAAAAATGATGTGAACATTTCTGAGACGAATTGCTTACCATTGTCAGAGTGAACATATTCTGGTACACCAAACTCATAAAAAACATCTTTTTCTAAAAGTTTCACTACTACTGCTGAGGTTGCCTTATGCATAGGTTTTAACAACACACATTTCGAAAAGTGGTCAAGACACACAAACGCATAAACATTACCATCACGCGTCCGTGGGTATGGATACCTCCATGTCCTGCAGAAGGCGAGCAGTGCGACGCCTCCACCAACCCTGAACGAAGTTCAGTCGGTGCGTAGATTTTCCAGGCCTGGTCTCCTTGAACCCCTTCCCCCTTGTCAAATTGCGTCCGTCTATAAACATATCCATCAGATACGCATAGTTCTGGTAATTTATCCTTGGTCGATGTCACTGTGTCTATTAGCTCGTGGTACTCAGTCGTTTCATAGTAAGGTGAATTTACGTCAATGTCTAACACTCAGTCGCTTAATAGCAGCTCGTTCATGTCGGCCCTGGACAAAGCGTCCGGCACTACATTTTGGGTTCCTTTACGGTGTTGGATGTCAAAATTATAGTCTTGCAACTTCAAACTCCACCTTGCCAGCCGACCAGATAAGTCCTTCTGGCCCATCAACCACTTCAAGCTGGCATGGTCAGTTATCACCGTAAAGGGCAATACCTCGATGTAATGCCGGAACCTCTTCATGCTCAGGGCCGCTGCATAGCACTCTAACTTCGTAAAGCTGTAGTTGCGTTGTGCCTTGTTCAACTTTGCGGATACGTAGGCAGCTGGTCGTTCGTTTCCGTCCTCGTCTAGTTGGAAGAACACCCCTCAAACCCCGTCCGTTGATGCATCACATTGCACATAAAAGTGCTTTTCGAAATCCGGATGGATTAACACCGGCGCAGAAATAAGTTTCTCTTTCAAGCAATTCAAAGCTTGCATCGCCGTCCGTAATTTTAAAGGATTTTGTTTTGTCTTTAGTGAGGCAGTCGTGCAGTGGTGCTGCAATAGTCGCGTATTCTTGTATGAATCTGCGGTACCAGCCTGTTATCCCTAGGAACCGCCTGAGTTGTTTCGGTGTTCGGGGTTCGTGGAATTCTCCCATTGCTGCCATCTTATTTAGATCCGTACGGATACATCTGTCACCTACAACATAACCCAAATAGCGTGCCTCTTTAAAAAAAAATACTCTTTTCAACGTTTATTGTCAATTTCGCATCACGAAGACCCTTTGCAACACGGGACAACTGTTCTAAATGGGACGAAAAACTTTGAGAAGAGACAAGTAAATCATCTTAATAAACAAACACAGAGTCACGACTCTACGACGGTTTTGCCCATCCCAAGTACCGCAAATGAAGGATACAGCACTTTTACCCGTTCCAAAGCAACAGTTTCTTCGGGACTCAAATCATGTTGCACCGCATTGAACGATAAGTTACCCTCGGCAGGCGTAAGCTCTTATACGACAGAAACCTTTCATTGGATTTGGGCCCCTTTACTGACTACATTAAGTTGGAAGGCTTTCCATCGATTCCCAGATAGACCTCTTGTTGCAACCCGGGTACGAAGAGGCATTCCAGCTGTCGGGTGGTATTGTCCGGTACCACGAAATAAATCCCAAATGAAATAAGTCCCATGAAATAAGACCCAATGAAATAAATACCACCAAAAAATGAAATAAGTCCCAACTTTAAGAAAGGAAAAAACCCCAAAGAAGGAAAGGAAATAAGTCCCAATATTTGGTAGTTAATTCATAATGAGGTCCAGTTTCCAAAAAAAATGAAATAACTCCCAAATGAAAAAAGTCCCAAGAAAGATGAAATAACTCCCAATTCAAGTGCTTATTTATTCAGTAGATATACATATGTATATTTATACATAAGCAATACGTTATTAATTCCACACCTGAATATGTGTAAGAAAAAGAAAAAAAAAACATGAAAATAATTCAAAACCTCGTCATTGCACATATATGTATATTAGTATGTACATATACATGAATCGGGAAGAAAGAGTTGGATAGAAGGGCGCCGCGCCGCCTTTCCCCTGCAAATCGTTTTTTCCAACCTGCCGGTTATATATCTGACCTTTTCATAATCTCTACATTTGTATAAAAAAAATTGGAAATTTCTGTCTGTCTGTCTGTCTGTATATATGTTTGTGGACGTATCACTCGAAAACCCTGCTGATAGGAATTCAATTAAACTTTAACATTAGACGTCCAGTAGTCTAGTCTTAAAATTTAATATATCGATTATTCCGATAACTCAGCCGATTTCAAAGTTATCGGTCGATACCTAAGTTATCGGCCAATATTTGGACCAATCCTTTTCTACCTTTTGGCGATCAAAATCAACTATTTAAAACCTCCCAGCGGTACAATTGAAAATGTGTCATCGATCATAATCTTTTTATTGTTGTTAATGGGTAAGTTTCCCAAAGTTATGTGTCAATATGTTCCAAAAAGACCATATTTTCAATAACTTTGGAGTCACTTTGCATGAGGAAAACTTACTTTAAGTTAATGAAATGAATGGTTAATAACCTGATATAATAAAACAGATAAGACTGTTGGTTGTTTTGCTAAAATCTTACCTTACAACAGTTATAGAAACAGTTACAAAAACCTGAAAGCTTGTTAAATTGCAATTTTAAGAGAAATGAAATAAGTCCCAATGAAAATGAAATAAATCCCAATGGTAAAAAATAATAAATTGTAGTTTTAAGAGAATTGAAATAAGTCCCAACAAATATGAAATAACTCCCAATGCTGGAAAATGAAATAACTCCCAACAAAATTTTATGAAATAAGTCCCAACGCATTATCCCTCGAAAAAGCAGAGGTATTTCTTTGGTCCGATTCAGCTATTGTACTTGCGTGGCTTGAAAAACCGCCGTGTACATAGAAGGTGTACGTAGCTAATAGTACGTCAGAAATCCTCAAAAATGTTGGAAATGCAATAAATCCCACCAAAAAATGAAATAAGTCCCAACTTTAAGAAATGAAACAACTCCCAAAGAAGGAAATGAAATAAGTACCAATATTTGGTAGTTATTTCATAATGAGGCCCCAGTTTCCGGCGTGCGGTTCGCGCTGCTTTCACTTCCCCCTCCAACTTTTTTTCCTGCCTGCCTGTCGGTCTGTATGTATCTCTAAGTTATCGGCCAATATTTGGACCAGTCCTTTTCTACCTTTTGGCGATCAAAATCTACTGTGTCATCGATCAAAATCTTTTTATTGTCATCGATAAAAATCTTTTTTGGAACATATTGGCACAACAATATCAGTTTCGATGTAATAAGACTGTTGGTTGTTTTGCTAAAATCTTACCTTACAACAGTTATAGAAACAGTTACAAAAACCTGAAAGCTTGTTAAATTGCAATTTTAAGAGAAATGAAATAAGTCCCAATGAAAATGAAATAAATCCCAATGGTAAAAAATAATAAATTGTAGTTTTAAGAGAAATGAAAAAAGTCACAACAAATATGAAATAACTACCAACGCTGGAAAATGAAATAACTCCCAATGAAATCCTGTTGGGAGTTATTTCATTTGGGAGTTATTTCATTTGGGAGTTATTTCATTATGAAATAAGTCCCAATTTGTATGGAACATATTTGGGATTTATTTCATTTGGGATTTATTTCGTGGTACCGTATACTTAAGCTAACTTAACCTAAGCCAAAAGTTTCCAATATTTTCGTAAGTTTACAGATTACAATTTATACAGATTTCTCGTATTCCAGGTTGGCCTTAAGTTACGTTAAGTATACGTAAAGACGGATTGGACCCTAACGGGGCCCTATATTGTGGTTAGGTAATAACTTTCAAGGAGCGGGTTATGGGTGTAGAATATGCCCGAGGTAGGTATTCCTGTCGTAAGAGGCGACTAAAATCCACCAAATCGTTCCCAAGACAGTCGGGCAGTACCGCAAGGGAGTAACAGAACGTACCGGATTCATCCGGCAAAGGGCTGTCAACACCCGTACAACCCCTGTCTGGTCTGTCACGTAACTTTTTATAAGTGGATCTTCCGACTAGGCAGGTCAAAGAATGGCTACAACAACAACAAGGAGCTATTTTTGTATATTGGAATATTCGCTACTATCTCCATAATGGCATAACCGATCTTGAAACAGACAACGGACTACATTCTGTTATAATAAGCGAGGTTCACAGCGAGCTAAGCTCTGTCGCCCAGGCATTTTTTATAGTTCCTTTTTTTACTTTTAAAATTTATAAAAGATTAAATTTTAAATTATACCGCGTTAGTGATCCTTTTTTTTGAAACGCTCATGGTTTTTAAAATGTTTTTATTAGGTCGCTTTCGTCGTTCTTGTGCCCGGATTTTTGCATTCGATTTTGAACCAACTTCCTGTTGTGCTAGGGTCTTGAAATTTTCACTACAGTTCAGGTCGCGATGACAATGCAATATTATGAAAAAAAAATTCCGATAGGTGGCGCGTGGGTCGCTATATTTTCAAAAATCGCATTTATGGTCCGATTTGGCTGAAATTCGGAACATGTATTACTACTATGAAAAGAAATATTTTCCTAAAAAAAAATTCCGCTAGGTGGAGCTGAGGTCGGGGTAATAACAGCTGAAAATCCCAATTATGGACCGATTTAGCTGATATTTAGCGTGTGTATTACTTAATCAATTTCCAAATGATCAAAAAAAATTGGAACCCCTAGGTGGCGCGTGAGTCGTTCTAATTAAGAAATGCGAAGGTCTGTTTTCGGTGTCGATTAATTCGTTTTTCAACGAACTTCCCGTTGAGGTAGAATCTTGAAATTTTCATCATCGTTTAGTTTTCTGCCCACACGCAATATAACAAAAAAATAATTCCGATAGGTGGCGCACGGGTAGAGATATTTGAAAAGTTTCATTTCCAGAGATTTTGCTTTGGATTTTGAACTAACTTCCCATTGAGCTGGGGTTTTGAAATTTTCACCATCGTTCAGGTTTCGCTGACAATGCATTATACACAAAAAAAATCCAAAATATTGCTTTAATTGCAAAAGTCACATTTATCGGCCTATCTTCCTTATTGCTATCTGAATATTTCGTACATATGCTATAATGCGCATGCTATAATGTGTTTTCAGCGCCATAAACAGCATCGAAATTTCGAATATTTCATCTGCATACATTTAGGCGCAGCCACAGTTGCACAAAGGAAAGATAATGTGCTTTATAAGACTTAAAAAAGAATAATTTTATTCATGTAACCATAGGCACACCAAAAAGTTTGAAACGGAACTAAAATAGTTATATTTACAGCTCTCTGTGAGATTTATTTTTTTTTTTAAGTCGGAGAAAGCAATTTTTTCTGACATCAATTTTTTTTTTTTTTTTTAATATTTAATAAAATATGGAAGAGACAATTGATTATTGTTTCAAAATATAATAGCTAAAGAATTTTAAGTCAAAATGTTTTTTAAATCGATAAAATCGGAGCAACGGTTGCTGAGTTATTCAAATTTTACCCAAAGGTTACGCTAAAGTTTACTTTGGCTATTAATCCAGTCGAAAAACGTTTTGTGTAAGAAGTTATAGTGTAAGAATGCAAGGCACGTAGGGCGGCCTGACTGTCCGACATAATGTAGATTCGCCTAGAGGATAGTCTTGTTGTTGTTGTTGTAACGAAGTGTAGCCCTGCCCAGCGTGTACTTTTCCTTAACCTAAATTGTCATCAATTTCTTCTAACGGGAGTCCTAGGAAACTTGCAGTTTCGACAGGGTTGGACCAGAGGGAGATGGGTTTTAGAAGAGTGGGCTCCGAAGAGCAGGTAAATAAATGGTTGGTATTATGGGGTGACGAGCCGCATGCCGGACATTCATTCGGCACGTCAGGGTCTAGTCTGGATAAGTAGGAGTTTAACCTGCTACAGTATCCAGAGCGTAATTGAGCCAGAGTGACCCTTGCCTCTCGAGGAAGATGACGTTCCTCAGCCGCAACGCGAGGTGGTTTGGCGTGCAAAACGGCGTTCAGTGGACAGAGCGAGACATAGGACGCAACGGACGTGTCATGGTTGTGCTTCAGGGCCTGCGTATGCACCTTTGGATCAAACGGCGAAAGTGTGAGGTGCCGGATCTCATCAAAATGCTCACTTAGATGCGCCCTTACGGTCCTAGGAGGTGGCTCATACTCAAGCAGTAGTCTGTTGGGAAGTTGTGGTTTGCAACAGTTCAACAGGTACTGCCTGTTTAGCATTTCATTGTGCTCCAAAACTGGGAGCATTTCCACCTCATGATGTAAATGATGTTCTGGAGACATAAGGACGCATCCCGTGGCGGTTCTGAGTGCGGTGTTTTGGCAGGCCTGCAGTCTTTTCCAGTGAACCTCAGCAAGCCCCGGCGACCATATCGGCGACGCGTAATTCAGGATCGGCCGACCAATTGCTTTATAGGTTGCCAGCAACGTTTCTTTGTCTTTACCCCAAGTGCTGCCGGCTAGCGACTTGAGAATTTTGTTGCGGCTTTGTAGCTTAGAGACAATTGCGGTTGAATGAGCAGCGAATTTGTGCATGGGGTCGAAAGTTACCCCTAAGATTTTGGGGTGGGAGACAGTAGGTAATTTTTGGTCGCCTACGTAGATTTCTAACTCCATGCCAACTTGCGCCTTCCAAGTCGTGAATAGTGTCGCCGAGGACTTCGTTGGCGACAATGTCAGGTTCCGAGCAGTGAAAAACTCAACAAGAGAGGGGAGATAACCATTGATCCTGGAGCACAGCTCATCAACGGAAGTGCCAGATGCCAGGATCGTACAATCGTCTGCGTAAGAAACAATCGAGACTCCATCTGGTGGGGAAGGAAGCCTCGAAATATAAAGATTAAACAAAAGCGGGGAAAGGACACCACCCTGTGGTACCCCTTGTTTAATCTTTCTCGGTTTTGATTTTTTGTTTCTGAAAACGACGACCACTCAGATAATTGGCGGACCAACGCTTAAGACAGGGGGGGAGCGATGAATCTTCCAAATCGGATACCAGTTGTCCATGATTTACTGTGTCAAAAGCTTGAGACAGGTCAAGAGCAACTAGAACCGTCCTGTGATGAGGGCTTTTCTGGTTGAGTCCGTCAGTTATCTGAGTGTTAATGGCATTTAGAGCAGATGTTGTGCTCCGTATTTTTCTAAAGCCATGTTGGTGCTCGGCTAACCTCAACTTTAATGTGTAAAGAGGAAGTAATACCGCCTCCAATGTCTTCACTACTGGCGAGAGAAGCGATATCGGACGATACGACTCCCCTACGTTAGCTGGCTTGCCAGGCTTTAGTAGTGGGACCACGACTGCCTGCTTCCATTTTTCAGGTATGACAGAAGTGGCCAGGGACAAATTGAAGACGGTAGTGAGGTATTTTACTCCCTCTTCGCCGATGTGTTTTAAATGCACCATGGCTATGTCGTCAGGGCCCATGGCTTTAGAGTTTTTGGCTTTCCTGATGGCCTCTCGAACCTCTGTAGCGGTGATGGAAATGGGGGCATTGTTTTTGTGTTTATGCGCACGCCTGAAGATCCTACGTCTGTCCCTGTCCTGTGCATGGTGTGGTACAAACTGTCGGCAAAAGGCCGTTGCACTTTTCTTCGGGTCACTAAACGTCTTATCACCAAAGGTGATGTCTACTTTCTTGGTGGGCCCGTCGAATTTGACAGAGATTTGACTGTGGACCATAATTTTCCAACACCGGTAGAGAGGTTACAAGACCTCAGATGCTCCTCCCATTTGGCATGTTTGTGTTCATCTACCAGCCGTCTGATTTCCGCGTTGAGACCACTGATCTGTGGGTCAGTTGGGAAGTTTGGCCGTATATTTTGTATTCTACCAGCTGGTATAAAAAGGGCTGCAGCTCTATTTATGACCTTACGTATTTCCTTTTCACCTTGGCGTACGTCAGTCGGTATGGGAAGAGCACCAAAGGAGCTCTCAGTAAACTCAGTAAAGCCAACCCAGTCAGGCCTCCTGAAGTTTACGTAGGATCTCTTCTCAGAGGTGATGAAATCCGGGCACGATCAACGGACAGGACGATTGGCAGGTGATCTGATGCCAAAGCCACCATTGGGCGCCAGTTTATGCAGTTTATTAGACCCGGACTAACAATTGTTATGTCCGGGGAGCTACTGCAATTTACTGCCATCCTCGTGGGGGCGTCCGTGTTCACCGCGCAGAATGTGGAAGCGTCAATTTTCTCGGCTATTTCCCGTCCTCTGCCGTCAGCAGAATGGCGTGAATGCCACATGTCGTGGTGTGCATTAAAATCGCCCATAATGACACGGTTATCGCCCCGTAGGAAATCGCTTAAATCAGGGCGATAACTTCTGGGACAACAGGTGACGGGAGGTATGTAGATGTTTATCAGCTCGAGATCAACACCTCCAGCTGAAACGACAATACCCTGTCGCTCTAGGGGTATGTCCTCTTGGTCGGTGTTGAATGCAAATTCCCTATACCGCACGGTTTGGTGGATGATGAACGCAAGACCACCCCCACCGTCCGTACGATCATGCCGGAGAATGTGGTAGCCACCACTCGCTCTGAGATCCGAGTGGGTGCCAAGTTTAGTCTCCTGGATTGCAGCAATTTTGATGGAGTTTTGCTGCATAAACTTGGTGATCTCCACAATCTTGCCAGTTATACCGTTGCAGTTTAATTGCATTATTTTGAAATGCGGGGGAGAGGCAATGGTCACTCTGGGAGTCAGGGACTGATGCGCTCGCCGTGGAGGTAATATGCTAGTCCGTGATCGTCGTCGCAGTCCTGTAGGCGACAAATTCCGCTCGTTGGGAGACGAGGTAGAATTTGTCGGCAATGTGGGCTGCACAGCTCGACAGCACGGCGCAACATACGCATCAGTCCATAAATTTCTGTTTGCGAGCCCTGAGCATATGCGCAGGTGACATTGGCCAAGGCAGGTATTGCACTTGACCGATGGCACTCTGGACGCATATATTCTGTGCCGACAAACAGTGCACATTGTGTGAGGGACCAGGAGCTGATGGCCTTGATTCACATTTGTGCCGGTACCGGAAGAAGTAGAGGGGAGGGGAATATTTTGGGGCGGGGGTTGTAGCTCAGCTGTGCTCACTACATCTGTAGATGTGCTACGTAGGAAGTAGCTATGAGCTGCTGTATGAGGTGTTGGCGCACTAGGGTGCGAGCTACAACTGGGAACACACAATGCTTGCTGAGCAATATATATTGCACTGAATGCGAACGTCTGGTATAAATTTTCTTCCGGCACACACAGCAGAACCATTCTGTTGGACCAGGGTTTAGCTCAATGCCAGATCGGAACAAGAGAATAAGGAGCACCCCTGCTGCAAGGGACTGCTCCAAGGATGACAAATTTAGGGGGAGGAATCGTGACACGTTAGACAGGGTCACTTCGGGTGTACTGCTCTTGGCCAGGCTGTAATATAAAAAAAAAAATACAACCTGGGTCGTTTCGGTACGAAGGGTACTGCGCAAGCACATGTACCTTTCTCGCAGAACCGGCAGTACGTAGAAGCGAAAGTCTTCTTCGGAGGCAGTCTCTGCCACATAATTCTATTGCATGGATTTCCGAAAATTAGTGGGGTAGTTACACATCAGGATTCCCTGTGTTCAAGAGCACTCGATCTACGATCGAAACTTCAAAGTTTCTCATGATCCTGCGCGTAGGAGTTATTTCATCACTTACTTGCAATATAGGACTATTTATGAAATTCTTGACTATCTTTATATGTCCTGTCATATTTCCGATTTTTAGATCTTAGAGTCTTAATGCAGCAAGTGTGGCCTCCTTCTCTATCAGAATAGAGAAAGGAGGTATTCCCACAAGGGTACTTAAAGCATCAGCAGGACACGTTTTAATTGCACCTGTTATACCGAGACAGACTAGACGATGCAGCTTACTTAACTTAGTTTCCGCTGCTCTTTGAGCAGTCTTAGGCCACCAGATTAGAGAAGCGTATGTGACTATTGGCTTCACAACGTTCGTAATTTTGGGAGACAGCCCCCATGTTTTGCCATAAAATCTAGTGCAGGCGAAAAAGGCCCTCGTTGCTTTATTTATGGTAGCCTCCAAATGATCATTCCATGTCTTCCTCAATGGCCTGATACGTCGTATTATCGAAGCGCCTGATATATCGATGAATGCACACAGGGCTATGTTTTTAGACTCTATGACCTTTTCAATTTTTGCAGTAAGGCAATGGATAGCAGCCTCCGTGGATTTTCCGGGTTGGTAGGCAAATTGGTGTTTACACAGAGGGTGTTTCTTTAAGTTTACTTAACTGCCGTAGGGAGATCTTTAATATTTTCGCAGTGTTCTTTCCAGGTTGCCCTCTTAGATTTTCTAAGTTCTCTATTAAAGCATGTTAGATCATTTCTATAGGAGACCCAGTCTCCAGTGCATTAAACAGCCTTCTGGCTTGAGATCTTAATTGTGCAACCTTTTTGTTCCACCAAGGAACATCACGTTGTATACGTTGTTTTGCTTGGGGACAACTCTCGTAGAAAGCTGTTGTGATATCTGAGTGAAGCTGTTCAGCCTCTCTCTCGAGCTCCCGCCCCGTAGTTATTGGTTGTTGTAAGCAATTGCAGCGTTCTTCCATGGTAAAACGAAATAGTTCCCACTTCATTTTCCTCGGTTTTCTGAAAACGGACTCATGGTCAGAGAAGTGACCCACGTCGATTACAATATGTTTGTGGTCCGACATTGATTCCTCTCCCGAGGCGTGCCAATTTGTGACTGCGAAGGCCATGTTTTGGCTACATAGAGTAAGGTCAAGAACCTCACCTCTAATAGCGTTAACAAAAGTGGGTTCATTACCACGGTTCATTACATTGATATTGTGACTACTAATAAACTCCAGGAGGTGCTCCTCCTGTTATTTATGTTCGTACTAGCCCAAGCTGTATGGTAGGAGTTTGCGTCACAGCAGAGGACCCATGGGATACCCTTCTGTTGGCAATACTTAATGAGAGATTTGGATTCAGCAGTTGGGGCTGTTTCCTCCTCACCCGGAAAATAAGCTGATGCCAAAATGGCCTCTTTTTTGCCTCTTGGGGTTGGAATTTTTGCCCAAACTGCAACCAAATCAGCAGTCATGAACTGTAGGAGTGGAACAAACTCCAGTTTCTTGTTTAGAAGCATCGCCGCCCTGGGACGGGAACCGGTGGCATAGATTAATTTACCGTCAGTACTGCTTAAACCATTTACAGTACCATGTAAAATCCATGGTTCTTGAATGAAGGCACTCCCAGACCTTCTCTGTTGAGATTCACCTGGAGGCATTATTATTATGATATTATAAATATTGTTTGCGGTCCCTATCCGCCACCGGTGACTTTAGGTTTCCGCTGAGCAAAGCATCAAAGGTCAAGAACCTCACCTCTAATAGCGTTAACACAAGTGGGTTCATTACCAAGGTTCATTACATTGATATTGTGACTACTAATAAACTCCAGGAGGTGCTCCTCCTGTTATTTATGTTCGTACTACCCCAGGCTGTATGGTAGGAGTTTGCGTCACAGCAGAGGACCCATGGGATACCCTTCTGTTGGCAATACTTAATGAGAGATTTGGATTCAGCAGTTGGGGCTGTTTCCTCCTCACCCGGAAAATAAGCTGATTCTAAAATGGCCTCTTTTTTGCCTTTTGGGGTTGGAATTTTTGCCCAAACTGCAACCAAATCAGCAGTCATGAACTGTAGGAGCGGAACAAACTCCAGTTTCTTGTTTAGAAGCATCGCCGCCCTGGGACGGGAACCGGTGGCATAGATTAATTTACCGTCAGTACTGCTTAAACCTTTTACAGAACCATGTAAAATCCATGGTTCTTGAATGAAGGCCACTCCCAGACCTTCTCTGCTGAATCTTCTGCTAAGAACATCCGAAGCTGCCTTGGCAGGGTGAAGATTCACCTGGAGGCATTTTAGATGCCTCGAACTGCGAGTGTTTTCTGGGAGGGCTTGCATTATAAAGATTGTTTGCGGTCCCTACCCGCCACCGATGACTTTAGGTTGCCGCTGAGCAAAGCATCCCCATTAGATGCCTGACTTTGGCCAGTTTTTTGTCGACTCCGGGTCTAGAGTTCTCGCTACGTAATTGATTTGTGTGCCAGCTTTTAGAGGGCGGTGGAGTCTTGATAATCGTAGCTTTTCTTGTGGATTCCAGCTGAAGCTTAGTTTGTACATCCTCCAAGCCTTGCGTCACCTCTGCCGATTTTGAGCTGCAGGCTGTTTGTTCTACAGCCTTCTTTTCTACCGCAACATTTTCATCACTGTCCCTGGCTTCATCAGCTACTTGTGGCAGAGACGGTTTGGATTTAAGCCGCAGTTTCACTTTGGCATACGCCAAACTGATAATATTATTATGGTGACGGATTGTTTCAGCTGACATCGGATCTACAGCTATTGCGATTTCCGCCACTGTTGTTTTATTTTTCCGATTGAGGATTCTCCAGTATCTGGTTTCTAGGGCCGGGTTTTGAACGGAAATAACTCTGAGGATATTCTCGTTTGAGGGGCAATCGTCCTCTTTAAAATACCCGACATAGATAATGCGACGGGGTACTTCCGCATCCGAGACTACCTTCTGTTTCGCCACCTCACAAGGAGTCAGCTTTGGGACGATGTCTTTTAACCACTCTGCAGTATTAGAATCATCGCAGACAATTGAAATCCATCCTTTGCGAATCGCGCAGTCTGTGAAGCGGGGACTAATAGTGCCAACTTGAAGTTTAAACACTTCATTTCAAATGGCCATCCTTATGATCTTCAGTTGTTCAGAAGACCAGATGGTACTATTGCTATGCTGTTCAGCCCCGCCATACCTGCGGCTTCAGCTTTTGATTCGGTATCAACCGAAAGGCTAGATCTGACCTGATCATTTAAAAGCAGTTCAACTTTATTATGATCTGTAGTATAGTTTTTCTCATTTAATTGGTACATATAATTCCCACGAGTGTAGGGGAAAGAAGGTTAGCTGGGCATAGCCCCCGATATCACAGTATGACTGATTACAAGCAGAGGGCGCCAGGTATCTTGAGGCCACCGTTATAAGACACACTAACGTAGTGCCATTCATCCCATGAGCACGGTACGGATCACACTCGGGATTATGGGTTTTATTGAGTTGTCCTCTCTTTGGATTTTAGTCGCCTTTTACGACAGGCATACCTACCGAGGGCATATTCTAGAACCCCCAACCCGCAGGGTTATAAGGGAGTAGTTTCTTTAAAAGTATCTTATAGCAAGAACCTGGTATTAAAAACCTGGTACTGAATATACGTAATTTTTATAATTTTTGTCAATTTTAGCTGGCTCTGCCGTCTTCACTATTTTAAGTAGGCACTCAAATTTTTTCAGAAATTAAGGGTACATATCCTAGAAGAAACCAACTCATCCATCGGCCAAAAAACTCACTCCTTAAAGATAAATGACATGTTTCTCAAGAGACAAAAATACGAATTTCTAATGGACTCCAGTCCTGACCTTAAGCTTCTAATACCCCAACATTTCGTTTTGTTATTTTCATACTAAGGGTCTCTTCTGATGGATCTCCTAAACCAATATAAACTTTTTTTTTCAAAGTAAATTTTCGTATAATTTTTGGAACTTTTTTCAAGCAACCATTACATAGTCTTAAAGCTTGAAGCGTACAACTTTCCAAAAAAAAAACAACGCTTGGAATTATCATAACTCTTGAACTAGTTACAGAAATTTGAAAATAACTTATATATACTTTGTACTATTTCAAGGAACACATACATATAATGCCGCAATTAATTTTTAAATATTTGTAAATAGTTTAGTAGTTATGATAATTCCACGAGGTTTTTTTTTGGAAAGTTGGAAGCTTCAGCTTTCAGACGTGTAAAGGTTGCTTGAAATTGGAAATTTACTTTGAAAAAAAAACTTTATATTGGTTTAGGAGATCCATCAGCAGAGACTCTTAGTATGAAAATTACAAAACCAAATGTCTTATTTAGAAGCAAATGGTCAGGACTGGGGTCCATGAGAAATTCATATTTTTATCTCCAGAGAAACATGTCCGTTTTAGAGCCTGAAAAATACGATTTTTGAAAACTTACAAATTTCGAGATAATCATTTATCTTTAAGGAGTGAATTTTTTTACCCGATGGATGAGTTGTTTTCTTCTAGGATATGTACCCTTAATTTCGGAAAAATATTGAGTGGCTACTTAAAACAGTAAAGACGCCAGAGCCACCTAAAATTTACAAAAAATTATATAAATTATGTATTTTCAGTACCGGCCTTTTAAACAAATTACTCTTTTTTACCCTTAGATCGCCATATCGAATATAAGGATATCTCTAATAGAAACATTTTTACAGCTATAATAGGGTAAGCCTAAAAATTACGTTTTTCACACATTGAAATTGGACCAGTCCGAAACCAGTGGTTATAAAAATTAAATTTGTGTAAATTTCATGCTTTAGGAGCCTAAGAAAGTGTCCCTCAAAGTTTGAGCGGAATCCGAGACTAGACACCTTTTTGAATTAGACGTTTTCATATGGAATGTCTCAGGTATGAAATTAAAGGTGTTGGTGAGTGTGTCTACTAAGAGTTGATTTTAGCTTCATCTGAACCATAGGTCGGCATTTTGATTTTGAGGGATAGGGATAGGGATAGGGATAGGGATAGGGATAGGGATAGGGATAGGGATAGAGATAGGGATAGGGATAGGGATAGGGATAGGGATAGGGATAGGGATAGAGATAGGGATAGGGATAGGGATAGGGATAGGGATAGGGATAGGGATAGGGATAGGGATAGGGATAGGGATAGGGATAGGGATAGGGATAGGGATAGGGATAGGGATAGGGATAGGGATAGGGATAGGGATAGGGATAGGGATAGGGATAGGGATAGGGATAGGGATAGGGATAGGGATAGGGATAGGGATAGGGATAGGGATAGGGATAGGGATAGGGATAGGGATAGGGATAGGGATAGGGATAGGGATAGGGATAGGGATAGGGATAGGGATAGGGATAGGGATAGGGATAGGGATAGGGATAGGGATAGGGATAGGGATAGGGATAGGGATAGGGATAGGGATAGGGATAGGGATAGGGATAGGGATAGGGATAGGGATAGGGATAGGGATAGGGATAGGGATAGGGATAGGGATAGGGATAGGGATAGGGATAGGGATAGGGATAGGGATAGGGATAGGGATAGGGATAGTGAAAAGTATTGAAAAGAATTTAAATTATTTTGACCAAGCACCGCGAAGTGCCGAATGTCAATGATTTTGTTTATTGAACTTCAGAAGCTTATTTATACCCTAAAATTCTTATGTACTACTTATTTACTACGTTACATATTTACTTATAATCCTTAAAGCTAAATGAGACTCCAGCCATGCACATATTTACATGCATTCATATGTGCATGGCTCGGTGTCCAATTCAGTGCATACTCAGTGCGATCATACACACATGCACACATACCAAGCGTGTAGCCGCTTGGCAGTGCAATTGCACATATCTACATATATAGATCTTTGCGTGGGACAATAGGTGAAATTAGAAACCTAATAAACTGTTTATGTTTCACAGCGAACATTTAGAGTACTTGCTCTGATACTCTGATATACAACACCTCCCATCCTGAAAGAAATCGTGAATACATATGAACGATTTTAGAGCTGTGATTTACTTACGTGGGTTTTTTTTTTCTCTTTTGTACATTCATACAAATAATTTTTGAACATAATTTCATTTGACACTTTTGAGATTTTTTATTGTTTGTTTACAAAAATTTTATGTTCTGTCTGGTTATTACTTGTGTTACAGTGTTTAAGTTTTGTTTTTTTTTTCAAGTGGGTAGTACAATAATTCATATATGTTTACTTGTAAAATTATTCATGCAAAAAAATTTTGTTTTTCTTTTGAGCACTTCGGATAAGTGTCGACTTTTTGTTTATGATAAACACTTGGACCTATTTTGTATACAACTATTTCTTATGGTTTAAAGTAGAAAATTTATGAATAAGTAAAATTTATGGGTAAAGAAAAAAAATTTTTGAAGTGAATTTATTCAAATAGCTTAAGCAATAGCTTAAGCCTATTTTTATGAATTATGATTTTCTTATTTCTATCGCTTAATTGATTATTTAAATTTATATTTTCTATTTTATGAGGAGTTAAAGTAAAATTATTGTTCTTATCGATATTTACTACTCTATAGGGCCCTTTATATTTATTATCTAACTTATGACCTGATTCATTCTTAACTAATACTAAATCTCCTAAATTTATTTCCTTAATTTGAAGATTTTTATCATAATAAATTTTTTGTCTTTCTTTTGCTTCTTTTACCAATTTATGAGCTCTTTCTTGAGCTATTTGTAATCTAAATTTAATTTCTTTGTCGTAAGCCTCATAATTGTATAATGGGCTTACGGTATGGTCTTGCAAAAAATCGTTAGTCAGAGGTATTTTTCCAAACACTAGTTCAAATGGACAATAACCATGAACTGTAGATGGTGTTGTATTGTAACAATACGCAAAATATTTCAAATATTCATCCCAATCATTTTTGTCAATGGATATGTAAGAACGGATGTATTCGTTGAAAGTTCTGTGGCTACGCTCAACAGTGCCCAAAGTTTGATGGTGATATGGGGTAGAAGTCTTGTGTTCAATTTTTAAAAGTTTACACAATTCCTCAAATACATTGTTTTTGTATTCAGTTCCCATATCCGTGATGATTGTTTTCATACAACCATAAATCAAAATAAAATTTTGAAAAATTGCTTTGGCCACTGTTTTTGCGTGTTTGCTCGCAATTGGAATTGCGATCAGATACTTTGTCAAATTACATACTATTACATATCATTTCCATATTCCGACACGGGCAATGGTCCAATTGTATCAATTTGCACCGTATCGAAAGCTTTTTTTGGTGTTTCAGTTATTATCATCGGTTCTTTTAAATTTTTATTATTGATTCCCGGGTGGCCACCATTAACAGGATCATCGTGATATTTTTGCAATATCTTTTTGATTATTTCTTTATCTGTCACATGCACAACTTCCGGAGTTAATGCAATAGTTAAGTTTTTGAGAACTTTGGTACCAATATTTTTAAATGTGTCTACACGTGTATAATTATTTTTAAACAATTTGTCTCCTAAGGACAACTGTAATTTATTTATTTTCAAATTGTCGGCCTCTTTCATTAGCCTGGCAACGAATTGACCTAAATCAATCTTCGCCTCAACAATTGAATCATTAATATCTATTTTGCTACAAATTTTCTTTCCTCTTTTGAACTGCAGTTTCAGGGGATAGAAAACGAGCTGAGCTAGCTTTTTTACTTCACATTTATTAAGCGCTTCATAAATTTTTGGGTTCTCATTGTGACATTTTTCATTAATATTTTCATTATTGGAATTTTTATTATTGGAATTTTTATTGGTTCGCGATCGAGTCGTAACCTTCATTATTTAACATGCTTTTACTGACATGTCTTTTAAGTCATTTATATTTATGCGTGATAGCGCATCTGCAACATAGTTTTCTTTTCCAGCTATGTACTCCACCTCAAAGTCATATTCCTCCAACTCCAGCCGAACTCTAGTTAATTTTGATGAGGGGTTTTTCATCGAAAATAAGTATGTTAAGGGGCGATGGTCTGTTTTAATTAAAAATTTTCTGCCGTAAACGTATGGTCTAAAATAAGCTATAGCCCAATGGATTGCTGCCAACTCTTTTTCAATTGTGGCTTTATTGCTTTCACCTTTTGTGAATGCTCTTGACGCATAGGCAATTGGTAGTTGTTTGCCTTCATATTCTTGACTAAGAACTGCGCCGCAGGCAAATCCACTGGCATCTGTTGTTATACAAAATTCTTTATCGAAATCTGGGTATTGCAAAATATTTGGGTGTATTAATGCCTCCTTCAAGTAGACAAAAGCTTTTTGACATTCCTTTGTCCAATCAAAAGAAACATTCTTTTTACATAATCTTGTTAAAATTCTAGAATGAGCTGCAAAATTTGGAACAAATCTTCGGTATTAATTACAAAAAGCTACAAATCGTTTAACTTCCTCAGCATTTTTTGGAATTGGATAGTTTGAAATAACTTCAAATTTGCTAGGATCAGGCAAAATCCCTTTATTTGTGCATTTATGTCCAAGATAAGTGACTTCTTGGTTAAAAAATAAACATTTATCCGGATGTAATTTTAAATTATATTTTCTGCAAGTAGAAAATACATCTCTTAAATTTGTAATCATATGTTTTTCGGAGCATCCCAATACTACTAAGTCGTCCATATATAGAAAAGCTTGGGATGGTTTAAGACCTGCAAATGCGAGAGTCATCATTCTCTGAAATGAGTTAGGGGCTACTTTCAAACCATACGGCAATCTTTCGAAACGATATGTACCATCGTCCGCCGTAAACGATGTGATGTCCCTAGAGTCTTTATGTAACTCAATTTGATGAAAGCCCGACATCAAGTCCAGACATGAACAATTTTTAGCTCTACCCAATTGATCTAGTATATCATCAATTCTTGGTAATGGGAATTTATCTGCAGTTAATCTTTTATTTATTTGTCGGTAATCGACTACCAATCTCCATCTTTTATCGTTTTTTCCTGGCAACGGCTTTTTCGGTACCAGGAGAATGGGGCTATTATATTCTGACATAGACGGCTCTACAATGTCATCTTCAATTAATTTATTAATTTGATTGTTAATCTCACCTTTTTGGGCTTGGGGTAATCTATAATTTTTAATATATACAGGAGTACTATCTTTCATATGTAATTTTTGTTTGTAAAAGTTATTAGTAGTAATTGGTTCGGTTTCTAATGAAAATATATCGATGAATTCTGAGCATAGTGTGTTAAGTGATTGACTAGCGAAAGGTGGGAAATTTTTATTTAATCTTTCTAATTTTTCCTTTTTATTTTCTATTGATTCAGATTTAGTTTTTATTATTGTGTAATCATTTAAATCTTCTGTGTTAATTTTGAAATTTTGAATGGTTGCATTTTTATCTGTTGTATTAATTATTCTAATAAAGGTTTGATTTGAATTTACTAATGTGTTGGCTATAAAAATGCCATCAGATAATTTTTGGTGAGGTATTAATAAATCAGAATTACCATTTTCAATATGGACTTGTCGGATTACTTCCGATCTTGCAGGTATTGTTATGCAATTAATGGTTGGTCTATTTGTCATTTGTATTATTATGTTTTCTGGGTAATCATATGGACGCAGTATTAGGTTGTCTCCATTTTTACTGTAATCTAAAATGCAATTATATTTTTTAATAAAATCAAGTCCCAAAATTCCATCACAAGGAATTGGGAAATTATCCTCAACTATGTGAAATTTGTGTTTAATTAATAGATAATCATACCTTAAATCTGCTTTAACCGTTCCAATAGTGCTTGTTAAACCTTGACCAATGCCTTTTAAATCAGTTTTTTGTGAGTAATTAATTGTGACATTACTGTCAATTTGACCCTTTTTTATAATTGATATATCCGCTCCTGTATCGATCAGGAGGGTTGAAATTGAATTATTTAAAGTTGTTTTGGAGGATATATAGCTATTGAGGTGTAAATTGAAAACATATAACTTTTTACTTATTGAGGTGGAGTTTGCTGGTTTTCCTGTTGGTTAAAATTTCTGACGTTTCTGGTATTGTTACGGTTAGATCCCCGTGATCCAAAGTTGCGACCCGATCTTTGGCTATTTGATCGATTATTATTATTGTTATTAAAATTGTTAAAGCGTGTTGGGTATGTACGCCTTTGGTTACCTCTATAGTTGCTAGATTGATAACCTCTGCGGAAATTACCGCGAAAATAGTTTTGTTGGCGTATATGCAACAATGAATTAGGGTTACCCGTGATTTCTGTGCAACTATTTGTGAATTTAGATACAGCTTCGTTCATCGAGGTGAACGTTCCAGCTTGCATGATTGTTTTTACTTTGTCATTGGAGCAGCACATAGCTTTGACAGCTGTTTGTGTAGCATACTTAGTTGCGAGGTCTGTTGTTAGACCGTCAGATATGTATGCTCCTTCCAATGATTTTGTGAGTTTTTCGATCTCAGCAGTGTACTGATTTGCAGTTTTACTGCGCTGCTGGATGTTCAAGAGTTTTGCAGTTAAAACTTCTACCGACTCACCTTTTATCGCACTTTTTAGTTTTCGCTTTATTTCCTCTATGGACGCTTCAGAACCAATAAAGTTTCTGGCTGTGCCTTTTAACTTTGTCTTTATCATGGATACTGCGACAGCCTCATGTGTCTCTTTGATTTGCTCGAGGATATCAAGGGCGTCCAGAAAACTGGATAAGTTTTCGGGTTTGCCATCGAACTCAGGCAAGATCGATGACGCAGTTTTAATGAACGCTACCATTGTTTGCGCCATGTTTATGTCTGTTTGGGAGTTTTGTTCAACTGGTGTTACGATATTTGTTTGTGTAGATGTTTCTTCTCGCTCAACAATCTCAGTTTGAGCGGATTTATTGGCATCTGTATGTACCTTTTGTTCTTCCTCACTATCTGACTCACTTTCGGACAACCAAGTGTCGAAATCGATCTCTATATGTCGTTCGTAGGAGGTTGGTATTTCAACATTAATGTTATACCTGGATAACGAGGATACCAATTTGTATCTAACGCTCGAAAATATGTGGTAGGATTCTGTTTGATGCGCTTTTGTTAGAATTTGATAGACTCTGCGTAAGAGTTTTCCTAAATTATTTAGTGATGACAGTAGAACATTTAGATGCTTCTTTATTTGATGCTTCTTCCATTGAGAGAAAAACGAGACTTTATACTTACACTTTATCCAGACCGTCAGTGCGGCTCTGGTATTTCTTTTTCAGAATTTTGTTGTGGGTTGAGTAAAATCTCAAGAATAAGTTCACTGCATTGATGACAGCAATGATCAAAAGGTAAATTTTTATGGCATCCAAAGCTTCAGTGTGGTCTATTATCTGAACTGTGTTTACCACGTTAGCATTTGGATCAGTGACTTTCGATTCCTTGCTTCCCATTTTAAAAGAAATATGCAAAAATTCAATATTTAATGTTTAGATTTTTCTTATTTATTCTCCATAAGGCTTGAATCCACAACTTCTCATTAATCTTATTAATTCTTCTTCCTTGGTGGAAGGATTTGTTATATCTTCAAGAGTTGGTTCCCTTGGCATGCCAATGTCTTTCCAAAATTTGGTCAACCAAATTAATTCCTTTTCATAATCTGGCTCTTTATACATTTCATCAACTTCTTTTTGAAGTTCCTCAATTGTGGCCAGTGGGCCTTTAATATAACGTTTAGACATTAGCAAAAAAAAATTTTCAAAAGACAAAAAATTTATTACTTTCTTTCTTCATTAATTCTGTCTCTCAACTTTCTAATTTCTTTTCTTAATTGTATTTTTTCTGCCCGATTTGAACTCAGATTAAATTTTTCGTATAGTTGAGCTAATGCTCTTCTATTATTGAACTTTTTACCTCCTCTTTTTCTCTTTAGCTTGATTGGCTCTGGAATTTTTGGTTCCTCAATTTTTCGAACCTTATTTCTTTTATTATATTCTTCAATTGTCAGCGGCTTAGGGCCTTGTCTGACTTGTTCTTGTTCTTGTCTAATTTTTTCTAATGCTTCCAAAGTCAACCTAACCGCGTTAGAAAAGACTTGATCAAACTGGGTTTGTGTGACTATGTCCTCTTCTTGGGACATATCAATTTAATTGCTGAGTTTATACAGCAAAGAATTTAATTTTTGCTTGTCGGGCAGGCAGCCGTTAGGCCGTCCAGAATGTTTATCTAAAAAAAATTTTTTTTTTTTTTTTTTAAATGTGTACATAAATAACTTATCTAAGACTGCTTTAGCGCGTTTGTATGATGACCGATCTTATTTGTTTCCACCGCTCTTAGTAATTATCCCACTTCTCTCTGCACGCTTATGACGGTACCATACTATCTGCAAGTTATCTAGAGTTCAACCATAATAACGATCTATATTCCACTTCTCTCTGCACGCTTATGACGGTACCGTACGATCTGCAAGTTATCTAGAGTTCAACCATAATAACGATCTATATTCCACTTCTCTCTGCACGTTTTCTCTGCGCGCTGCTTTGTCCTGAGATTCAATTTCTTCATTCAATTGCATTCAATTCCAATATTTGGCTTTTACTATCACGGGCTGCTTTGGCAGATGTCCATATCCCAACAGTTTGTGGTAAATGATTTGCATCAAATCGATGACGGGCGCCCTTTTTTGTTTTTCTCTTTCTGTAATTCGGTAAATTTATCAGCACCAACCAGTGACCATAATTTGTCCAAGTTATTTTGTTGGGCCGAAAAAAAAAATTTTTTTTTTTTTTAAATTTACAATTTTTACTTTACAACTTTTGCCGGTTTTCCCCGCAGTGAATTTTAGGCAATTGCTAGAATGAGCAATTGGCCTGCAGTATCACTGGCAGGATCGCCATGAAAAGTATTGAAAAGAATTTAAATTATTTTGACCAAGCACCGCGAAGTGCCGAATGTCAATGATTTTGTTTATTGAACTTCAGAAGCTTATTTATACCCTAAAATTCTTATGTACTACTTATTTACTACGTTACATATTTACTTATAATCCTTAAAGCTAAATGAAACTCCAGCCATGCACATATTTACATGCATTCATATGTGCATGGCTCGGTGTCCAATTCAGTGCATACTCAGTGCGATCATACACACATGCACACATACCAAGCGTAATTGCACATATCTACATATATAGATCTTTGCGTGGGACAATAGGTGAAATTAGAAACCTAATAAACTGTTTATGTTTCACAGCGAACATTTAGAGTACTTGCTCTGATACTCTGATAGGGATAGGGATAGGGATAGGGATAGGGATAGGGATAGGGATAGGGATAGGGATAGGGATAGGGATAGGGATAGGGATAGGGATAGGGATAGGGATAGGGATAGGGATAGGGATAGGGATAGGGATAGGGATAGGGATAGGGATAGGGATAGGGATAGGGATAGGGATAGGGATAGGGATAGGGATAGGGATAGGGATAGGGATAGGGATAGGGATAGGGATAGGGATAGGGATAGGGATAGGGATAGGGATAGGGATAGGGATAGGGATAGGGATAGGGATAGGGATAGGGATAGGGATAGGGATAGGGATAGGGATAGGGATAGGGATAGGGATAGGGATAGGGATAGGGATAGGGATAGGGATAGGGATAGGGATAGGGATAGGGATAGGGATAGGGATAGGGATAGGGATAGGGATAGGGATAGGGATAGGGATAGGGATAGGGATAGGGATAGGGATAGGGATAGGGATAGGGATAGGGATAGGGATAGGGATAGGGATAGGGATAGGGATAGGGATAGGGATAGGGATAGGGATAGGGATAGGGATAGGGATAGGGATAGGGATAGGGATAGGGATAGGGATAGGGATAGGGATAGGGATAGGGATAGGGATAGGGATAGGGATAGGGATAGGGATAGGGATAGGGCAGGGATAGGGATAGGGATAGGGATAGGGATAGGGTTAGGGATAGCAGCCTCCGGACTTATATTGTTGAAAGCCCCTTCAATGTCAAGGAAGCCCACGAGACAGTAATCCTTTTCACCCAACGATTTTTCAATGATAGAGATTAGGCTGTGAAGCGCAGTTTCTCTTGATTTACTCTTGGTGTAAGCATGCTGATAGCTGGAGAAAAGTTTGCTATCAAAAGTAGTGGAGAGGTAGGCGGTGATTAACATCTACAAGGTTTTGAGTGCAAAGGACGAGAGGCTGATGGGTCTGTAGTCCTTAGGCTCGTAGTGTGCTTCTCCAGGAGCACGGAATATAGTTCAGAGCGAGGCATGCTGTATAGAGAAATACCAGACATTTGGCTGATGTCTCCAGCGTGTTAATGAGTTGCGCGGGGATAATCCCGTCCGGTCCGGCAGCCTTAAACGGCTCAAAGCTCTTAACTGCCCGTCTTACCCTTTCCTCGGTGAAGGGTATATTTACTGCTAGGCTTGTTGCAGATGCTAAGGGTGCATTATGCAAGATACCCGGAAAAAGGGTGTTCAAGAGCAGCTCAAGAGTTTCCCCTTCCGTGCTGGTCCAGAATCCGTCAGGCTTCTGCAAATAGCTGATGGCTGTTTCAGGTTTCGGGAGATCGTCTAAGTCTTGCAGAAATTCCTCCACGAAGTTCTCTTTGCCTGTATCAGAACTTTTTTGTAGGCCCTTAGTTTAACTTTATATTCGAGCCATTGAGGCTCCGTGTCGAGGATTTTAGCCTTATTAAATTGTTTCCTGCAGGGAATTCCAGGTCGTAGCTCCACCAATGTGGCCTATGTTTACCGCGTGGGTTTGGCACTGGACAAGCTTGTTCTATGGCATTTGAGAGCGCCGTGGTGTATGTCGTTACCAAGTCCTCCAGCTCCTCAACTGATGAGGGGGTTTTTTTGCTTCCGAGCGGGCTTTGAACTCGGTTGCTTCAACTTCTAGTGACGGCAGTCTAACCACTAGGCTGTACCGTGTATGTTTGTATGCTGGCTTAAAAAGAGTTTTCAATCAAAAACACTTCTAGTAAAATCATTACAAATTAGTCCGTAGATCACTTATTTCGCCAGCGTGAAATAGTACTATAACTATAGCGTGTAACGTTGTTTGTAGCTTTTCTTTGAGTTTTCTTCAATAACAAAAATATAATAATTCAACATGAAAGTTTCAATAGTAATTATTATTCCGGTCTAGGGAATCCAATTTCCGGGATTTCTAGCCTCTCGGGGTTTTCGGGATTTGAAAGTTCGATCCCAGAATCCCGGGATTGTCCCGAATTTTTTTTTTGCTAAAAATGTCACCCCATATCTATGTAATAAAGTAGACTGAATTATAGTAATTCATTTAAGTATGTATGTATGTATTTATTAAGGCAGTCACTTTTATAACGAACGAAAAGAACATTAAATTTGTAACTCAAAGTTACTATTCAGGCACTTGAAACATAAGTTGTTTGTACTACTGGTAAACATAGCCAAATATACGTACATATGTATGTATATGATTAACAACGACTTACATATCGTCGGAAAATGTAAAAAACTGCACATCGCACTTCTGCAAAACCAAACATTCGACATTTCTGTCAAAAATGAGATTTGCCTATCAGGGCTTCTGGGTACCCGGATCCATTCATTAGTAACAAAGAAGTAGGGGTTTGTGCAAAAGAATGTCAAAAAAACGGCATTTGAATTTGTCCCACCACATAGTGGCTCGTACAAAAGTTAATCAGTTTTCATTGTCTCCTGTAAAATTTGTGCGCCTACGTATGTGCGGTTTTGTAGAATTACGATGTGTGGTTTTGTACTTTTTCCGACGATATGTAAGAACAAAAAAAAATTTACATTAAATTTGTAAATAAAATATATGTATTCAGAAATTTGGTACAATTTCTTTGTACCACAGGTACAAATAGCATATTTGATACATTAATAACTACTTATGTATATAAATGACTAAAAATTCTTAAGCGATAGTGGCGAAAACTACGTACATAGTTATGCTTTTTTATACCTTTCATGAACATGAAATGGTATTATAACTTTGGTCAGATGTTTGTAAGTACGAAATGATCAGGATGACGAGATGAGTTGATTTAGCCAGGTCCGTCTGTCTGTCTGTCTGTTTGAACGCAAACTAGTCCCTCAGTTTTTGAGATATTTGGCTGAAATTTTGTATGCGGCCACCATTTTCTAATATAGGAATCATTTGTCGGAACCAGCAAGATCGGACCGATATTAGATATAGCTCCCATACAATCGATTGTTCCGATAAACGGATTTTGGGCTATAACTCCTGTAATTAAAGAGGTAGGAACATGAAATTTTGTAAGTATTGCTATTTTTGTATGCGAAATATCGATGTTGAAAATCATTGAGATGGGATAAATATTTCACATAGCTCCCATACAATCGATTATTTCGATAAACGGATTTTGGTAGATAACTCCTGTAATTATATAGGTAGGAACGTGAAATTTTGGAGGTATCGCTACTTTTATATGTGAAATATCGATGTTGAAAATCATCGAGATGGGATAAATATTTCACATAGCCCCCATACAATCGATTGTTCCGATAAACGGATTTTGGTAGATAACTCCTGTAATTATATAGGTAGGTACGTGAAATTTTGGAGGTATCGCTACTTTTATATGTGAAATATCGATGTTGAAAATCATCGAGATGGGATAAATATTTCACATAGCCCCCATACAATCGATTGTTCCGATAAACGGATTTTGGTAGATAACTCCTGTAATTATATAGGTAGGAACGTGAAATTTTGGAGGTATCGCTACTTTTATATGTGAAATATCGATGTTGAAAATCATTGAGATGGGATAAATATTTCACATAGCCCCCATACAATCGATTGTTCCGATAAACGGATTTTGGTAGATAACTCCTGTAATTATATAGGTAGGAACGTGAATTTTTGGAGGTATCGCTACTTTTATATGTGAAATATCGATGTTGAAAATCATCGAGATGGAATAAATATTTCACATAGCCCCCATACAATCGATTGTTCCGATAAACGGATTTTGGTACACGGAGGGAAATCTATGGATGGAACATCCATAATTATTGATATCACATTAAATAAAAATTGATATTTCTGTCCCATCATTGAATATGGATGTTTCATCAATGCTTTTTTGATAAATCACTATTGAAATGGTATCCATATAAACTATTGATAAATTCTAAATAGTTTAAAAAAACCAAATTTTATATAATTTGACATCTGGTTTCAGTGAGACTCGAACCATGCTCCTCTGGCACGTTAGCCCAGTATTCTACCATTCGGCTACGGCATATTATACAATTTTTAGAAAAATGTTCAATCATAAAAAATTCAAAAAATTTTGAATTTAAAAAAAACCGCTCCAGCAAGTTGTAATATTGTTAGAAAATCCATAGTAAAAATTGTTGAACTATTATGATTATGCGTCCCAGAAAAATTTACATTTCGTCCATATATATTAATACGCTGTCTCTACCATTATTACTATGTAGTAAATATGGATATACCGATAATAGAAATTCATATCACGACCATAGATATTGACATGCCGTTCAAATATATTAGTATTCTATCCATAAATATAAAAAATAGTACATCATATCGAAATGGTTGACATGTCATTTTACTTTTTATTGGAAGCAAATAATATTTGATAACTCGCTCATTCTGAATGAATATTGCATCAAGCTCAGCGCTATCAATAGTGATATTGTCACAACATTCAATGCATTTCTCTCAGTGTAGATAACTCCTGTAATTATATAGGTAGGAACGTTAAATTTCGTAACTATTGCTATTTTAGAATGTGGAATGTCGATGTTAAAAAATCAATGAGATTGGACCAATATAACACATCGCCCCCATATAATCGATAGTTCCGATAATTTCGGTATGAGCTTAAGTTAAATTCACACAGGCTGTACTGGTATCAAACAGTGAAAATCGTGACGCTTATTCATGAAAGGTATTTAGCCTTCGGCACAGCCGAAGACAGCTTTCCTTACTTGTTATACCTTTCATGAACATGAAATGGTATTATAACTTTGGTCCGATGTTTGTAAGTATGAGAAGAAGAAGAGATGGACCCATCAATAAGTATACCGAAATGACCAGGATGACAAGCTGAGTTGATTTAGCCATGTCCGTCTGTCCGTCTGTCTGTTTGAACGCAAACTAGTCCCTCAATTTTTGAGATATCTGGCTGAAATATTGTATGTGGCCACCATTTTGTAATATAGGAATCATTTGTCGGAACTGACCAGATCGGGCTAATGTAACATATAGCCCCCATACAACCGATTGTTCAGATATAAGGTTTTTTGACCAAAACTTCTGCAATTAAAAAGTTAGGAACGTAAAATTTTGCAACTCGAGTACTTTCTATTTATGTAGTGTATATAGTGAAAATCAACAAGATCGGGCAAATGTAACATATAGCCCCCATACAACCGATTGTTCAGATATAAGGTTTTTTGACCAAAACTTCCGCAATTAAAAAGTTAGGAACGCAAAATTTTGCAACTCGAGTACTTTCTATTTATGTAGTGTATGGAGTGAAAATCAAGAAGATCGGGTAAATATAACATATAGTCCCATACAACCGGTTGTTCCGATATAAGGTTTTTTGGCCAATACTTCCGCATTTAAAAAGTTAGGAACATACAATTTTGCAACTTGAGTACGTTCTATTTATGTTGTGTGTAGAGTGAAAATGAATAAGATCGAGTCATTATGACATATGTATACCCCCCAAACAATCGATTGTTTCGGTATAAGATATTTGGGCCATAACTACCGTCAATTAAAAAGTTAGGAACGTAAAATATTGCACCTTTAGTACTTTCCACATATGTAATGTGCATTGTGTCAACACACATTAAAATGTCGGTTTGTTTACATCCTGCACATATTAAAATGTCGCCAGCACAGAATAACAGAAAAGCAAATGGCGTTGTTTAACATCCTGCACACATCAACATGGCGGTCTCCTATCTTTTACCTAATGGTAGAAAGAGATGGGAAGATGGAAAGAAGTGAGACAAAAAAGGAAATTAAAAACAGGTGACTAAACTCACTTTGAAGTTTTCACGACTATGTCTATGATATCACACTTGTTATTAACCACAATCTCAAACAGGTGTTAAACTCATTTTGGAATTTTGACGTCTATGCAGAAGAGTTTACACTTGGTATTGATACACAATGGTAATGTGTATAGTGTAAGTCAGTACAATTGAACACGTATAATATATAGCCTCCATACAATCGATTGTTCCGATAACTCGGATCCTATTATTTTGTAAGTTTTTTTAAATTATAACAAAGAATGTGTACTGGGGATCGAACAGTGAAAATCGTGACGCTTATTCATGAAAGGTATATAGCCTTCGGCACAGCCGAAGACAGCTTTCCTTACTTGTTTTTAATTAAATTTTTTCCATTTGGTCTTCGACAATTCAGGTATGCATAGTAATAATAAAAATTTCATTGTATATAAAAATAAAAAGGAATGCCATTGGACTTAGTGAAAAATAGCTTTTTCTGAAGTTTGAAGTGTGACCTTAAAGAAATTATTGCACTAATAGTGTCATCTCTTAACCTGGACCTGAATTTGTTGCATATATAAATACAAGATAACTTAAATGTATTTAAAAATTTATTTTCGGTGAACCCGGGATTTAGGTCTAGTAATCCCGGGATTTTCGGGACTTAGAAAACAACGGTATCCCGGGATTGGAATCCCTATTCCGGTCTATAGCTCACAAAATTCTTACTTATATGTAAAAATGCAAGACCACTAAAACAAAAACCAGTTTAGTTCAGCCGAGAGCACGCGGCATTTAATACAACAACAAATGTATTAAAAACAAAGTCCCAGCTAATAGCATTGCTGGCAATGGGCAAAGAACACCAACAAAGAAATTGATTGAAAACTCTAGTTAAGCCAGCATAAAAACATACACGGTAAACCTAGTGGTTAGACTGCCGTCACTAGAAGTTGAAGCAACCGAGTTCAAAGCCCGTTTGGAAGCAAAAACACTTCTAGTAAAATCATTACAAATTAGTCCGTAGATCACTTTCGCCAGCGTGAAATAGTACTATAACTATAGCGTGTAATGTTGTTTGTAGCTTTTCTTTGAGTTTTCTTCAAAAACAAAAATATAATAATTCAACATGAAAGTTTCAATAGTAATTATTATTCCGGTCTATAGCTCACAAAATTCTTACTTATATGTAAAAATGCAAGACCACTAAAACAAAATTCAGTTTAGTTCAGCCGAGAGCACGCGGCATTTAATACAAAAACAAATGTATTAAAAACAAAGTCCCAGCTAATAGCATTGTTTCAATCAGAATGTTTCTTCGCTAGTGGGCAATGGGCAAAGAACACCAACAAAGAAATTGATTGAAAACTCTAGTTAAGCCAGCATACAAACATACAAGGAAAACCTAGTGGTTAGACTGCCGTCACTAGAAGTTGAAGCAACCGAGTTCAAAGCCCGCTCGGAAGCAAAAACACTTCTAGTAAAATCATTACAAATTAGTCCGTAGATAGCTTTCGCCAGCGTGAAATAGTACTATAACTATAGCGTGTAATGTTGTTTGTAGCTTTTCTTTGAGTTTTCTTCAATAACAAAAATATAATAATTCAACATGAAAGTGTCAATAGTAATTATTATTCCGGTCTATAGCTCACAAAATTCTTACTTATATGTCAAAATGAAAAGAAATAAAATGGAATTAAATGAATTGAAATAAAATGAAACAATACAAAATAAAAAGAAATTGTAGAGTTGGAGTTGTTCGATACTCTTTTATTTTTCTTTAAATAATAAACACAGCGGGTTCGCGGTTTTATATTTTATTCAAATCGCAAAAGTTGAAATTTATGTAGAACTAAACTTAAAACTATAAGGGCAAAATCGTTTAGCGATCGTTGGGAATAGTCAACTACTTTGCAGCAGCCAACCAACGTTGTCCACACTGCAACGCAGTCAACTTAGTATTTTTGTCAAACTTCTGAGAATTGCACTTTGTACGGCGAGCTTAGCGCTTGCCACGTACTCCGTACTATTCAAGAAGGTGTTTATACCGCCGATCGCAAAACGAAATGATTGAAAATTTAGAGTGCACACGCCTTTTATATTATTCGACAGAGCGATGTTATTCTAACAGAAATTCTTTTAAAAATATGTTATACAATGCAACTAAAGAGAAATGAGACAAACATAGGACTTTAGTTACTATAGAAACAATTACTCAAAATAAATGGAGCTCTTAGCCGAAGGCCTTAGCTGGCTGCGCTATATAAAATTATTTGTTAGCTATAGTTTTTAAACTTAGTTATCAATATTAATAAATAAAAATAAATAAAATGGAACTCTCAGAGCAAAGTGCTCTCAGAGAGTGTTTGCCTGGTAGGGCATTGCCATACCAGATATTGCAGGAAATAAATGGTATGCTATAAATACGTATCTTGCTACCTTACAAAATATAATATATTGAAATGAATTGAAATAAAATGAAATTAAGAAAAAGAAATAAAATAAAATGAGACAGAAGGAATGGAAATAAAACTAAATGGAGATAAATGAAACTATAAGCAACAAAATGAAATAATATAATAAAATATAAGGAAATGAAACTAAATAAAATGAGATGAAGTGAATGAAATGAAACAAAACGAAATGAATTAAAATAAATTGAATTAAAGTGGAATGAAATAAAATAAAATGAAATGAGGTTGGTGAGGGGTTGTACGAGATCAATCCCTACCACCTTCAAAAAAATTAAGGATAACGAAAAAGGAGGAGTGGCACCCCCCATACAAATGGAATTTTTCATTGTCCGTATCTCTGGAATTATTTATGTAAGACCACTGAAATTTGGTGAGAGGCTGTATGAGATCGAACCCTACCACCTCCAAAAAAAAACTGGGGATAACGAAAAAGGGGGCGTGGTTCTTCTTATACGAAGGAGATAGGGATATGGATTAAAATAGATATAGGGATCGGGTTAGAGAAGCATGCAGGGAAATAAATTTGTGGCAGAAAAACGTCTGCCGGGTCAGCTAGTAAGTGAATAAAATGAAATAAAGTGATAAACCCAAAATGAAACGGAATAAAATAAAATGAAATGATACAAAATGAAATGAAATAAAACTGAGTGCAATGAAATGAAACCAAATAAAGGGAAATGACATGAAATAAATTAAAATGACATTAAATAAAGTTAAATGAAATGGAATAAAATTAAAAGAATTGAGCCTAATTAAAGCAAACAAAATGAAATGAAACAGAACAAACTGAAATGAAACAAAACGGGGTGAAACAAAATGAAATGAAAATAAAAGAGGTGAAATAAAATAAATAAAATGGGGTGAAATGAAATTAAGGTTCAACGAAGAATGGTTTATTAATAAGACCAATATAACAGGACCACTAGAATCACGTTGGTTACTTTCACAAGGCAACAAATTTGCGCTACCAGTGTCGAAACAGACCTTATCCCCCATTCAAATAGTAGCCGATTTGGAACAGGGTATACAGAGAGTTCAAGATACAAAAGAAAAAGATGAAATTAGATGCGGAGTTGCAGCAAAAATTAACACCTCTCAAGAAAATTTTAGAAACAACACCAAGGAGAAATTTCCGTTAAAAACGTATGCGGACACCAAAAAATGTATCAGTAAACACAAACACGAAATAATAATAGAGAAAGGTATTAAAACCGTATTAATGTATGAAGAAGACTACGAACAAAAAATTAAGGAAATGCTAGACGACAAACATACCAACAAAACCATACGAAACGATCCTACACAGAAACTACTTAGAAAAAATAACGCGATTATAAAAGAATTGTACAAAAAAAAGAAACCCAGTTCAAAACAAAAACTTGAACTAACGTGTGCAGCTGCAAATGCACTGGGACTTTATGGCCTTCCTAAAATTCATAAGGAAAACACACCCTTAAGGGCAATATCCTCGTGCACAAACGTACCATGTTACAAGTTGTCAAAATTTATAGGGAATATTTAAAAAAAATAATATCGGAGCAGTTTAACATTAAAAATTCATTTCAGTTAAAAAACATACTAAAAACATTAATATTGAAGAGGTCGAATTGCTTATATCTTTCGATGTTATATCTCTATTTACAAACATTCCGACACACTTAGCTACTAGAAACATAATGCAAAAATGGAATGAGCTAGAGAACCACAAAAGCATTGACAAAAAATAGTTCCAGACTATACTTGAATTTTGTCTGAGAGACAACATTTACTTTTCCCACAACAACACCCTTTATCAACAAATTTATGGAATGCCAATGGGCAGCCCATTATCCCCAACGATATCAGATATCGTACTAGATAGAATACTGGACGACAGCTTAGCTCAGTTGAAAAACAAAAACATACATACTAAATACATAACGAAATATGTAGATGACATATTCGCAATAGTGAAAACAAAGGACGTGGAAGACATTTTAAGAGTATTAAATGCGCAACACACGAAAATACAATTTTCGAAAGAAGAATAACTAAACCACAAAATAGTGTAGCATTACATAAACACATCGCCCTTTTACTTTAATTGTCATGTGCACATAAATAATGTATAAACAAATATGAATGAACACAAACAACATTCTACCCAAATCAGTCACATTGAACATCCAACAGCGGGAGGATCTTGTTACACTTGTGCACACTGATCAACCACGTCAGTTTGCCAATGCGACTGACATATTAATATATTTATTGCAACCATATGTTGACTCAGCATATTTTAGAGTTATGCATTCTAGTTTGTAGGTATTAGTAATATACACATATGTAGGTATACGTTTTAGTTCGTAAATAATTCGTAAGTATTAGTGTAAGAATTTAGTATAAAAGAAAGTGTAATCAATAAAGAAAATCAATCATTGACCAAACATCAAACGTCTTATTTAATTTGCAATATGGCGAACCTGGCAACAAAGAATGTCGCATAACGCAGCACAGCAAATGTTTTCGGAAGAATTTATTTCCTGACTAAAATATGGCATAACTACAGTATACGGACAATTCCAATATCAAAGGAAAACAGCAAAAGTATGGTGGTAATATAACAGATAACAAATGTTTCCGTGATAAGGCAGCAACAATACCAGCGCATAAGGGTGGAATATTTCAACGTAACAATGTGGTATATGAAAGGCCACATATGGTGATATTACAAAAAGGCATCACAAAATCATCTCGCCTGTTGCAAAGGCAGCAACAATATCAGCGCATAAGGGTTGTTGTTGTTGTTGTAGCGAGGTGTAGCCCTGCCTAAATGTCAGACAGGGTCACCCCGAGTGTATTGCTCTTGGCCGGGTCGATATAAGAAAACGGCCCGGGTCGTTTCGGCATGATGGGTACAGCACAAGTACTGGCACCGTTCTCGTAGAACCGGCAATACAAGAAACTAGCCGTGTAGGCTATGTAGGTCATTTAGCGTTACCCAGGGTGCACCAACTGGGAGGCGACCTACTTTTACACCCCAAAGGGGTGGAATATTTCAATGCAATATACCACAAATTGGTGAAATTAGAGGTAGTGGAGCAGTAAGAATCCTACGAAATCAATATCGTTGGCAGCAAGAATGACGGCGTAAGGTAGAATTAAAAATTAAAAATTAAAAAAAAAATTAAAAAATCTCTTTAGAAAACTCTGGCACGCCTTATGGTCGCCATCCAAATTACAGTAATTTGCTTAGGGGTAAAGCTTAAAAATTAAATATTGGAAAATGTTACATCAACAACTTAACTTTGGCTACTAACTCAGATAAGAGAGTAAAAATACAAAAAAGAAATTTTAAAGACATCAATAGAGAAAAAAAAGATTGAGTAAATTCAAACGCCTTTGTTAAAATTTATTTATTTTAAATAATCTTTTCTTATGGATAGTGTATTGCCCGGTGATCTTGATTACGACGCAGTAAACAAAATTGTAGATAACTTAGAGCATGAAAACGCAGACATTGCTCGTAAATCAAGATCACGAGATAAGGGAAGTAACAGACATAATTTAAATTGCTTAAGAAAATTTTGGTTATATAGTAGAGAACCTACAATGGAAGATTTATTATATCCTTCCACATTAGTAGAAGAAGTAAATAGATTGAAGTAAAGTCAAAAGAAGACAAATTTATAAATAAATAAAAATTTGAGTTCGAAAAATTTTACTATTAAATTTTAAAATGGCATGGTGGAAAACCGCATTGAACGGTATTTTAGTATCTATAGCAGGATATGAGGTAGGGAAAGAAACCTCTGAAGATAAAATTAACGAAAATAAAACTGCCAAATTTGAAACACACCCAATTATAGAAGATAAAGCAGAAATCTCTGATAAATGGTTGGTAATTTTTATACGCGTAAGTTCATTTTTAATTGTCACAATAATAATTCTAATAAAAAATTATATAAAGAACAAATTGAGACAATTGAATAATGTCCAACAACGCATCTAATTGGCAAGAAATATATGACAAATTAAATGAAGAAAAAGCAAAAGTTGGCAAATCATTTAAATGTATTAATAAAAGTATTCCCATAACAAGAGAAACTATAATTATACACTTATATACAATTCTGGAAGCTCTTAACAACATTAGACAGGTGATCAAAGCGGGAAAGTGCATACTTACCGCAGAACACCAAAAAGAAGCTTACCAATTTTTCTCGACAGTTCGAGACAAACTAGTCGCTGCTCTAGCCAAACACAATATCGATTTTGAGGTACCAAATACAACAAAAGAAGAAATTCAAATAGATTTTTGATCACTTCTACCTGAACGCGTTCCTAGCCGAACCCCCTCACCCTCATCGGTGGAAAAATAAACATCCCAATTATAAAGGTCACAATGCCGCAAACCGTAGTAGAATTCATTAAAACTGCTTCGTCAGTATTACCAGAGTTTGATGGTAAACCAGAAAATCTACATAGCTCCCTAGATGCACTCGATATACTTGAGCAAATCAAGGATACACACGAGGCATTGGCCATTACCATGATAAAAACAAAGCTGAAAGGTACAGCAAGGAATTTTATTAGTAATGAGTCCACGATCGAACAAATAAAAAACAAATTAAAAACCGCAATAAAGGGTGAATCAGTGGAAGTTTTAACCGCTAAACTACTGAACATCCAACAGCGTAGCAAAACTGCTAACCAATATACTGCGGAAATTGAAAAAATTACAAGGTCATTAGAAGGAGCATATATCTCTGATGGATTAAACCCAGACTTAGCCACGAGATATTCAATACAGGCAGCAGTTAAGGCCATGTGTAAAAACTGATCTAATGACAAGGTCAAGATGATCATGCAAGCAGGAACGTTCTCAACAATGAACGATGCAATCTCGAAATTCACTAACAGTTGTACCGAAATCACTGGCAGCTCAAACACGATTTTAAATGTACGACAGCAAGGTCAGTACAGGAGTAGTTTCCGTGGAGGTTACCGTAGTAACAACTATGGAAATTACCAAAATCGGAGATTCAGACCACAACCGAGATATAACAATAACTCGAGGTCGTACAACAACAATAATAACCGGAGAGGATCACAAGCCCAAAACGGCAATAGATCCTACAACCAGAACCGTAATGTGCGCGCCATAACCGAAACGGAAACCCAAGAAACTCCACTTCAAAATTAACAAAAAGAAAAATATGCGTACTTAATCTAAACCTAAACAGATATATATCTACAAGGACATCATTAAACAATTCATACTCAAATTTTTTAATTGATACTTGAGCCGATATCTCCATAGTTAAAAAACAGCAAATAAATTATAAAGAAAAAATAAATACTGAACAAATCACAGATTTGAAAGGCACTGGTCGGGGAATAACTAGCACTTTAGGCACAATAAAAACAGATCTAAAAGGCGATGACCTTCTAATTTATCATAAATTTCATGTTGTAGAAGACAACTTTCCAATTCCATGTGATGGAATAATAGGCCTAGATGTCATAAAGAAATACAATTGTATTCTAGATTATGGAAAAACAGAGGATAAACTAATCCTAAGACCATATGATTTCCCTCAAACAATAACAATGAATCTAACAAACTGTCTGTCGGTCAACACAATCACAATCCCAGCTAGATCGGAAGTTATTAGACAAATTAAAATAAATACAAATAACAAAAATATTTTCATACCACACCAACAATTATCCGAAGGCATTTATATTGCAAATACTATTACAACTAACGAGCAAACTTTCGTTAGAATTATTAACACGACACATAACAACACAACTATTCAAAATTATAAAATGAATACCGAAAATTTAGACTATTATACACTAATTAAAGCTAACACACACAGTAAAAGTTGCACAGATAAAGAAAAATTAAACAGACTAACCAAAAATTTTCCAAATTTTGTTAAAGCTCAATTAACATCATTTTGCACAGAATTCATAGATATATTTGCACTGGAAACAGAACCAATTACTGCTAATAATTTTTATAAACAAAAATTATATATGAAGGATGACAACCCAGTTTATTTTAAAAATTATAGATTACCCCAAACACAAAAAGGAGAAATAACCAAACTTAATTAAAGATGATATAATAGAACCTTCAATTTCTGAATATAATAGTCCAATTATATTAGTTCCTAAAAAATCACTTCCAGGAAAAACAGAAAAAAGATGGAGATTTGTTGTTGACTACAGACAAGTTAATAAAAAATTAGCAGCAGATAAATTCCCACTCCCAAGAATTGATGACATTCTGGATCAACTTAGAAGAGCAAAATATTTTTCATGCCTAGACGTTACGTCAGGTTTTCATCAAATAGAATTACACACAGACTCTAGGGACATTACTTCATTCACTGCCGAAAATGGCACATATAGATTCAAAAGATTACCATATGGATTAAAAGTAGCTCCAAATCCATTCCAACGAATGATGACATTAGCATTCACTGGCCTTAAACCATCTCAAGCATTTCTCTACATGGATGATTTAGTTGTATTAGGTTGTTCAGAAAAACATATGCTCTTCATGCATAATGCGTTGTTGTGAGTAGACGTGGTTGAAGTGTGCTGCAGTATTTTGTTATTTATTTTAATTTGTCACCAATTCTTTTTTGCATTTGTGGTGATTGTGTGCCCTACGGTACAGTCCTAAAACTTTTTACCGTGAAGTCTTGTTATCTGATTTTGAAAATACTTTAAAACTTTGAATTATATTGAAATTTGATTATACAATTGTGAAACTGAAAGTCATGATGACAAGAACAAAAACTGGGCGCCAAACTGATTCGGCTCTGTCAAATAATTTATCAGCTACAAATAAGAGTGAGAGCGAGGAGAGTCTACCGTCGACATCTCTTTTTAATCGTATGGAAGAGCAGCTTGAAGCTATCAGAATAAGTATTATTGAAGAGTTGACCGAACGTGTGAAGGAGTGTGAGGAGAGATTGACGCAACGATTTGGTGAATTGACGGATGAGCTGACGACTCTTAAGATAGCGATGAATAAAATGGAAAAGCGTGTGGAACTAGCAGAAGCTAAAATTGTTGAAAATGAGCAGCTCAAAAAGGAAATTGTGCTGCTTAAGACTGAAGTAAATGAGTGCATAAATCAAACCATATCCACCGACATCATCGTTAATGGTCTGCCTTACGTTGAGAATGAGAATATCACACTCATCTTTGCCAAAATATGCGAGTCTCTTGGTTTGCCTGCACTCAAAACCTGTTCTGCCTTTAGAGTCAAAAGTCATAATAACTCGAAGCCAGCCTCAGTGATTGTGAAGTTGGTATCTTCTGCTGATCGACCCACTCTCTTTAAGTCTGTGGCTCGTTTTTGTAAAAACAACAATCGGCCTTTAATGCTCAGAGATGCTGGATTTGGTGCAGATGGAAAAATACACATACATGAGTGTCTCACTAATAACAACCGTGAGGTGTTGCGATATGCTATGCAGCTGAGAAGGGAGAAAAAACTTACAGCTGCATTCTCTATACGTGGTCATGTGTATATACGCGTCCGTCCCCAAAGCAAAGCTGTAAAAGTTATTAGCATCAGTAATATTGAAAATGTTGTTACTGCAGGTACCTTATGATATGTAATAATAAGCAATGTGTTTGAGTAATGTGTGCCCTTCAAATTTCTCTTTTTGTTATTCCATTTGTAAAACCCTCTATCCTTCTCTTATTTCTTACCTGACATCTCTCCTAATATCTTTCTATTGCTATTTCTCACTCATGCAAATGTGGGTTTGCTTATTTGCGTGTTTTTCTTTACACTTTTTCTTCTTATCTTTATTTGCCTTGATGATTGACCAGCACCGTCGTCTAGCTTGCTTGTCTTTGGTGGTTTTTGTTTTGTTCAGCTTTGTTAATGCACAAGTATTTTATGATAGTGGGTCCGTTTGATGAAACGTACTCTAGCGTTAATAATAACAAAAAAATTCTTATTGATATTTTATGTAGACAAAGTCAAGGGTTAAATGTCGTACACTTTAATGCTCGTAGCCTTAGTCAGGACAAGCTTGATTATGTTAGGTTTATTTTTGAAGGGTCTGCAATAGATGTTATTTGCGTTTCTGAGACGTGGTTCCATAATGACCTTACTGATCTTAGTCTATCTATAAATGGGTACAATTTGATGAGGAACGATCGCAAGCATAAGAAGGGGGGAGGTGTTGCAGTTTATTATAAAGCAAACCTAAAAGGCAGTTTGTTATCTTTGTCTGAAAATAGTAGTACTGAGTACCTCTGTGCTGAAATATCTGACGGTTTGAACAAAATTCTTGTTTCGTGTGTTTACAACCCAAATAAGAATATTGCTCTTGACCATTTTTTTACTACTTTGTCTGAACTTGTGATGGATTATGAGCGTATTTTGATTTGTGGAGACTTTAATATTAATCTGTTAACAAGTGATCCTTGCTGTAATAGATTAATGGATCAGTTGGGTGCAGCTGGTCTATGCATTGTTAATGATATTGTCCCAACCAGGTATGCTCATAATTCCAACCCAAGTCTTCTTGATTATTTTATTACCTGTGATCGCAATCATGTCCTTAAGTTTGACCAAGTGGACTTTGTTTCTGACCACGACCTCATTTTTTGTACTTTAGATGTTGTACTGAATCGACCTGATTTGGGTAAGACATTATATTATCGTGATTTTAAATCAATAGATGTTGCTGCCTTACACTCCGACATGAGTAAGATAAATTGGAATCTGTGTTGGTATCTTCAAACTGTAGATAGAAAGCTTGACTATCTCAATGAAAACCTCACATTGCTTTATAATGCTCACGTGCCTCTCCGTTCAGTTAAAATTAGTAGCTGTTCGTGCCCGTGGTACAGTTCTAGAGTGCGTTCTGCCATTAAGAAACGCAATAGCTTTTACTCTAAATGGAGAAAAAATATGACAGATCTGTCTTGGAGCCGGTATAAAGAAGTTCGTAATGAGACAAACAGAATAATTAGAGAAGCTAAACGGTTGTATAGTAACTCTAAACTAAATCCTTCACTTCCCTCAAAAACACTATGGCGCAACCTAAAGAATTTTAAGATGCATGGGAAAGCAAAACGCGAATGTGAGATTGATTTAGATGAGCTTAACAACTTCTTTGTTAGCTCCAACAACAACGCTCGATGTGATGTCATATCTAGGAATTTAGTCCCTTGTGCTAATCTTAATGAAGAGTTTGAGTTTACTTCAGTTACTGAGGTTGAAGTTCTGAAGTCTCTTCTGAACGTAAAGTCAAATGCCTTGGGTGAAGATGGGATCTCGTTGAAATTTTGTAAAATTGTCATCCAGTATTTATTAAGCCCTCTAACACACGTGATAAATCATTGCTTTACAAGCTCATCTTTCCCCACAGCATGGAAAAGAGCCATAATTGTCCCTGTTGCAAAAAAGGCAAACTCAAATTGTGCTGGAGACTATAGGCCCATTAGCATCTTGCCTGCCTTTTCCAAAGCGTGTGAGAGCTTGATGGCAGGGCAAATCTCAGCTTTCGTGCAGCAAAATAAGTTAATATCTTCACTTCAATCTGGGTTCAGAAAAAACCACAGCTGCTCAACTGTAATGCTCAAAATTCTGGATGATATAAGAATTGATTTTGACAAGGGTTACTTAACTCTTCTCTGCCTACTAGACTTCTCCAAGGCATTTGACTCGGTTGATCACAAACTATTATGCATGAAACTGAAACATTACTTTGGATTCAAAGACAGCTCCGTGAAACTAATAGCCAGCTATCTTAATGGTAGAACTCAGAGGGTTAAGTCTAGCATATCGTCATCCCAGTCTAGAACTGTAAGTTCTGGGGTCCCTCAGGGATCTGTCCTTGGTCCACTTCTTTTTAGTCTGTTTATAAATGATGTTTTTTCCGTGTGTCAGTATGTGAATGTTCATGCATACGCTGATGACATACAAGTATATTTGTCTAATCGTATTGGTCTACTTGAGGACTTATGTTTTAAGATAAATAGCGACTTAGCAGCTATATCCGTTTGGGCTTCTGAGAACTATTTATGTCTAAATGCATCGAAGTCTTATGTCTTGCCAATATATAATAGCGTGGTATCTGTTGATGACATTCCAAAGTTGTGGATTGGCTCTAGTTCACTTGGTTTCACAAATAAGGTAAAAAATTTAGGTTTTATTATCAACTCCCGACTTACATGCGCAGATCACATAAACAGGATTGTTGGCCAAGTGTATGCTATACTCCGTAGACTGAGAGTATCTGCTCAATTTACCCCTGTGGAAACTAGGCGAAAACTAGTTGTACAATTAGTTATGCCGCTTATTACCTACTCGGAGGTAGTATACAGCAAACTTGATTATGTGTCTTCCCACAAACTAAATGTCGCTTTCAATAATGCTACTCGCTATGTGTTTGATGTCGGCAGGTATGACCATGTTTCTGCCTGGCGAACTCAAATTCTGGGGTGCACTCTTGAGAACTATCTGCTTGCAAGAAACTGCATATTCCTATACAGAGTTAGCGTGTGGAAGGTGCCTGTCTATTTATATGAGAAGCTGATAGCAGTAAGGTCACGAAGACTCCATTGTCTCATAGTACCAAAGTATAAGTATTTGACATCCTCTAGATTGTTTTTTATTAACGCGGTAAGAGCTTGGAACTCAATCCCTGAGTCTGTTAAGGCTGGGCTGAGCAGAAGCAACTATAAGACACGAATCTACAATTTTTTTGCTTCATCTTAGGGGTACAACATCTTGGCATTTCAATTCTATCTTTCTCTCTCTAAATCTTCTCTATTATACTTTAAGCTCAAAATGTTATCATATTATAAGTATATTCGCTTTATTGATAAACTAATTAGTAATTACTGAAAAACCTATGAAAATTTGAAGTACCTTAGCTTTTAATTAATTAACTTTACTAAGTTATGTTTGTTAATTATATAACTATTGAAGTACTATTAAAAGACTAAAGTCTTACTCTGTACTACTCTGAAAAGGAAATAAATGAATTATGAATTAAAATTTAAGAGACGTGTTCTCTACATGTAGAAAATACAACCTAAAATTACATCCAGATAAATGCCTATTTTTCAGCCAAGAGGTAACTTACCTAGGACATAAATGTACAAACAAGGGAATATTACCCGACCCAAGCAAATTTGAAAGAGTTCAAAATTACCCAGCGCCAAAAACTGCGAATGAAGTTAAGAGATTCGTAGCTTTCTGCAATAACTACAGAAGATTTGTACCGAATTTCGCGGAACACTCACGAAAACTAACTAGGCTTTGCAAAAAGAATGTTTCCTTCGAATGGACAGAAGAATGTCAAAAAGCTTTTGTCTATGTAAAGGAAGCATTAATTAGTTCAAAACTTATGCAATACCCAGATTTCGATAAAGAATTCTGCATAACAACAGATGCTAGTGGGTACGCTTGTGGGGCAGTCCTTAGCCAAGAACATGATGGCAAACAGTTACCAATTGCCTGCGCCTCCAGGTCCTTCACAAAAGGTGAAAACAACAAAGCCACAATAGAAAAAGAACTGGCCGCAATCCATTGGGCCATAACCTTTTTCAGACCATACGTCTATGGTAGAAAATTCTTAGTAAAAACCGACCATCGCCAATTAACATACCTTTTTTTCAATGAAAAGTCCTTCATCTAAGCTGAAACGGGTAAGATTAGATTTAGAAGAGTACGATTTTAAGGTGGAGTATATAGCTGGTAAAGAAAATCATATCGCGGATGCATTATCCCGCATAACTATTACAAATTTAAAAGATATGTCAGTGGAAGCAAGTAAAATATTAAAAATAACAACAAGATCAGCAGCTAAAAAGACCAGTAATAAAATTGAAATTAAAGAAAGTCACAAAGAGAGCCCCAAAATTTACAAAAAAAATCAAAGAAATTCTGCACAAATATCATGACGATCCTATTAGTGGTGGCCACCAAGGAATAAATCGCATGACTGATAAAATCAAGCAGAAATATAGCTGGCTGAATATGAAAAAAGACATACGAAAATATGTAAAGAACTGCATCCACTGCAAGAAAAATAAAATTAATAAACATATCAAAGAACTAATGACAATTACGGAGACGCGTCCGAAGGCATTTGATATTGTACAAATTGACACAGTCGGCCCATTGCCAAGGTCAATAAACGGAAACGAATATGCAATTACCATTATATGCGATCTAACCAAATATTTGGTAGCGATTCCAGTTCCAAGCAAACATGCAACAACTGTCGCTAAAGCCAAATAAAAACAATTTTAACAGACATGGGCACAGAATACAAAAATAGCCTGTTCAAAGAACTGTGTGAATTGTTAAAAATTGAGCACAAAACTTCTACACCGTACCATCACCAGACCTTGGGTACTGTAGAACGCAGTCACCGGACATTCAACGAATATATGCGTGCATACATATCCAGTGACAAAGACGATTGGGATGAATACCTCAGGTATTTCGCTTATTGTTACAATAAAATGCCATCAACAACACATAGTTATTGTCCTTTCGAACTAATATTCGCAAAACAACCACCAAGTTATGAATTTTTGAAAGAAGAAAAAATTAGCCCGGTATACAACCATGAGGCATATGACAAAGAAGTAAAATGCAAACTTCAAATAGCACAGCAAATAGCAAGAAAATTAATTCAAGAAACTAAAGAAAAGCAAAAATCAAATTATGACAAAAATAGCTATAGTAAGGAAATTAAAGCAGGAGATTTAGTATTAGTTAGAGAAGAGGCCTCCCATAAGTTAGAGAATAGATATACAGGACACTACAAAGTTAAAACCATTGATAAAAAAACAACTATACTTTAATTCCACATAGTATAGGAGATAGCAATAAAAACCAAAAGGAAATCGTAATCCATAAGAATAGGCTTAAACCATTTTAAAACCTTTAAAAATAAGCATGGCATTTTATCCATAATAATTTAGTAATAACAAAAAAAAAATATATATATACATAAGCATTCCAATTTACTCAATCTAATATACGGCACAAGCCGTATACAAACAAACACAAAACAATGGTAACAAGATCCTAAAACAATTAAAATTTTGTCAACCCAAACAGAAATCAAGCGGTTCATTGAATAAGTAAAATAGATATATATATATAGTTGACTACAAATATATATATCTATTTTTTTTTAAGAGGGAAGGTGTAGCATTACATAAACACATCGCCCTTTTACTTTAATTGTCATGTGCACATAAATAATGTATAAACAAATATGAATGAACACAAACAACATTCTACCCAAATCAGTCACATTGATCTCAGCGGGAGGATCTTGTTACACTTGTGCGAACGGTCAAAGACACAGCCAAAGTCAGTCGCAATGCCCAACGGATCAACCACGTCAGTTCTCCAATCGACTGACATATTAATATATTTATTGCAACCATATGTTGACTCAGCATATTTTGCATTCTAGTTTGTAGGTATTAGTAATATACACATATGTAGGTATACGTTTTAGTTCGCAAATAATTTGTAAGTATTAGCGTAAGAATTTAGTATAAAGGAAAGTGTAATCAATAAAGAAAATCAATCATTGACCAAACATCAAACGTCTTATTTAATTTGCTATAATAGCCTTCCTAGACGTTGAAGTGCATCGAAGTAACGATAACATGATTTTAAATTGGTATGCAAAGAAAATAGCAACCGGTAGGATTAATAACTACCACCCATGGAAGCAAAAATTAAATACATAGTCAAGCTTTATAAGGAAAGTACACTTCCTTAACGACCAAGAATTCGCGGCGGAAAATAGAATTCAAATAAAAAACGTATTATTCAAAAACAGCATTATTGAGAAAACACTTAGCAAAATTGAAAATCAAAATTTAAATACAAACAACAAATCATCCGAGGACAACCCAAATAAAAAATCACATGTTTTTACTGCCAATTTTACAGTAAATACTGTGGTTTTGATATGTAACTTTCAATGTGCACTTTCAACCTTTTTATTTCAGTGTACCATTTGTAACGACAGCCTTTGAAGATTTCTCTGACTACGCGCAAGCGGGTATATGAGCAAATGTATGGGCAGCCGCTAACCGAACTCCCTTATTCGTTTTTACGATATTTGCATAGCGGATGGTGTGAGTGGGTTAAAATGTTGCTTGTACATATGCACATATACGTGCCGCTTAAGTGTCGAACGCGGATTGGTTTGACCAAAGCAGGCAGGCAATTCGTGCCGTACGGTGTCCGAAATGCCGCAAGGACAATGGGGTATAAAAAGGGGTTCCGCTGATAGACAGATCAAATTTGAAAAAGTCGCGGTCTTATCAAGTGCCATAAAGTGTTGAAAAAAGTTTAATTTTTAAAGTGCGTTCTTGTTCACCTTAAAGTGTAGGTGCGCGGGTGAAAAAAAATAAAGTATTTATTTAAAGTGCGGTTTCACGCCAAAAGTATACGCGAGCGTAAAATAAATTAGTGGATCACTGGTACCAGGGAATCTTCCCAAGGTATCTGACCAGCGCCAGGAGAGTCGCCGCCCCAGAGCGAGAAAATCCCTTCAAGCAATCTGCAGAGTCACCGGTAAGTCACTTTGTGAAATTTTTAAATTTTTGAAAAAACTTTTCCTTTTTTTGAAAGTTTAGTAAGAATAGTTTCCGTGAATTCCAAAAATTTTTTTTGGTGAATTTGGAGATTTTTTAATTCCGGTGTAAATCCTCGATTCAAATTTATTTTTGTTAATTTAGATTGTGGTTTTTTTGGCAAGGGTTTGAAACATTTTTTTTTTAATAAATTCGTACCTATGTACAAATTTTTTATTTGTTTATACCTAAAATGATGCTTCGTAATTTTTGATCTCTCTGTTTAGAAATTTTGTGGCCCTAAAAAGGACAGTTTATTTAATTGCATCAGCATCCACTAAAAATATTCCTGAAATATTAAATAATATTTTTGAGCCCCAAAACCGTTTCTCAAATGTTTTATTTTTTTTGTTTTCTAAAATTTTATTCGAAAAATTCCTAAAAGATTAAAAAAAAAACTGCATAAATACACTTACGTGTACATATGTATGTAGATATGCACACGAGCATGAACGCAAACAAATAGGCTGGGTTGTTGTTGTAAATAATTTCTTTGCACTTTTGTCAAAACTATAAAATTTGAAATCACGAATTATAATTTTTGACCCAAAATCCCATTTTTTTTACCTTTTGGATTTTTTTTGAATTTTAATTAAAAAAAAAAAAAATAAATTCAACTTAATTCTGAAAAGTCAATAATATTAAAATATGCACAAGTACACTTACGTCTATATGGTAGGTAGGTAGGTAGAAGTGGCTGCCGCAAAGGCACACCTAGGCCAGTAATAAAAGGCCCGTTGTGATACCACCAAACACTAGGAAAGTCAGTCCCGGCGCCCGGCCATATGGAAAATCCCAGTGCTGTCCGGACTCTCCATATAGCCGAAACCCGGGACTGACACTCCTAACCGACACCGCTACCCCTCCTCGAACCATTTTGATAACTTGATGAAGGCCATCAAGTCCTTTATGTCTAGCTCCGCGACCTGGCTTAAGCTAACCAGGAAGGGAACTCCCAGAGAGCGCCCTCTCGCTCCGCTTAAGGCCGGGCAGTTGCAGATGAGGTGCTCCACCGTTTCCTCTTCCTCATCATCTTTTCAACTCCTGCAGCATCGTCGGTAGGGAACGCCTAGCCTTGCTGCGTGCCTACCAATAAGGCAGTGCCCGGTTAAAACACCTATTAATATGGAGATTTCCTTCCTTTTTAGGGCGTATATGTGTCTAGATCTTTTAAGATCGCATTTTGGCCAGGTTTGCTTGGATATCCGGCACCCTGGAGCTTGTAGCCATTTTTCGTTGGCTTCGCGGAGTGTATGCTCCTTCAGCATTAGCTTGCACGTGGCAACGGCATACCTATGCGTTCTTTATCTTGAAGAATCTGCTTGGTCGTGCGCTGCCTGGCAAGTTCGTCTGCCCTACAGTTTCCCTCAATGTCCCTGTGTCCCGGGACCCATGTGAGGTTCACGCGGTTCTGTTGGGCCATCTCTTGAAGAGATCGACGACAGCTGAGCGTCAGTTCAGAGTTGAACGAGTAAGAGCCAAGGCCGCTTGGCTGTCGCTGAAAATACAGATATCCTGTCCGATGGTGCGTTCACCTATCCAACTCACGGCGTCCATGATTGCTGAAACTTCAGCCTGGAAGACGCTGCAGTGATCAGGTAGTCTAAAGGAGAGTTCTAGGTCCAAAACCCTTGAGTAAACCCCTCCTCCGACTCTGCCGTCTAACTTCGAGCCGTCGGTGTATATAAAAGTGCCGCCATTAGTAGCGGGACACCGATCTATGTTCTCCCAGTCTTCCCTGCTGGGAATGTTTATTTTAAAACAACAATCTCCGACTGTTGTGGTCGCACACCGATCTGTGCTCAGAGGGAGAAAGCTGTAAGATCTTAGAATACAGGAGTGTCCAATAGTGCTTGCGCCCCAGACGGACGTTTCCCTTAGACGCACAGCCGATGCTGCTGCTGCCCGGTACCCTTCCAGATCGAGTGGCAAAAAGCCAAGAATGGCCTGGAGAGCTTCATTGGGCGTTGTTCTTAACGCCCCGCTTATACAGATCATGCTCGATCTGTGGACTTTCCGTAACAGATTTAGGTGTTGCCTTTCTTAGCGCAGGCCACTATACCACGACTCCATACAGCATAATTGGCTGGATTATCGCAGTGTAGATCCATCTGCAAATTTTGGGGCTGAGCCCCCATTTTTTGCCAATGGCTCTTTTACACGTGTAAAGTGCAATGCACGCTTTCCTCTGGCGCTGGATGACATTCTCCTTTCAGTTAAGCTTTCTATCTAGAACTGTGCCTAGGAATTTGGCTTTGTCAGCTAAGTTCAGGCGCACGCCATCTAGTTCTGGTAGGTTCAACGGTGGTATCTTGTACCGCCTGGTATAAAGGACAAGCTCCACCTTTCCCGGGTTAATGCTAAGTCCGCAGCGAGAGGACCAAGAAGAAACTTCTCGCAGTGCTACTTGCATCAAGTCACACAGGGTGTGTGGGAATTTGCCCCTATATGCAAAAGCTAAATCGTCTGCATATGCCACTATCTTCCCGCCCCCCCACCTTGTGTCTCGTAGCAGCGAGTTTACGGTGAGGTTCCATAGGAGCGGGGAGAGAACACCACCCTGAGGCGTTCCTCTTGTGACATAGCGTGAAAGATCAACTGTTCCCAGTGAAGAAACTATTTTCCTTCCCTTTAGTAGTTGATCAATTAGTCCAATAAGAGACCTATTTATGCCCAGGTTTGTTAAAGCAGTGTTAATAGCCTCCGGCCTTATATTGTTGAAAGCCCCTTCGATGTCCAGAAAGGCCACGAGACAGTACTCCTTTTCGTGCAATGATTTTTCAACAATAGAGACTAGGCTGTGGAGCGCAGTTTCCGTTGATTTACCTTTGGTGTATGCATGTTGATAGCTAGAAATAAGGTTGCTATCAATAGTAGAGGAGAGATAATCGCTAATTATCCTCTCGAAGGTTTTAAGTGCAAAAGACGAGAGACTGATCGGTCTGTAGTCTTTAGGCTCATAGTGTGAGGCCTTCCCAGCCTTTGGAATAAAGACTACCGTGGCGCTTCTCCAGGAGCACGGAATGTAATTAAGAGCCAGGCAGGCTGAATAGAGAACTACCAGCCATTTAGCTGATATTTCCAGCGTGTTTATAAGTTGTGCGGGGAAAATCCCGTCTGGCCCGGCTGCCTTGAACGGCTCAAAGCTTTTGATTGCCCACCTTACCCTTTCCTCCGTAATGGGTATGTTTACCGCCAGGTTTGTTGCAGATGCTACAGGTGCATCATACAAGTTCCCCGGAAAGTGTGTGTTCAGGAGCAGCTCCAGGGTTTCCCCTTCCGTGCTGGTCCAAGATCCGTCAGGCTTCCGTAAATAGCTAATGGCTGTTTGAGTTTTTGATAGCACTCGTCTAAGTCTCGCTGTATCATCGACTTTTTCGACCCCGGTGCAGAAATTTCTCCACGAAGTTCTCTTCGCTTGCCTTAGAGCCTTTTTATAGGCCCTCAGTTTAGCTTTATATTCGAGCCATTCAGGCTCCGTACCGATGCTCTTGGCCTTGTTAAATTGCTTCCTGCATGATATACGGAACGAATCCAGGTCGTAAGACCACCAGTGGGGTCTATGTTTGCGCGTGGTTTTGGTACTGGACAAGCCTGCTCTAGGGCATTTGAGAGCGCCGTTGTAAATCCAGTTCTCCCACTGATGAGGGGGCTTGTGGAGGTAATACTGGTAGGTCCCTAGCTAATATTTGGTTATGTAGCTGCCAGTTAGTGTTGCGTGGATTTCGTTTCATAACTGGCTGCTCAACAATAAAGTCTAACACAATTTCTATGTACCGATGGTCAGAAAATGAATGCTCATCAAGAACACGCCATTTTCTGACCCACTCATAAGCGCCTTCGCTACAAACAGTGAGGTCTATAACCTCCCTACGAGCTTTAGTTATAAAAGTAGGCTCGTTACTCACGTTACAAACCACCAGGTTAGTTGTTAGTAGGTAGTCAAACAGAGACTCGCCCCTAGCGTTAATATCGGAGCTTCCCCACTGGACGTGATGAGCATTAGCGTCAGCTCCAATAATAAGATGGCCCGTACAGAAATTATCCACCAGATCTTTCACCCCCTTTTGTGGAGGAGGTTCTTCGGCGTCATAGGGCATATAGACCGACGCCATCGTTAGGCTGGTGCTGCCGACTGTTAAGCTGGCAGCTGTAACGTCACCATTTGAGTAGTTGGGTAATAGAAAGGTGTTTAGCTCAGACTTTACCAAAATACAGGTTCTGACCTTGCCCTCATCATTGGCTTGGATGAGCTTGTACCCCTTAGTCCCCAATCCACAGATCCTAGAGCTATTGACCCAGGGCTCTTGGATAAGGACCACGTCTACGTCGCCTTTAGAAAGACGACTGCTTAAAACAGCCGAGGCTGCTTTAGATTTGTGCAGATTTATCTGAAGCACCACCAACATGAGAGAGCTCAGACTTCCCTGCCGCCAGTGTGTCGTCGAGGTCTGGCCTGTTCCGGGGGCTGTCTCTCAACGAGGAGTTGTTCAGAGCACCTGCACGATTTGGCGTGGCGGGAACCCTGCTGTCTGAAGCAGCATCAACGTTAGTGTGCTCAGGTTTAGCCACGATCGTGACGTCGAGACCTTCTTCGTCAAGCAGGCTTTCTTCTATCGCCGAGTTGTTCGCAGCACCATCGCAATTTGACGTGGCGGATAACATACTTTCCGCGTCGGAGTCCTCTGCTTCCCCTTCCGATGCCTCGATCTCCGAGTCCTCCGGAGCGTCCGGAATAGCAGCGCGCTGGGTTCTGCAGGGACGGCAGGAATCCATGCCCTTGCCCTTGGCCGAGCAGGAATGTCCTTCCAGTCGACGACATCTAGTCTTGCCCCTGGGTAGACTTCACCCAGTCTTGCAACTGCTTCCTTATACAGTGCGACAGTTCTTGCATCCTCGCACGCGAATATTTTGATCTGACCTTGGTGCCAGCCCGCGTCAGTACCTCGCGGAGGACTACCCGGAGACTCACGCATTAAGTCGAGGAGGGCCCTGCCCATTTCATTCCGGACATACAGCCACCGGTCTTTGGGGATGGACCAACGGTCGTTACCTCGGTCAATGAAACCTATAAGGGTTCTGTCCTTGGTTACTTCAGCAAAGCTGAGTTTTCCCACTACGGGGTTGACCTGATGCCGCTTCGGATGGGGGTTTACCTCTCCGTCCGATCTCTGGCGTTTGAAGGGATTACCGTTCACCCTCTTAGGCACATAGGGCCTCTGGAAATTTGGTATCAGAGCTTTCGCTTCCTCCACCATCTTCCTTTCTTCCGGCGACAGCTTCTCCTGCGATGCACCCTCATATTTTTTAAGGATCCTTGCGGCCTTTCTTTTATCCCAGTACGCAAAGCGTCGGGGAGATGCCTCTTGGGGGGATTCAGACTCGTAGTTGCCATCGCGGTCTCTCCCTTTGCGGCGTCGTCCTTCTCTTTCGAAACTCTGAAACCAGGTCGTGAGACCATTGCCCCAGATGTGAAGAGATTGGGTTTCGTACCAGCGCTTGATGGAAGTTTAGCTTCCGCCGTTTTCTGCTTGACTGCGTAGGCAGCCGCACTGCTGCTTGCTCCCATCAAGTCACTCTTACTTGATAGCAGTTTGGGGGATGACTGACCCGTAGTTTCCATCGCTGTCGGCCTCCCAATTAACTTTGAGGCGGAGTTTGTCCTCCGGCATTGTGTTTTCGCTTGCTCCAGCATAGTTCTTCTCTGCTGCGGAGTAAACGAAGTCGTTAATTGCTTTGTATTTTGTGTGTTCTTCATCTTGTTCGTACGACCCCTCGCCGGACAAGGCCAGCTAAGGGTCAAGGGTAGTGTAAGGGGAAGTGTGTCGTCCGCCGCGGCAGAGCCCATACCGCGGTAAGACCATAGTTACTCCCTGAGGCGGCCGGGTATCAGTGAGGCTCCGTTCGACTACAGCCACGATTTGCCTCCCGACTGCAAACGTCCAATGGGCACGGTATCGCATAACACCCTGGATTGGGAGGGAAAAGTTTTGCACATTTATATAGCGAGCCGCTTGCTTCAAGACAGACGCTCGCTTACAGCCGCACCTCATGGTGTACACACGCTGCGAAAAAGACCCCGGTGAGCCCTTAAACCAAGTATGTCAGAATGACCCCACCGGGGCTCCCTCTCTTTCTGCCGCGAGCCTAGGTAGCTCAACGTTGCCCAGAGTGCACGAACGAGGACGCAAGAGTCGGGATTGAGCACGGTCACTCAGCAACCACACCCCATTACACTCCAACGTGTATATACGTATGTATATATATACACGAGCATGTATGCAAACAAAGAAGAAGAAGAAAAAAAATTTTTTTTTTGAAGGAATTGATTTAATGGATTTCTGATCATGTTTATAAACGAGAAAAAATTTTATTTAATTTAAAAAGGCCAGAAAACAAAATTTAGCAGGAAATTTGAAAAATAAAAATATTTGAAAAAAAATATGCATATACATTTTTATTGCAGCGCACGAAGCCAACCGAAGGCTGCGACATTTAAGTACATAAACACTCGCCAACAAAATACATGAAACCACACACACAAATTCACACATAGAAAAACACGGAAAAACAACAACAAATACCAACGTTTACACACCAACAACCCATTGGAGGAATTTTACTGGGCCAAAAGGCAGAATTTGGCCCAAAAACCTATTTTGGAAACCAGGCCTAAAATTATATTGACACGCACACACACTCACTCATACAAAACACAGGGAATCGACATCATGCCATCATTTAATATCATACCGGCACGTCAAACACTACCAAAGGGTAGAACACAAAATTTTTCCATTACAACACAGCATCAGTATGAGCAACATTACTAATTGCCACAGCAACATGTACAGAATTTGGGCAAGATTATCAGCAACATAAATATCTACTTGGCAACATCGACTCTGAAACATTCACTCACCACACATATACACGGCGACACAAAACATAGCACTAACACAGAAACACCGCAGAGAGGAGAGAGAGAGTAACTAAGCTCGGCTCAACGACAGCGTGCTCACCAACTTTGAAGTTTTATCACTACCACCATCACACACACGTTTGTACATATAGTAGGGTGCACTACCCAACTATCTCTTTTGAGAAAAACTTTAAAACTTTAAATTTTTGATCTGTTAAATTTTTGCATGTATGATTTACATTATTTTTTTAGTTTTATAAGTTAGCGAGTATAATTTTAAGTGAATTTGTTTGGAATTTTCTTACCTTTAGTCTTTTGTGTTTTTTTTTATACAATTTGGTCTAAAACTTTGTTTCACTAAATATATTTTTAACGGTAATCGATACCGTGGTCAAGCGGTCAAAGACCTATAACTGAACCACTGTCTTTAATATAGCCCTGTGTATGTTGTTTGTTTTTTTCTCCCGCTTTTTCTATCTCACTATTTCCTCTATTTTGCATATATTCTTTCCCCAGGCATGAACTCTAATTTTGCTTCGCAACTGTTGGGAAAGGAGAAGTGGCAAGAACTGCGCCCCAATGCCGACGAGCCTCAGCCGGGCTACAACCATGCCGACCCGCCACTCCTCCTCTCCCGCACCAGGCAGTTAGGTAACAATGGCGCCCAACGTTATAGCCCACTAGTTTAAAGTTTCAATTTTCTCATTATTTTCCTATTTTTTTTTTTACTTTCTAATTTTCATTTTCTCATACTTTCTTTTACTTTCCTTTATACTATTTTCAGTTTTCCTATCTCTTTCACTTTCGTAATTTTTCCTTCTCACGGACAGAGTTATGGTCGCGAGGGCAACATCGCCTGTTGCTAGCAACGAGCGATATGTGCCTGAGTGACAATACAGTGGGGGGAGTGCTGACGGTGATTTCTGAGTTCCTTTTGAGAACTCCAACGTTTTTAAAAAGTGGTATCAGAAGTCATCGGCAGTACTTTATGACGACATTCTTTGTTTTTGTGTCTGTTGCATGCAACATTAGCTGCCATACGTATGGTCCAGCACTGTACGTATGTGAGGTTTTTGTATGTCTGCAGGGGGTAGAGTAAATTAATAGGATAAAGGGAGAATTGTGGCAACCACGTCTTGAGCCAGCCTTAAGACGCTGTCGTGCCACATTCCATAGTTAAGAGGGGATTAGCTGACCTTGACCTTGGACAGAATTATTCATACTTTGCTCAACTACCCACGGTGTCCATCGGGCGAGGATAACACCAAATGCACCAACAGCACCACGATATATTTTTGAAAGTTTTTACGGTGACAGTTTATTCAAATCCTAAAAATTTTTTTATAATTTTTTACTTTTACTAGCTAAAGTAAAATATTTATTTTCTTTTCCTACATACATATTTTTATTTTTTTTTACCTGAAGAAAGTGTTTTGGATTTTTTTTGATATCAAACCGAAATATTTCAGGCTAATTATTTTTGGAATTTTGTTGTTTTAGATAAACACGTTTAAATACACACAACTATAGAATTTTTGAAGTTTATCTTTAGAAAGTTTTTTTTTTTTACATACATATATCTACATAGTTGAGAAATTTTCATTTGGATTTTTGAATTATATACCCATTATCTTTTGAGGCTCATTTATATACATATCCTACATTGATACCCATATTTATCGTACATACATATACTGCTGTATACGTTGTTGTTTTGAATTGTTTCATATCTTTTTATATATATAGTTTATTTCAATTGTTTTTCCTGAATTGAGAAATAAACCCATAGTTGAAATACCTAGTGGAATCCACCTGTTGTCTTTTACTTTCCACACCTCGTGCGTTTCCGTGTTTTCGCGGCAGTTTTTTTCTCTCAACTTAAAAAAATTCACGATACGCATTGGTGGTCAGATTGCGGACTCCCTTTGTATACACGTCCCATTAGTATATGGACAAGTCTGCGAACCAGGGGGCAATTCCAAAAAGAGGTTTAGGAGTTTTAGCAAGTGATAGGCGAATAACGCGTAGCCTAGCTAGGGATCTAAGAAACGAGTTATTAGGGTCTCTATTCAACCAGATAGACACCGGAATCGAATTACCATCCGACTTCGTCCCGATAGACCTCTTGAACCGTTGTACTTCTAGGGGTTTTGGGCAGGTAGAGGTCCCGAGTAACCGAAGACAGGAATATACGGTTACAGTCCCTTAGTTTCTCAAGGAAGTTGGATCAGCTCTTAGAGATGTCGGACGCTGAGGAGGGAGCTGTTGGGGGTGAAGGAAGAGCGGCGGCGAATGGCGGAAGCAACGGCGGTAATAGGCGCACTCAGACAACGGTGGATGAACGGATTGACCATCTGGCACGTATGATGGAGGTGATGATGCAGCAGAACGCTGAGATGAATCATCACATGGGCGAAGTGCGAAAGGTAAGGGCGGATATATCCACCCTTAGCAATCGGGTCGCTCATGTGGAGACGTCTATGCGCGCTCCTGTTGCATCAGCTCCTCCACCAAATACGTCCACCCCAGGGCAAGATAGGGATGCCACAACGAACCAGCGCAGCACCGCGAACCACACTGATGCAGGCAACGGTCACTCCAACTATACTGGAAAAAAGAAGGTTGACTTGGACAAGTGGCACCTTAAATTCGACGGGTCGACAAAGGGCATGACGGTGGAGAGTTTTGTTTTTAGACTGGAACGTATGCGGATCCAATACCAGCTGTCGTACCAGCAACTCTTTTCGGACTTCCATTGCTTAGTGACAGGGCCAGCTCTCAAGTGGTATTGGCAGGTACTGGAGGACCACGCCGACGATGAGTCTTTTGACTACTTCGGTTTAAAAAGGGAGATTTTGTCGCAGTTCAAGTCGGCAGAATCAGATTATGAAGTAATACGGGAGATTATGGAGCGAAAGCAGCAGCCCCAAGAGAGCTTTGACGAGTTCTACGCCGACTTCCACGATCTCACGTTCCGAATGAGGCAAAGAATCCCGGAGAACGAGCTGGTCAAGATTATTAAGGGCAACCTGAAACCGTACCTGGCCAACTTAACGTTTGCCACAAAAACTGAAACATTGGCGGAGTTGAAGTTAGAATGTAAGAGGGCGGAAAAATTAATGAAGGAAAATAGGTCAAGGGGAAAGCCAGTAAGTGAGATAGGATTGGGTAGCGAGGTCTGGGCAGAAAAGCGGGAGAGCGAGTTAAGCGTTGAGGCGTTCAGTAGGGACAATAAGAATCTTAATGTTAATAGAAATGTGTCTCGTGCCCCTGTCACCCAAAACCCTCATGTGGCTAGTTCGTCATCAAATGTCCATTGTCAAAATGTTAGTCCTGTCCAAACCCAAATGTTTTGTCCGTCCCCGTTTCACCTTATGTTGTGTTATGCTTGTGGCATGCCGGTAGATTTTTACACAAAGAACCCGGCAGAAGCAGCAAAAGACACAAAGTGCAAGTCCAATTTCCACTTTATGAAATGTTTTGCGTGTGGTGGTAATTCGTCGTTTTGTGTGTTTAAGCCAGAGGCGGGAAACCGGGCGTTGGCAGAGATGTCCGGGAGCTCTGCCTCGAACCAGGATCGCCCGGAGAAGTCGTAGAAAATAGGAAAATAGAGATCTTAAGGAGGGATAAGGAAATAGAGAAGAAAGAGAAAGTGGTAGAAAAGAAAATCGAACAAATTAGAGATAGTTTACACGTTAGGAAGTTGAAGTACGAAGAGGCAAGAAGGAGGATATTCTGTGAAGAAATCAACGCTAGAAAGAAGAACAGAAATTTTGAAAATAATAAGGAAAATGAGGGAAAAGCAAAAGATTTTTAGAAGGATTAGGAAAAAGATAATTTCTACAATAGTCACGGTACAGGGCGACAACAAGTTGTTCGCTAAAACGGAGATCGGTGGACGCCAGGTACTCGCGCTCTTAGATTCTGGGGTCGGGCCAGCTGCTTGGGGAAAAACGCCCATAAATGGCTCGAAGGAAAAGAGAATCTGATTCTGCCGATTCAGGGCCAGAACGTAAAGACAGCCAATGGGGGTGAAACCGCGGTTGTTGGAGTAGTGACTCTTCCAGTGCTTTGGGACAATACCACTCGAGAGCTGGAATTCCCCATCGTACCCGGGTTGCAACAAGAGGTCTATCTGGGGATCGATTTCTGGAAAGCCTTCCAGCTTAATGTAGTCAGTAGGGGGCCCCAAATACAATCAAAGGATAACGTCGTGTCAGAGCTCGTGCATGCCGAGGGTGACTTGTCATTTGACGCGGTGCAACACAAACTGAGCCACGAAGAAACTGTAGCGCTAGAACGAGTAAAAGCACAGTTTCCTTCGTTTGCAGTACTTGGGTTGGGAAAAACCGACGTAGAAGAGCACATCATCGAGGTAACAGACGAACACCTTCCAGTAAAGCAGCGCCACTACCCTATTTCACTAGCAATACAAAAATTGATATTCGCAGAGCTGGACAGAATGTTAGAGATGGGCGTCATCGAGGAAAGCAACAGCTGCTGGAACTCACCCGTCTCGTTAGTCATCAAAGGAACCAAAAATCGTTTATGTTTGGACGCCCGCAAGTTGAACGATCGCACAATCAAAGACGCCTACCCACTCCCACATATCGACGGTATACTAAGTCGGCTTCAGAATACCAGGTACATATCTGCCATTGATTTAAAAGACGCGTTTTGGCAGATACCTTTAGAGCGAAAGTCCAGGGAGAAAACTGCTTTCACTGTACCTGGTAGACCTTTGTACCATTTCACAGTCATGCCTTTTGGACTGTGCAACGCGGCACAACGTATGTGTCGTTTAATGGACAAGGTCATCCCCGCTTCGCTTCGTGATTCTGTGTTTGTTTATTTAGACGATTTACTTGTATGTTCTGAGAATTTTTCGTCCCATTTAGATTTGTTGTCCCGTGTTGCAAAATGTCTTCGTGATGCAAAATTGACGATAAGCGTTTTAAAGAGGTGCGTTATTTGGGTTATGTTGTAGGCGATGGGTGTATACGTACGTATCTAAATAAGGTGGCAGCAATGCGAGACTTCCCCGAACCCCGAACACCAAAGCAACTCAGACGGTTCCTAGGGATGACAGGCTGGTACCGTAGATTCATACAGGATTACGCGACTATTGCAGCACCACTGCACGACTGCCTCACTAAAGACAAAATAAAATCTTTTAAAATGACGGACGAAGCGATGCAAGCTTTCGATTGCTTAAAGCAAAAACTGATATCGGCACCAGTGTTAATCCATCCGGATTTCAACAAACACTTTTATGTACAATGCGATGCATCAACGGACGGAGTTGGAGGGGTACTCTTCCAACTAGACGAGGAGGGAAACGAACGACCGATTGCCTACGTATCCGCGAAGTTAAACAAGGCACAACGCAACTACAGTATTACGGAAATAGAATGTTATGCAGCGGTCCTGAGCATAAAGAGGTTCCGGCCTTACATCGAGGGATTGCCCTTTACGGTGATAACTGACCATGCCAGCTTCAAATGGTGATGGGTCAGAAAGACCTATCAGGTCGGCTGGCAAGGTGGAGTTTGAAGCTGCAAGGATACAAGTTTGATATCCAACACCGTAAAAACACCCAAAACGTGGTACCGGACGCTTTATCCAGGGCCGACATGAACGAGCTACTATTAAGTGACAGAGTACTAGACATCGATGTCACCTCACCGTACTTTAAATCGACCGAATATCAAGAACTCATAGACACCGTGACATCAAATCAAGACAAACTGCCCGAACTGTGCGTATCAGACGGGTATGTTTATAGACGGACGCAATTCGAAAGGGGGGAACGGCTTCATGGAGACCATGCCTGGAAGCTCTGGGTAGCGACTGGACTGCGTTCAGGGTTGGTGGAAGCGTCGCATTGCTCGCCTTCTGCAGGTCATGGGGGGATTCATAAAACCCTTGCACGTATCCGCGAAAGGTATTATTGGCCAGGACTTGTGGCTGACGTGCAAAATTATGTTAACCCTCTCATGCCCGAATTAAAATGGGTTGGGCTAAAAATTTTTATGAGATAGGGTTGACATCAATATCAACTGTTCAAAATTTCAAGGTCCTAGGTGTCCTGGTTCAAGAGCTACAGGATGTTGCGTATATGCAACATTGGGCAATGGTGGTATGTATATATAACACGCCACATGAAAAATTTAGGAACCTTCTGTGAGCGAACCGTTTGACCGGTTTGAATGAAATATGCACCGATGGAAAGGAAATTGAAAAAACTGAGGTATAGGTGGTATATTTTCAGGGGCGTCCCCGAAATTTAAGGATGGCGATACGAGGCTAGTGACTCCACCTCCAGTCACCTCAACCAGATTTTATGGGTCGAATTTTCGATCACACGCGATACTAGTATATTTAAAAACAAGTTTATTTTTTCTACAAATGCCGTTTATTTATATTTTATGTATGATAAGAAACGAAACAGTTTTTTTGGGGATTGGAAACACAGTGGTGCATACTCTACATCTTCCTCTTTTTTCCCATTCCAACCAACGATGACTACCATCAAGTCTTAGTAATTTTGGTGGGTCTTCAACATAAGCTCTTTTATAGGATTTTGGTTCAGAGCTCGTAGAAGCAGCTGGTGATGATGGATCTGGTAATGATGTAGCTGGTGATGTTGGAGCTGGTTATGCTGGAGAAGATCTTTGCTACCAAAAATTTGGTCAACCAAACCAACTTCTACATTTTCAGCTCTGTTATCTAAATTCTTCAATGTTTCCTCTATAATTTCCTCCATATTTTGATCTTCTTCTTCTTCACTTTCATCGTCAGCCGAATCATCCCAATCAAAGTTGGCAATTCTTTCAATCTCAGCTTGAGTCAGACCTTTTGGGCGCATCTTGAAAAGTGTATACTGAAATAAATTATATTTCTCGAAAATTACCACAATAGACCAATGTTGCATATACGCAACACGAAAGTAAACAAATTTTTGCGGACAAACTAAATAATGTTTTCATGTAGGGGTTTTTTCTAAACACTCTCTTACCTTTCTATATTTATGTAGTAATGTTGGTTTCAGGATGAAATAATTATTTTTATGATTTTTTTCCAGTTTTTTAGAACACCGTTTTTTTGCAAAATCAATTTTTACACTTCTCTCCCACAAAAAAAACTACCGACTGAGAGCGTGTACAGCTGACTGCCAAGTAACTTGCTGTTTGCTTTCTCAACTCAGTAAGCTCTAATTTAAAAGAAAATTTAAAACAATAACTTGAAAATAACGGGAGTTAGAGGCTCGGAAACACAATGTTGCGTATAAGCAACATTGGGCATGAGAGGGTTAAAGGTTGCGATATTTGCAAAGGAAATAAAACCCAAAATGCTTTCCACAAACCGTTAATGGGGAAGCAACATATTACTGAACGCCCTTTTCAACGTTTGTTTATAGATTTTATGGGTCCATACCCACGTACGTGAGATGGTAATGTTTATGTGTTTGTATGTTTAGATCATTTTTCGAAGTTTGTTTTTTTGAAACCCATGCGTAAGGCAACCTCAGCTGAAGTGGTAAAATTTTTAGAAAAGGATGTTTTTCATGTGTTTGGTGTACCAGAGTACGTACACTCCGACAATGGCAAACAGTTCGTGTCAGAACTGTTCACGTCGTTTTTGGCAAAGTATGGTGCAACACACATAAGGACAGCGTTCTACTCGCCACAAGGCAATGCGGCTGAAAGGGTCAATAGATCGATTTTACAAATAATTAGGTCCTACGTAGGAGAAAACCAAAAGAACTGGGACAAGCATATTAGTGACGCTGCATTTGCTCTAAGAAGTGTGACCCATTCCGCCATTAACACATCGCCATATTTTGCTCTGTTTGGTATGCCAATGGTGCAACATGGGGCATCGAACGAACTATACAGAAAATTAGGGACAGTTAAGGATGTAGACTGCGAGGTGGAAACATCTGCAGATAAACTACAAGCAATTAGGAATAAGATTATGCACGAGCTGAGGTTGGCCCACGAACGTAGCAAGAAGGTTTATAATACTAGAAGTAGGGATGTGTCGTTCAAAATTGGACAAATGGTATACCGCCGAAATTTCAAACAGAGTTCCCAAATTGACAACTATAGTCCCAAACTTGCCCCAAAGCAAGTGAAATGCGTTGTGTTAAAAGCAATCGGGAACTCTATGTATGAACTCGGTGATGTTAGCGGGAAGAAAATCGGGGTATACCATGCTAAGGACATATTTGTGGCATGAAGTTAATATATGTTGCTTGTTACATGTTGCATGTTTTGTAATCACTTTTGTACTTGAAAATTTGACCTTAGCAAATTGACTAAAAATTTTTTTATTTTTTTTGTAATTATTTTAGGTTTTATTGACCTACTAATGTAATTATACAATTTTTGACTTGACCATTTTTTTTTGATTATACATTTCAGACTTGACATATATTTTTATTTACATACTTGCAACTTGACCAATTTTCTTTCGATCTGTGATATAGTTTTAAGTTTACCCTGTGATATAGGATCTGTGATAACTTAGGTTAAGTCTGTTTAAACCCAGTGATATTAGACTTAGTTTTGATAGTTTATTTAAATGTTGTGTCTTAATCAATGTTAAGTGTAATAGAGGTTGCAAGAAAGGTATAGACAAGAAGCGAACTTGAAGCCCGGCATTAGATCGTGGGTCGAAGCCACACGTTAGCCCTGTGCGTACAAACCAACCCAAGGCTGCGTTATGAATTTCTTTTACGCACACGCTCCATGATGCAGGCACCATCGGCCTGTAACGACAGCCTTTGAAGATTTATCTGACTACGCGCAAGCGGGTATATGAGCAAATGTATGGGCAGCCGCTAACCGAACTCCCTTATTCGTTTTTACGATATTTGCATAGCGGATGGTTAATGGTGTGAGTGGGTTAAAATGTTGCTTGTACATATGCACATATACGTGCTAGGGAATCAAATTTCCGGGATTTCTAGCCTCTCGGGATTTTCGGGATTTGAAAGTTCAATCCCGGGATCCCGGGATTGTCCCGAATTTTTTTTATTGCTAAAAATGGCACCCCATATCTATGTAATAAAGTAGACTAAGTTATAGTAATTCATTAAATTACTCGTATGTATGTAAGGCAGTCATTTTTATAACGAACGAAAAGTAACATTAAATTTGTAACTCAAAGTTACTATTCAGGAACTTAAAACATAAGTTGTTTGTTCTACTGGTAAACATAGCCAAATATACTTACATATTTGATTAATATCGACTTACAAAAAAAAATTTAAATAAAATATATGTATTAAGGAATTTGGTACAATTTTTTTGCACCACAGGTACAAATAGCATATTTTATACATTAATAACGACTTATGTATATAAATGACTAAAAATTCGTAATCGATAGTGGCGAAAACTACGTACATAGTTATGTTTTTTTTTAATTAAATTTTTTCCATTTGCTCTCCGACAAATCAGGTATGCATAGTAATAATAAAAACTTCATTGCAGATAAAAATAATAATGAATGCCATTTGACTTAGAGAAAATTACTTTTTCTGAAGTCTGAAGTGTGGTCTTAAAGAAATTGTTGCATCAATAGTGTCATCTCTTAACCTGGCCTCTGCCTCAACACTGTTGACAAAAAGTCAAATGCTTTCTGAAGAATAGCCTTTGTTGCCCCCATTACAAAAAATATCAATTTCTTTCCCCAAACCTTTTTATAACTTTCATGAACATGAAATGGTATTATAACTTTGGTCCGATGTTGGAGTGTAATGGGGTGTGGTTGCTGAGTGACCGCGCTCAATCCCGACTCTTGCGTCCTCGTTCGTGCACTCTGGGCAACGTTGAGCTACCTAGGCTCGCGGCAGAAAGAGAGGGAGCCCCGGTGGGGCCACTCTGACATACTTGGTTTAAGGGCTCACCGGGGTCTTTTTCGCAGCGTCTGTACACCAAGAGGTGCGGCTGTAAGCGGGCGTCTGTCTTGAAGCAAGCGGCTCGCTATATAAATGTGCAAAACTTTTCCCTCCCAATCCAGGGTGTTATGCGATACCGTGCCCATTGGACGTTTGCAGCCGGGAGGCAAATCGTGGCTGTAGTCGAACGGAGCCTCACTGATACCGGGCCGCCTCAGGGAGTAACTATGGTCTTACCGCGGTATGGGGCTCTGCCGCGGCGGACGACACACTTCCCCTGACACTACCCTTGACCCTAAGCTGGCCTTGTCCGGCGAGGGGTCGTACGAACAAGATGAAGAACACACAAAATACAAAGCAATTAACGACTTCGTTTACTCCGCAGCAGAGAAGAACTATGCTGGAGCAAGCGAAAACACAACGCCGGAGGACAAACTCCGCCTCAAAGTTAACTGGGAGGCCGACAGCGATGGAAACTACGGGTCAGTCATCCCCCAAACTGCTATCAAGTAAGAGTGACTTGATGGGAGCAAGCAGCAGTGCGGCTGCCTACGCAGTCAAGCAGAAAACGGCGGAAGCTAAACTTCCATCAAGCGCTGGTACGAAACCCAATCTCTTCACATCTGGGGCAATGGTCTCACGACCTGGTTTCAGAGTTTCGAAAGAGAAGGACGACGCCGCAAAGGGAGAGACCGCGATGGCAACTACGAGTCTGAATCCCTACAAAGAGGCATCTCCCCGACGCTTTGCGTACTGGGATAAAAGAAAGGCCGCAAGGATCCTTAAAAAATATGAGGGAGCATCGCAGGAGAAGCTGTCGCCGGAAGAAAGGAAGATGGTGGAGGAAGCGAAAGCTCTGATACCAAATTTCCAGAGGCCCTATGTGCCTAAGAGGGTGAACGGTAATCCTTTCAAACGCCAGAGATCGGACGGAGAGGTAGACCCCCATCCGAAGCGGCATCAGGTCAACCCCGTAGTGGGAAAACTCAGCTTTGCTGAAGTAACCAAGGGCAGAATCCTTATAGGTTTCATTGACCGAGGTAACGACCGTTGGTCCATCCCCAAAGACCAGTGGCTGTATGTCCGGAATGAAATGGGCAGGGCCCTCCTCCACTTAATGCGTGAGTCTCCGGGTAGTCCGCCGCGAGGTACTGACGCGGGCTGGCACCAAGGTCAGATCAAAATATTCGCGTGCGAGGATGCAAGAACTGTCGCACTGTATAAGGCAGCAGTTGCAAGACTGGGTGAAGTCTACCCAGGGGCAAGACTAGATGTCGTCGACTGGAAGGACATTCCTGCTCGGCCAAGGGCAAGGGCATGGATTCCTGCCGTCCCTGCAGAACCCGAGAATATTCTTGAGATGCTGCAGGTCTGGAATCCGTCTCTCCCGACGCAGGATTGGGGCGTCAATCTGGTCGATGATGTGGTTGGGCCCAATAGACAGGTGGTTATCACTCTGAATAAGGAGGCGCTCGAGCCCCTTAAACGGTGCAACGGACGAGTGCATTACGGCTTGGGTCAGATCGTGATCCACGTATACCGTGGCGATGCACAGCGCGCTGCTATTCCGGACGCTCCGGAGGACTCGGAGATCGAGGCATCGGAAAGGGAAGCAGAGGAGTCCGACGCGGAAAGTATGTTATCCGCCACGTCATATTGCGATGGTGCTGCGAACAACTCGGCGATAGAAGAAAGCCTGCTCGACGAAGAAGGCCTCGACGTCACGATCGTGGCTAAACCTGAGCACACTAACGTTGATGCTGCTTCAGACAGCAGGGTTCCCGCCACGCCAAATCGTGCAGGTGCTCTGAACAACTCCTCGTTGAGAGACAGCCCCCGGAACAGGCCAGACCTCGACGACACGCTGGCGGCAGGGATGTCTGAGCTCTCTCATGTTGGTGGTGCTTCAGATAAATCTGCACAAATCTAAAGCAGCCTCGGCTGTTTTAAGCAGTCGTCTTTCTAAAGGCGACGTAGACGTGGTCCTTATCCAAGAGCCCTGGGTCAATAGCTCTAGGATCTGTGGATTGGGGACTAAGGGGTACAAGCTCATCCAAGCCAATGATGAGGGCAAGGTCAGAACCTGTATTTTGGTAAAGTCTGAGCTAAACACCTTTCTATTACCCAACTACTCAAATGGTGACGTTACAGCTGCCAGCTTAACAGTCGGTAGCACCAGCCTAACGATGGCGTCGGTCTATATGCCCTATGACGCCGAAGAACCTCCTCCACAAAAGGAGGTGAAAGATCTGGTGGATAATTTCTGTACGGGCCATCTTATTATTGGAGCTGACGCTAATGCTCATCACGTCCAGTGGGGAAGCTCCGATATTAACGCTAGGGGCGAGTCTCTGTTTGACTACCTACTAACAACTAACCTGGTGGTTTGTAACGTGGGTAACGAGCCTACTTTTATAACTAAAGCTCGTAGGGAGGTTATAGACCTCACTGTTTGTAGCGAAGGCGCTTATGAGTGGGTCAGAAAATGGCGTGTTCTTGATGAGCACTCATTTTCTGACCATCGGTACATAGAAATTGTGTTAGACTTTATTGTTGAGCAGCCAGTTATGAAACGAAATCCACGCAACACTAACTGGCAGCTACATAACCAAATATTAGCTAGGGACCTACCAGTATTACCTCCACAAGCCCCCTCATCAGTGGGAGAACTGGATGATCTGGTAACGACCTTTACAACGGCGCTCGCAAATGCCCTAGAGCAGGCTTGTCCAGTACCAAAACCACGCGGCAAACATAGACCCCACTGGTGGTCTTACGACCTGGATTCGTTCCGTATATCATGCAGGAAGCAATTTAACAAGGCCAAGAGCATCGGTACGGAGCCTGAATGGCTCGAATATAAAGCTAAACTGAGGGCCTATAAAAAGGCTCTAAGGCAAGCGAAGAGAACTTCGTGGAGAAATTTCTGCACCGGGGTCGAAAAAGTCGATGATACAGCGAGACTTAGACGAGTGCTATCAAAAACTCAAACAGCCATTAGCTATTTACGGAAGCCTGACGGATCTTGGACCAGCACGGAAGGGGAAACCCTGGAGCTGCTCCTGAACACACACTTTCCGGGGAACTTGTATGATGCACCTGTAGCATCTGCAACAAACCTGGCGGTAAACATACCCATTACGGAGGAAAGGGTAAGGTGGGCAATCAAAAGCTTTGAGCCGTTCAAGGCAGCTGGGCCAGACGGGATTTTCCCCGCACAACTTATAAACACGCTGGAAATATCAGCTAAATGGCTGGTAGTTCTCTATTCAGCCTGCCTGGCTCTTAATTACATTCCGTGCTCCTGGAGAAGCGCCACGGTAGTCTTTATTCCAAAGGCTGGGAAGGCCTCACACTATGAGCCTAAAGACTACAGACCGATCAGTCTCTCGTCTTTTGCACTTAAAACCTTCGAGAGGATAATTAGCGATTATCTCTCCTCTACTATTGATAGCAACCTTATTACTAGCTATCAACATGCCTACACCAAAGGTAAATCAACGGAAACTGCGCTCCACAGCCTAGTCTCTATTGTTGAAAAATCATTGCACGAAAAGGAGTACTGTCTCGTGGCCTTTCTGGACATCGAAGGGGCTTTCAACAATATAAGGCCGGAGGCTATTAACACTGCTTTAACAAACCTGGGCATAAATAGGTCTCTTATTGGACTAATTGATCAACTACTAAAGGGAAGGAAAATAGTTTCTTCACTGGGAACAGTTGATCTTTCACGCTATGTCACAAGAGGAACGCCTCAGGGTGGTGTTCTCTCCCCGCTCCTATGGAACCTCACCGTAAACTCGCTGCTACGAGACACAAGGTGGGGGGGCGGGAAGATAGTGGCATATGCAGACGATTTAGCTATTGCATATAGGGGCAAATTCCCACAAACCCTGTGTGACTTGATGCAAGTAGCACTGCGAGAAGTTTCTTCATGGTCCTCTCGCTGCGGACTTAGCATCAACCCGGGAAAGGTGGAGCTTGTCCTTTATACCAGGCGGTACAAGATACCACCGCTGAACCTACCAGAACTAGATGGCGTGCGCCTGAACTTAGCTGACAAAGCCAAATTCCTAGGCACAGTTCTAGATAGAAAGCTTAACTGGAAGGAGAATGTCATCCAGCGCCAGAGGAAAGCGTGCATTGCACTTTACACGTGTAAAAGAGCCATTGGCAAAAAATGGGGGCTCAGCCCCAAAATTTGCAGATGGATCTACACTGCGATAATCCAGCCAATTATGCTGTATGGAGTCGTGGTATGGTGGCCTGCGCTAGGAAAGGCAACAAACCTAAATCTGTTAGGAAAAGTCCACAGATCGAGCATGATCTGTATAAGCGGGGCGTTAAGAACAACGCCCAATGAAGCTCTCCAGGCCATTCTTGGCTTTTTGCCACTCGATCTGGAAGGGTACCGGGCAGCAGCAGCATCGGCTGTGCGTCTAAGGGAAACGTCCGTCTGGGGCGCAAGCACTATTGGACACTCCTGTATTCTAAGATCTTACAGCTTTCTCCCTCTGAGCACAGATCGGTGTGCGACCACAACAGTCGGAGATTGTTGTTTTAGAATAAACATTCCCAGCAGGGAAGTCTGGGAGAACATAGATCGGTGTCCCGCTACTAATGGCGGCACTTGTATATACACCGACGGCTCGAAGTTAGACGGCAGAGTCGGAGGAGGGGTTTACTCAAGGGATTTGGACCTAGAACTCTCCTTTAGACTACCTGACCACTGCAGCGTCTTCCAGGCTGAAGTTTCTGCAATCATGGACGCCGTGACTTGGATAGGTGAACGTACCATCGGACAGGATATCTGTATTTTCAGCGACAGCCAAGCGGCCATCAAATCCCTTGGCTCTTACTCGTTCAACTCTGAACTGACGCTCAGCTGTCGTCGATCTCTTCAAGAGATGGCCCAACAGAACCGCGTGAACCTCACATGGGTCCCGGGACACAGGGACATTGAGGGAAACTGTAGGGCAGACGAACTTGCCAGGCAGGGCACGACCAAGCAGATTCTTCAAGATAAAGAGCGCATAGGTATGCCGTTTGCCACGTGCAAGCTAATGCTGAAGGAGCATACACTCCGCGAAGCCAACGAAAGATGGCTACAAGCCCCAGGGTGCCGGATATCCAAGCAAACCTGGCCAAAATGCGATCTTAAAAGATCTAGACACATATACGCCCTAAAAAGGAAGGAAATCTCCATATTAATAGGTGTTTTAACCGGGCACTGCCTTATTGGTAGGCACGCAGCAAGGCTAGGCGTTCCCTACCGACGATGCTGCAGGAGTTGCAAAGATGATGAGGAAGAGGAAACGGTGGAGCACCTCATCTGCAACTGCCCGGCCTTAAGCGGAGCGAGAAGGCGCTCTCTGGGAGTTCCCTTCCTGGTTAGCTTAAGCCAGGTCGCGGAGCTAGACATAAAGGACTTGATGGCCTTCATCAAGTTATCAAAATGGTTCGAGGAGGGGTAGCGGTGTCGGCTAGGAGTGTCAGTCCCGGGTTTCGGCTATATGGAGAGTCCCGACAGCACTGGGATTTTCCATATGGCCGGGCCCCGGGATTGACTTTCCTAGTGTTTGGTGGTATCACAACGGGCCTTTTATTACTGGCCTAGGTGTGCCTTTGCGGCAGCCACTTCTACCTACCTACCTACCTTGGTCCGATGTTTGTAAGTATGAGAAGAAGAAGAGATGGACCCATCAATAAGTATACCGAAATGATCAGGATGACAAGCTGAGTTGATTTACCATATCCGTTTGTCCGTCTGTCTGTTTGAACGCAAACTAGTCCCTCAATTTTTGAGATATCGGGCTGAAATTTTGTATGTGGCCACCATTTTGTAATATAGGAATCATTTGTCGGAACTGACAAGATCGGGCTAATGTAACATATAGCCCCCATACAACCGATTGTTCAGATATAAGGTTTTATGGCCAAAACTTCCGCAATTAAAAAGTTAGGAACGTAAAATTTTGCAACTCGAGTACTTTCTATTTATGTAGTGTATATAGTGAAAATCAACGAGATCAGGCAAATGTAACATATAGCCCCCATACAACCGATTGTTCAGATATAAGGTTTTTTTGGCCAAAACTTCTGCAATTAAAAAGTTAGGAACGTAAAATTTTGCAACTCGAGTACTTTCTATTTACGTAGTATATATAGTTAAAATCAACAAGATCGGGCAAATGTAACATATAGCCCCCATACAACCGATTGTTCAGATATAAGGTTTTTTGGCCAAAACTTCTGCAATTAAAAAGTTAGGAACGTAAAATTTTGAAACTCGAGTACTTTCTATTTATGTAGTGTATATGGAGAAAATCAACAAGATCGGGCAAATGTTTATACCTAAAATGATGCTTCGTAGTTTTTGATCTCTCTGTTTAGAAATTTTGTGGCCCTAAAAAGGACCGTTTATTTAATTGCATCAGCATCCACTAAAAATATTCCTGAAATATTAAATAATATTTTTGAGCCCCAAAACCGTTTCTCAAATTTTTTATTTTTTTTGTTTTCTAAAATTTTATTCGAAAAATTCCTAAAAGATTAGAAAAAAAAACTGCATAAATGCACTTACGTGTACATATGTATGTAGATATGCACACGAGCATGAACGCAAACAAATAGGCAGGGTTGTTGTTGTAAATAATTTCTTTGCACTTTTGTCAAAACCATAAAATTTTAAATCACGAATTATAATGTTTGACCCAAAATCCCATTTTTTTTTCTTGAATTTTACTTAAAAAAAAAAAAATTCAACTTAATTCTGAAAAGTCAATAATATTAAAATATGCACAAGTGCAGTTACGTGTATATACGTATGTATATATATACACGAGCACGTATGCAAACAAAGAAGAAGAAGAAGAAAAAATTTGTTTTGAAGGAATTGATTTAATGGATTTCTGATCATGTTTATAAACGAGAAAAAATTTTATTTAATTTAAAAAGGCCAGAAAACAAAATTTAGCAGGAAATTTGAAAAATTAAAATATTTGAAAAAAAAATATGCATATACATTTTTATTGCAGCTCACGAAGCCAACCGAAGGCCGCGACATTTAAGTACATAAACACTCGCCAACAAAATACATGAAACCACACACACAAATTCACACATAGAAAAACACGGAAAAACAACAACAAATACCAACGTTTACACACCAACAACCCATTGGAGGAATTTTACTGGGCCAAAAGGCAGAATTTGGCCCAAAAACCAATTTTGGAAACCAGGCCAAAAATTATATTGACACGCACACACACTCACTCATACAAAACACAGGGAATCGACATCATGCCATCATTTAATATCATACCGGCACGTCAAACACTACCAAAGAGGGTAGAACACAACATTTTTCCATTACAACACAGCATCAGTATGAGCAACATTACTAATTGCCACAGCAACATGTATCAGCAACATAAATATCTACTTGGCAACATCGACTCTGAAACATTCACTCACCACACATATACACGGCGACACAAAACATAGCACTAACACAGAAACACCGCAGAGAGGAGAGAGAGAGTAACTAAGCTCGGCTCAACGACAGCGAGCTCACCAACTTTGAAGTTTTATCACTACCACCATCACACACACGTTTGTACATATAGTAGGGTGCACTACCCAACTATCTTTTTTGAGAAAAACTTTAAAACTTTAAATTTTTGATCTGTTAAATTTTTGCATGTATGAATTCATTTACATTATTTTTTTAGTTTTATAAGTTAGCGAGTATAATTTTAAGTGAATTTGTTTGGAGTTTTCTTACCTTTAGTCTTTTGTGTTTTTTTTTATACAATTTGTTCATCGTGCCGACTCAGGCTAAAGCTTATGCGTCGGCACCGAAGTGCACGCTGCCACTGTTAAAAATTGAATTTTTAATCTATTTAAAAAAAAAAAATTTATTTTGCATTTTTTTTTTTTTTTTTAAACCATTTTTTATCACAATTTTTTTTTTGTGCTTGTAAATAATTTCTTAAAACTTCATTTTTGTTTCTCGGCTCAGATTCTCCAAAGCCACTATTCACAACGCTTCTCACCGTTCGTGCTAATTTTTTTTGATATACTTAGCCTTTTTTTGCCGGCTTTGATTTTCCTGTTTCGAGGCTCACTCAACAAATTTTCTGGTCTAAAACTTTGTTTCACTAAATATAATTTTAACGCTAATCGATACCGCGGTTTGGCAAGATTTGTTGATGAAAATATTTTTTTTGTGCTCAAGTTGTCTCAAACCACTTAAACTTAATTAATTTTACTTCCCGATTTTCGTTTTGTTAGCATATGCATAAAATAATGCATATGCACCGAACCGCTTTGTTAAACTAAAACCCAAAAGACAATTGTTCTTAAAAATTAGCCCTGACCACGATATAGCCCTGTGTATGTTGTTTGTTTTTTTCTCATTTCTTTTCAGCTCGCCAATGTCACTTTGGTACCAACGTGGACTGTAAAGCGAGGTGAGTGTTTTGCAGAGGAAAAATAATATACACACACACACACATACACATACCTTCATATATATATTGTTAGATCTTTCTTACTCAGAGCGAGAATGCTCATACACACATAAATGTAGCTACCAATTTATCTGAGTGAGACCTCATACACATATATATATATAGTTTGTTTACAAATTTTAGAGAGAGGGAGCGCACATACTTCCATACATATTTAATTATATTTAAATGTGTGCCTGTGCACAAATAACTAGATACACATTAGGCTGGTTGAATTCTAAGATTTTTTTGAAGTTGTCAGTCGCCATTAAAATTTGGAATATCTTTTAAGTGTTAGGATTAGAAAAAAATTAATAGTAATTTTGGTATTAAGAATGAATTTTCAATTAGCGTAAGGGTTTATTTCTATCTTGAATAATTTTGAATAAAGTTGTTAATTATTGAATTGTGTAAATTCCAAAGAAAATTGTGTTTGAGGTTTATGGGTTGAAGATTTTTTTTGCTTTAGGTAATTGAGTCCATAACATGTCTGACTAAAGACATATATTTGTTGGTGCAGGTGTTGCCCTCGAGGCAACTGATGGTAAGTTGGAGTAGTTGAGGCAAGTATGAAAAGGAAGTAAGTACACATAGACGGACATTAGTCAGGTTTAAGGGGACTCTACTCGGGAAGCGGAGCCATAGTAGAGTGCAAAGGCTGTTCACATCTCGTCAACAGGAGGGGTGGGAAGGCTCCACCTGACTCGGACAGGTTTTCTACCGCCTTTTCTATCTCACTATTTCCTCTGTTTTGCATATATTCTTTCCCCAGGCATGAACTCTAATTTTGCTTCGCAACTGTTGGGAAAGGAGAAGTGGCAAGAACTGCGCCCCAATGCCGACGAGCCTCAGCCGGGCTACAACCATGCCGACCCGCCACTCCTCCTCTCCCGCACCAGGCAGTTACGTAACACAGTTTAATTCAAATATTTACGAAAACTAAAGATAAAATACCGAAAGAACAAAAACACAGTGTGGTTTATGAAATAAAATGTATTGGTAAAGAAAATGAAAGCTGTTCAAAATGTTACGTGTACAACGAAACGGGCATTAAGCCTAAGGCGACATGAACATGAAATGGATGCCAAAAATAAAAAAAAAACAACAACAGCATTAGCTCAACGCCTGACCACCACCATGGTTCAATCATCTATGGTTGAATTGACAGCTTTGGCTAACTGTTCTTTCATGCACAGTTGGTTTTTCATCACTCAAACTATCACCCTTTGTGTTTTCTTGTTTACATTTACTTGCATAGTTCGTGGAAAAGCTACGGAATTCGTTTGCGTGTTTTAAGGAGTTTTAGTTAACTTTTTCAGAAAAAAATAGTTGTGAAAAGAAATTTAGTGAGTGCTTTGTGATAATCTATTTCGAAAATGTAGAAAAATAAGTAAAAAGCCAGGAAAAATAAGTATATCGTTTGTGCACGTGTTTTTATGCGTTTGTGGTTTTGCCACTGCTTTTGACACAAAACTTAGGGCCAAAACGGTAATTTCGTATTCTGTTTTGGGCTGCGGCTACCATATGAATTATTATATCATAACCACAACCTCGCATACCGCGGATTTCGCAAATATACGGATTTTAGATATAGAGCAAGTATGGGCATTCCTAAAGCGACCATTAGCGATACTTAGCATAGACTTGTATATACTGATTATAGATAAACTCAAAACATCGAAAATGCGTGTTGGTACTTTTTACACAGTTATATGTAAAAAAATCACATAATTACTTTTAAAAAGCAATTCAATAGTGTGCGCTCTTGTTATTTTTCTAAGTGCTAAGTAACAGTTCTCAAGTCAAGTCTATGCTAAGTATCGGTAATGGTATAGCCGTTTAAATAAAATAGTTGAAGATTGGTTATTGAATGCTTTTCTTTATTGGTTACACTTTCTTTTATACAAAATTCTTACACTAATACTTACAAATTATTTACGAACTAAAACGTATACCTACATAGGTGCATATTACTAATACCTACAAACTAGAATGCATAACTCTAAAATATGCTGAGTCGACATATGGTGGCAATAAATATATTAATATGTCAGTCGAAAAATTATAATGACCTTGTAATTTTTTCAATTTCCGCAGTATATTGGTTAGCAGTTTTGCTACGCTGTTGGATGTTCAGTAGTTTAGCAGTTAAAACTTCCACTGGTTCACCTTTTATTGCGGGTTTTAATTTGTTTTTTATTTGTTCGATCGTGGACTCATTACTAATAAAATTTCTTGCTGTACCTTTCAGCTTTGTTTTTATCATGGTAATGGCCAATGCCTCGTGTGTATCCTTGATTTGCTCAAGTATATCGAGTGCATCTAGGAAACTATGTAGATTTTCTGGTTTACAATCAAACTCTGGTAATACTGACGAAGCAGTTTTAATGAATTCTACTACGGTTTGTGGCATTGTGACCTTTATTATTGGGGTGTTTAATTTAATATCTTCCACCGATATGGTTCGACTTAGTGAGGGTGAGGAGGTTCGGCTAGGAGCGCGTTCAGATAGAAGTAATGAAAAATATATTTGAATTTCCTCTTCTGTTGTGTTTGGTACCTCAAAATCGAAATTGTGTTTGGCTAGAGCAGATACTAGTTTGTCTCGGACTGCTGAGAAAAATTGGTAAGCTTCTGTTGGGTGGTCTACGGTAAGTGTGCGCTTTCCCGCATTGACCACCTGTCTAATGTTATTAAGGGCTTCCAAAATTGTATTTAGATGTTTAACTATAGTTTCTCTTGTTATGGGGATACTTTTATTAATACATTTATATGATTTGCCAGCTTTAGTTTTTTCCTCCAATAATGTGTCATGGATTTCTTTCCATTTAGATGCGTTGTTGGACATTATTCAATTGTCTCAATTTGTTCTTTATATAATTTTTTATTAGAATTATTATTGTGACAATTAAAAATGAACTTATGCATATAAAAATTACCAACCATTTATCAGAGATTTCTTCTTTATCTTCTATAATTGGGTGTGTTTCAAATTTGGCAATTTTATTTTTATTTAGTTTTATCTTCAGAGGTTTCTTTCCCTACCTCATATCCTGCTATAGCTACTAAAATACCGTTCAATGCGATTTTCCACCATGCCATTTTAAAATTTAATAGTAAAAATTTTCGAACTCAAATTTTTATTTATTCATAAATTTGTCTTTTAAATTACAATTTTTAATTAAAATTTATTTTCAGGATTTACTTTACTTATCCATCTATTTACTTCTTCTACTAGTGTGGAAGGATATAATAAATATTCCATTGTAGGTTCTCTACCCGTTCCTATATATAACCAAAATTTTCTTAAACAATTTAAATTATGTCTGTTACTTCCCTTATCTCGTGATCTTGATTTACGAGCAATGTTTGCGTTTTCACACTCTAAATTATCTACAATTTTGTTTATTGCGTCGTAATCAAGATCATCGGGCAGTGCACTATCCATAAGAAAAGGTTATTTAAAATAAATAAATTTCAACAAAGGCGTTTAAATTTACTCAATCTTTTTTTTCTTTTGATGTCTTAATAATTCGTAAATTGAAACTTTTGTTATATTTCTTGTAAAAAAAAATTTGCAAAATTTTAAAACCTTACCCCTAAGCAAATTACTGCTATTTGGATGGCGACCATAAGGCGTGCCAAAGTTTTCTAAGGAAATTCATATATATATATATTTTTTTTTTATAGGTTTTTACTTCTATCTTACGCTGCCGTCTTATTTACTAATATTTGCTGCCAGTCATTTTGTTGTCAGTCGTTTTGCTTCCAGTCTTGTTACGCAATTAATATTCCACTTCGTATGCGCATATATTCGGCAATAGTTATGGGACCTGCTGCCAGTCTTATCATGAACTTAATGATATTCCACTTCGTCTTGCGCATATATTCGGCAATAGTTATGGGACCTGTCGCCAATATTTTTACCTGAAAAATGTCAGTGCAAAGCGTTCTGTTAAACACCCCAGGAATGTCGATTGGGTGTGAATCCTGCCGCACCGCCACACTATTTAACAACTGAACTTATCAACATATCAGAATTGCAGTAGAAAATGTCCTGTATTAGCCATCGGCTTGGCTTCCACCTGTGGCACCGTCAATTTGCGTGCATTTATGTTTGGCCGGCGCACCGATTTATAGCGAATTATTACAAAACACTTTTTTTTTGTTATTATATTTATTTAAAAGCCTGGCGGGATCGCCATATAGCCGTTTAAATAAAATAGTTGAAGATTGGTTATTGAATGCTTTTCTTTATTGGTTACACTTTCTTTTATACAAAATTCTTACACTAATACTTACAAATTATTTACGAACTAAAACGTATACCTACATAGGTGCATATTACTAATACCTACAAACTAGAATGCATAACCCTAAAATAAGCTGAGTCGACATATGGTGGCAATAAATATATTAATATGTCAGTCGAATTGGCAAACTGTCGTGGTTGATCAGTTGGGCATTGCGACTGACTTGGGCGGTGTCTTTGACCGTTCGCACAAGTATAACAAGATCTTCGCTATGTGTGGTTTATACTGTCTTTGCATAAACTCCCGCTGAGTTCAATGTAACTAATTTGGTAGAATGTTGTTTGTGTACGTTCATATTTGTTTATACATTATTTATGTGCACATGACAATTAAAGTAAAAGGGCGGTGTGTTTATGTAATGCTACAATGGCACCTTAACTCAATTGAGCCGAACGCATGTGTGCGTGTGTGTACATGTACATGCAAGAAAAATCGATGCGCATATACGACAACGTTCTTGCTTGCATGAAAGTTGGATAGGAACCATAGTATACCTTATATAGTAGCGCAACTCACAAAAAACACACTAATACACACGCACAGCATATTCCCCATAAGCACAGAAAAATATATTCTCAAACGTTTGGCAAATAATGAGGGTCATATTTTAGAATAATGTACCTCGATTTGGACAAATTTTATTTTAGGGAATGGTAGAGGGGGTCGTATGTATAAAAACTGTGGAGGCAGAAACTGTCAGACATTTATATTATAATTTTTATATTTAATTATACCTCAAGTTAATACTCATTTGGCAAAAAAGTTGATCTGTTACTGGTAGTTTATCTTTGAATCGAAAAATTATTGATTGATTAATTGATATTAAGTTTTCAAAAAGTGAGAATTGACGTTGAAGGTTTCATCTCAAATGCGTCTCAGGTTGATGTCAAACAAAATGGCTTATTGGGCTTCACACTTTTCCTTCATTCCATTTCATTTGGAGTCAATCAGCCAGTGCCTTCCACTCAAATTCGTAAGAAGAAGAAAATAAGTTGCCAAACTATAGTAAGGATAAACAATGATAGGAACTGATTAATGGTACTCATTTAATGTCGCATTTATGCAATAACTAGCTGACCCGGCAGACGTTGTCCTGCCACAAATTTATTTCCCTCTCTGTTTCTCTAACCCGATCCCTATATCTATTTTAAACCATATCCCTATCTCCTTCATATAGGAGAAACCACGCCCCCTTTTTCCTTATCCCCAGTTTATTTGGAGGTGTCCGGGATTGATCTTATATAACTCCTCACAAAATTTCAGTGGTCTAACCTAAATACTTCTAGAGATATGGACTATGAAGTATTATATTCGTATGGGAGGTGCCACGCCCCCTTTATCGTTAACTCGAGTTTTTTGGGAGGTATTAGGGATCGATCACATATAAACCCTCACCAAATTTCAGTGGTCTAACATAAATACTTGCAGAGATATGGGCTATGAAATGTTTCGTTCGTATGGGAGGTGCCATGCCCCCTTTTTCTTTATCTCCAGTTTTTTTGGAGATGATGAGATTAATCTTATTTAACTCCTCAAGAAATTTCAGTGGTCTAAACTAAACACTTCCCGAGATATGGACTATGAAGTATTTCATTCGTATGGGAGGTGCCACGCCCCCCTTTTCGTTATCCCCAGTTTTTTTGGAGGTGGTAGGGATCGATCTCATATAACCCCTTACCAAATTTCAGTGGTCTAACATGAATACTTCCAGAGATATCGACTATGAAATATTTAATTTGTATGGGAGGTGCCACGCCCCCGTTTTCTTTATCCCCAGCTTTTTTGGAGGTGGTAGGGGTTGATCTCATATAATCCCTTACCAAATTTCAGTGGTCTAACATGAATACTTCCAGAGATATCGACTAAGAAGTATTTCATTCGTATGGGAGGTGCCACGCCCCCTTTTTGGTTAACCCCCAGTTTTATGGGTGAGAATGGTGTTGTTATTCTATAGGTCTGTACCGATTTCCAGGTCCCTACCTTAAACCCATTTAGAGATATTCACCTTGAAGAAAAATGTTTGTATGGGAGGTGCCACGCCCCCCTAATATTTTGTTCTGATTTTATAACATGACCTGCGCGTGGTAATAACAAATAAACCCACTAAAGGAAGTATATGATTTGGTTCAGCCGTTTTCGAGTTTTAGCGTAACGACTGAACACCATTTCATTTTTATATATATAGATTGTATGGGAGGTACCACGCCCCCTTTTTCGATAACCCCAAGTTTTATGGGTGAGAATGGTGTTGTTATCCTATAGCTCTATACCAATTTTCATGTTCCTACCTTAAACACTTTTGAAGAGATTCACCTTGAAAAATTCAGTTTGTATGGGAGGTGCCACGCCCCCTTTTCCGGTTACCCCTTCTTTTATGTGTAAGAAGGCTTTTCATACCATATAGGTCTATACCAATTTTCAGGTCCCTACCTTGAACCCTTTCACAGATATTCTGCTTAAAAAATTTGGTTTGTATGGGAGGTACCACGCCCCCTTATTGGATAACCCCCGGTTTTATAGGTGAGAGTGGTGCTGTTATCCTGTAGCTCTGTACCAATTTTCATGTTCCTACCTTAAACACTTTTGAAGATATTCAACTTGAAAAATTCAGTTCGTATGGGAGGTGCCACGCCCCCTTAATATTTTGTTCTGATTTTAAGACATGACCTGCGCGTGGTAATAACAAACAAATCCCCCAAAGGAAGTATTTCATTTGGTTCAGCCGTTTTCGAGTTTTAGAGTTACAATTATACACCTTTCATTTTTATATACCTATATAGATTGCAAAGTTGCCCAGTTGCCACCATTGTTAAATGAGTGCCCAATAGCGAAACATGATGGTAAATCTTTTAAAAGTCAGCTGTTTATTTGTCTAAAGTAAAAGTTGAAAAATGCCGAAAACAAGCGAAAAACAAAAACTGCTTAACTTATTAGAAATTGCAGCTTTAAATGATTTAATGATTTTGGATTTTTTTTGTGAGGACGAAGGTACGCATTTAAATTGTATTCAACTTGATAAGAGTCAAATTTAATCTTTACTAGTAGAAGAGAAGGGAAGAAAAGAAGATGAAATTTTGGAAGAACTTCTGTTTGTCTTGGCCATGGGAGAAGAATGCAGATACTGTGTGCCATTTATTCAAAATAGTGTACCTAAGAGCAAGACATTTTTAAACGACGTGTTATGGGAGCTTGACGAGAGTATGTTCAAGAAGATCACACGTGTAGAGTGGAAAACCTTAGAGATTATTTTAAATTTAATAAAGGACGATGAGGTCTTCAACCACTCCCGTTCTTGCAAACAATTCCCTGTCGAAATACAACTAGCAATCGTATTATACCGCTTAGGATCAAGCGGGGAAGGTGCAACGCTCTCCAAGATTGCTGGCTTGTTTGGAGTTAGTGATGGTGGTGTTATTCAGGTCAGTGCCCGCCGTTGTGTCCTGATATAAATAGTAGTTAGTTAAATTTTGTCTCATCATCATCATCATTTATTGGCGCTTAACCGCCTAAGCGATTTTGGCCGTCGCCTATCAAAGCACGCCAGTCATTCCTTTTTAGCGATAACTGACGCCAATTGGAAACCCCAAGGGAGTTCAAGTCATCCTCCACCTTTTGTTTCCATCTCAGTCGAGGCCTCCCCCTTCCTCTGCTGCCGAATTCGGGTGACGATTGGAAAACCTTCTGGGCTGGAGCTTCTTTGTCCATTCGCATGACGTGACCCAGCCAGCGGAGCCTTTGGGCTTTAATTCGCTGGACTATGGTCAGATCTGCGTAAAGCTCGTACAGCTCATCGTTAAATCTCCTTCGATACTCGCCGTCGGCATCACGGGAAGGACCATAAATCTTCCGGAGAACTTTTCTCTCAAATACTCCAAGGGCCATCTCATCTTCTCTTGACATTGTCCATGAATCTGAGCCATACATCAGGACAGGTATGATGAGAGACTTATAGAGCGTGATCTTTGTTCTTCGAGAGAGGACTTTACTTCTCAATTGCCTACTCAGTCCAAAGTAGCACTTGTTCGCAAGAGTGATTCTCCGTTGGATTTCTAGACTGATATTATTTTCGGTGTTAATGCTGGTTCCCAAATAGACGAAGTCCCTCACAGTTTCAAATTTGTAACTATCAACAGTGACGTGGCTGCCAAGGCGCAGATGCGCCGATTCTTTCTTTGATGACAGCAAATACTTCGTCTTGTCCTCGTTGACCGCAAGACCCACTTTTTTCGCTTCTTTATCCAGTCCAGAGAAGGCAGCGCTTACGGCGCGGTTGTTAAGGCCAATGATATCAATATCATCGGCATACGCCAGCAATTGCACGCTCTTGTAATAGATTGTACCATTGCGGTTTAGCTCTGCTGCTCGAATTATCTTCTCCAGCATCAGGTTGAAGAAATCGCACGAAAGGGAGTCGCCCTGTCTGAAGCCTCGTTTGGTTTCAAATGGCTCAGAGAGGTCCTTCCCGACTCTGAGGGAGCTGTTAGTATTGCTCAGCGTCATTTGGCAAAGCCGTATAAGCTTTGCAGGGAAGTCAAATTCAGACATGGCGGCATACAGGCAACTCCTTTTTGCGCTGTCAAAAGCGGCTTTGAAATCGACAAAGAGATGGTGTGTGTCGATTCTTTTATCATGGGTCTTCTCCAGGATTTGGCGTATCGTGAAAATCTGGTCGATGGTAGACTTACCAGGTCTAAAGCCACACTGATAAGGTCCAATCAGCTTGTCTACGATGGGCTTCAGTCTTTCACACAATACGCTAGAAAGAACCTTATATGCGATATTAAGAAGGCTGATTCCGCGGTAGTTGGTGCGGTTAGCGGGATCGCCTTTCTTGTGGATTGGGCAGAGCACACTTAAATTCCAATCTGGAGGCATGCACTCGTCTGACCATATTCTGCATAAGAGCTGATGCATGCTTTTTACCAGCTCTTCGCCTCCGTGTTTGAACAGCTCGGCGGGTAGTCCGTCTTTTCCAGGCGCTTTGTTGTTTTTGAGCCGGGATATAGCTATCCTCACTTCATCATAGTCAGGTGGTGGGACGACTTTTCCATCGTCAGGGATTGGGGTATCGGGTTCGACGTCTCCCTCGCAATTTAGCAGTGAGGAGAAGTGCTCCCTCCATAATTTAAGTACACTCTGTACGTCGGTTACCAGGTCGCCATTATTGTCCTTACAGGAACTTGCCCCGGTCTTAAAACCTTCCGTCATCCGCCGGATCTTTTCATAGAATTTTCGGGCATCATTCCTGTCAGCCAGCATCTCAAGCTCCTCACACTCACGCCTTTCGGCCTCACGTTTCTTTTTTCTGAAAAGGCGTCTCTCTTCCTTCTTTGCCTCACGATAGCGTTGCCATACACTGCGGGTTGCGCCCGTTCGCAACGTCTCCCTGTAGGCAGCGTCCTTTTTGTCCGAGGCAGTGCTGCATTCCTCATCGTACCAGTTGTTTTTGCGGGCTCGCTGGAACCCTATAGTGGCCTCAGCGGCAGTACGTAATGAGTGAGAGATATGCTTCCATTGCTCGGTTGCATCGTTAGGTCGAGGATTGCTCTCCGATAGCAGGTGTGAGAGTCGAGTGGAGAAATTGTCAGCTGTCTGTGTCGTGCGCAGCTTCTCGACGTCAAACTTTCCTTCCGTTACTGTGCGCACTTTCTTTGCTACACAGAGGCGTGTGCGTATCTTGGCTGCAACAAGATAATGGTCCGAGTCGATATTGGGACCACGAAGGGTACGCACGTCCAGAACGGTGGAGCTATGTCTGCCGTCGATCATGACATGATCAATCTGGTTTCTTGTTCTTTGATCAGGAGACAGCCATGTGGCTTGGTGTATTCGTTTATGCTGGAACCTGGTACTACTGATGACCATATTGCGAGCAGCGGCGAAATCAATCAACCTAGTGCCGTTGGGGGATGTTATATCATGGAGACTAAATTTTCCAACTGTTGGACCAAAGACTCCTTCCTTGCGCACCTTCGCATTAAAGTCGCCGAGCACGATTTTGATATCATGTTGGGGGCAGCGATCATAAGTCTGTTCAAGTTTATCGTAGAAGGAGTCCTTCTCTGCGTCGTCCGTCTCCTCAGTCGGCGCATAGGCGCAGATAAATGTTATGTTGAAAAATTTCGCTTTGATGCGGATCGCAGCGAGACGCTCGTCCACGGGGGTGAACGCTAGTACTTGGCGGCGAAGTCTCTTTCCCACCACGAATCCTACACCACGCGCTTTGCCGCGTGTCTGGCCACTGTAGTATACGTCACAAGGTCCGATGGTCGTCTTTCCTTGTCCCGTCCATCGCATTTCCTGCAGGGCGGTGATGTCAGCCTTTGCGTTAACGAGGACATCAACCAGTCGGGCAGCGGTACCATCCCTTGAAAGGGTCCGGACATTCCAGGTACATGCCCTAATATCCTTCTCGTAGTCCTTATTTCGTTTTGCCGGGTCGTCAACATTAAAGGGGGTTCTCATCCGAGGCTTTTCTTTGCTTTTCATTGGAATAAAGTTTTTCCGTGGCGGGTCCCAAACCCAGCGCACAACCCGTCTCCGGGATTTTGATAAAAATATTCACACATTTATATAGCGAGCCGCTTGATACAAGACAGACACCCGCTTGCAGCCGCACCATGTGGTGAACAGACGCTGCGAAAAAGACCTCGGTGAGCCCTTAAACCAAGTATGTCAGAGTGGCCCCACCGGGGCTCCCTCTCTTTCTGCCGCGAGCCTAGGTAGCTCACGTTGCCCAGAGTGCACGAACGAGGACGCAAGAGTCGGGATTGAGCAAGGTCACTCAGCAACCACACCCCATTACACTCCAATTTTGTCTCAGAAACAATTATAATTCATATTTCTTTTTCTCAGAATTAGACTGAGAGAATTTTTAGTGCGCTATTAAAGCACAAAGATCGGTATCTGTATTGGCCAAATGCCGATGAACGTAAGAAGCTCGTGTCAGAGACTTGGGATGAATTGCCGAACTGCTTGGGATACGTCGATGGTACTGAAATTCCATTGGCGGAAAAACCTTCACAAGACCCAGAAGCTTACTTTTCACGAAAGCATTAATACTCCGTTAAATTGCAAGCCGTTTGTGATCATAGGCTTCAAATAAAACATGTTTTGATAGGCTATCCGGGAAGCGTGCATGATGTACGTATTTATAATGACTGCGAATTGTCAAATGAAGGCCAAACATTTTTTGGAGGAGCTGAATGGATCGCTGGTGACAGTGCCTATAAATTGTCTCGCACTGTTATAACACCGTTTAGAGAGAATTCAAGAGAGCTAACACAGAGTCAACGAATTTTTTTCAACAAGATATTCAGCCGCTATAGGATTAGAATTGAACACTGTTATGGCATGTTGAAAGAAAGGTTTGGCAGCTTGAAACATTTGAGACTTCAAATCAAAGATGCCAATGGCATGAAAAAAGTTAACAGATGGATTCTCTGCTGCGTATTGTTGCATAATCTTATACTCCAACACGATGATCGTTTCGATTACGAACTTGAGCAATCAGAATACGATATTGGAGAGTTATCACCAGCTACTCGAAGTAATGAAGGGGAAGCAGTGCGACGAACCATCTACGAAATGCTAAGTTATGCAAACAATCAATAAATGAATTTATATTACCAAATAAATTGATTGTTGATTTCTATCACGACGAGAGTTTCCGATTTAGGACATTTATTAAGTTGAGTCTGGATAAGCATCAGTTTAAATTGTGACTTATCCAGATCGAAGTTGAGTTAGACTGATAGGGGTCTTCATTGGTAGCATTGAGATGCTTAAGAAGAAAATGTTTGGTTTTTTATAGGTTAGAACAGAAATTTTCAAGTTAAAGTCCTCCAAAGTGCATGCATTTTTCTAAAATAAGGTTTTTTTTTGGGTTTTATTTAGCCTTTTTTTGGGTTTAGGTTCCGGTTTCGTTCTTTAACTTTATTTCGTTTTCGTTCTGGTTTATATATCAAAAGAAAAACACAAAAACAAGTTTGTTAACAAATTTTTAAAAAATTTTCATTTCATTTTTTACGTGTTTTTGTTTGTAAGCCGAAACTCACTCAAAATAAATGTTGAAAAACGAAACCGGAACCTAAACCGAAACAAAAAAGACAAAAACAACCCCAAAAAATGTTTATTTAGAAAAATGCATGCACTGTAGAGGTATTTAACTAGAAGATTTCTGTTCTAACCTACAAAAAACCAAACATATTCTTTTTAGGCACCTCAAAATCTGTAATAAAAATAATTTTTCTTTATAACCAAAAAACGACAAAAAAAACGAAAAATTACATTTTTCAAAAACGTTTTTTAAAACTTAGTTTTGGATTTTTTTAAATATCCGATTTTTCTCATATACGCATTAGACCCCTGCATGAATGGATTCAAACTTTGAGTACAATAGAGTAGAGCAAATTTGAATATTACATTTGAAGAACAAAAAACTCAGCCTTCAGAATATTTTATAATTTGAAATTCACTTTGCCTAAAATTTTTGAAAAATTAAAAAAATCTTTAAAAAACCTTAATAAAAGTATTTATTATAATCTCTGTATACAAAGGTATGAGGCCCTATGCCCCAACAAGAGTTAAGGAAAATGATGATGATGATGATACAAATATGGAAATATACAAATATAGATATCATAGGTGATGATGCAAAGAGACCGCGTAAACAACGTTTGTGACAAACACTCGTATATATAGCTCCTGCTATAAAGACTTGGTCATTTATTCTCAAGAAAACTACTTTTGTGTTGTAAAACTACTTTGGAGTTGACTTAAAATTTAATAATTTGTAGCTGCAAAACCGCCAAACTGAAATATCACATGAAAATGCCCGTTAAGTCGTTTTGCAGAATCACCAACGAAATTTTTTTTTTACCAGAAAAATTAACAACTTTTTTAGGACTGGACTTAAGTCCATTTTGCAGTTGGATGTATGAAATGCCCATGTAGCTTTCATTTTAGCAATCTAATACTCAATTCTAAAAACTTTCACAGAAATGATTGTTGGGATATCTGCATAGATTAAAAAAAAAAGTCAGTCACATAAATTCAATTTGGTTTAAATTTTTTTGAATATTGAAATGTAGACATTTGTTTCAAACAAACAGGTATTCAAATTCGAAGCAAAGCAAAACCAATTCAATTCTATTCAAATTCAATATGAATGATTCATTTGCCGTTTTGGATGGAGTCATGCAGTCAAGCACATTTTATTTTATGGCTCTAGCTTTAGCCGTTACTAAGAAATTTGATTGTTGGACAAATTTTCCCAAAATACCCCACAGTGCGCCGTAGATATATTTTCCTTCAGCAGAAGCAGTTAGGTCCAGAGTTGAGGTCATCGCGGAATGAAAAATCAGGTATTTTCGTTGGTTTCTTAATTTATCATTTACACTATTATAAGGTAATGAAAAACAACAAGCATTAGTTTGTACAACATTTAATTCATACAAGGAGGTTAAGAATATACACTTCTGCTCATATTAATAGGTACAAAGATTGAAATGATTTTATTAGTAACATACATATGTAATACTGTGCTCAGTTCATTCAAATTTTTTTTTATTTATGGGTCATTCCATGCCAAATCTACAATTTGCTAGCAAATTTTTAGCGAAATCGAAGGGGGTCAGGTAAAAATTTGTCGATTTGGCATGGAATGACCCTTATATAAGCGAATTATTGTGTACTAAATATTTTATATGGATATTGACATTTTTTCACGTGAAAATAATTAAAACTGGATAAATAAATATACATATGTATGTTACGAATAAAGTTACCTTAATATTGTGTGCCTATTTTTATGATAGCGAGTCTATAAGTGAGCTACAGAAAGCAACAACATATTTTGGAAACTTATGGTTTATCTAGACTTTTCAATCTTTCGTGCTCCAATCTGAGCCTTTCCATTTTTATTCTTTCTTCTTTCTCCAGTTGAAGTTTCTGCAACATGAACTTGTTTTCCTCTTTTTCTTTTTCGAATTCTAGTTTTTTCGATTCAATATCAACCTTTTTTGTTTGAATTTCAAAAAGTAATGCAAATGGGTTAGAGTTATGAGGTCTTTTTAAATTCTTTTTGGGGTGCAAACACCTCATGCAACAGACGGAATTGCTGCATGCGGCGTGGAGGTGATGTCTTGCGTGCAAAAACCTGATGCAACAGACGGATTTTTTTCATGCGGCGTGGAGGTGATGTTTTGCGTGCAAACACCTGATGCAACAGACGGATTTGCTACATGTTCTGAATTAGATGAAAACACAAAAGACGGACTGGCCAAAGGGCTTTCTAGTAGACTTGGTGAAGATGTTTCAGCATCACTTTCTAACAACACATCGACTTCAATCGTTTCCAATGATAACGTAGGCTCACTCGATTGATAGATGGCCGGCGGTTGCACATTTACGCGACGTCCAAATATATCGTACAGGTCATCATAAAATGGACATATTTTTTTAATATACTCTTCCACACTTTTTACATCTCCATTTTCCAGCAGTCCTGCACCTGTTTCATTCTTCCATTTCAAGGCGGAATTTAAACTTGTTTTGAGGTGCCTCATTTTGCTGCGCATAACGTCCCATTTGATTGTCTGTAAGGTTTGTGTATTTTGCGTTATTCGCTCATAAAATTTTTGTGCTGTTGGTTTCTAAAGTAATTTGAGAAAAGTTTCATCATCATCATTTATTGGCGCTTAACCGCCTAAGCGATTTTGGCCGTTGCATATAAAAGCACGCCAGTCATTCCTTTTTAGCGATAACTGACGCCAATTGGAAACCCCAAGGGAGTTCAAGTCATCCTCCACCTGTTGTTTCCATCTCAGTCGAGGCCTCCCCCTTCCTCTGCTGCCGAATTCAGGCGACGATAAGAAAACCTTCTGTGCTGGAGCTTCTTTGTCCAATCGCATAACATGGCCCAGCCAGCGGAGTCTTTGGGCTTTAATTCGCTGGACTATGGTCAGATCTGAGTAGACCTCGTACAGCTCATCGTTAAATTTCCTTCGATACTCGCCGTTGGCATCACGGAAAGGACCATAAATCTTCCGGAGAACTTTTCTCTCAAATACTCCAAGGGCCATCTCATCTTCTCTTGACATTGTCCATGAATCTGAGCCATACATCAGGACAGGTATGATGAGAGACTTATAGAGCGTGATCTTTGTTCTTCGAGAGAGGATTTTACTTCTCAATTGCCTACTCAGTCCAAAGTAGCACTTGTTGGCAAGAGTGATTCTCCGCTGGATTTCTAGACTGATATTATTTTCGGTGTTGATACTGGTTCCCAAATAGACGAAGTCCCTCACAGTTTCAAATTTGTAACTATCAACAGTGATATGGCTGCCAAGGCGCAGGTGCGCCGATTCTTTCTTTGATGACAGCAAATACTTCGTCTTGTCCTCGTTCACGGCAACACCCACTTTTTTCGCTTCCTTATCCAGTCCAGAGAAGGCAGCGCTTACGGCGCGGTTGTTAAGGCCAATGATATCAATATCATCGGCATACGCCAGCAATTGCACGCTCTTTTAATAGATTGTACCATTGCGGTTTAGCTCTGCTGCTCGAATTATCTTCTCCAGCATCAGATTGAAGAAATCGCACGAAAGGGAATCGCCCTGTCTGAAGCCTCGTTTGGTTTCAAATGGCTCAGAGAGGTCCATCCCGATTCTGACGGAGCTGTTGGTATTGCTCAACGTCTTTTGGCAAAGCCGTATAAGCTTTGCAGGGAAGTCAAATTCAGACATGGCGGCATACAGGCAACTCCTTTTTGCGCTGTCAAAAGCGGCTTTGAAATCGACAAAGAGATGGTGTGTGTCGATTCTTTTATCATGGGTCTTCTCCAGAATTTGGCGTATCGTGAAAATCTGGTTGATGGTAGACTTACCAGGTCTAAAGCCACACTCATAAGGTCCAATCAGTTTGTCTACGATGGGCTTCAGCCTTTCACACAACACGCTAGAAAGAACCTTATATGCAATATTAAGAAGACTAATTCCGCGGTAGTTGGTGCGGTTAGCGGGATCGCCTTTCTTGTGGATTGGGCAAAGCACACTTAAATTCCAATCCGGAGGCATACATTCGTCTGACCATATTCCGCATAAGAGCTGATGCATGCTTTTTACCAGCTCTTCGCCTCCGTGTTTGAACAGCTTGGCGGGTAGTCCGTCTTTTCCAGGCGCTTTGTTGTTTTTGAGCCGGGATATAGCTATCCTCACTTCATCATAGTCAGGTGGTGGGACGACTTTTCCATCGTCAGGGATTGGGGTATCGGGTTCGACGTCTCCCTCGCAATTTAGCAGTGAGGAGAAGTGCTCCCTCCATAGTTTAAGTACACTTTGTACGTCGGTTACCAGGTCGCCATTATTGTCCTTACAGGAGCTTGGCCCGGTCTTAAAACCTTCCGTCATCCGCCGGATCTTTTCATAGAATTTTCGGGCATCATTCCTGTCAGCCAGCATCTCAAGCTCTTCACACTCACGCCTTTCGGCCTCACTTTTCTTTTTTCTGAAAAGGCGTCTCTCTTCCTTCTTTGCCTCACGATATTGTTGCCATACACTGCGGGTTGCGCCCGTTCGCAACGTCTCCTTGTAGGCAGCGTCCTATTTTTTCGAGGCAGTTTTACATTCCTCATCGTACCAGTTGACCTTGCGGGCTCGCTGGAACCCTATAGTGGCCTCAGCGGCGGTACGCAATGAGTGAGAGATATTGTTTAGTCCATCGGTCTAAATATATCGGTCGCCCCTCGTAATAGATACTAGTATCTGCTCGCGCGACTTTTTTTATCTTTTCGCCCGATAACAGCTCTTACCCCTTCGAATCCTACGAAAGTAGGCATTGGGCGGCGGTACAGAGCTACGGTTTATCTGAAGGCTCTTTCACTTTGTTGTCGATCACGAAGCACTTCACCAGCAGCCACTCCAGGTAAGACCAATTTCCAAAAGTAGACTTCCAATTTTGTAAAGTCACTTACTAAAATATTATTTATCCATTTTCATACAATATTACTTGTACGCCTTAATTCTCCAATAATTAAGGTTGTACATTCTACTCAATAATGAAAGTCACTTGTTATATTGTATATATAGTTGAAATACAGTGTTTTATTATTTATTCACTCGCTGCCATTTCCTCTTCTTTCTCTTTTCATTTATTACGCGCGAGCAACCCCGCTACTACCCGGGCTCGCCGTAACATTTGGTCCATCGCGCCAGGAAATAACAAAAATCCAGCACCTATAAAATCAGCACCTAAAAAATCCAGCACCTAATAAAGCGCACCGCAAAAATTAAAAAAAAATTCAACAGAGTTTATTTGGCCTTTTAATTAATTCGAAGGCGACTTGAACGAACCAAGCGAGCGATTAGCTATCAACAACAGCGAGTGACACCAACACATACACGTACTCACACCACATCACATCACATCATACCATCAGTGCGTTGCTCACATCAACACATCACATCACACCAATCACTACAGTCCATCTGCTCTCATCACACCACAATCAATTACATCGATTTAATCACTCAAGGTACGTGGTTTGTTTTAGTTCATGCACCACTTTTTTTTTGTACGTGAGAAACGTAGTGAACTTTGTGAGTGATTTCCTTTGAAAACAAAGTAAGTGAAAATACCGTGTTCTCGATAGCACACTTTCGCCTTTTGCCTATCGGTTAAGTCCCCCACCAGTGGTAAGACTTATCCGACACAGCTCAAGGCAAGCAGTCAGTGAATTTTTTTTTGTTTTTTTTTATATATACACGTATCACTGCACTGAACATCTCTCTGTTCGACCACATACTGTGGAAACTTTCTCCAAATAACTTTAAAATTTCACTTAGTTGATGCTTTTTAAAGACCGATCCATCACAAAGTTCACATATCAAACAATCCATATATTCATCACAACGTTGGGTGGCTTGTGGGTATAAACACTTAAAGCGTACACAGTCCATAAGTGTCGCTTAATTTAACACATTATTTTGTATCGCTCAAAATTTTAAATAAAATATTATCACTGGTCCACGATTATCTGGACAAATACAACTGCGTTAGTTTTTCTTGGAATTTTTCTTGGAAATTGCACTTTGTCACCTGGTTTGGCTATACAGGGTTCACAATACCCAAAGCACATCGAATCTGTACCGAGATTTCTATCTGTGCCACATACACTTTGTTGACTTTTATTTGTTATCACCATACACTTTGGAAGCACATCAAATCTTCAGAGATTTTTACCTTTGCTATACACACGTTTATTAGTTCACTAAATCTTGTGAGGTTTACTCGTCTATAAACACTTTTGAAACATTAAATCTTCAGAGATTTCTATCTGTTTCATATACACTGTTGTTGATACTTTAAATCTTCAGAGATTTTGTTCGGGTTCACACACACTTGTAAAGATATATTTTTGTCCTTTGAAACATTAAATCGTCAGAGATTTCTATCTGTTTCATATACACCGTTGCTGATACTTTAAATCTTCAGAGATTTTGTTCGGTTTCGCACACTTTTAAAGACATAAGTTTGTCTTTTGAAACATTAAATCTTCAGAGATTTCTATCTGTTTCATACACTGTTGATAATACTCTAAATCTTCAGAGATTTAGATCGGTTTCACACACTTTTAAAGACATAATTTGTCTATCACACATTCTATACATCAAATCTCCAGAGATTTGAATCAAATCATCGTTTTATAAAAAATTTCGCTTAGTCCAAAGCAAGACATCTTCCTGAGTCACTACTGCTAAGTCCCACTTCTCTGTAAATATACAAAATATTTAAGCAAATAAAGAGAATGGAGACATATATTCGTCAGTCCGACTGCATAGTAGAGTTCGAGCAAGAATGGAGGTCTACTAACATTGAAGAAATGGATAAGCACACCCTCGCACTACAGCAAGAGGAGCTGAAGTCACAATGGAAGAAGACGAAAACGACTTATGACAGCCTATTGTCCCACAAAGAGACCACCAAGGAAGATTTGCAATCAATAAAGCAAAAAAATAAAACCTGTTTCGCATGCTACATGAAATGCATGGCTGCTATGAATGCTCAGCTGGAAAAGCTGTCAGCACAGCCCATACAACCACAAAAACAACAAAGTACTGATGATACATCCAGCCGTGAAAATAATATTCGGCTTCCGCCCTGTGACACCGATATGTTTAAGGGTGATTATTTATCATGGCCAACATTTAGAGACATGTTCACGGCCATATACATACTAAACAAACGCCTTACCCCGGTTGAGAAATTGTATCACCTCAACCAAAAAACTCAAGGGGAGGCGAAGGAAATAGTCAGGAGGTGTCCACTGACTAACGAAGGCTTTACTACAGCCTGGAAAAATTTAAGTGACCGGTACGAGAATAAGCGTATCCTGGTCAATACCCAATTAAAATCGTTGTTCAGTCTGACCGCGGTGGACAAGGAATGTGGAACAAAGATCAAACAACTACAACGAGATATAAATAATTGCATCGCATCACTCCAATGTCATCAAATTGACATATCTAATTGGGATGCAATAATTACTTATCTATGTTCCACCAAACTTCCCGAGTGTACTCTGGCTCTCTGGGAACAAACCATTGAGAACAAAACAGAGATACCTAAATGGGAAGACATGGATAGATTCTTATCCAACCGGTTCCAAACATTGGAAACCGTGTCCGATCTGAGGAGTAGCAACAGTGCTAAATCACCCACGAGTCAGGGTTCACACAGCTCACGGGATTCCCCTAGGAAACTCGGAGTATACCAAGCCAGCGTCCCTAATGGCTGGTGTCAAATGTGCAACACCAAGGAGCACAGACTGCGAGATTGCAATAATTTCCGACGGTTGTCGACAAAGGACAAAATAGCGTATATTAAAAGGACCAGTTCTTGCTTAAACTGCTTGTCCGCGAAGCACACCGTCACGCGATGCAATCACCAGCTTAATTGCGCCGTGTGTCACTCAAGGCACAACACTCTACTCCACCTACCAACAGCGCAACCACAAGGACACAACCAAAGTTGGAACCGGAACTCCAATGCGAACAATCGTAGTTGGAACCGACGCAACAACGACGATATCCCCTCCACCTCGCAGCAGGCTAGGTCGAGAATGGAATCTGAAAAAAGAAATGAACAGATTAATCAGGTTTCAACATAACATGCAAATACGAGTAAGGGGGTATTGTTAGGAACGGCACGAGTTAAAATCCACTATAATGGAGTGGATTTCTCGGCCAGAGCACTTATTGACTCCGGCTCTGAGTGCTCGTTCATAACAGAAAGGCTAAAAAAGAGGAAAAATCTGCCATCGAAACGCCTGAACATCCAAGTATCAGGTATAAACAATACGCCTTCAGCGCAAGTCAAAGAATCATGCGCTATTACCATAGGTTCCCTTATCGACCCTCTAGTCCACATCGATACAATGGTCCTAGTCCTACCACAACTTACCGGGGATCTTCCAACTTGCCAAGTCAGCGCGTTGACCCAGCAAGCTTTCCCGGACTTGATTCTAGCGGATAAGAGGTTCTTCGTTAACGAACCAGTCGACCTCATCCTAGGAGGCGACATATATGCAAAAATAATATTGAACGGTATAAGGAAGAACGTGATGAGCACGCTTCTCGCCCAAGAAACCGTCTTCGGGTGGATACTGACCGGTCGCACAGAAACAACACAGCCCACTAATAATAGGGTATCATTTTTTAACGAGATAAGCCTAGATAAACAGTTAACCGCTTTCTGGGAGTTGGAAGATGTGCCTAAGAAAAAGGCACTAAACGACGATAATGCCTATTGCGAGGCACTTTTCAAAGCAACAACGGAACGGGGCTCTGATGGCAAATACATTGTCTCCCTTCCCTTTAAACAAGAGTTTCCCAACGATATATGCTTAGGACCCTCGTTAAAAGGCGTTTGTTCTCAATTTTACAGGAATGAGACCCGCCTGGCTAAGACACCGGACCTACAGAGAGAGTACAATAGAGTATTGTCGGAGTATGAAACATTAGGACATATGTCCAAAGTCCCTTCAATCGTCCCACCCCTGTCTACAGGTTGCTACTTCCTGCCTCATCATGCTGTCATAAAGGAAGAAAGCACAACTACTAAAGTCAGGGTGGTATTCAACGCGTCGTGTCCCACCGCTAATGGCACCAGCCTTAACGACGTACTTCATCCAGGCCCAGTACTTCAGGCCGATTTAACAATACTGCTTCTCAGATGGAGATTCTATAGATACGTGTTTAATAGCGACATCGAAAAGATGTATCGTCAGATATGGGTCAAACCCAATCAGACCAAATTTCAAAGAATAGTTTTCCGGACCAGACCTGAGAACCCTATCACCGTCTACGAATTACAGACGGTAAACTTTGGAGTTAATTGTGCTCCATACTTAGCCATCCGAACACTGCATCAGTTAGCGGATGACGTGGAGACTTCATTACCCATCGCAGCAAATATCCTGCGAACAAGTATGAACGTCGACGATGTTCTCTCAGGAGGGCATACTATCGACTACGCTATCAAGGCTCGTGATGAAATTACGCGTGCATTACAGTCCGCGGGCTTATCCCTTCGAAAATGGACGTCGAATTGGAACAAAATACTACAGGGAATACCCAAACATCATCGACTGAACGAGGACTTTCTGGAGTTCGAAGACTCCAGTACGGTCAAAACACTCGGAATCCGTTGGAACGCACATTCTGACCAGTTTTATTTTACAGCTAAGCCCATCGCAAATGAGGATAGCATTACTAAACGGGCGATACTCTCAGCCATCGCTAAACTCTTCGATCCATTAGGATGGCTGGGCCCAGTCATCATAGTAGCCAAAATGATTATGCAAAACATTTGGCTAGAAGGGACTGACTGGGACGAGAGAGTATCTGATCAAACTTTAGATAGGTGGCGCAGCTTTATGCACGACTACAATGAAATTAATAACATTCGGATTCCACGATGGGTGTATTTCACGCCATCCAGCGACGTAGAAATACACGGATTCTGCGATGCCTCCGAAAAAGCATACGCAGCCACAGTTTTTTTAAGAGTCAAAATGAAAGATCAGGTTTACGTTAACCTGCTAATGGCGAAAACAAGAGTAGCCCCAGTGAAGACCATCTCCTTACCCCGATTGGAGCTGTGTGGAGCGGTTCTGTTGGCCGAGACTTTGGAATCCGTCATCGAAAATCTGAATTTAGGCACATTCAAAATTCACCTTTGGACGGACTCAACCATCGTCCTAGCATGGATCCGAAAACCACCGTGTTCGTGGTCAACGTTCGTGGCGCACAGAGTCACAAAAATTGTGGAAAAGGTAGGAAATCAAGCCTGGCGACACGTGGATTCCGCATCAAACCCAGCAGATCTGGCCAGCAGAGGACTATCAGCGCGGGATCTATTCGACAACGTTCTGTGGTGGCAGGGACCTTCTTGGCTACAAGAAGACAAGAAAAAATGGTCAGCCCAAGAAAAAGAGTATGGTACAAACATCGAGGCAAAGAGAGTACAAATTTACGCAACTACGCAAACAAACAATAAAGAGGACATTCTCGATAGATTTTGCGATTTTTCAAGAGCTTTGAGGGTCATATCATATATTATGAGGTTCTCTCAAAGAACGAGTCCCAAAACAAAATCCACTTTTAAAGCGGAGTCACACCTCATTTCGCCCGACGAAATTAAGGCTACGACTCAACGTCTTATATCCATCTACCAACAGAAACATTATTCTGAAGAATTAGGGAATTTAAAATCCGGGAAACCTATTGGGACAAAAAGCGAAGTCCTGCCTCTCAATCCCTTCATCGATAGCTGTAACATCTTGCGGGTGGGCGGCCGTCTGTCTGCATCCCTTGATCTGCCTTATAACGAACGTCACCCAATTATCCTCCCTTACGCGTGTCATTTCACCCGTCTTCTAGTCCAGTTTGTCCACAAGATCTCCCTACACGGAGAAAACCAAGTAATGCTGCGGCTTATCCGCACGCAATACTGGGTTCCAAAGGTGAAAAACATGATTAGATCTATTATCCACAACTGTAAGGTCTGTACCATCTTTCGACACCGAGTACAGACCCAATTAATGGGGGACCTTCCTTCCGCACGCACTACCTTCTCCCGGGCATTTACTAACACCGGGGTAGATTTCGCCGGACCCTTTGACATCAAGTCCTACAGCGGCAGAGGATGTCGCATGTCAAAGGGCTACGTTTGCCTGTTCGTATGCTTTACGACCAAGGCAATTCATCTAGAGGCCACCAGTGACCTCAGTACCGCCTCGTTCCTGGCAGCCTTCGACAGGTTTGTTGCCAGACGAGGATGTCCAAAAAACATCCATTCCGATAATGGAACGAACTTCGTCGGTGCCTCTCGAGCTCTCCGATCCGAGTTCACGGCCTTTCTAGCGGACGCCCGCAACCAGACCCTTTCCAACTATTGCCACCAAACCCTGATCTGGCACTTTATACCAACTGGGGCCCCTCATATGGGTGGACTCTGGGAGGCGGGGGTAAAAAGTTTCAAAACTCACTTCAAAAAGATTGCGTCTGATCATAAGTTTACCCTCGAAGAGCTTGGAACCCTACTATGTCGCATCGAGTCCTGTCTCAACTCGCGACCACTAACGCCATCGTCCAACGAACCGTCGAACTTGGAGCCACTTACCCCAGGACATTTTCTGGTTGGAGGACATCTATTAGCCCCCCCCCCCCCCCCCCAAATCGACGTCAGCGAGAACCGTGCCTCACTCGTCAACAGATGGGAGAAACTCAAGGCGTTACACCAAACGTTCTGCAAACGATGGAAAACCGAGTACCTCACCGAGCTGCAGAAACGCTTCAAGTGGAAACATCCTCAATCAAACTTGAAACAAGGGGACCTGGTTGTCCTAAAGGAGGACAACTAGGACGGATCGCGAACTTACATCGTGGACCTGATAATCGAGTTCGAGTCGTCGAACTAGACACCGCGCGGGGCCGAACTACCAGACCAATCGCGAAATTGGTCCTACTTCCACCCGTCAGCGAGGATGACGGAAGGGAGTAATATTCCACTTCTCCATTTCCCTAATTCCACTTCTTATTATTTCAGGATTAGGGAACCGTGCGGTTCAATCCCCGCAGACTTGGTAACGAGGCCAACAGAAACCCTACTGCAGACGGACGAACCGATCTGCCACAGAAGATAACAATGTGCTATAGCAGCACATCGCCCAAACATAAATTCCTTCCTTCCCTTCTTCAAATAGATGTAAACAATCGTATTAACCCCTTGCCACCCAAGCACAGTTCTTGTATCCCATACAAGAGTCTAACAATTTCCTTTTTTATGAAAAAATTAGGTAAAACCCTATTATTTCTCTGAAATTTCTGATATGAAAAAATATTTGTTTACAAGAAATTTAAAAGGTAGAAGTTCAATATTTAATCACCCAAAGATCTCCGATATGATCATAAAATATGACTAAAAACTCATGTCCAACTTTTGTTTGAATCTCAGAAATTAATAATCTTAATGATTCACAAATGATTTCGAAGATTAATTTTGATCATCACAAAGAAGTATATCGTCCCGTTTCTGCCTTAACCTCGTATCTACACTTTTTGAGAAAACTCGTTTTTTATGTGGAAATGCCCCTAAGCCATCGAGAAACCCGAATCGAAAATCTGCTTGGTAAAATATATAAACCTTCGTGGGTTTTTGTATGATCCATTACCTCGTATCTACATTTTTAGTATACAAAACTTGGGAATTTCAGTTGGTTTTCTTCGTTTTCTGAAATATTCTTTTTATGTAGATACGAGGTTAAGGCAGAAACGGGACGATATTTGATTATCCCTGTGTTCATTTATATGATAATATAATCACAAAAAATGAATGAAATTGTACTAAAATTCAAATAAAGAAATATTCGAAATTCAATCTTAAAAATGTTATTTGGGTCAAATCTAAAACACAAATGCTTAGCAAGGGCGTTCGTATAAGAACTGTAGTAAACTCGTAAATATACGAGATTCGTAAACTTAAGACATAACACAAATACCCCCATTTTGTTTCAATTCGTTATTGAAAAGTTTAAACGTTTTTAGATCAACGAAAACTTTTCCATTCATTGAAATCAAAATCTCAAAATTTTGTTTATTTCGATTGTTTGAGCTAGAATACATTTTTCTATATATTTTTCCATTGTCTGAGCTAGAATACATTTTTTCCATACAAAAAAAATGCTAAAAACAAAATACTCAAACTTCGAAATATCAGATAGAAACGAAAATTCTTAATTTTGGTTTGAGAAAATAGAGAACTGTCAAGTTCACTATCACTTCGCTTAGGATACTTTGGCTCTAACTTACTCCATTAAAAAAAAAAAAAAGGCTAGAGCAGAAATTTGTGATCTAGATTACTCTGGTTTTTTTTTTGAACCTACTCAGGAAACAAAAGATGAGCAACCTAGAGCAAGAAAAGTGTTCGTTAGACACAATTTTGTGAAATATCTCAATCTGGCCTAAGATAGAGCAGCCCAATAAACAAACATATTGTATTCAACACTCACCCGATTCAGCTTGTGCAGGTGAAATGCCTGCCTGAACACACGACCCACCTGGCCAATCGATTTCAAATCATTTTTCAGAGTTATTGCAGCTCCGTCTGTGTTTTCGGCGATTTGGTTTTGCCACATAGGTATATCCTCCACAACTAAAACCTTTAAAAATAAAATTTTATTAACTCTGTGTTCTCGTCTAAAACCAAAATCAAACAGAACTTACCATTCCTTGCAATTACGCCCCACATGCTTACGGAGGGCAACAGCCCTTCTGATCATGTGACACACATCTTCAGAGATGTCGGAATTTTGTTGCCGTTTACAAGGCGTCCCGTGCGCCACACCATAACATGCACGACGTACAGCTAATCCTCCAGTCATTTCATAACAGAGTGATTCAGCTTGAGCTGTAACGCAGAGACCACGAGTAGCAACTTTCTCAGCGTACAGGCTCGAAATTGAAACGTTTTTATAGCATGGCAGTCAACTCACGTATACGGTGGCCCTTTCCATCCAAAACTTATTGGGCCATGATAATAATTTCAGTGCGTGCAAGTGCAACACGTACTTAAATTCCAGAGGAACCATCCTCCGCCAATTTAAATTTTGATACCCCCGGCGCAATAATTTGCTACCCGCCCAGCGCCATGCCAGTGTTTGGCATACAAAAGAAAAATATTTCCCCTATATGCAGCGGGTTTTTAGGTAAACCTAGTGTTATGGGTTCGAGCTGTATCGATATCCCATAACCCCTGTCCAAAAAAAAGTTAACTCTTTAAACAAAAATATGCCCCTATACGCAGCGGGGCCTAACTAAACCTATTGTTATGGGTTCGAGCTGTATCGACATCCCATAACCCCTATTCCAAAAAAAAGTCCACTCCTTATCATGGCCCGGGCCATAGCTCTAAATCCTACCATCGTTATTTCGTCCAACTCACCCTGTTGTGCAGCTGTTGTTGTGCAGCAACAATTTTCCTACAAGGCATTATTCTCCAAATGACCGCGTATAGCTATGCGCATGCCACGCAAACTGGTACGAATTTTTGCATTTGGTTTGAGCCAACATTGTCAGCGCCAACAATGAAACATGCAGGATATTCATCGAAAAGTTGTATTGCCCATAAAACCTTCAAAGAAAAGAAAATCAATACAGGATTGTCAAAAGGTTGTTTCATGCATGCATCCATCGCTGAGCGCCGGCCACCACAGCGAGGGAACATACATGCATATACATGGCTTTTAACGCTGCCGAAACGACACAATATTTCAGCAGCGTGAAATTACACTTACCTGGAAGTCCGCGATGTATCCACTGCAACTTGGTCCCAAAATGATCCATCTGCCACCTGAAAGCAAAAGAAATAGAAAAATTATTATAAATATCACAATAAAAAATAAAATTCATAAAATTTACACTTACCTCGTGTAATTTTTTTTTTCTGAATGACGTTTATTCATTGATGGCGCCGGTTTTTGCGCTGCCATACTATCCCCTTTTTTAGTACCAAATCGAGTTACCAGATGCACGAGTACTAAATCCTACACCGAAGGCCCGATTACACGAAATGTGTCACTGCACGCACGGTATGAAATCTACCAATTTTCCCCAATACAAGCCGGAGTGAAAATCGTTCGGTGTACCCGCATAAATAAATAAGTAAAACATAGTAAGGTATTTCGGACATAAATACCATGGAGCCTGCCCCAAATTTGGTATCGGATCCGGGTCATTTTCCGGGTTTTTAACCATAACATCCACTGATACAAAAAGATAAAGTAAGCGCTTCCGGATTCACGATCCTGAGGCCAAAATCCGTCTTTTGAGCTATCAACCCAAAAGCGTGTCAGCTGTTCGCGATCCGTTTGGTGAAACTTAAGGGTGGGTGATTTTAGCCGGAAATCAACGACAGCGAGATTAGCTGGTTACGCGGTCCCCACTTGGACCGACTTTAATTATTGAAATGACCGCTTCTTATTTGCAGCTATGCACGCACAGCCTAAAAATGCATTAGCTCAGAGGCGCAAGTGCTAAACTTTAACCATCCAGGCCAAAAACAAGTAATTTTAGGACTATTGCAAAGGGTGATAAAGTTACGGCACATATTAAGTGTCTACGCTTCTATTTCCTGTTTCCCTTGGGTGGTAGGAAATTGTCAAATGACAAACAATACCAGATGGGAAAAATGGGGCCAGAATCCGAATGGTCCTTCCAGATGAGGGTAAATATCCAAACCTACCCAGAATTCACTGAAGTGTAATAATACATTTACACCGCACCCAATTTGGTAAATGAAGGGTAATAGAACATTTACACCGAAAAAAATTTGCCAAATTAAGCGAAAAATTGCCCAAAGTAGGAAAAATTCATACAAAAAGCTAAAGATACGGGATTAGGTACACAAGCCACCCAACTATAAGGGCACTATTACTATTATTTTAGCATGACTCGCTACACCGCAACACGGGTAAAAACCGAACAAAGGTCTCGGCCTTTCACCATTCCTTGTCGGTTATGCGGTAATAACCACGGCATCCGATTTTGCCAAAAATACCGTGGGATGGCGGTTGAAGAGCGGTTACGGGTAGTACTTATCCACAAGTACTGCTCCAACTGCCTATCGCCATTCCACGGTCCTGGAACATGTCCGAGCAAGGACCGCTGCTACCGGTGTGACGAGAAACACCATACGACGCTGCACATCGATGACGCAGCCGCCCGCACCTCTGAGCAAGTCGGTCCTAACGTGGACATACTCGATGATGGAGAGATCTCCGTTGGCGCGTTGTTGATCGCCATCACCGAAACCACCAAATCCTGGGCAGAGCAGGTAGCCGAAGCAGAAGAGGAAGAGGAGGCGGCCAGGTCACCACCGATACGCTCTCCACAGCTCGGCGGCTCGGAAACACGTTCTTTCCGACCGCTACTACGACACGAGCTGTGGAGGAGCCGCGATACAGTCCACGGGGAGAACAGAGGAGAGCGTGGCTCGGAAACACGTACTTTCCGACCACAGCAAAGGCCCGGTAAGGTGAATCCCGGTGGCTCGGAAACGCGTCCTTTCCGACCATCTCGCCGTTCCACTGCGGTAAGACGCGGTGACGCGGAAACGCGTCCTTTCCGCTCATCACGCCTTACAGCGGGTCGGACGGCACCTTACCCGGCCCACACAACTGTCAGCGACACCAGCATAGTCCGCCACAGGGATCTGCCTGCCACTTTCCGGTCGGGCAGAGCGGCCAATACGCCCACCGAGAGCATTATTTTGAGGTCGTTTGTAGCCATTTCCCCTACTGCTTCAGTGTGCATTGAATCCGGCGGCAAACTACACGTTGTACGTGCCCTGATCGACTCGTGTTCACCCACATCGGTCATTGACAGCGAGCTTGCTTCCAAGCTCGGCTTAGAGCGATTTGGGGGGACTCGGCCGATCAGGTGCACACTCGTCTCGAGAGGAGAGTATGGGGTGGCAAGAAGGGTCACGACACAAGCCACTGTCGTCGCAAACTACCATCGCACGAACCCAGCTTCACATATAGACGCCAGCGTTGCCGCGCCGTTTCAACTTATGAAGCTGGCTGACCCCGACTTTTTGCGGTCGTCACCAGTACGCCTGACCTTGGGCGCCGACGTCTACGCCAGCCTTATGCTGCAGGGCGCCCCATCATCCACCATCAACGGACTACTGGCCCAGGCCACGATATTCGGCCTGACTATATCTGGGGCCTACCCACAATAGGGACTCAGTAAATCGACCCGTCATTTTGTCGACAACCTTTCCACTAAAGGTGCAATGAACTAGGCAAAAACCACGTTAATGTACTAACTATTCTTTTTCGTCCTCCACAGGTGTCCACCGGCAGCTACGGGAAGAGCAAAGGCTCAGGAGGAAGACACATAGTTATAGTTTCATTTTAAATATTTAGTTTGGATTGGTTGCTGGTGATTCCCGTTTTTTTCTTTTAATGTTGCTTATCGCAAGAGGGCCGGCATGTTTAGACCATCGGTCTAAATATATCGGTCGCCCCTCGTAATAGATACTAGTATCTGCTCGCGCGACTTTTTTTATCTTTTCGCCCGATAACAGCTCTTACCCCTTCGAATCCTACGAAAGTAGGCATTCGGCGGCGGTACAGAGCTACGGTTTATCTGAAGGCTCTTTCACTTTGTTGTCGATCACGAAGCACTTCACCAGCAGCCACTCCATGTAAGATAAATTTCCAAAAGTAGACTTCCAATTTTGTAAAGTCACTTACTAAAATATTATTTATCCATTTTCATACAATATTACTTGTACGCCTTAATTCTCCAATAATTAAGGTTGTACATTCTACTCAATAAAGAAAGTCACTTGTTATATTGTATATATAGTTGAAATACAGTGATTTATTATTTATTCACTCGCTGCCATTTCCTCTTCTTTCTCTTTTCATTTATTACGCGCGAGCAACCCCACTACTACCCGGGCTCGCCGTAACAGATATGCTTCCATTGCTCGGTTACATCGTTAGGTCGGGGATTGCCCTATGCTAGCAGGTGTGAGAGTCGAGTTGTGAAATTATCAGCTGTCTGTGTCATGCGCAGCTTCTCGACGTCAAACTTTCCTTCCGTTACTGTGCGCACTTTCTTCGTTGCACAGAGGCGTGTGCGTATCTTGGCTGCGACAAGATAATGGTCAGAGTCATCATTGGGACCACGCAGTGTACGCACGTCCAGAACGGTGGAGCTATGTCTGCCGTCAATCAAGACATGGTTTCTAGTTCTTTGATCAGGGGACAGCCATGTGGCTTGGTGTATTCGCTTATGCTGGAACCTGGTACTACTGATGACCATATTGCGAGCAGCGGCGAAGTCAATCAACCTAGTGCCGTTGGGGGATGTTATATCGTGGAGACTGAATTTTCCAACTGTAGGACCAAAGACTCCTTCCTTTCCCACTTTGGCATTAAAGTCGCCGAGCACGATTTTGATATCATGCTGGGGCAGCGATCATAAGTCTGTTCAAGTTTATCGTAGAAGGAGTCCTTCTCTGCGTCGTCCGTCTCCTCAGTCGGCGCATAGGCGCAGATAAATGTTATGTTGAAAAACCTCGCCTTGATGCGGATCGCAACGAGAACGCACAGGAGTGAACGCTAATACTTGGCGGCGAAGTCTCTTTCCCACCACGAATCCTACACCACGCGCTTTGCCGCGTGTCTGGCCACTGTAGTATACGTCACAAGGACCGATGGTCGTTTTTCCTTGCCCCGTCCATCGCATTTCCTGCAGGGCGGTGATGTCGGCCTTTGCACCTACGAGGACATCAACCAGTCGGGCAGCGGCACCGTCCCTTGAAAGGGTCCGGACATTCCCGGTAGATGCCCTAATATCCAAATCATTATGCCTTATTCGTTTTACGTGGTCGTCAACATTAAAGGGGGTTCTCATCCGAGGCTTTGATTTTGTTTCATTGGAATTAAGTTTTTTACGTGGCGGGTCCCAAACCCAGCGCACAACCCGTTTCGGGGTTTTTGAAAATATTTACACATTTATATAGCGAGCCGCTTGCTTCAAGACAGACGCCCGCTTGCAGCCGCACCTCATGGTGAACAGACGCTACGCAAAAACCTCGGTGAGCCCTTAAACCAAGTATGTCACCGGGGCTCCCTCTCTTTCTGCCGCGAGCCTAGGTAGCTCCCGTTGCCCAGAGTGTACGAACGAGGACGCAAGAGTCGGGATTGAGCAAGGTCACTTAGCAACCACACTCCATTACACTCCAAGAAAAGTTTAGATATATTTTAATTGAACAGTGTAATAATATTACCTCAAACTGTTCCGGATTCGCCCTTACGTTTCCGCTACAACCGCGAGCAAATCTTTGGTCTGCTGCTCGGTCCACCGGAATGTTCCATTTTTGCGCGAACGTTTTTTCTGCAAACAATTTGACAAATCAGCTGATTTTTATTTGCGACAAATTACCATGAATGTCACTCAGATCAGCCTCGCATAGTTGCCAATATATCGCAAAATAAATTGCATGGAAAAGTGAACACATGAGTTGCGACTTTGCGACATTGCTACGTTTGCAACAAATGAAATAAACTTGCGACATTAAATGAGTACCATTATTATATTTTTGGATTTGTGTTGCTAGCTCTCGCTACTGCGCTCGCATGTACGTGTGAAACACTTACGCTCTTGCCCAGCTCAGTGAGCCATGGGCTGCCGATCACTGGAATAAATAAATGATAGATAAACGAGATAAGAGGAAAAGAAAAAGAAAGTGAAAGAAAGAAAACACTTACTCTTAGTTTATTTGAAAACTTATCCAAAACGCTAACTCTGAGTTAAAAAGCTAACTTGGCGCCGTGCAAGTGGGCTTAGTGAAAATAAAATTAAAACTGTATTCCAAGTAGGGAAATAAAATTAAAACTGCATTGCAAGTAGGGAATAGGCAGAAAGAAGAGGAATAAAAAGAAAGAGAAGGTATAAAAAGGGAAAAAAGAAAATTAACACAGGACTTACCAGATAAAGAATTTATTTTAAATTTGGCTTTTCCTTCTGATTTAAGTAATCTTTCAAATGAGCTTAATTTGAAATTAAAAGAAAAGGAAAAAATACCCATTACCGAGAGAAGTTTTTAATTTTTAAACTATTTTATTGTCACAGATTTCTGAAATCAAGTTACTACACCTACTCCTAATTGCCAGTATTTATATTTTAAAATAAACAATGAACACATGTAGTTACTGGAGACAATTTTTTTTTTTCAAGTTTGAAAACAGACTTAAAGAGATGCAAAAAATCAAGACGATTACCATATTTGAAAGTCTGTTTAAATTCGACATTACCCAATATTCATTTCAAATTAAAAAGTAGTTATAAATTCTCAAAAGTAAGAAATAATCATAAAAAAATGTTTGGAAGTAATTTTTAGCGCGCATAAATAGTATCATAAAAATGATTACTACCTTGCTGTCGGTTAAGCAACTGACGCGAAACATTTGTTCTTAGCACCACTGTATCAAAGTTACTCTCGCATTTACCAATACACCTATACAACCAAAATGCCCACCTCTGATATAGAGTGAAAAGAACAACGAAGATTGACGTTGGAAAGTCAACAACAGCTGAGCAATGCGAGAAACTTCAAAGAAGATGTAAATGGTATAAACAGCGCTTACACAGCAACAATAAAACAAATCAAAAATGTCAACAAGAGAAACAATACCCAAAATGTTTGTGATAAGGAAATTGTTGTGTTGTTATTTAATATTTATTGTTCAAAATTTATTTAGTTTTTTAAAAGTGCATTTTGAATGTAAGTAAATGCCTATTAATGTTGTCAACTGTGCAAATTGATTGTTAGATTTCCCTTGAAGAAGGCGCGGAAGACGCCGAAACGGGTAGGAAAGAAATGTAAACGAAAATAATTGTTTTCATTTAACACTGAACGGCCGAAGCAGCTCAACCCATCAAACCACAAACAATACAAAAATAAATAGAAATTGAACAGAATGAAATGAAGCAAAGCAAACTAAAAAGAAATAAAATAGAATGAAATGGATTGGAAATTAAATAAGTTGAAATAAAGTAAAATGAAACGAACGGATTTGAAATGAAAAAAAATAAAATGAAAAGAATATAAATTAAGTAAAATAAGTTTAAATAAAATAATAGTTATATTAATAAAAAAAGTAAAATAGAACAAACTGAAATTGAATAAAATTAGATAAAATAAAAGTCGCGCAAGTACGGGTTAAAAACCGCAAATGAAAAACTCGGCAGCCCTGCCCAACTGCAACTGCTAGCCGCCCCAAAATCTTGCATATTGAGTTTTCTTCGTATGCCATTGCCACTTTAACTGCACACTGCAAGAACAAAACACGTAATCATTTATTTTATATCTAATACTTATTTAATTGTGGTACTTAGCTTTTCTTACAATTAAATAAACAATTATACGAAAACTGCAAAATTTGTTTCTCGAATTTGACAAATAATTTAATTTATGAAACCAGCTGTTTAATTTCCCTTTTTACTCTTTTTCTTTCAATTAAGCAAAATCATACTGTTTCAATCACACTCATCGGAGTAGCAATAGAGAGAAATCACCTGATTTTTGTTTGAGAAAAACATTACAGAAATATGCGTTGGTGTTGGTGAGCCGCCAAAAAATAGGGATGGTGTTGGAATTCGATAAAAAAATAGATTGCTGGGTAGCCGTGTTGGGCAGGGTATAGTCAAACTTCCTCTTTCAGAATTTTTATATTGAGGTCAAAACGTGTCTTTTGTAACCTTGCTCGACAATCTTCCATGAAAGTTTTCAGGGTACCTGTTTGTAAAATGAAATACCTATGAGCCAACTAAAAGAAGTCATACATTAAAAAATTCAAAACCGTTTGGAACCGGTTTTCAGATCAAAATAACGGTTACGGTTTCGGTTTTGAAAAATGGATCGGTTTTAATCGGTTACGGTTAATGTTTCGGTTTCATTCCGTGGTTCTTATGAAAGAAAATCTTACATAATTTTGTGGAGTCCTAAGATATTGGCCAAAATGTGGACCAGGGGTGACCCAGAATGTGGTTATACTATATGGGTATAAAATGAAAGGTGTTGATGAGAGTTTTCACAAGGAGCGGTTGTCAGGTTCATCTTTGAACCCGTTTGCAAGTTATTGGTGGGACCAAGGCTGACCCAAGAATATGTTCATATATTTTATATCAGCGTGTCAATCCATATGAAAACGTCTAATATAAGCAAAACTCGTTGCTGACTAGTCTCGGATTTTGCTTAAAATTTGAGATACACTTCTTTAGGGTCCTAAAGAAACCAATTAACACACATTTAATTTTTTAACCACTCGTTTCGGACTGGTCGAATTTCACAGTTTCGAAAACGTAATTTTAAGGCTTACCAGATTATTGCTGTACAAATGTTTCTATTAGAGATATCCTTACATGTATTATGGCGTTTTAAAGATAAAAGGGAGTAGTTCCTTTAAAAGTATCTTATAGCGAGAACCTGGTATTAAAAACCTGGTACTGAATTTTTATAATTTTTGTCAAATTTAGCTGGCTCTAGCGTCTTCACTATTTTAAGTAGGCACTCAAATTTTTTCAGAAATTAAGGGTACATATCCTAGAAGAAACCAACTCATCCATCGGCAAAAAACTCACTCCTTAAAGATAAATGATTATCTCAAAATTTGTAAGTTTCCAAAATCGTGTTTTTTCAGGCTCTAAAACGGACATGTTTCTCAAGAGACAAAAATACGAATTTCTCATGGACTCCAGGCCTGGCCTTAAGCTTCTAATATCCCAACATTTCGTTTTGTTATTTTCATACTAAGGATCTCTGCTGATGGATCTCCTAAACCAATATAAAATTTTTTTTTTCAAAGTAAATTTTCGTATAATTTTTGGAACCATTCATCATCATCATTTATTGGCGCTTAACCGCCTAAGCCATTTTGGCCGTTCTTTTCATTGGAATTGGGTTTTACGTGGCGGGTCCCAAACCCAGCGCACAACCCGTTTTGGGGGTTTTGGAAAAGATTTACACATTTATATAGCGAGCCGCTTGCTCCAAGACAGACGCCCGCTTACAGCCGCACCTCATGGTGTACAGACGCTGCGAAAAAGACCTCGGTGAGCCCTTAAACCAAGTATGTCAGAGTGGCCCCACCGGGGCTCCCTCTCTTTCTGCCGCGAGCCTAGGTAGCTCACGTTGCCCAGAGTGCACGAACGAGGACGCAAGAGTCGGAATTGAGCAAGGTCACTCAGCAACCACACTCCATTACACTCCTGGAACCATTACATAGTCTTAAATATTGAAGCGTACAACTTTCCAACAAAAAAAACGCGTGCAATTATCAGAACTCTTGAACTAGTTACAGAAATTTGAAAATAACTTATATAAACTTTGTACTATTTCAAGGAACACATACATATAATGCCGCAATCAATTTTTAAATATATGTAAATAGTTTAGTAGTTATGATAATTGCACGAGGTTTTTTTTTTTGGAAAAATGGAAGCTTCAGCCTTCAGACCCGATGGATGAGTTGGTTTCTTTCAGGATATGTACCCTTAATTTCGGAAAAAAATCGAGTGGCTACTTAAAACAGTGATGACGCCAGAGCCACCTAAAATTGACAAAAAATTATAAAAATTATGTATTTTCAGTACCAGGCTTTTAATACCAGGTATTCGGTATATGTTTTAGTATTTACTTTTAAACAAACTACTCTCTTTTACCCTTAAAACGCCATATCGAATGTAAGGATATCTCTAATAGAAACATTTTTACAGCTATAATAGGGTAAGCCTAAAAATTACGTTTTCAAACTTTGAAATTGGACCAGTCCGAAACCAATGGTTATAAAAATTAAATGTGTGTAAATTTCATGCTTTAGGACCCTAGGAAAGTGTCCCTCAAAGGTTGAGCGGAATCCGAGACTAGACACCTTTTTGAATTAGACGTTTTCATATGGAATGTCTCAGGTATCAAATTAAAGGTGTGTAGCATGCTCCAGAGACCTTTCTTTTTATTTAACTTTCAAATATCTTAGTTTCCAAATTAAACTCTTACGGCCGTTACGACTACAAGTTGACCTTTTTTTCTCGCATGCGATTTTGGGCGCCAGAAATAAAACTTGGAAGTACTTACCTTTTGTCAGCAAACAGTTTTGCCAACCTTTTCCAATGGCAGCCGATCATTTTGTCGGTCTATGCCTTCGTTCAAAAACGAAAAGACTTCCTTTCTTTTTGAACCACGGACCTGACCGGATGTCTTCGATCATACCCACCTATATCATCATGTAAGTACCTAATTCGAAAGTTATCCAAATTTTTAAGTGACACCATTGGTTCCCAATAAACGAAAATAGAGAAAAAACAAAATAAAACTGAGTTGTACCTAATTTTTCTATATTCTTCTTCTTGCCTACGTGCAAAAAACAAAAACAAAAAAAAAAAACCTGCAAAAGGTAAATCACCTAACTCTTTCAATCCTGTTCCTGTTCTATAATTATTGCTCAAAAACATTTTCATTTTCCTATCCACTAGTATATGGCAAACAATAAGACCAAAAAGGCGAGACTTTTCCTCCCACGCCAATGCTCTCTCAACCCCCAAACCAGCATGCTGCATATTCAGTCACCAGGCAACTTTAACCAAGGAAACGTCGTGATGTGATACGTGTGCTATTGTGCGTGGTGTCATGGCAGTGAAAAACAACAAACATTTTAAAAAAAAAAAAGAAAAAATATTGAATTTGAATTCAAAATTTGTAAATCTAATTATTAAAAAACAAAATCTATAAAAAACCAAAAAGGGAAGAAAAAAAGTAGTGCAAGTGGATTTTGCCTTGCCTAGGGAAATTTCCATACCGCTAAATGTTTCAACTTTTAAAATAATATTTTTTTAAGTTTCAAAGTACTAAGTTTAACAAAAAAAAAAAATATAGGAAATTTAGTGCAAGACAAAAAAATTATAAAATTTAAAAACAGAAAAGTTACAAAAGTTACAAAAAAAAGTGAAAACTACAAATTTTTGAAATATTTGAAAAAAAGGATCTATATATATATTATAGGTATGGTTTAGATGCCTAAAGGTACATATAAATATCGTAAAACATAAATTCCAAAAAATAAAAAATAAAAAAATTTTGCAATTAGCCAGTGTTACATTTATTGCCATATGGTATAGATGTACATAAAAATGTGGTATGTAATACAGAATATATAAAGTGAAAACAAAAAAAATCATAAATAAATGGCAATAAAACAACCCAAAAGCAACATAAAAAAAAAACCCTCATTAAAACTTTGCAGCAGCTGTACCCGCTCTACAACGACCAGCGAAAGGCCTTTCAACGTGTTGCTGTGGATCGGTAAGTGCTCTCCTTTCTTTACGTTTTATGTTGCTTTATCGTTATCTGTACTGAGTTATTATTTGATACGTAAGCGAGAGTATTTGGATTGTTTTTTTTTGCGAATCGGTGATCTCTCATCCCGCTCAAATGACAAACTCAGAAAATCAGATGTAAACATAACAATTTCTTGCATTACGTTTGTATCTACCTTATTATGTTGCGAGTTATAATTTAGGTCGCATGACATTTTTTAATGCGTAAGCATATTTCTTTGGGTAATCAGCTAAAGTAAATACGTCAAAACATATAATTTAATAAAAACATAATACGGCCGGGTGAATTAGTTACGATTAACCCTTTCCTCCGAACATTTTTTTTTCACTTAGTTTTCTGAAAAAACATCGTATTTCTTAAAAAAAAAAAATCTAAGATTAAAAAAAAAAAAAAAAAATTGTACAAACACAAATTTGTTATTGAATTTTTTTTTTATAAAATTATATAGTCACATAAATGTAAAACTATTTAAACGTTATGAACCACTAAATCAGATTCCACCTTGATTTAGATTTCTTATTTCAGGCTTTGTTGAGACCTTCAAGTCTAGAGTCCTAGTGTTCTATCTTGTTCTTTTTCTTGGTTCCGGTTTTAATTGAGTTGTATTGAGATTAAAGTTAGTTTTTTTTTGGTTGTCAGGGACTCTATAATAAAATGTCGTCGTGGGGATAGTGTGTACATTGGCCAAGAACCTCCCCAGACGCTGAAGCCTAGCCTTGATCAATGGGTCCCGACTGGCTTTTCTGCTCGCTACAAACTATTAACTTTATTTTCATAACCTTCCCCACGGGGTAGAGAAGAGCTTTGTCTGTTTTAATTCCTTTTTTTTTTTGAGTTAGAATGGCAATGTTAGTCTTTACCAACCCTATTCATGAGTGGTTACATTTTTGGCGCCCAACGTGGGGCTAGGCAAGATGGTTGTCTACACTTAACGTTTGATTACTTATTAAAAATAATTAAAAAAAAAAAAAATTAACAAAGTTTCAGCTTGACAGTTACTTGTTTTGTTCCAATTTCCGATATGTAAATTTCAAGAAATAGTTTGTTATTTTCTACCATTCGAAATTTCAATTTAGTTATAGGGCAGGATTTACAAGCTCTTGGTGGGAATCCGAGATGCTTGTCCGCTTTCTTTCTATTTGTGATTAGTTTGGAAGTTAGTTTTCATTTTTTTGGACGTAACTGCACATCTCAGATTTTATTAATTTGTTGAAGGTATTCAGCTGGATTTTTTTGGCATTTTTGGTTCGAAACCCATCGATGTCCACCGCTGAATGCAGCACTTCATTTTTGCTATATACATTTTTTTTAGTTCTAAACACTTCGGATAGCTCTGTGATACCAAATAAACGTTCATCTAATACGTAGAATAGCGTTGCACAGTGTAATTATCAGTAATGGGTTATTTCCCAAAAATTTTTTTTTGTTTTACTTGGAAGCCTGGACTACAGATCTTAGAGGTTCTACCGAGCTAAGCTCTGTCCGATTTCTAAGGGTTTGTAGTATTTTCCTATCTCAACAAAGCCTACTGAACAGCATCATATCTTTTATTACCAAAAGCCAGTTACGAGGAAACTTCGTTATAATTAAAAAAAAAAAAAAACTTTTTCTACTATTTTGTTTTATGCAAGAGTTTAAATAATTCAAGTCACAATGCCACTACAACACAGTACAGAAAATATTCCGCAATTGTCGGCCGTTTCCGACGATTGTCCCTGTGCCATTTGTCAGCAAGTAATGCAGACTAAGCAAGATTGCCTAATAACCCCATGTAATCACGTATTCCACAAGCAATGCATCGACACTTGGTTACATGAACAACATGAATGTCCTTGTTGTCGCAGACTGTGTCATCTTAAAGACTGTGTGCCAATCACAATCACAAAAATATCTGGTAATTTTGGAAATCGCCAGCAAACACGTCGAGGTCAGGGTCGTAGCCCCGGAACGAGAAGCTACACCAACTCACGGAAAAATCTTTCAGCTTCATTTAGGGAGATGAGCGCAGACAATCACCAACATCAGTTCTTACCACAAAATGAAACCATGCCTTTGATCGACGTAGGCGAACTTGACGCAAGTCATCAAGCGGGTATTCAACAGCCAAAGCGGGTATCTCAAATGGTCGAAGAAAGTGTTTCACGTTTGCTTTCACAATTAAATGCCAATATAGCCCAAAACACTGCATTTAATCAACCCCCTAACTCTCAAAGAAGATCCGTTAATGATCTAAATTTCAATCCCCAAACTTTTTCTCACTTCCGACCGGATAAAACTATAACCATTATCCAGAATTGGAATGTGAAGTATGATGGTTCCGCAGATGGGTTAACGGTCGATGAATTTATTTATCGCATCAGCTCCCTTACTCAAACTCATTTAAATAACTACTTTTCTTTGCTTTGCAAAAATATTCACATGCTCCTGAACGGACGAGCGCGCGATTGGTATTGGCGATACCACAAGCAAACCGAAGTTGTAGAATGGCAAGGTTTCTGTGCGGCACTTAAATATCAATTTAAAAATTATCGTTCTATCTTTGATATTCGGGAACAAATACGCAGTCGCAAACAGAAGCCCGGCGAGTCTTTCGAGACATTCTACGACGCCATTTGTGTTATGTGTGATCGCCTTACAGTACCAATTGATGAGGATGAATTTATAGAAATTTTAACAAGAAATCTTAAACCGGAAATACGTCACGAATTGCTTTATGTTAGCGTTCGATCGGTTGCACATTTGCGTAAACTTTGCCAAATGAGAGAAAATCTGTTGGCAGACGAAAACTATCGACGCAACCAAATCTTCCGCATTTCTCAGCCTGTAGCAGCGCGTCGTAATATTTCAGCGATAGATGATGAAACATGCCTCGAAGACATAACAGACGAAGAAAGCCAAGGAAACGTAGCTGCAGTGCAACAAGTTTTACCATCGAAATGTTGGAACTGTCAAGAAGAAGGTCATCATTGGCAGGACTGTCTTTCAGCACGTACTATATTTTGTTACGGATGTGGAGAGCCGGAAACGTATAAACCACAGTGCAATATATGTATACCACGGCGTATGGAAAACTTGCAAAGGGGTGCATCTCGAACCAAGCGAGTGCACCCGAAGTAAATTTTTATACCAACCCTACAAATGACCATAATACCCAGTTTTCTTTACTTAATTCTAATGAAAGCATTTTACCACCAACCGAAGACTCCCTCCCACGGCACCTAGTACCATACCATAAGAGACTGCGTAACTACATGGCAGTGAAACAGCGAATTTTCGGTGAAAATTCCACAAAAAGAGTCAAGCGAAATACAGGAAGAATTAGGTACTATTTTAAAGAGGTAAAACCTGTTCGCCAACGCTTCCTTTCATCAGTCTTTGCAAATAATTCCGATGGAAGATTTTACGCAAAAATTAAGTTTTTAGATTTTGATGAAGTAGGGTTACTGGATACGGGCGCGAATATCTCTTGCATAGGCTCCAAGTTATCCCAAGAAAATTTTGCTAAGTATAAGGAATTCAAGCCTTTTACAACCAGCGCTAAAACTGCTGACGGTAAATCACACCAAATTACAGGTCACTTAAATGTGCTTGTCGAATATCAGGGCGTTACAAAACGTATCAAATTTTTCTTAATACCATAAATCACCTTACGGTTGGTATTAGGCGTAGATTTTTGGAAAGAGTTCGAGTTAGCTCCTGGTCTGATATCTTCGATAAGTTGGAACAATACCCTCGCAAGTACCGACTCGGTAACCAACGAAAAATTTTCCAAAATGTGTAGCAATACTCAAACCATTGTAGGGCCCGAACAGGAAAACATAAATTATCCTTTGACAGTTGTACAAAAACAACAGCTGGAAGTAATAAAGGCAATGTTCCCAAATTTTGAAAAAGTCGGCTTAGGGAAAACGAGTATAATTAAGCACAGCATTGATATAGGAAACGCGAGACCAATTAAACAAAGGTACTATCCGGTAGGCCCAAATGTAGAGCAACTAATGTTTAAAGAAATTGATCGGATGCTCGATCTTGGGGTGATTGAGCCATCAGAGAGTCCTTGGAGTTCGCCAATGCGACTCGTACAGAAGCCAGGTAAAATTCGTTTATGTCTTGATGCACGCAAATTGAATAACTTAACAAAAAAGGATGCATATCCGTTGCCGAGCATAGAGGGAATTTTCTCTAGATTGCCCAAAGCGAACATCAGAACGAAACTGGATTTAAAAGACGCTTATTGGCAAATTGAGTTAGACGAGAAGTCGAAACCAATGACGGCCTTCACCGTACCTGGACGTCCGTTGTACCAATTTGTCGTAATGCCATTTGGCTTATGCAATGCTCCCTCAACTATGTGTAGACTCATGGACGAAATAATTCCCCCAGAGTTACGTCATTGCGTTTTTGGATACTTGGACGATTTGTGTATTGTTTCCGATAGTTTTGAATCTCACCTATCCATATTAATACGAATAGCCGAACAATTTAGGAAAGCCAATCTCACTTTAAACATTAGAAAAAGTCAGTTTTGTGTTACAAAAATAAGTTACCTAGGGTACGTGATCGGTAGCGGAGGAATCTCTACGGATCCGTCCAAAATTGAATCGATTTTATCATGGCCAGTTCCACGAAACTTAAAGCAAGTAAGAGGTTTTTTAGGAATCTGTGGATGGTGCCGGAGGTTTATTGAGAATTTCGCGGATATTACTTTTCCCATCACGGAGACGCTGTCAACCAAAAAAAAGTTTACCTGGACCGCTGAGGCACAAGCGGCATTCGAGAAGTTAAAGACCCTTTTAACCTCTGCACCTATTTTACAAAACCCCGATTTCTCTAAAAAGTTTTACCTGCATTGCGCTGCTAGCGATTTTGGTATTGGCGCCGTGCTGATTCAAAAAACTGACGATGATATGGAAAACCCTATCGCATATATGTCCAAGAAACTGAATTCCGCGCAAAGGAACTACAGTGTCACCGAAAGGGAATGTCTTGCAGCAATAACTGCAATTGAAAAATTTCGCTGTTACCTTGAGCTGCAAGAGTTCGAAGTGATAACAGACCACTCTAGTTTGGTGTGGCTTATGCGTCAACCAAATTTAAGTGGCCGGTTAGCTCGATGGGCGTTAAAACTGCAAGGATACACATTCCATATTTCTCACCGAAAGGGTAAAGACAATGTAGTACCGGATGCCTTGTCGCGTATTCCAACGGGGGCGGAAGTAGCTACTGTTGAATTTGTTGGCCGGGAAATTGATTTAGACTCCCCTGCTTTTCTTGACAGTGACTATGAAAAACTGAAAACTAAAATAAACACCGAACAAGATAAGCTTCCCGATCTTCGCGTGCTGGATAAGTACGTCTATATCCAAACCGAACACAGTTCAGGTGACCAGACCCAAGAAGAACAATCCTGGAAGTTGTGGGTACCAGAAAGACTGCGAGAGGATATCATTAAACGAGCACATGATTGTGTAATAGCTGCCCATGGAGGCATGGACAAAACCATCGAGCGTATTCGACGACATTTTTATTGGCCAGGATTAGTTACCCAGGTACGAGAATATATACGAAATTGCGAGATCTGCAAACAAACCAAGGCTCCTAATAAGATCTTGAGACCTCCTATGGGCAATCAGTCTATTTCCGTTCGACCATTCCAGCGGCTTTGTATTGATATCTTAGGCCCCTATCCCCGCAGCAAAAAGGGATATATTGAATTATTAATAGTGGTAGACCATTTTAGTAAATTTCATTGGTTATGCCCCTTGAAAAAGTTTACCTCCATCACTATTCAAGAATTTCTGCTTAGGGAAATATTTCATTCTTTCGGTGTACCTGAAACTCTAATAAGTGATAATGGGACTCAGTTTAAGTCTAACGACTTTAATGCTTTTTTAACCTCGTACGGAATAAATCATGTTTATGTTTGATTGCGGGAATACGTGCATACATTAAGAACGACCACAAAATGTGGGACGAACATTTAAGCAGCATTTCCTGTGCTCTTAGAAAATCAGTTCATGAATCAACATACCGAACCCCCTATGAAACTTTATTTAGATTTCACATGGTAACACACGCGTCCAAATATGGCTTATTACGAGGCTTAGGTATGCTGGAAGAAGTTAACTCTCCTATGGCTTCGACGGACAAAAAGGTGCTTTTAAGAAGTGATATACAAGTTTGCATGATAAAAGCTTATGAAAGGAATGCTAAGCAATATAATACACGGTCAAGACAGGTGACATTTCAACCAGGGCAAGAAGTGTTTCGGCGAAATTTTGCTCAAAGCGATTTTTCGAAAAACATCAATTCGAAGTTCAGCCAAAAATTTTTGAAAGCCCGAGTGACGGAGAAGTTAGGGAACCATTATTATAAACTTGAGGACGCCCCGTTGGAACCTTCCATGCAAAAGACATACGGCAATAAATTTCGAAATTCCATCCAACCTCCTGTAATAGAGATTATCCCAAGGTTGTCCGGTTTTGTAGCATGCCCCAGAGACCTTTCTTTTTATTTAACTTTCAAATATCTTAGTTTCCAAATTAAACTATGCCTTCGTTCAAAAACGAAAAGACTTCCTTTTTCTTTGAACCACGGACCTGACCGGATGTCTTCGATCATACCCACCTATATCATCATGTAAGTACCTAAATCGAAAGTTATCCAAATTTTTAAGTGACACCATTGGTGTGTTAATGACCCTCATTTACCTTTTGCTATTTTTATATCATTCTCCATTTATTCTTGGTCATATCTTCGACCTAAATTCGAACCACTAAATCAGCTAAATCAGATTCCACCTTGATTTAGATTTCTTATTTCAGGCTTTGTTGAGACCTTCAAGTCTAGAGTCCTAGTGTTCTATCTTGTTATTTTTCTTGGTTCCGGTTTTAATTGAGTTGTATTGAGATTAAAGTTAGTTTTTTTTTGGTTGTCAGGGACTCTATAATAAAATGTGGTCGTGGGGATAGTGTGTAGATTGACCAAGAACCTCCCCAGCCGCTGAAGCCTAGCCTGGATCAATGGGTCCCGACTGGCTTTTCTGCTCGCTACAAACTATTAACTTTATTTTCATAACCTTCCCCACGGGGTAGAGAAGAGCTTTGTCTGTTTTAATTCCTTTTTTTTTTGGAGTTAGAATGGCAATGTTAGTCTTTACCAACCCTATTCATGAGTGGTTACAGGTGTTGGTGAGTGTGTCCACTAAGAGTGGATTTTAGGTTCATCTGAACCATAGTTCGGCATTTTGATTTTGAGGAATAGAGATAAGGATAGGGATAGGGATAGGGATAGGGATAGGGATAGGGATAGGGATAGGGATAGGGATAGGGATAGGGATAGGGATAGGGATAGGGATAGGGATAGGGATAGGGATAGGGATAGGGATAGGGATAGGGATAGGGATAGGGATAGGGATAGGGATAGGGATAGGGATAGGGATAGGGATAGGGATAGGGATAGGGATAGGGATAGGGATAGGGATAGGGATAGGGATAGGGATAGGGATAGGGATAGGGATAGGGATAGGGATAGGGATAGGGATAGGGATAGGGATAGGGATAGGGATAGGGATAGGGATAGGGATAGGGATAGGGATAGGGATAGGGATAGGGATAGGGATAGGGATAGGGATAGGGATAGGGATAGGGATAGGGATAGGATAGGGATAGGGATAGGGATAGGGATAGGGATAGGGATAGGGATAGGGATAGGGATAGGGATAGGGATAGGGATAGGGATAGGGATAGGGATAGGGATAGGGATAGGGATAGGGATAGGGATAGGGATAGGGATAGGGATAGGGATAGGGATAGGGATAGGGATAGGGATAGGGATAGGGATAGGGATAGGGATAGGGATAGGGATAGGGATAGGGATAGGGATAGGGATAGGGATAGGGATAGGGATAGGGATAGGGATAGGGATAGGGATAGGGATAGGGATAGGGATAGGGATAGGGATAGGGATAGGGATAGGGATAGGGATAGGGATAGGGATAGGGATAGGGATAGGGATAGGGATAGGGATAGGGATAGGGATAGGGATAGGGATAGGGATAGGGATAGGGATACGGATAGGGATAGGGATAGGGATAGGGATACGGATAGGGATAGGGATAGGGATAGGGATAGGGATAGGATAGGGATAGGGATAGGGATAGGGATAGGGATAGGGATAGGGATAGGGATAGGGATAGGGATAGGATAGGGATAGGGATAGGGATAGGGATAGGGATAGGGATAGGGATAGGGATAGGGATAGGGATAGGGATAGGGATAGGGATAGGGATAGGGATAGGGATAGGGATAGGGATAGGGATAGGGATAGGGATAGGGATAGGGATAGGGATAGGGATAGGGATAGGGATAGGGATAGGGATAGGGATAGGGATAGGGATAGGGATAGGGATAGGGATAGGGATAGGGATAGGGATAGGGATAGGGATAGGGATAGGGATAGGGATAGGGATAGGGATAGGGATAGGGATAGGGATAGGGATAGGGATAGGGATAGGGATAGGGATAGGGATAGGGATAGGGATAGGGATAGGGATAGGCATGGGGATAGGGATAGGATATCATTTATATCGCAAGGATCGAGACGCATCTAAGACTAATTGCTTGAGAGAGGGCGTGGTTTTAATTGCAGTAAATCGAAAGCTTCGCTCATCTTTAGTCTAGTTGGAAAATGATGATTCCCTTCTTGATCAGCTATGTGTATGTATCTTTGGAAATCTTGGCAAAATATATCTTTGTGCTTCTTACATACCTCCCTCTAGCCCTGACTCTTTATACGCTGCTCATATAAGCAACATTGTGGGTCTTCATGAAGGAAATGAAGACTCAAATTATCTATATAATGGTATTTTAACGCCAACAAATGTGAATAGCTCGCACGAAATAAATTTTACTGATAGACTCTTAAGTATTAATCTGACGCAAATTAACTCGTTTTTCAATATATTACGCAATATTTTGGACCTTGTTTTCGTTGATGAAAATTTAATCTTTGAAGTGTCGCAATACACATTCCCAATATGTAAATCCGATATGAATCATGTCCCACTTTCTCTCACCTTCGAGTTTGTTAATTTTCTCTCCAGACAACCACAATTCCTAATAATAGTTATAACTTTCGGGACGCGGATTTCAAGTCCCTAAATGCTGAAATTCTCGAAGTGGACTGGCTATCAATTTTCGACTCAAAAAGCGTAGAGGAATGCTTCGATAGTTTCCTGTGAAATATACATACAGTGGCGCACACAGAAAAATATTTTTGGGGGAGGTTTAAATATCCAACAGAAAATAAAAAAAATACTCAAAACTCGTCATTACAATTTTTACTTAAATTTCTGTTTGGGGAGTGGACCTACGTATGCACACATTAAACAAAGGCACCAGTGTTGCTAGAATTTTTTCAGTAATCCGGCTAGATCGAGAAAAAAAACGGCTAAAAAAAAGATTACGGTGAAAAAAATTATAATTTTGTCCGGAAAAACGGCTAAACAATTTTAATCAACTTTTCACACATTTTATTCGCTTTTTTTCATTAAAACATATAATATAAATATTTTATAATATTAAGTTGTTTGTACTCTTTGTTTGTAACCCTAAAGCTAACAGTTTTAAGGCAAATTTTCACATGTTTTCTTTGTTTTTTTGTTGTCATTAAAATAAATAATATAAATATTTTATAATATAAAGGAGCGTTTTCTAATCAAGCGTCAAATATTTAAGTTCACTCTAAACAAAAATTTTGTATACTAAAGTTTACTTGAGATAACCGCTCCAATTTCATAACAATAAGAAAGTTTCGGAATATACAGAGTTGTAATAAAAATAAGAGTTATAATAATAAAGCTTACATTTATTTTTGTTACTAGCAAGGCACCTGACGTTGTTCGGGTTGGATCTGTATTTTAGGGTGGTATTAATTTCTATTGAAACAATTTTTTCGCTTTTGCCAACCTCATTCTCGGGTCCAATACTTCTTCATCAACCTCTCTTCCTCGGTTTTCTTTCCTATGTCATATTCCTCTCTGTCACATATGTTTTGGTTAAGCCCCTATCTCTATTGGCAATTCCAGTCTAGTTTTTCCGAAATACCTCCTTCTTTCCATCTCCTTAACCTCAGTACCTCATCTGCTCCTACTTTGATACCCACCCTCATTGATAAAAATTGACATTCCGTACGTCACTTTCAGTAATTTTTGCCAAGGAATTTCCAATGTGCAGACACAACTTTTCTAGAATTTTATTCCAGTATAGATAAGTGAATTGGTACGCCACTGTACCTATACAATTGATTTTTGATTTAGCTGAAATTGAAAAAAAATACTAAACAAAAATTTTTCAGAGGCACGCTTTGTTATTTTTTTGACAAACAAAGTGAATTCTCCATATATATCTATTTACAATAGAAATTTAGGCATTGCTGCCCTTAAAATTTCATCTAAATGTGTTCTTGCCGGACTCTCGTCACTTATATTAAAAAAATGCAGTATGTCTTTTTGCAAGCCCTTGTATTAATTTTTTAATTTTTCATTAGCAAATGGTGAGTTTATTGATCTTTGGAAAATAGCCTCAATCCCTCCAATCTCTAAATCAGGCAACAAGAATAATGTAGCTAATTATAGACCGATCTCGAAACTTTCTAACTGCTCGAAACTTTTCGAGAAAGTAGTGAAAGAGAAGTTATTGTTTGCAATAAAAGGCTCTATAGATGAGTGTCAACATGGTTTTCTTAGTGGTCGATCCACGGTTACGAATCGCGATGCCTTTTCGAAATTTTGTGTTTCGTCATTTAAGTCTGGTCAGCAAGTAGATGTTATCTATACAGACTTTGCTAAGGTTTTTGGCACTGTTACAAAATGGTTCTTAGTTATTGAAATCACCCTAATGTCGTAAAGGGTGGGCACCTTGCCGCGGTACGAGGGCTTAAGTCGATAGCCACAGGGCTACGCTGCCCTTGTAACTATAGCGCCTCCCGGTACTACATCACGAGAGAAGCCTAGCCTCTCTGGCGCGACGACAAAAATCTTCCCCCTCCCAATCCAGGGTGTTATGCGACCACGTGCCCATTGGACGTTTGCAGCCGGGAGGCAAATCGTGGCTGTAATGAAACGCAGCCTCTCTGATACCGGGCCGCCTCGGAAAGTAACTATGGCCTTACCGCGGTATGGGGCTCTGCCGCGGCGGACGACACAATTTCCCCTCACTTTCTTCTTGACCCTAAGCTGCCCTTGTCCGGCGATGGGTCGTACGAACAAGATGAAAAACACGAAACAAATTTTAAACAACCAACAACTACATTCACTCCTCTGCAGAGGAGAGCTATGCTGGATGAAACGTAAGCACAACGTCGGAGGACAACCTCCACTTCAAAATCAACCGGGGGACTGACAGCGATGGCAACTATGGGTCGGTCAACCTATAAATCTTCAACTAAGATTGACTTGATATGAGCCAGCTCCAAGGCGGCTGCCTACGCAGCTAAGCGGACAACGGCGCATGCTGAACTTCCATCACCCGCTGGTACGAAAACCAGTCTCTCAACGCCTGTGGCAATGTTCTCAAGACCTGGCAACAGAGATCCAAAGGAAGGAGTCCGGACTCCCAAGAGACATCTCCCCGCCGCTCTGCGTACCTGGAAAAACGATTGGCTGCTAGGATCCTATAGGAATATGAGGGAGTTCCGCAGGAAATGCTGTCGCCGAGCTCTAGGAAGTGTGCGGAGTTAGCACAATCCCTGATACCGGATTTCCAAAGCAGTTATGTGACAAAGAAGGTAAACGTTAACTCTTTCAAACGCCAGAGATCGGACGTGGAGTTAAAACCCCATCCCAAGCGGCATCAAAACACCCCCGGAGTGGGCAAACCAAGCTTTGCTGATGTAACCAAGGACAGGATCCTTATAGGCATTCTTGACCGAGGCAACGACCGTTTGGCCATCCCCAAGGACCAGTGGCGGCACGTCCGGAATGCACTCGGAAGGCCTCGACGTCACGGTGGTAGCAGCCCATCCTGAGCGCAATATCTCTGAAGCCTCAGACAGCAGGGCTCCCGCTACGCCAAATCGCGCAGTTGCTCTGAGCTCGTCGTTGAGAGACAGCCTTCGGGAGAGGGCAGACCTCGACGATATGGGGACGACAGGGAAGTCTGATCTCTCTCATGTTGGTTGTGCTTCAGATAAACCTGCACAAATCTAAAGCAGCCTCGTCTGCTTTAAGTAGTCGTCTTTCTAAAGGCGACGTGGATGTGGTCCTCATCCAAGAACCCTGGGTCAACAGCTCAAGGATCTACGGATTTGGGACAAAGGGTTTCAAGCCCATCCGAGCCAGCGAGGAGGGCAAAGTCAAAACCTGTATTTTGGTTAAGGCTGACCTCAACACCTTTATTCTACCTAACTATACCAATAGTGAAATTACCGCAGTAATTAACAGTCGGCAGCACTAGCCTGACGATGGCGTCGGTCTATATGCCCTACGACGCCGAAGAAACTCCACCACAAAGGTAGGTGAGAGATCTGGTGTCAAATTTTTGTACGGGTCATCTTATTATAGGAGCGGACGCTAATGCTCATCACGTCCAATGGGGAAGCTCCAACATCAATGCCAATGGGGAAGCTCCGATATCAAAGGCGAGTCTCTGTTTGACTACCTATTAACAACCAACCTGGTAGTTTGCAACGTGGGTAGCGAGCCTACTTTTATCACTAAAACCCGTAGGGAGGTCATAAAACTAATGGCGGCGATATACCAACAGGTTATCGTAACCTCTAACGAGATTTTTAGCCGAGCTTCTCTTTCCAACTTGTGGTGTGTTGCTTTTGAGTTTTTCCTACAAGTTGGCGGGACCTACAGTTTTTTGCCGACTCCGAACGGCACTTGCAAAAGTTCTTTTTCTAAATAATTTTTGATGTTACTTTTGCCGGGCATCGAACCGCCACGACTTGGTGTAGAAGGCCGAACACTTAACCGCTACACCACGGCGGCCGCCGTCATATATCTCACTATTTGTAGTGAAGGCGCTTATGAGTGGGTCAGAAAATGGCGTGTTCTTGAAGAACACTCATTCTCTGACCACCGATATATAGAAATAGTGTTAGACTTTCGTGTAGAGCAACCTATTATGAAACGCAATCCACGCAAAACCAACTGGCTGCTACACAATGAAATATTAGCCAGAGACCTACCAGTACTACCCACACAAGCCCCCTCATCGGTTGAGGAGCTGGAGGCCTGGTAACGACATACACCACGGCGCTCTCAAATGCGCTAGAACAAGCTAATCCAGTACCAAACCCACGCGGCAAACATAGGCCACATTGGTGGACCTACGAACTGGACTCGCTCCGTAAAACCTGCAGGAAGCAATTTAATAAGGCTAAACAGCTCGACACGGAGCCTTAATGGCTCGAATATAAAGTTAAACTAAGGGCCTACAAAAAAGCCCTGAGACAGGCAAAGGGAACTTCGTGAGGAATTTCTGCACTGGGGTCGAAGAGGTCGACGACACAGCGAGACTTAGACGAGTTCTCTCGAAAACTCAAACAGCCACTAGCTATTTGTAGAAGCCTGACGGATCCTGGACCAGCACGGAAGAGGAAACCCTTGAGCTGCTCTTGAACACACATTTTCCGGGCAACTTGCATAATGCACCGTCAGCACCTGCAACTAGCCTGGCAGTAAATATACCCATCACCGAGGAAAGGGTAAGACGGGAAGTTAAGAGCTTTGAGCCGTTTAAGGCTGCCGGACCGGACGCAACTCATTAACACGCTGGAGACATCAGCCAAATGGCTAGTGTTTCTCTATACAGACTGCCTGGCTCTCAACTACATTCCGTGCTCCTGAAGACACGCCACAGTAGTGTTTATTCCTAATGCTGGGAAGTCCTCCCACTACGAGTCAAAGGACTACAGACCCATCAGCCTCTCGTCCTTTGCACTCAAAAGTTTCGAGAGGATAATCAGCGACTACTTCTCCACTACTATTGATAGCAACCTTATCTCCAGCTATCGGCATGCTTACACCAAGAGTAAATCAACAGAAATTGCGCTTCACAGCCTAGTCTCTATCATTGAAAAATCGTTGGGTGAAAAGGTTTACTGTCTTGTGGCTTTCCTTGACATTGAAGGGTCTTTTAACAAAACAAGTCCGGAGGCTATTAACACCGCTCTTACTAATCTGGGCATAAGCAGATCCCTAACTGGACTAATCGATCAACTACTAGGGGGGAGGAAAATATCTTCATCACTTGGCACGGTTGATTTATCACGCCATGTCACAAGGGGAACGCCTCAGGGTGGAGTTCTCTCCCCGCTTCTATGGAACCTCACTGTCAACTCGTTGCTACGAGACACATGCTGGGGAAGGTGGGAAGATAGTGGCATATGCAGACGATTTAGCCATTGCATATAGGGGCAAATTCCCACAAACTCTATGTGACTTGATGCAAGTAGCACTGCGTGAAGTCTCGGCATGGTCCTCTCGTTGCGGACTTAGTATCAACCCGAGAAAAGTGTAACTCGTTCTCTACACCAACCGGTACAAAATACCACCGCTGGACCTACCAGAACTTAATGGCGTGAGCCTGAACTTGGCTTATTCTTGGGCACAGTTCTAGACAGGAAGTTAAACTGGAAGGAGAATATTCTTCAGCGCTAGAGGAAGGCGTGGGTTGCACTTTACACATGCAAAATATCCATTGGCAAAAAGTGGGGCCTCAGCCCCAAAATATGCAGATGGATTTACACTGCAATTATCCGACCCAACATGCTATATGGAGTCGTGGTGTGGTGGCCTGCGCTGAGCAAGGCCACAAACCGGAATCTGTTAGGTAAAGTCCATAGATCTGGCATGATCTGTATAAGCGGCGCGCTAAGAACAACGCCTAACGAAGCTCTTCAGATCATTCTAGGCATTCTGCCACTCGATCTGGAAGCGAACCAGGCAGCAGCTGCAGCGGCTCTACGCCTTAGGGAAACGTCTGGCTGGGGCGCAAGCACAACTGGACACTCCAGTATTCTAGGATTTTACAGTTTTCTCCCTCTGAGCACAGATCGATGTGCGGCCACAACAGTCGGAGACAACTGTTTCAAAACAAACATTCCCAGCAGGGAAGAATGGAAGAGGATGTATCGCTGCCCCGCTACTAATGGCGGCATTTCTGTTTACACTGACGGATCGAAGCTATACGGCAGAGTTGGAGGAGGGGTTTATTCAAGGGATCTGGAACTTGAGCTCTCCTTCAGAGTACCTGATCACTGCAGCGTCTTCCAGGCGGAAGTCTCAGCAATCTTGGATGCCGCGATTTGGATAAGTAAACGCGCTATCGGCGAGGACATCGTTATTTTCAGCGACAGCCGGGCGGCCATCAAAGCTCTTGGCTCTTATTCATTCAACTCTGAACTGACGCTCAGCTGTCGTCGATCTCTTCAGGAGATGGCCCAACAGAACCGCGTGAACCTCACATGGGTCCCGGACACAGGGAAATTGAGGGAAACTGTAAGGCAGACGAACTTGCGAGGCAGGGTACGACCAAGCAGGTTCTTCGGGATAAAGAGCGCTTAGGTATGCCATTTGCCATATGCAAGCTAATGCTGAAGGAGTACACACTCCGTCAAGCCAACGAAATGTGGCAAAAATCCCCAGGGTGCCGGACATCCAAACAAACTTGGCCAAAATGTGATCATAAAGGATCTAGAGGCATTGACGCCCTAAGAAGGAGAGAAATTTCTATATTAATAGGTGTTCTAACTGGTCACTGACTTATTGGTAGGCACGCAGAAAGGCTAGGTGTGCCCTACCGACGATGCTATAGGAGCTGCAAATATGATGAGGAAGAGGAAACGGTGAAGCACCTCATCTGCAACTGCCCGGCTTTAAGCGGCGCGAGAACGCGCTTTTTGGGAGTTCCCTTCCTGGATTGCCTAAGCCAGATCGCGGAACTGGACATAAAGGACTTGATGGCCTTCATAAAGTCTAAGTGGTTCGAGGAGGACTAACGGTGTCGGTTGAGGAGTGTCAGTCCCGGGATTCTGCTATGTGGAAAATCCCAACAACTCGGGGATTTTTCATATGGCCGAGTCCCGGGACTGACTTTCCTTGTGTTGGTGGTATCACAACGGGCCTTTCAAAACTGGCCAAAGTGTGCCTCTGCTTCAGCCACTTGAACCTAACCTAACCTATGTCATTGTGGTGTTTAGAATATGCAAACAATTAAAATTTCTGATTTAATATATCAATTACAATAAAACATGTGCTTAATATTTGTTTCTTGTGAAAAAAGTTTATGTTTACCTTTGGAACAAAACTAGAACGTCCGAACAAAATTGAAAGCGATATTTGTCCAATAATAAACTTCTCCAGCAAGGTAATGTAAATGCAGTACAATTCTTTCAGATTTAAACCCTTCTTCAGTGGTAATGTGTCATCTCTAGAAACAAATTTTGATAGCGTTGGATAGATGAGTAAAAAGGCTATTATAGGCTTTATATTAAAAATAGTGTGAGCGCATGGAATGTCCGTAACGCTGGGAACACCCATATATAGATAATTAATTCAATTACCTATCTAATGAAAAACTTTGAAAATCGGTTTATTAGTTTTCGAGAAATTTTGGTTTTAAAAAATGCTTTATATGAACTTTGACCTTAAATAACTTTTGCCGTTGTTGTTTTCCTCTAAAAAGAAACACACAGTTATGTACACTACAATAATATCATCTATCGACCCCCATATTTTATTTTTAATTTGGGAGTTGGAGCTATTTTGGATTCAGATGCATAACGAAAAGGTAATTTTACTCTTTTAATTTTTACCAGGGCTGGTAACCGGTTCAGTACCGAACCGGTTTTTGAACCGAACCACAGCCATTTTTCAGTCTTTGAGCCGAACCACGAACAGAACCATTTTTTTGGAGATGTATGAACCGAACCGAAAACCGCAAAAAAAATAGTTCGGTTGGAATAATATTTAAAGAGTTTCAACTTATATGCCTAAAACATAAATTTTCCTAAAAATGGCACTCACTGGTATTTCGATTAAGATTCAAGTTTAGAAGGTTGAAAGGTAGAAGCATACGCAAGAAAAACACTTTTTTCATTTTGGCGCTGGTGTCAAAATGCGTTCAATTTCTGCCAACTGCATGCCATTAGACAGCGTAAGGATGAAAAGAGTTTTTCCTTTCGTCATGTATCCAACTTCCTTTATCTTCTTTGGTTTTCTCATAAACAAAACAAAACACACAAAACTGAAAGTCCATGGCGTTGCCAGCAACTTTAATTATTCAAGGGAAAAGAAAAGAAAATGTTTCATTCGTGAAAAGATGAAAAAAAATAATGTATGAAAAATCGTCTTACTTTACCAAATAGGAAAACTTTAGGGGACGTCATTAATTGCTTCAATAATATAAAACCCCTTTCTCCACAATCAGACGTTTTAAAATTCAGGGAAACATATTCAGAGCGAGAATTAAAAATAATTGCTGAGAATGCTGTTTGAATGTCAAACCGAGCGGACGTTTTTTTGTGGGCTGCTGAGTTAAAAAGTGATATTTCAATTATAAATTCTCCAAAAAGCGAAAGAGGACGCATATTTAGTAAAAACAATAATTTGTGATGAGTTCCAGATTTTTGGCATTGTGATGGAGTCTAAATGTGGAAAGTGTGGAGCAGGCTCGCGTGGCGCTGCTATACCATGCAATGGTGTGTGCGGAGTTGTTTTTCATGTGAAATGTCTTGGTTTCTCTGAATATGAGACGGATGCTTTGCGCAAGCATAGAAACCTAAAGTTTTTGTGTGATTATTGCATTGAGTACATTGGAGGTGCTCACGGTAAATTCACTGAAATAATAAGCCTCATCAAAGATAATGAGGAAAAATGCGCAAAATGGTGGAAGAAAAAATGAACAAGGTGAATGAAACGGTAAAGCAAATCAAAGAAGCCGCGAATAAATAGGCAAATCAAGAGAGTCATACAGATGTAAGAGCATCATATGCTGATAAACTAAAAAATGCAACGGCAAATGTACCTGTTATACTAAGGCCTAAAGTAAACCAAGAAAGTGAAGTAACAAAGAGCGAGGTAAAAACAATAATAAAGCCTTCAAAGTTGAGTGTAGGTGTAAGCGGTATATCTAATAGGCAAAACGGCGCGGTAGCAATCCAATGCGAAAGTGTTGAAGCGAGAAAAATATTAGTAAATGACATTAAAGAAAAAGTGAGTGAAAAATATGGCATCCAGCTACCAGTAATGAAAAGACCAAAAATATTAGTATGTAGATTGAGTGAAATGCTGGATGGGGAGACAATAATCCAAGCAATAAAAACTCAAAACAACTTGCAAGAGAACTGCATGAAGTGTTTAAAAGTGTATAAGTCCTATAAAAATCCAGCGGTGTATAATGCATTACTTGAAATAGACGGAAAAGGTTTTGAAAAAGTGATTGAACTGCAAAGAGTAAACGTGAAATGGGATAGATGCAGAGTGTATGAAAGTCACAATATTCTAAGATGCTTTAAGTGCTGGGGTTTTAATCACACAAGTAAGGTCTGTAAAGAAACCCATCAAATATGTGCGAAATGTGGCGAAAAAAGCCATGAATATGGACAGTGCACAAATAATATTCTAAAGTGCGTTAATTGTGTGACAGCACATCAAAGAGGTGTACTTTTTTATGTAAGCCCAGATTGCCAAATTGAAATAGTAAAGCAAACGGCACTCGAAAAAAGTATATGGTGTTTGATTATTGTGATCAGACAAAAAGACGTAAGTCTAACATTAATTGGATTATATAGATCGCCTGACAGACAGAGATCTCCTGAAAGACTGTTTTGTGAGTTTATTAAAGAAAAAATCGAGCAGTTGTGTGAAAGTGGTAATGAAATTCTCATTATGGGTGATTTCAATATTGATTGGCTGAGAAATAATTCCTACAGGGTCCAAATTTCTCAGTCTCCATCGGACAATGCATTGAGGCAAATAGTACTGGAGCCAACAAGAATTACAAGAACTAGCGCAACACTCATTGGTTAACTCTAACTATAAAATAAGTGATCATGAATCTATTGATATTAATTTAAAATTAAAGCGGAAAAAGCTTAAAAAAGTCAAAAAAGTTGTAAAAAGGTTCAGCTTTGATAGGGAATTGTTTGCGGAAGAAATGTCAAAATTCTCGAACATTAACCTTACCAATAATTTTAATTTTAACGAAATGGTAAGCATTTTTAGTGACAAATTGAAAGAAACCATAAGAAAAATGTATACATCTAAAACGGTTATCCAAAAAAGTTACTTTGACGGGTGGTTTAATAGTAAACTGCTCAATATGAAAAACACAAAAATTCAATTATATAAAATCGCAAAATGGAGCAACTCCTACCTAGACTGGCAAAACTACAAGCAGTATAGAAATATATATGCTAAAGAACTGCAATATGCGCGAAACAACTACATTTCAAAAAAAGTAGAAACATCGAAAGATCAAAAGAAAATGTGGCGAACAATAAAACAATTTGTTCTTAATGAGGAGCGAACTGAAATCAACAAAATTATAGTAAATTCGATCGAAATAAAAAACACAATGGAAATCGCTAACGAACTAAACAAATTTTTTATAGAAAGTGTTGAAGAGCTTAATAGAAACATTCCCAAAGTTTCGTATATTAACAATGTTGACCCTTGTGATAAGCAATTTAGCTTCAACAGATTAGAAATAAATGATCTGAAAGGCATAATTCAATCAATGAACAACAAGAAAGATTACAACGCTATATCCGCAAGTTTAATATTGACTGAATTTCATGTAATAGGTCCAATCCTACTAGAAATTATCAATTCATCCTTGGAACGGGGTGAATTCCCCACGAACTGGAAAACATCAATGGTGGTGCCGGTAGAAAAAGTAAAAAACACGGTAAACCCGGAGGAGTTTAGACCGATTAATATGTTAATGACCGAAAGCAAAATACTCGAAAAAGTGGTGCACAAACAATTGGAAGGCTACATGGAGAAGAATAGGCTAATATCGGAAAACCAATCAGGATTCCGGCAGCGTCATAGCTGGAAGTCAGAGATGGACAACAGAAAATGTATAGTGGCTGTGTTCTTGGATTTCAAGCGAGCATTTGAAACAATCGATAGGGGCATCTTGTTACAAAAAATGAGCCAATATGGTATTAATGGCGTGGAGAACCAGTGGTTTGAAAGCTACTTAAGTAATAGATGGCAGTGTACTAAAGTGTCAGAGAGCGTGTCGCATCCAGCTCAAATAATGCTAGGCGTACCGCAAGGCGCAGTCCTTGGAACGCTACTGTTTATAATATACATACACGGCATGGAAAACATACTACAGGGAGGAGTTAAAGTTTGTCAATTTGCCGATGATACATTACTGTATACGACAGGAAGTTCAGGTATGGATTGTATTACCCGGTTGAATGATAATTTAAAAAACATAAATAAATACCTGCAAATGAACAAGCTAAAACTGAATGTTGGTAAAACAAAAGCAATGATCATTAATGGCGAATCGAACCACAATATCATAGCCAATGATGAAATAATCGATAAGGTTGACGAAATTAAGTATTTAGGCATTATCATAGATAAAAAAATAAATTTCGATAAGCACTTAGATTACATTTGTAGTAAAATTAAAAAAAAAACTGGATTCTTCCAAAGAATACGGAAAAAAGTGTCTATAAATAGTGCCTTAAATATATACAATGTAATGATAAAACCACATTTTGAATATTGCTCAACTATACTTTTCTTGGGATCCAATTTTATGAAAAGCAGGCTGCAAAAACTGCAGAATAAAGGAATGCGATGCATTCTACAATGTAATAGACTGACACCAACCGCATATATGTTCGATACCCTAAAATGGCTTAATATTGTGGCGAATGTTCTCAAAAATCGCTCATCTCCCAACTCTAGCGTATTTCCATCACTAGCGTCACTACCACAACTACAGCTGTTTAGATACATGACGTGAGAGCGACAGAGGGAGAGGCAGCTCGCGTGTTTGCGAATGTGGCACAAAGAGGAGATAACGATAGATAAACGCTTCGAGAACACTGTTGCACGAATAAACCAGAAAGGTGTAGACATTTCTAGGTTGTGAAGCTGCTGTTTGCTAGGGTATATAAACCGCGCAAAGACAACGCACGTCAATCAGTTTATTTTGAAGTGTTGTACAGTGAAGTACAGAACAGTGAATTAACCCGCGATATTGTACTACGGTTTTTAGTACTGAATAAAGCGTACTACTTATTAAGCAGAATCGGAGTGTTTTATTTAACGTACAGTGATCGAACTCAGGGAAAATAATCAAGGAATCATCGAATTCGTCACAATTGGTGTCAGAAGCGGTATTGTTAAATAAATACAAGGACATTGAAATGGATAACAAGGACATTGAAAAGGATAACAAGGACATTGAAAAGGATAACACGGACATTGAAAAGGATAACTAGGACATTGTAAAGGTAACAAGGACATTGCAAGGATATGGCAAAGTTTAATGACTTGAAGATCCAACAACTCAAAAACGAGCTGGAGAAACGTGGAATGGTAACAACAGGCAATAAGCCAGAGCTACAATCACGTCTACGGGAGGCTATGGAAGCGGAAGGAATCAACGTTGACGATTATGTTTTTCAGCTTTCGGAAGAGGGAGCGACGAAAATAGAAGAGCAAAAGGATACTCCGGATTCGGTGGCAAATGTGGACACCAACTCGCTGTTGGCTGTATTGGCTCAGATGTCGACGAATATAACATCAAAGTTTGAAGAACAGAAAACTTGCATGGCATCTCAGTTGGAACAACAAGAGACACGCATGGCATCTCAGTTGGAACAACAAGAGACACGTATGGCATCAAAGTTGGAGGAACAAGAGACACGCATTACGTCTCGGTTGGAAGAGCAGGAGACACGAATGTTGTCGCAAATTTCGGCACAGGTATCGTCACAGATTTCCTCCCAATTGGAAGAACATAAGGCTTATATGTCATCTCAGCTGGAGGCACAGGAGGAACGTATGTCAGCACAGCTAAATATGCAGGACAGGAAAATAATACAGCTTGAGGAGAAAGTCGAAGCCGAGGTGGATGCGTTAAGAAGTCGTATCCAAGAGTTGCAGCTGAATCGTCCAAGTGTTTCAGCAAGCACTCCCAAGGTAAAACACCCATCCTTTGACGGTTCTGTTCCTTTCCAGGTATTTAAGCTACAATTTGAGAAGACAGCAGCTGTGAACAACTGGGGCGCTGAGGACAAAGTCGCTGCTTTATTTGTGTCATTGAAAGGACCTGCAGCCGAAATCTTACAGACTATTCCGGACGCTGAAAGAAACAACTATGAAGCGTTGATGGGAGCCGTTGAGAGACGTTACGGCAGCGAGCATAGGAGACAGATACATCAAATAGAGCTACAGAATCGCTTCCAGAAGACTAATGAGACATTGCAGGAGTTTGCATCAGATATCGAGAGGTTAGCCCATCTGGCAAACGCAGACGCACCCGTGGAATACATCGAAAGGGTAAAAATCCAAAGCTTTATAAATGGAATACGTGATGTGGAGACAAAGCGAGCCACATATGCCAATCCAAAGAGATCATTTGCGGAGACGGTATCACATGCTCTAACACAAGAAACAGCCTCGCTTTTGAGTAAATCCACGTACAAAGCTCACCGTGTGGAAGTGGAGACGCCAGACTGGGCCGAAAAAATTGACAAAATCCTAGAAGCACTAAACGGGAAGCAACAGAAAAATGAAGGGGTTATTAAGTGCTTCAAGTGCGGAAAACCGGGTCATATTGCACGTTATTGTGGATCTGGATCTGGCTTCAATAATTCCATTAATGCAAGCGGACGTAAGCGGAAGGCTGAAGGAGATGAGCAAGTCTGCCAATCTAACCAACCGTTAAACTAAAGAGAGTCAGCCACAAGGGGCGTAGGCTGGCTCCCGCAATTGGATGCCCCATAGTCTCTGTCACACAGATCGGAAGGAAGTCGAGTAATGTTACTGTTGGAGGACTCGTGGATGGAAAGGAGCGTTTACTGACTGTTGATACGGGCGCATCTCATTCCATTATTCGATCCGATTTAGTCAACAAAGAAGTGAGGCCATTACATGGAGCAAAGCTGCGTACGGCGACCGGTGAGGATACCCAAGTCCAAGGAGAAGTAACATGTGAAATCGCAATTGGGAATGTCACCGTACTGCATAATTTTATAGTGGCAGATATTGTTGATGAGATCATAGTTGGTGTGGATTTCTTAAGCAACCAAGGCATCAAGATCGACATGCAAAACAGGACTATGAGCTATAAGAACATGGATGTGCCACTAAATTTTGGTTACGAGAACAAGTACATCAGTAAGCGGGTCCTCGTGGAAGAAAGCCAACAAATTCCACCGAAGTCGGAGGCGATCGTTTGGGCAAGGATTGATGGAGATTATGGGACAAACAAATTGTGGGTTGTCGAGGCAGCAAACAAATCAAACACGGATATACTAGTAGGAAAAACACTGGCTATGACAAAACGAGATGGAAGTATACCGGTAAGAGTACTAAATGAGTTTCGATCGCCAATCAAGCTTTCCAAAGGAGCTATATTGGGACAATGTCAGGAGGTGGAGGTGGTTATAAATTGTGAACAGCTCCAGGAAAATGTCTCTACCAGCAACATTAATCTATCAGATGATATCACGGCGTGGACGCAAGATCTCGAAGAAGACCACCAGAGTAAGGCAAAACAACTTCTACTAAAGTACTCTACCATATTTGACAAGGATGGCTCCAAACCAGGTCGGACCAATATAGTGAAGCATCACATTGATACAGGTGAAGCGAGACCAATCCGCCAAGCTCCTCGAAGTGTTCCATTGGCCAAACGCCAAGTGGTAAGAGAAATTATACAGGAAATGAGTGACAGCGGCGTGATCGAACCATCAGCTAGTCCATGGAGCTCACCGGTAGTGCTAGTGAAGAAAAAGGATGGAAAAATGCGGTTCTGTTTGGACTACCGGAAGTTGAACGACGTAACGAAAAAGGACAGCTATCCATTACCCAGAATTGACGATACTCTGGACTCACTATCTGGTACGAAATGGTTCTCAACACTGGACTTGAAAAGCGGCTATTGGCAAGTGGAGGTTAAAGATGAGGATAAGGAGAAGACAGCCTTCAGCGTTGGAGAGGGACTGTGGCAATTTACGGTAATGCCCTTTGGACTATGTAACGCTCCAGCTACTTTTGAGAGACTCATGGATCAAGTATTGAAAGGACTGCATTGGAAAACATGTTTGGTGTACCTGGACGACATCATCGTGTTAGGAAAAAGCTTTGAGGAACACCTTAAGAACTTAGAGGAAGTTTTCCAAAGGATAGCTGGCGCCGGTCTGAAATTAAGTCCCAAAAAGTGTGCATTGTTCAAGAAGGAAGTAAGTTACTTGGGGCACAAGGTTACTACGGAGGGAATTTGCACGGCTAAAGAGAAGATCGAAGCAGTAAAGGATTGGCCAAGACCCAACGATTTGCATGAGTTACGAAGTTTCCTTGGACTGTGCACGTATTATCGCCGATTTGTACCGAATTTCGCCAGCGTAGCCAGTAGCCTTCATGAGTTGACCAGAAAGAATATGTCATTTGATTGGAAGAAGGAACATGAAGTGGCTTTCCAAACCTTGAAGGAACGGCTGTGCACTGCCCCAATGTTAGCGTATCCAATCCCAGGTTCAGCGTTTATTCTGGATACAGATGCAAGTGGTTATGCGATTGGAGGAGTTTTGTCACAGATTGTCGATGGGCAGGAGAAGGTAGTGGCGTACTATAGCCGCACAATTGGAAAGCCCGAAAGGAACTATTGTGTAACACGAAGAGAACTACTGGCATTGGTAGAGTGCATCAAATATTTCCACAAGTATCTCTATGGACAGCGATTCCACGTCAGGACAGACCATGCAGCGTTGAAATGGCTTTTGCAGTTCCGTAATCCGGAAGGTCAATTGGCACGGTGGATAGAGGGACTACAAAGTTATGACTTTTCCATAGAGCATCGCAAAGGCAGCAGCCACGGCAATGCTGATGCAATGTCCCGGCGACCATGTAACCTAGAATGCAAGCATTGTTCGAAAGCTGAGGCCAAGGAAGATGTTATAGATGTGCGGCTGATGACTATAACATCTACGGACGAATGGAACATGGATCAACTAAGGAAGCATCAGCTAGAGGACCCAGATCTGGTACGTGTGATGCAAGGAATCGAGCAAAACGAACGACCAACAAGAGAAGAGATGTCAGCAGAGAGTCCTGTTGCCAAGTCATATTGGGCACAGTGGAACAGTCTGAAATTGGTATCCGGTTGCTTACATAGAGTATGGGAAAGCGAAGATGGTCAATGCGCCCGGAAGCTGGTAGTTGTCCCAAGGAAGAAAATCTCTGATGTTTTGAATGAGCTACATAATGGTCCAAGTGGAGGCCATCTCGGAGTCACGAAAACGTTGGAGAAAGTCAAGCAGAGATTCTATTGGGTTGGTTGCCGGCAGTCGATCGCGGAGTGGATTGCCAACTGTGAGGTGTGCATCAAAGCAAAGGGTCCGAAGTCGAGAAGCCATGGACAGATGAAGCAGTACAACACAGGTGCACCGTTTGAGAGGATTGCCATGGATGTAGCTGGTCCATTTCCTACTAGCAAACTCGGGAACAAGTACGTATTAGTTGTTATGGACTATTTCAGCAAATGGCCAGAAGTTTACCCGATTCCAAATCAAGAGGCAGAAACCATTGCAGAGGTGTTCACTAACAATTGGATAGCGAGGTTTGGTGTACCGATGGAGTTACATTCTGACCAAGGCAGGAATTTCGAATCAGTCGTATTCCAAGAAATGTGCAAGATATTGGGTATTCGGAAAACTCGAACAACTGCATTGCATCCTCAGTCAGATGGCATGGTGGAACGTTTCAATCGAACCTTGGAAGAGCACATGAGGAAAGTAGTGGATAAGTTCCAGAAAGATTGGGATACGCACATCTCCTTGTTTCTGATGGCATATCGCTCGGCAATACATGAAACTACGGGTCAGACTCCGGCAAAAGTAATTTTTGGGAATGATCTGCGGTTGCCAGCTGACTTGAAGTTTGGGATAAATGCTGATGAAGGAATAAATGCCAGGAAATCTACTAGCATCTTGGAAGAAGAAATGAGAGAAATACACGATCTTGTAAGACAACGGACGAAGATCATGAGTGATAAGATGAAAGCCAGATACGACAAAGCCATCAACTCGGAAGGTTTTAAAGAAGGAGATTTAGTGCTGTTATACAACCCACAACGAAAGAAAGGTTTGTCCCCAAAACTGCAATGTAACTGGGAAGGCCCATATAAAGTAATAAAGCGGATAAATGATGTTGTCTACCGCATACAAACTGTTGGAAGACCACGAAACAAAATGAAGGCGGTTCACCTGGAGAGGCTAGCAACGTTTGGATCGGGAAATGTGTCTGATCGGGACGATCAGACTTAGGTGGAGGGCAGTGTGGCGAATGTTCTCAAAAATCGCTCATCTCCCAACTCTAGCGTATTTCCATCACTAGCGTCACTACCACAACTACAGCTGTTTAGATACATGACGTGAGAGCGACAGAGGGAGAGGCAGCTCGCGTGTTTGCGAATGTGGCACAAAGAGGAGATGACGATAGATAAACGCTTCGAGAACACTGTTGCACGAATAAACCAGAAAGGTGTAGACATTTCTAGGTTGTGAAGCTGCTGTTTGCTAGGGTATATAAACCGCGCAAAGACGACGCACGTCAATCAGTTTATTTTGAAGTGTTGTACAGTGAAGTACAGAACAGTGAATTAACCCGCGATATTGTACTACGGTTTTTAGTACTGAATAAAGCGTACTACTTATTAAGCAGAATCGGAGTGTTTTATTTAACGTACAGTGATCGAACTCAGGGAAAATAATCAAGGAATCATCGAATTCGTCACAATAGAAACCAAAGAACTTGCATGAATGTATTACTTTTTGTATTTAAAATGAAGCATAACCTGTTGCCAAAGTATTTAGTAAGCCAAATAGTGTACTTAGGAGATGTGCAACCGTATAGTTTAAGAAACAAAAATGATTTTAGAATAAATTTGTATAGGTCCAATAAGGCTCAAAATATATTAATGTACAAAGGCCTGAAACTATTCAATGAACTACCAAGTAGTATAAAAAATGAAAATAATATTAATGTATTTAATAGACTGCTAATTGATCATATTAGAGTAGTATTTTAGCTCGCAATAAGCCAACTAATAGCCATTAAGTACTAATTGTACCTGAATTTAAAAAATAGCAAAGGCTAAATAAAGAGAAACTAACTAACTAGCTGTTCCTGCCACACAAGTGCCGGTAGAAAGGGCATTTTCAACTTTAATATTTATTTTAACGGACTTATATGGTGTTTCCACCAAAAACAAACACCGTGTTTGTAGGTTTTGGGTTTGAAATAATTATCAACTGTTTCCACTGCGTGTTTGATATAAATTGTGTTCAATCTGTCATTCGTGTAATTTTGTTATTCGAAAATTTTGTGGAAAATGCTATTTACGCCATAAGGCAGATCCAGCCACGAAAGCCCATTGGTAGCCATTTGGGTCTTATCAAAGCTATAACCTTTATAACATAGTCCAATTTTGCGGTGGGACCTATCAAGGCCCTATGATTTTGCGTTGCATTTTATAAAATATTAAAAAATTTTAAAATTTTAAATATAAATTAATTTAATTTTAATTGTCAACAATTTTGACAAACTGAAAGCAATGGTAACATGATTTCGATAAGAACTTAAAAACTAAAAGGAAATAATGACGTAAATGAACATTATTGCCATCTTTTAATGATAGATCGTATGCAAACCCAAAGCAAACAAGCTTTAAAAAAGGGGTTTGAAATGGTTTTGGGTTATGAAATTTGTATGAGATTTGACAAGGGTTTCGAGTAGTGTTTGATTTTAAACACGCTAAGGCTAGAAAACACGGTGTTTGCTTTTGGTGGAATCACCATATTAAGGGCAAGTATAGACAAAGAATTGTTAGAAGACGATCTTTTGATAAACTTAAATACTAAATAACCAAATGATGTATTTTTTTATCAAAATTATGTCTTCTAACAAGTGTTCGTCTATACCCAGCCAGCAGAGCAACGTACGTTTTAACGATCGTATATTTTTCCATCGTTTTTCTTATCCGAAAACGGCCCGGAAATTATACTGCTTGACTGATTTTCTGTTGGTTCGTTGATTCGCAATTTTTCGTATCCGAAAACTGTCCGGAAACTTTACTGATAAAAACAGTGATCCCAAAAACATCAAAAATTTATTCCAAAAACTTCAGAAAATTATCAAAAACATCAGAAATCGTATCAGAAAACGTGCGTCGGTTTTAGGAAAGTTTTTTGTACTTTTACAACATACGTTTCGTTCGCAAACTTTAGTGGGAAAAAGGATCGGGAAAGGTTCTTTAAATGGAGCATGAAAACGGAAAAATATACAGTTTTTGCCAGATTTTTTTCCATTTCCAGATGCGTTTACGGAAATTTTGCTGGCTGGGTATATGTATGTTTCTTTACATAATAATAATTTTCAGTATTGTATTGCTATTATAACTTTTTGCCGATATATTAATAAATATTATCTATAAATGAATTTGATCTCAATAACAAAGCGTTTTATTTTTGACATTTCCAAAAAAATTTTATTTTAGTAGGCTTTTATAATTGCTACCACCATAATGTACCGATCTAATAACAGCAAATTAAAGACCGTAAAAATCGTAAATCTTTTACGGTCTTCAATTAACTGACATTAGGTCCTTGCGCTGGGTTTGGGACCCGCCACGTAAAAAACTTAATTCCAATGAAAACGAATTCAAAGCGTCGGAAGAGAACCCCCTTTAATGTTGACGACCCGGCAAAACGAATAAGGCATAATGATTTGGATATTAGGGCATATACCGGGAATGTCCGGACCCTTTCAAGGGACGGTACCGCTGCCCGACTGGTTGATGTCCTCATAGGCGCAAATGCCGACATCACCGCCCTGCAGGAAATGCGATGGACGGGGCAAGGAAAGATGACCATCGGTTCTTGTGACGTATACTACAGTGGCCAGATACGCGCAAAGCGCGTGGTGTAGGATTTGTGGTGGGAACGAGACTTCGCCGCCAAGTACTAGCGTTCACTCCTGTGGACGAGCGTCTCGCTGCGATCCGCATCAAGGCGAGGTTTTTCAACATAACATTTATCTGCGCCTATGCGCCGAATGAGGAGACGGACGACGCAGAGAAGGACTCCTTCTACGATAAACTTGAACAAGCCTATGATCGCTGCCCCCTGCATGATATCAAAATCGTGATCGGCGACTTTAATGCCAAGGTGGGCAAGGAAGGAGTCTTTGGTCCTACAGTTGGAAAATTCAGTCTCCACGATATAACATCCCCCAACGGCACTAGGTTGATTGACTTCGCCGCATCCCGCAATATGGTCATCAGTAGTACCAGGTTCCAGCATAAGCGAATACACCAAGCCACCTGGCTGTCCCCTGATCAAAGAACAAGAAACCAGATTGATCATGTCATGATCGACGGCAGACACAGCTCCACCGTTCTAGACGTGCGTACCCTACGCGGTCCCAATATCGACTCGGACCATTATCTTGTTGCAGCCAAGATACGCACACGCCTCTGTGCAGCGAAGAAAGTACGCACAGTAACGGAAGGAAAGTTTGACGTCGAGAAGCTGCGCGTGACACATACAGCTGATAATTTCTCCACTCGACTCTCACACCTGCTATCAGAGAGCAATCCTCGACCTAACGATGTAACCGAGCAATGGAAGCATATCTCTCACTCATTACGTACCGCCGCTGAGGCCACTATAGGGTTTCAGCGAGCCCGCAAGAACAACTGGTACGATGAGGAATGCACCGCAGCCTCGGTCAAAAAGGACGCTGCATAGAGGGAGACGTTGCGAACGGGCGCAACCCGCAGTGTATGGCAACGCTATCGTGAGGCGAAGAAGGAAGAGAGACGCCTGTTCAGAAAAAAGAAATGTGAGGCCGAAAGGTGTGAGTGTGAGGAGCTTGAGATGCTGGCTGACAGGAATGATGCCCGAAAATTCTATGAAAAGATCCGGCGGATGACGGAAGGTTTAAAGACCGGGGCAATTTCCTGTAAGGACAATAACGGCGACCTGGTAACCGACGTACAGAATGTACTTAAATTATGGATGGTGCACTTCTCCTCACTGCTAAATTGCGAAGGAGACGTCGAACCCGATACCCCAATCCCTGACGATGGAAAAGTCGTCCCACTACCTGACTATGATGAAGTGAGGATAGCAATATCCCGGCTCAAAAACAACAAATCGCCTGGGAAAGACGGACTACCCGCCGAGCTGTTCAAACACGGAGGCGAAGAGCTGGTAAAAAGCATGCATCAGCTCTTATGCAGAATATGGTCAGATGAGTGCATGCCTCCATATTGGAATTTAAGTGTGCTCTGCCCAATCCACAAGAAAGGCGATCCCGCTAACCCCACCAACTAACGCGGAATCAGTAGTCTTAATATCGCATATAAGGTTCTTTCTAGCGTATTGTGTGAACGACTGAAGCCCATCGTAGACAAACTGATTGGAATTTATCAGTGTGGCTTTAGACCTGGTAAGTCTACCATCGACCAGATTTTCACGATACGCCAAATCCTGGAGAAGACCCAAGATAAAAGAATCGACACTCACCATCTCTTTGTCGATTTTAAAGCCGCTTTTGACAGCGCAAAAAGGAGTTGCCTGTATGCTGCCATGTCTGAATTTAACTTCCCTGCAAAGCTTATACGGCTTTGCCAAATGACGTTGAGCAAAACTAACAGCTCCGTCAGAATCGGGAAGGACCTCTCTGAGCCATTTGAAACCAAACGAGGCTTCAGACAGGGCGACTCCCTTTCGTGCGATTTCTTCAACCTGATGCTGGAGAAGATAATTCGAGCAGCAGAGCTAAACCGCAATGGTACAATCTATTACAAGAGCGTGCAATTGCTGGCGTATGCCGATGATATTGATATCATTGGCCTTAACAACCGCGCCGTAAGCGCTGCCTTCTCTGGACTGGATAAGGAAGCGAAAAAAGTGGGTCTTGCGGTGAACGAGGACAAGACGAAGTATATGCTGTCATCAAAGAAAGAATCGGCACACCTGCGCCTTGGCAGCCAAGTCACCGTTGATAGCTACAAGTTTGAAACGGTGAGAGACTTCGTCTATTTGGGAAACAGCATTAACACCGAAAATAATATCAGTCTAGAAATCCAACGGAGAATCACTCTTGCCAACAAGTGCTACTTTGGACTGAGTAGGCAATTGCAGAACAAAGATCACGCTCTATAAGTCTCTCATCATACCTGTCCTGATGTATGGCTCAGACTCATGGACAATGTCAAGAGAAGATGAGATGGCCCTTGGAGTATTTGAGAAAAAAGTTCTGCGGAAGATTTATGGTCCTTCCCGTGATGCCAACGGCGAGTATCGAAGGAAATTTAACGACGAGCTGTACGAGCTCTACGCAGACCGGACCATAGTTCAGCGGATTAAAGCCCAAAGGCTCCGCTGGCTGGGTCATGTTATGCGAATGGACGAAGAAGCACCAGCACAGAAAGTTTTCCTATCGACACCCGAATTCGGCAGCAGAGGAAGGAGGAGACCTCGACTGAGATGGAAACAACAGGTGGAGGATGACTTGAACTCCCTTGGGGTTTCCAATTGGCGTCAGTTATCGCTAAAAAGGAATGACTGGCGTGCTTTGATACGAAACGGTCAAAATCGCCTAGGCGGTTAAGCGTCATTATGAAGCAAGCCAAGATTAGGTCGTTACATTAGGGTGGTAGAAACTGAGATATGGTGGGATAGTACCACAACAAAACGGATGAGCTCTTTTAGGAAAAACCCACTTCCTGAGACAAAAAAATTGGTGTATCAGATTTTAAAATCCGACAATAAATGCCGAAGATATGAAGAAAAATGTAATTGGGCAACATCTAGGGTTGCCAGAAAAAAAAAATTTTTTTAAATGTTTTTCAAAAACACTTCATATGATTATACGATCTAGTATACATTTTTTTTTCAGTTTTTCGTTGGGTTGGTATAAGCCCTGAACCGGTTCACGAACCGGTTCAAGTTTTTTCAAAGTGGTTCGAACCACTAAACCGAACCACCCAGATTTTCGGGAAGTGGTTCGAACCACTGAACCGAACCACAGCGATTTTTGGAGTGGTTTCCAAATGGCATGCAGTTGGCTGGAATTGAAGGCATTTGGACAACAGCGTAAAAATGAAAAAAGTTTTTGAAGTTAACTTCTTAGGCGGCGATATGAAGTTTTGATTGAGAGTAAAATTTGAGAAAATGGATGAGGATGAAACGGAAGTTATGGCACGTAAATAGAAATTGTAGCCGACTTTCAGGCGTATGTTGCAGACTTTCAGGCGTAGGCGTTTTTCTTATATCTCGGGAACCGCTCAATCGATTTGGATAATATTTGGCAATATAGATAGTATGATTCATTCTTAGATTATATGCGAGGGTGTTGCCACTTGGGGCAGTTCACATTGTTGCCACTTATCTCAATTTTTTTTTAAATATTGAGCAAGATATGCAGTTATTGGTATCAAATGAAAGGTATTTTCGACCGTATTCCAAATATGTAAATCTCAAGCAGAGTTGCCACCTAACCACATTTTATATATTTTTCTCTATATCTCGGGAACCGCTCGACCGATTCGGATAAAGTTTGACATTATAGATAATATTATTCATTCTAAGATTATGTGCGTGGGTGTTGCCACTTGGGGCGGTTGCCACCTAACCTAATTTTATTTATTTTTATTGATATCTCGGGAGCCGCTTGACCGATGTGGATAAAATTTGGCATTATAGATAGTATGATTCATTATATGATTACTTGCGCGGGTGTTGCCACTTGGGGCGGTTCAAAGGGTTGCCACCTATCTCAATTTTTTTTAAATATTGAGCAAGATATCCCATATTTTATTTACTTTTCTCTATATCTCGGGAACCGCTCGACCGATTTGGATAAAGTTTCGCATTATAGATAGTCTGATTTATTCTAATATTATATGCGTGGATGTTTCCATTTCAGGCTTTTCACAGGGATGCCACCTATCGCATTTTTTTTTTAAATATTGAGCAATATATGCCAATACGGGTATCAAATGTATTTTCGGTCGCATTTCAAATATAACAATTTCTAGCAGGGTTGCCAGCTAGGGTTGCCCCCAAACATTTTATTTATTTTTCCTTATATCTCGGGAACCGCTTTGCCGTTTTGTATTAAATTTGGCATTTTCAGTGGTATGATTCATTCTAAGACTATATACATGGCGGTTGCCACTTGGGGCGGTTCAAAGGGTTGCCACCTATTTATTTTTTGTTTTTTTTTAATATAGAGCAAGATATGCCTATATGGGTATCAAGTGAAAGGTGTTTGCGACCGTGTTCCAAATATTTAAATTTCAAGCAGGCTTGCCACCTAGTGTTCCTATCTTTCTTCGTACAACTCTCTTTCCTATCTCCCTTCCTTTTGCTCTTCATTGGCCTCCTTCCTTCTACCACGCCCCTCTTCCCCATTCGTATTGGCCCCTGTTAATTAAGGCCTAATTCTACTCATGTACCAAATTTTAAGGATATAAGATATTTTCGAATGGATCGTTTCCCTGGCCCACTTCCCGGAAGTAAGAAAGGGTGAATCTAAACCATTCTCGAATAGGTTAGGTTCAAGTGGCTGCCGCAGAGGCACACTTAGGCCAGTGTTGAAAGGCCCGTTGTGATACCACCAACACAAGGAAAGTCAGCCCCGGTACCCAGCCATATGGAAAATCCCTGAGTTGTTGGGATTTTCCACATAGCAGAATCCCGGGACTAACACTCCTACCCCGACACCGTTACTCCTTCTCGAACCACTTAGATGACTTTATGAAGGCCATCAAGTCCTTTATGTCCAGTTCCGCGATCTGGCTTAAGCTATCCAGGAAGGGAACTCCCAAAAAGCGCATTCTCGCGCCGCTTAAAGCCGGGCAGTTGCAGATGAGGTGCTCCACTGTTTCCTCCTCCTCATCATCTTTGCAACTCCTGCAGCATCGTCTGCAGGGCACACCTACCAATGAGGCCGTGACCGTTTAATACCCCTATCAATATGGAGATTTCCCTCCTACTTAGGGCATAAATGCGTCTAGACCTTTTAAGATCCCATTTTGGCCAGGTTTGCTTCGATATCCGGCACCCTGGGGATTGCAGCCATCTTTCGTTGGCTTGACGGAGTGTGTTCTCCTTCAGGATTAGTTTGCATGTGGCAAACGGTATACCTAAGCGCTCTTTATCCTGAAGAACCTGCTTGGTCGTGCCCTGCCTGGCAAGCTCGTCTGCCTTACAGTTTTCCTCAATGTCCCTATGTCCCGGGACCCTTGTGAGGTCTACACGGTTCTGTTGTGCCATCTCCGGAAGAGATCGACGACAGCTGAACGTCAGTTCAGAGTAAAACGTGTATGAGCCAAGGGATTTGATGGCCGCTAGGCTATCGCTGAAAATAGCGATAACTTCTCCGATGACACATTTGCTTAACCAGGCCGCGGCGTCCTGGATTTCCGAGACTTCCGCCTGGAAGACGCTACAATAATCAGGTAGTCTGAAGGAGAGCTCAAGGTCCAAATCCTTTGAATAAACCCCTCCTCCAACTCTGCCGTCCAACTTCGAGCCGTCGGTGTATATGGAAGTGCCACCATTTGTTTCGGGACAACAATCCGTCCTCTCCCAGTCTTCTCTGCTGGGAATGTTTATTTTGAAAGAACTATCCCCGACTGTAGTGGTCGCACAAAGATCTGTGCTTAGAGGGAGAAAGTTGTAACATTCCAGAATACTGGGGTGTCCAATAGTACCGCACCCCAACTGGAGGTTTCCCTTTGGCGCAGAGCTGATGCCGCCACTGAGCGAAACCCTTCCATATCATGTGGCAAAATGCCCAGAATGACCTGGAGGGCTTCGTTGGGCGTTGTCCTTAGCGCACCGCTTATACAGATCATATTGGATCATTGGAATTTCCGCAACAGGTTCAGGTATGTTGCCTTGCTCAGCGCAGGCCACGATACGACGACTCCATACAGCATGATTGGGCGAATGATGGCCGTGTAGATCCAACTGCATACTCTAGGGCTGAGCCACCATTTTTTGCCAATGGCTCTTTTTCATGTGTAAGGAGCAATGCAAGCTTTCTTCTGGCGCTGAAGAACATTCTCCTTCCAATTAAATTTCCTGTTCAGAACTATGCCTAGAAACTTGGACTTATCCGACAAGCCCAGGCGCGTGCCATCTAGTTCTGGTAGGCTTAGTGGCGGTATTTTGTACCGGTTGGTGAAGAGTACAAGTTCCACTTTCCCCGGGTAGATACCAAGTCCGCAGCCATAGGACCACGTCGAAACTTCTCGCAGTGCTACTTGCATCAGGTCACACAGTTTGTGGGAACTTGCCTCTGAATGCTAAATCGTCTGCGTATGCCACTATCTTCCCGCCCCCAGCTTGTGTCACGTAGCAACGAGTTGACTGTGAGGTTCCATAAAAGCGGGGAAAGAACACCACCCTGGGGCGTTCCCCTTGTGACATAGCGTGATAACTCAACCGTACCAAGTGAAGAAGCTATTTTCCTTCCCCTTAGAAGTTGGTCAATTAAACCAGTTAGAGGTCTATCTATGCCCAGATTAGTTAGAGCGGAGTTGATAGCCTCCGCGCTTATATTGTTGAAAGCCCCCTCAATGTCTAGGAAGGCCACGAGACAGTAGTCCTTTTCACACAGCGATTTCTCAATGACAGATACTAGGCTGTGCAGAGCAGTTTCTGTTGATTTACCGTTGGTGTATGCATGCTGACAGCTAGAGATAAGGTTGCTATCAATAGTTGTTGAGAGGTAGTCGCTTAGTATCCTCTCAAAGGTTTTGAGTACAAAGGACGAGAGACTGATCGGTTCGTAGTCTTTTCGCTCCTAGTGGGATGCCTTCCCAGCCTTAGAGATAAACACTACCGTTGCGCTTCTCCACACGGCGTTCTGGAATGAAAAAAAGATGACCTAGAACGACGCAAAAAACTAATGATGCCATCTTTCTTCTGACGTCTCTGAGGTACCGAAAATGATAGTCGGAAAATCTGAGTTGCTCGGCTTTTCATTTTATCCTTAAATATCCTTTTTTTTAGTGTAATACAAATAGCGTAGTAAACTATAATTATGCTGTTGACTTGTATTTTACTGAAACCAAAGAAAATTGATGGTATTAGATGCCAATAGTACACGACTTTTGGTTTTTTTCGATTTAAGCTCAAATGAACAGAAAAATCCTTCATAGAGTCCTTGAATATCCTTTATAGTATAATTTATCGAATAAAACTTTTTTAAATACCATATTATGGGTTTTTGGGTACGAGGAACTCATTTCCGAGGTCCATTTAATGCTACTTCCACGGTAGGGGGCTCTATCGAAGTTCCAAAAATAATTCTCTCACAAAGTGTTCTGAAATGAAAAAAAGATGATCTAAAATGATGCCGAAATATAGTGATGGGATCTTTCTCTGACATCTCTGGTGTACTAAAAATTATGAGGAAGAATTTTTATTTTATCAGGTATCGACATTATAAAGACTTCAGAAAATGTGGCAGCACTAAAACTTAACGAAATAATAACTAATACAGGCAACGTGGCAACCCTATTACAAAAATTTGAATAAACCGCAGCTAACTTATCGTATACATATTTTTAACTTCCGCCGCGTGTAGCATACAACGTTTAATTCACTTGTGCTGTGATTAATTTTTGTGCTTAAAATAAAACGCGATTACACCCAAACGTTTTGAAAGTAAATAAGAAAATTTGTTCGTCGTGTCAAAGAATATGCCTCATCATAAGTGCAGTCACAGTGAAAACAGAAAAAAAATATGCGGGCCTTGTGGGAAAAAAATTGTTTTAAAAGCAAAAGGAATTGAGACATATCGTATTACGAACTTTTATGAGGATTTGATTCGAAAATTTATTGATTCTAATTTTGATATCAAAAATGAAATATACCCCTTAAGTGTATGTACGACATGTCGTTTAACATTAACTGAACATACCAGAGGTAACAACGAGAGGGTTTTAAAAAAAATGCCCAATTATAAAGATATTCGATTATTAAAAAATACAAGATCACGTGATATTTTAAATAACAGTAAACAATGCTCATGTATAACGGCTATCTAATCTGTTTAACGGCTAAAGCTCAGATTCATTTAAAAAAGAAAAAAGCTCTCGGTTCAAAGATTCTAACCTACAAGTATATGGTGTTAAAAAATTATTAGCTATTGCATATAGGGGCAAATTCCCACAAACCCTGTGTGACTTGATGCAAGTAGCACTGCGAGAAGTTTCTTCATGGTCCTCTCGCTGCGGACTTAGCATCAACCCGGGAAAGGTGGAGCTTGTCCTTTATACCAGGCGGTACAAGATACCACCGCTGAACCTACCAGAACTAGATGGCGTGCGCCTGAAGTTAGCTGACAAAGCCAAATTCCTAGGCACAGTTCTAGATAGAAAGTTTAACTGGAAGGAGAATGTCATCCAGCGCCAGAGGAAAGCGTGCATTGCACTTTACACGTGTAAAAGAGCCATTGGCAAAAAATGGGGGCTCAGCCCCAAAATTTGCAGATGGATCTACACTGCGATAATCCAGCCAATTATGCTGTATGGAGTCGTGGTATGGTGGCCTGCGCTAGGAAAGGCAACAAACCTAAATCTTTTAGGAAAAGTCCACAGATCGAGCATGATCTGTATAATCGGGGCGTTAAGAACAACGCCCAATGAAGCTCTCCAGGCCATTCTTGGCTTTTTGCCACTCGATCTGGAAGGGTACCGGGCAGCAGCAGCATCGGCTGTGCGTCTAAGGGAAACGTCCGTCTGGGGCGCAAGCACTATTGGACACTCCTGTATTCTAAGATCTTACAGCTTTCTCCCTCTGAGCACAGATCGGTGTGCGACCACAACAGTCGGAGATTGTTGTTTTAGAATAAACATTCCCAGCAGGGAAGACTGGGAGAACATAGATCGGTGTCCCGCTACTAATGGCGGCACTTTTATATACACCGACGGCTCGAAGTTAGACGGCAGAGTCGGAGGAGCGGTTTACTCAAGGGATTTGGACCTAGAACTCTCCTTTAGACTACCTGATCACTGCAGCGTCTTCCAGGCTGAAGTTTCTGCAATCATGGACGCCGTGACTTGGATAGGTGAACGCACCATCGGACAGGATATCTGTATTTTCAGCGACAGCCAAGCGGCCTTGGCTCTTACTCGTTCAACTCTGAACTGACGCTCAGCTGTCGTCGATCTCTTCAAGAGATGGCCCAACAGAACCGCGTGAACCTCACATGGGTCCCGGGACACAGGGACATTGAGGGAAACTGTAGGGCAGACGAACTTGCCAGGCAGGGCACGACCAAGCCGATTCTTCAAGATAAAGAGCGCATAGGTATGCCGTTTGCCACGTGCAAGCTAATGCTGAAGGAGCATACACTCCGCGAAGCCAACGAAAGATGGCTACAAGCCCCAGGGCCAAAATGCGATCTTAAAAGATCTAGAAACATATACGCCCTAAAAAGGAAGGAAATCGCCATATTAATAGGTGTTTTAACCGGGCACTGCCTTATTGGTAGGCACGCAGCAAGGCTAGGCGTTCCCTACCGACGATGCTGCAGGAGTTGCAAAGAGGATGAGGAAGAGGAAACGGTGGAGCACCTCATCTGCAACTGCCCGGCCTTAAGCGGAGCGAGAAGGCGCTCTCTGGGAGTTCCCTTCCTGGTTAGCTTAAGCCAGGTCGCGGAGCTAGACATAAAGGACTTGATGGCCTTCATCAAGTTATCAAAATGGTTCGAGGAGGGGTAGCGGTGTCGGTTAGGAGTGTCAGTCCCGGGTTTCGGCTATATGGAGAGTCCCGACAGCACTGGGATTTTCCATATGGCCGGGCCCCGGGACTGACTTTCCTAGTGTTTGGTGGTATCACAACGGGCCTTTTATTACTGGCCTAGGTGTGCCTTTGCGGCAGCCACTTCTACCTACCTACCTGGTGAATTAAAAAAAGGTCTAAATATTGCAATAGCGTCATAAAGGAGCCAATTTTTAAAGAAAATGACGACTTATCTGTTCTCGAAAAATGTATCATTCCTGAGTTACATATCATGCAAGGCTTTGTAAACCACCTCTTTTGGAATGGGTTGGTGCCATTGGTCGGTAAAGAGCAGGCACTGTTGTGGCCTCAGAAATTAAGTTTCGTTTCGAAGAGCTATCGCGGCGAAATTTTCGAAGGAAATACATGCAGAGAACTACTGAAGAATGCCGACAAGCTTTTAGATACAAATATTTACAAAGAACAGGGACCACTAATTTTAGTGCCTTTTGTAAGTGCTTTCAGCACAATGAATCGATTAGTGGATATTTGTTTTTCGTCTCAGAAGATTGAATCATTTTATGAAATTAATGAATTAATCAAAAAATTGTCAAAAGAATTAATAGCTACGGAGACTTCACACACCTTGAAATTACATGTTTTATTAAAACACACCAAACAGTGTTTGCAATTACTGCAAACATCACATGGTTTAGGTTTGTGGTCTGAACAAGCCGGAGAATCTGCACACCGTGAACTTCTTAAGTATTGGGAGAAGAGGAAAATAACAATGCTCTCCCATCCGTCATATTCAAAGAAATTAAGAGAATCAGTTCTGGAATTTTCATCACTACATATGTTAATACATATTTAAGTTCAAACACGCGCTCACATAGTGCAACCTAAACATTACATATTGAATCATTTTATGAAATTAATAAATTAATAAAAAAATTGTCAAAAGAATTAATAGCTACGGAGACTTCACACACCTTGAAATTACATGTTTTATTAAAACACACCAAACAGTGTTTGCAATTACTGCAAACATTACATGGTTTAGGTTTGTGGTCTGAACAAGCCGGAGAATCTGCACACCGTGAACTTCTTAAGTATTGGGAGAAGAGGAAAATAACAATGCTCTCCCATCCGTCATATTCAAAGAAATTAAGAGAATCAGTTCTGGAATTTTCATCACTACATATGTTAATACATATTTAAGTTCAAACACGCGCTCACATAGTGCAACCTAAACATTACATATGAATAAACAAAGAATAAAAATATTGACCTACATATTTCCATACGTAAACAAAATTACACAATAAAACAAAATACGCAATATAAGCACAAATTCAATTTCCGTCAATAATTATTACCAATCATTAATTTACTGTCAATCATGCACATTTTCCTTAGCTTAAGATATTTATGTTAGTGTAAGCACTTTATTTGTATAAAAGGTTTGTGCGAAATAAAGAACAACATGCATAAACGAATTAACTTCTTTTGAATGCATATGATCTTAAGGTGCTTCTACCTAATATACTCTTTTTTTATATAACACACTCAAGGCGATTCTGCCTGAGTAAACTCACAACAAAATCAAACATCGTTCGATAGGTGTTCTATCTATCCGAACATTCTCTGGTGACCCCGACGTGATCCTGAAACAAGAAACAGGATCACTCTTGAAGACGCAGTATCCTCAACAAGGAACGTCAAGCAATCAAACCACATTATATTGGTAATTGGGTCCTGTGATAAGACACAGGATAACATTATAGGACGATTCAATTGTCCAATCGTTCAACGACCACATACTGGTGTATGCTGATCCTGTAACAAGGCACAGGATCACAGTACAATTGTCGGCAACAGTACATTGTCGCGAAGCTATAAAACACATTGATCCTGTAACAAGGCACAGGATCACATCAGCAAACCACCCTTGTTTTCCATACCTCATAGTGGTAATTTTGTGGCCCTGCATCAAGGATCACACTAGACGAACCATTGTCGTCTATTCAACCAACCACCTCAAAGTGGCAAAAATTGTGGCCCTGCATCAAGGATTCCACTAAATAAACAATTGTCATCAACCACCTCATAGTGGTTACTTGAACACGAATTTCGTAATTCTTGTCATTTCGTCATGAGCACTTTCGAAAGGCTTGTCGCTGACCAGCAGAGTACAGCAGACGAGATCGAGGCCCTTGTCCGGAACTTTAAAAAGGACTCCGTTTCAAGAAAAACTCATGGTTATTATGAAGAGCGTCTGCAGCGCCTCGAAACTGCGTGGTCGAAGTTCGAGAGTACCGACAAGCAAATCAGGTGTCTCCCTGACTTACCAATGCAACATCAATACTTCACGGATCAGTATTTGCGCATTTCGAATACGACGTTGAAGTACAGAGAATATTTTGAGTCCGAAATGCTTAAAATCTTGCGAGCTACTGAGATCCCTCGGATTGAGCATCATGATGTTAGCGGCGCAACGGAAAGCAAAGAGGAATCAATTCCCGAGCGGATAAACAAGGCTCTTCGAAATCAGAAGGCCTTAATGCGGGCATTAAGCCGCAATATTGACGAAATAAAGGATGAAGCCAGAGAAGATCATCCTGAGGCATACTACAAGGCCAAATCTGCACTCATAACGAAGTATATGAGTGATTTTTCTGCCAACAACGAGGTACTGTGGCATTTGACGACTAGTGAAGATATCGAAGGATATACACAAGATGACTACTACAAATTAGAAGCCAGAGCACACAACATCCTCGGTGAATTACAAGAACACCTTGGAACGAGCATCCCAAATAGGCCAACAGCTAACAACGCAAATGAACCACATCTAGCACGTCTGCCTAAAATTCAGATTCCAAGGTTCAACGGTAGCTAACTCCAATGGGTAGCCTTCAAGGACCTCTATGTGCAACTAATACATAATGCACCAATGATCGAGGTCCAAAAAATGTTCTACCTGACCACTCACTTGTCAGATGAACCAAAGAATCTTATTAAACACTTGCCTATTTCAACGGCAAACTATGAAACCGCATGGACCCTATTGACAAATAGATACGACAACAAAAGGCTCATTGTGACCTCATTGCTGAACAAGCTACTAGCTCACCCAAAAATAAAGAATGAAACAGCGCAAGCCCTCAAATCTCTACACGACCTCGCTAAGGAATGCATCCATGGGTTAAAGGCACAGGGACTTCCTGTAGAACAATGGGATCCTATAATAGTGCATATACTATTAATGAAATTGGACCCTTCCACTGAAACCCTGTTTGAACAATCCCTCAACGATAACAGGAGGCTGATAAATGTTGCCGAGCTGCTTACATTCATAGAACACCGTTTTCAAGCATTGGAAACTCGTGGAAAGGCCATAGAAACTGTATCAGGAAGGGACAGGACCAAAATATCAACAATCGCTTCAACTGCAGGCTGTAAGGTGTGCGGATCAGCAGAGCATCCCATGTATTACTGTGGGAAGTTCCTCAAAATGGAACCGGCTGAAAGGCTACAATGGACGCAGATGAAGAGGTTGTGTGTCAACTGCTTCAAACCAGACCATCGGAGCAGGGAATGTACATCACGTCCCTGCTCAAAGTGCTTGAAGAAACACAACACATTGCTACATTTGGAACTAGCACGAGACAAGATAGAAGATACAAAAACATGATCTCTCTCAAATGAAGATTAATAAAATCTCAAACAGTCCAATCGTAGCATCAGCAAACCAGCAGATGTCCAACAATCCTTATATACTACTAGCAACGGCAAGAGTAAAATTAACTGGAAACAATGGACGCGAGGGGGTTTTCCGAGCCTTACTGGATTCTGGGTCGCAAGTAAATTTAATAACAGAAAGAGTGCTCAATAAGCTTTCAGTGAATGCATCCCCATCATCACTTTGCATTGAAGGTATAGGGCGCAAAATTCGAAATGTATCAAGACGTGTAGCCCTCGAACTCACCTCAATGACAGGCAACTATTCTACAAGGATTGAAGCCTTTGTGCTTCCAAATATTGTATCCCCACAACCTACAACGTCATTCGAGACATCAGGATGGGACATTCCAGACGGAATTCAACTGGCTGATCCATATTTCAACGCAACAGCCAAAATTGATCTACTAGTTGAAGCAGAGTTTTATCATCAACTCATGTTCCCGCAGCAAATCAAACTCAGCAATGAACTTCCAACGCTACAACAAACGGAACTCGGATGGATCGTTACAGGAAGACTTCAGGAACACAATAGCAACTGTGCTACCTGCGCAGTCCTAAGCCCTGAAGATCAAACCACCAATGAATTAATTGAAAAATTTTGGAAGCTTGACGATACAAACGATACATCAACTCGATCTATGTCCCTGGCTGATAAACGGTGTGAAAGCCACTTTACCCATAACGTAAAAAGGAATAAGGAAGGGCGATTCATCGTTCGGTTACCGTTCTCCGAGAATCCATCAGTCCTCGGAAGTTCAAGGTCAATCGCATTTAATCGTTTTGTGGCATTAGAAAGACGTTTGGAGAACAATCCTCACCTCAGACAAGAGTACAACAAGTTTATGCTGGAATACGAGTCCCTTGGTCATATGGAAGAAATCTTGGAGAAAGACATTCCAGACTGCAACTACGTATTACCACACCATTGTGTGCTGAAACCTGAGAGTTCCACTACGAAACTACGGGTTGTGTTCGATGCATCAGCCAAAACATCTAGTGGTTTATCACTTAACGATATCCTTCACGCCGGTCCGACTGTTCAGAGCGAGCTATTCTCCATTTTGCTACGCTTCCGAATGCATAAGTTCGTCTTCACAGCAGATATCGAAAAAATGTATCGACAAATCATAGTCGATGATGCGGATCAACCATTCCAGCTGATCCTTTGGAGATATCATAAGGACCAAGATATAAAATGCTATCGTTTAAAAACAGTAACGTATGGAACCTCCTCAGCACCATACTTAGCAACAAAATGCCTGCAGTACCTAGCCACCCAAAACTCCATAAAGTATCCGCTAGGGGCCGCAATACTGCATGATGATTTCTACGTTGATGATTGCATCAGTGGGGCAACGCGATAGAGTCACAGCAGCAAGTTGACTCAATCCTGAAAGAAGCTGGTTTTAAGCTTCGAAAGTGGTGCTCAAACCATCCGCAACTGCTAAGTGGAATTCCACCAGAAGATCAGGAGGTTAATCTAAACCTTGAAGAATCAGCAACTTGTATAATAAAAACTCTTGGTCTAATCTGGCTACCAAAGTCCGATCAGTTGTGCGGACGAGCACAAAGGGCATCATCAGCCGCAAGGGGCATCACCAAAAGAGTAGTAAGCTCAGAACTCGCAAAAATCTTCGATCCATTAGGGCTTTTCGGTCCCGTGGTAGTAAAGGCAAAAATATTTTTACAAGAATTATGGCAACTACCACTCACATGGGATGACGAATTACCCGCACATCTTCAGAGGCAATGGAATGACTTCCGATCAAACATAGAAGCGGTGACTGAGAACAAGGTCGATAGGTTTGTGTTCAACCATAAAAAGGCAACATCGATTGAAATTCACACCTTTGTCGATGCATCAGAACGTGCCTACGGAGCTGCAATCTACATTCGGTCTACATATACCGATAGTACCATAACAACTAGATTGATCTGTTCTAAGTCAAGAGTGGCGCCAATAAAAAAACAAACCTTACCACGATTAGAGCTGTGCGCGGCCGTCTTAGGTGCAGAGTTGACACAAAAGGTGAAACAGGACCTACGGCTTCAATTTAGCGAGAACTTCCTTTGGACAGATTCCCAAATTGTCCTAGCCTGGATAAATTTACCATCAGGATCATTCCATACATTTGTGGCAAACAGAATCGCTAAAATTCAGTGCCTAAGCCTGCCAGAACAATGGCATCACGTCAGCACCAAGGAAAACCCAGCGGATGCAATCTCCCGAGGAATACCTCCAGAAACTTTAGCACACCATTCCATATGGTTTTATGGCCCACTATTCCTCTCTGGCAAAAGAAGTTGGCCAAAACCATGGTCACGAACCCCCAATACCCCAGGCGACGAGGAACGTAAGATGACGAAACATGTCCTGGCCATGTCATCAAGGAAACCTGGTCCTTCGAGCCGGGTAGATATAATCGGCCAAATTAACCACCGAAACTCCTTCAAAACACTTCAACGAGTAATCGGGTATATATTCAGGTTCCCAAAAAACACCAAAATAGCCAAACAACTAAGGCCAACCTATAAGGCACTCGATGCATTCGAAATGGAAAACGCGTTAATAGTGATAATAAGGATAATTCAAGGAACTGAATTTGAAAAAGAACTCGAAAAACTCTCGAACAATACAGCTGTTAACAAATCTAGTTCTTTAGCATCACTAAACCCATTCTTAGACGAACACCAAATACTGCGGGTAGGTGGCCGACTTCAGCAATCCACGCTGCCATTCAAAACAAAACACCCCGCCATACTTCCTCACAATCACGACATAGTGAAACTGCTAGTAACCATGATTCACGAAGAAAACCGTCATTGCGGTCCACAGGCCTTGTTAGGCGCAACAAGGACACAATTCTGGATCACAAATGGAAAGTCAGTGGCACGAAGCATTGTACACAAATGCATACGGTGCACCAAGGCAAAGCCAATTCTTTTTAAGCAACTAATGGGAAATTTACCCGCGCCCAGAGTGACACCAGCACGACCATTCATAACAGCGGGAGTTGACTACTTTGGACCAGTGTGGATCCACCACAAGATTAGGGGTAAAAGACCTGACAAGGCCTATATTGCCGTGTTTTGTTGTTTTGCTACAAAGGCCATCCAAATGGAAGTTGTCTCGAATTTATCGACAGAGGCCTTTATAGGAGCACTAAGACGTTTCATTAGCAGAAGGGGACATTGTCAAACATTATACTCTGACAACGCCACGAATTTGTTGGAGCAAGCAATAAACTGGCTGAGCTAAAGGAGTCTATTTACTCTCAATCGGCCCGGGAAAGAATATCCGAGTATGCAGTGACAAGTCCATCAATTTCAAATTTATTCCACCAAGAGCTCCTCACTTCGGGGGACTGTGGGAGGCAGCTGTCAAATCCGCCAAACATCATTTAGTAAGAAGTGTGTCAGCAGCATCGCTAACGTATGAAGAGTTAGAAACCGTCATTGTGGAAATAGAAGCCATTTTAAATTCCAGACCACTAGTCCCACTATCGCCTAGCTATGATGATTTCAACGCGCTTACTCCAGGTCACTTCCTGGTAGGAGAACCACTAACATCAGTTGTGGATGTCAATGCTAAGCCAACAAAAATGTCCCTGGGCGGCAGGTGGAAATTAACCTCAGAAATCAAACATAATTTCTGGAAGGAATGGACACAAAACTATTTACAGGAGTTGCAGCAAAGAGGAAAGTGGAAATCGGCCTCACCCAACGTGAATGAAGGCATGCTTGTTATTCTCAAAGAAGATAACATTCCAGTGTTACAATGGCCGTTGGGCAGAATTACACGAATTTACAAAGGGGACGATGGACTAATTCGGGTGTGCGACGTAAAAACAGCGAGAGCAACATTAAAAAGGCCTATTCACAGACTTGCACCATTACTCAACGATACCCAACTCGAGTGCGCAGAATATGATGAGTCCAACTCAGCTCCAGTACAAAAAATGCAGCATTCATCAGAGGGCGACATCAGCACAAGTCAACGAAAACGAAAAGTCACATCATATAGCTCTCAAGGACTGTTCAGTACAATCTTAATATCACTCCTATTGCTGCCTCTGATATTAGCCTCTCCTGTCAATGTTACTGAATTCCCAAGCAATCCTGGACTGTATTTCGAAGGGGTAGGCTCGGTAAAATTAAGGACAGCTACCTGGAAGTTTATCATATATTATGATCTCGCACCACTATGGGAAAAACACAAGGTGCTAGAGGACGGAGTAGCAACGTTGGCAGAGTTCTGCAACCGACCAATAGTCAGTGATTCATGTGATTCTATGACACAACAGCTTCGGCACACCTGGAATAACTTAGTTCAAGAAACTACCCTACTAACCACGAAACGAAGACGAAGAGGGGCCATTAACGCTATCGGCAATGTAGCACATGCTCTCTTTGGAGTATTGGAGCAGACTACGCGGAACAGATGTCCCAAACCATAACCGGCGTTAAGGAAAACGAAAACATGTTAGAAGAACTCATAAAAAATCAAACATCTGTAATAGATTCGACAATCAATATTATCAAGGAGAGCGAAACAAGTACAATGAAACGCTTCTCGGATCTCAAGCAAATAATATACAAGGACCTCAACACCATTGAAGATGAGAACACTAAGTTAAGACAAACACAATACATCATGTCACTGGCCTTCCAACTAAATAACCTAGCCTTGGAATTGCAACGAATTGAAACTGACCTAATTACTGCCCTTACTCATACCAACCATGGAAATCTAAGTCCACTCATTCTTACGCCAAGGCAGCTAAGGTCAGAAGTCAACAAAATTAAGGGACACCTTCCCCCAGGACGCACCTTACCCGTAGATAATAATGACCTAGTAAAGCTATACAAGGTCATGGAAATAAAGGGTACAGTAACAAATGGAAAGATCGTTTTTGTCGCTGAAATACCTTTAGTCGACATCGAAAGATTTGAACTCTACAAGGTCATCCCGATCCCCACTCAAGAAGGCAACACGACGATTGCTATACAAACAGACATTAACTACTTGGCTGTGAATGACCATCGAGATGAATATGTGATGCTAAGTACACTCCACTTTAATAAGTGCGTCACAATCATGAACGACTTATATATTTGCCCGTCTTTACAAGTTCGTATCGTTCGAGATTCCGGCAGCTACTCCTGCGAAGTGGCACTTTTTAATAACAAAACGTCGCCGAATTGCAACTTCGGCCAAGTCCAAGGCAATATATCTATGGTTGCTATGAACACTAACAATCGATGGATCTACACGACAATAACACCCATAGAAATGACAGCAGTCTGCAATAATAACATCATTAACATGCACCTTAATGGCTCTGGTATTTTAGCTATCGAACCAAGCTGTATCATCAAGGGAAGATTTCTAACCATCCATGGCCACGAAACTAGTGTCACTTCCATAGATACATCATATGCGGCATTTGGGAACATAACCACAATCGGGAACCCCATTAATATCAAGAAACTATTGGAACCAAATATTGAAGCTAATACCAATTTAAAATACCTCTCCAATATCCAACAACAACTTAAAGACATCAAATACCATCCAAGCAAAGGGGAGTACTCACCACTGCAACAACAATACATGGGCATTATGGCACTACTAATATCGCTATTTATAGTCATCTGCCTCATAATCGAACGATTTAGGAAGAAATGTAAGAAATTCAAGGTATCACCGCATTCAGTGCACCCGCATACAACTCCTCCACAACCAATGCCTCGTCTTCACATTTCAGAAGTTTAATGTCAAATTTGGTTTCGCTAACCACTCAACGCGGCGGAGAATGTTAATACATATTTAAGTTCAAACACGCGCTCACATAGTGCAACCTAAACATTACATATGAATAAACAAAGAACAAAAAATATTGACCTACATATTTCCATACGTAAACAAAATTACACAATAAAACAAAATACGCAATATAAGCACAAATTCAATTTCCGTCAATAATTATTACCAATCATTAATTTACTGTCAATCATGCACATTTTCCTTATAGTTATAGCTTAAGATATTTATGTTAGTGTAAGCACTTTATTTGTATAAAAGGTTTGTGCGAAATAAAGAACAACATGCATAAACGAATTAACTTCTTTTGAATGCATATGATCTTAAGGTGCTTCTACCTAAGATACTCTTTTTTTATATAACACACTCAAGGCGATTCTGCCTGAGTAAACTCAAAACAAAATCAAACATCGTTCGATAGGTGTTCTATCTGTCCGAACAACATATATAAAATTTAGTTTTTGTACATCTTTATATTTGTAGTCTATTAAAACATTGTTTTTATTAAATGAATGAATATTTTAATTTTCAAATTAATTTAGCTATTTTTCTTTATTTTTATTACTAAATATAAAATTACTTACTTTGGAAAAAGTATAGACGCTTCCCACGCTTTCGCTAATCCTATTTTGCCAACAGTTTAGGTAAGTAATCTCATTTTCGAGTGCAAAAATTCTTTTTGGAACTTCGGTAGAGCCCTCTAGCGTAGAAATAGCATTAAATGGACCTCGGAAATGAGTTCCTCGTACCCAAAAACCCATAATATGGTATTTAAAAAAGTTTTATTCGATAAATTATACTATAAAGGATATTGAAGGACTCTATGAAGGATTTTTCTGTTCATTTGAGCTTAAATCGAAAAAAACCAAAAGTCGTGTACTATTGGCATCTAATACCATCAATTTTCTTTGGTTTCAGTAAAATACAAGTCAACAGCATAATTATAGTTTACTACGCTATTTGTATTACACTAAAAAAATGGATATTTAAGGATAAAATGAAAAGCCGAGCAACTCAGATTTTCCGACTATCATTTTCGGTACCTCAGAGACGTCAGAAAAAAGATGGCATCATTCGTTTTTTGCGTCGTTCTAGGTCATCTTTTTTTTTCATTCCAGAACGCCGTGTCCAGGAGCCCGGAATGTGGTTGAGAGCCAGGCAGGCTGTGAAGAGAAATACCAGCCATTTAGCTGATGTCTCCAACGTGTTTATAAGTTGCGCGGGGATAATCTCGTCTGGCCCGGCACCCTTATACGGTTAAAGCTCTTAACCTCCCACCTTACCCTTTCCTTAGTGATGGGTATATTTACTGCCAGGTTTGTTGCAGGTGATAGTGGTACGTCATGCAGGTTCCCCGGAAAATGTGTATTCAAGAGCAGCTCAAGGGTTTCCTCTTCCGTGCTGGTCCAGGATCAGTCAGGTTTTCGCAAATAACTGATGGCTGTTTAACTTTTTGAGAGGACTCGTCTAAGTCTCGCTGAGTCGTCGACCTTTTCGACGCCAGTGCAGAAATTTCTCCACGAGGTTCTCTTCGGCTGTCTCAGAGCTTTTTTGTGGGCCCTTAGTTTAGCCCTTGGCCTTGTTAAATTGTTTCCGGCATGATTTGCGGAGCGAGTCCAAATCGTAGGACCACCAATGTGGCCTGTGTTTACCGCGTGGTTTTGGCACTGGACAAGCCTGTTCTAGAGCATTTGAGAGCGCCGATGTATATGTAGTAACAAGATCCTCCAGCTCCTCTACTGATGAGGGGGCTTGTGAGGGCAGTACTGGTAGGTCTCTGTCTAATATTTCATTATGTAACTGTCAATTAGTGTTACGTGGATTGCGCTTCATAACATAAAGTCTAAAACCATTTCTATGTAACGGTGGTCGGAGAATGAATGTTCTTCAAGAACCCGCCACTTTCTGACCCACTCATAAGCGCCTTCACTACAGATAGTGAGGTCTATGACCTCCCTGCGGGTCTTAGTGATAGAAGTAGGCTCATTACCCACGTTGCAAATTACCAGGTTGGTTGTTAATAGGTAATCAAACAGAGACTCGCCCCTGGCATTGATATCGGAGCTCCCCCATTGAACATGGTGAGCATTAGCGTCCGCTCAATAATAAGATTACCCGTGCAGAAATTTGACACCAGGTCTTTCACCTCCGTTTGTGGTGGAGGTTCTTCGGCGTCGTAGGGCATATAGACCGACGCCACCGTCAGGCGGGTCCTGTCGACCGTTAGACTGATAGCGGTAATATCACCATTGGTGTAGTTAGGTAGGAGAAAGGAGTTCAACTCAGACTTGACGAAAATACACGTTCTGACTTTGCTCTCCTCGCTGGCTCGAATGAGCTTGAAGCCTTAGTCTCCAATCCGAATACATCTTATTCATATCTCGTTATTTCTGAACTTAAAAAGTTCACTTCTTTCACGTGTACTGGCTACACGCGTTTTTTATTCTTGCGTAGGCTTCTACCTTCCTTTATCTACTTTGGACAATACATCAAATACCATTAATTGTATTTGTTGCAATTTTTAGGAAAATTTATATTTTAGGCATGAAACTTTAAACTGTATTCTAATTTTGAGCCGAACCGCTTTTTTTAGCGGTTTTAGGTTCGGTTAAGTCAAATACAAGATTCCGAAAAAATACGATTATGATCGGATATTGCCAAAATGTTGACAAAGAAATAGACTACTGACTCAGAATGTCACAAAATTACATAAAAGTGGATGAATGAAATTTTGGTTTGTCATAACTCAATGACTTTAACGTGAATTTTAAATATTTTTGCTTTGGCGGAAAGGGTATTTTTTTAAAACAAATAATTGCATACATATTTGAAATCAGCAGAAATGTCTACATAGGAATCATGTATCAAATATCGAGGAAATTTTTTTTTGTCGGGAGAGTAATTGCGGAAATTCATTTTCAGCTAAACTGGACTGAGTTGGTGCCAATCAATTGGAATAAACCAATTGTCATAAGAAGCCCCGATTACTTGAAAGCCGTGCAAAAACTATTGGCAAAATATTCGACACGTGTTGCTCATAACTCTATGCTCATGATATTTACACTTGGATTATTGCCTCAAGATTATCCGAATCCCACAGTGTGTACAAAAGCTACAATGTGGGCACTACCAGATATAACCTCTACACTTTTCGTAGCTCACCATTCGAACATTAACCTGAACGCCGTTGTAAAAAAGGTAAAAATAGTTGACTGTGATATTTTTATTTACATGCATATGTTTTACTTATTAGACAGATATGATATTCCAATCACTTAAGGCTCATTTGAAACGTGCTCCATCGCTTAAAGGAGCTGCTTTAGTTAAGCTATCTGCTTTGCGCATTCAATCGCAAACTTGGGAAAGCTTCACGAATACATCAGCTGCGGAGAAACAGTTGGAGTCCATTAACATTACAGCTGATAATTGGTTTCTAAATATATTAAATATATGCAAAAGAAACAGTATAGACCCTACTTCTGTAAGCATGAATATAAATTCACATGATACGTAAGTAAACAATTTCATTTTTTGTGTTAAAAGTGCAATTCTCTAGTATTTTGTTGTGTGCTCTATTTCCTAAACTGAAGACTGATAACACTGTGCAACACGAAAAAAATTCCTGGAAATTGAAGGAAATTTACCGGACACCTCCAAAATCTTGAGTTAGTACTAAAAACCGGTTTTCGTAACTTTGAACACTAATAAGCCCGTATCTTAGGTTTTTATAAACCGATTTTAATTTTCTTATCCGATTTCATTAGAAGAGATAAGTGTACCGAAACTATCAGGACGATGACCTGAGTTGATTTAGCCAAGTCCGTCTTTTTCTCTGTGTTAACGCACGGTTAAAAATTTGAGCCTAAAATTTTTACTTTTTTGGACTACATAAATGACCAAACCAAATTTGGTTTCAAATCAAATCTAGACCTGTTTTCAAGAAAATTGGCTAAATGAATTGGGTTTCAATCAGACCTGTTAATAATGATTACTAATCGGTAATGATTACCGGTTTCATTTATTATTTTATGAGAACCCACCTAATGATTGATTTTTAATGATTATTTTTCAATTGAAAAATAAACCAAAAATTATAAAAAACAATCAAAAGTAATAATAAATTTTTGATTATGAAATCACGTTAGGCGTCTAAAGTTGGGGCTTGCAATTTAAAAACGATTATGTAATTTTGCATTTTTCGAAAAAATTTGTATTATTTCGCTTGCATCCCCTTTGAAAAAAAATTAAAAAGAATTGACTAATTTCACTGGTCGACGGCCAAAATTTACCAGAGACGCCGTTATGAAATTCGTATGTAAAACCACCCCCTGATTTCGAAAATCGAGTTCATTTTTGATTCTATGGTACCGTTTTTGAGATATTTGCATTTTACCGTTATTCGAAAAAACCAAAAAGATGGCTCCCTTTAATTACATATATCTCACGAACGGGTCAAGCGATTGCAAAAAGGTTGACAGAATCAAAAAGGCGATAAAATTTGCTATAAATGCATCATACATTGTTTTTTGCTCAACCAGATAGTTTTCGAGATATTAGCTTATCATTTCATATTTTTGGTTTCTTTTATGAAAAAATATGAAAAAAATTACTCTCCAAAACCACACCTTTTTTTCTAGATATTTTTTCTTTACGTAGAGCTCTGTTTTATTAGAAAAAAGATAAGCTATCATCGAAGAAAATCGATGTAAAACTACGTAAGTTATAAGCGATCAAATAAAAATACCCAGGTTGCGCAATTTCAACGAATAGCTCAAAACGTATGTATGGTATAAGAAAGAGAGAAATATCAAGCTATGCTCTGTTTCTATTGAGTTCAAAGTTTAATTCATGAATGAAATTACCCATATTTTTTACTTTTTTTTAAATTTATTTATGTTTATACTATATTCTAACAATCTTTATCTTAATTTGATTTTACTATGTAGTCGAAATAATTATTTGTTCTACTTTGACGCTTATTCAGTTTAGGATCGGTTTCTCTTATGAGAAACCAGCAGTAATCACCCATCATTGCGACGTCCCAGAATCCTTGATATCGATTCTCAATTAATTTCATTTGCTGATGAAACCTTTCGCCATGTTCGTCACTTTCGTCGCCAAGATTTGCCGGAAAAAAGTTCGAATGTGAGTGCAGAAAGTGAATTTTTAAAGACATATTTACGCCTGGAAAGAAAATATTAGTTAGGTAAATAAAATTTTGGGAAATTAATTTTAATAAGCCTTTTATATTTACCCATTTTCGCATAATTATTGATTAAGTCGTTCACTATCTGTTCGTAGTTAGGGCTTTTGTGTCTACCGAGAAAAGAAGCAACGACGTTTTCAAAGGATTCCCACGCTGCTGCCTCAACTGATGAGAGTAGTCCTTTGAATTGAGTATTGTTGATCAACTTTTTTATTTGTGGTCCAACAAAAATACCTTCCTTTATCTTGGCTTGAGAAATATCTGGAAAAATTGTTTTCAAATATTCGTATGCTTCGCCTTCTTTGTCCAAAGCCTTAACAAAGTTTTTAATGAGACCGAGCTTGATGTGTAAGGGTGGAAGTATGATTTTCTCTTTCTTGAAAATAGGGGTGTATTTTATGTTATCCACACCAACGGTAAACTCGACTCTTTCCGACCAATCCTTTCTGACGTAGTGGTCCTTACGAGCTCGGCTATCCCACTTGCAGAGGAAGCAGCAGTGCTTGGTGTAGCCACTTTGTAGACCGCATAGCATTGCAACGACTTTGAGATCAGAACATATTTTCCAATCATGCTCTTCATATTTGATAAATTTGAGAATTTTTTGCATTTCCTCGTAGGTTTCCTTTGTATTTACTGCATGTGCGATCGGGATAGAAGGCTTTTTGTTACCAATATGCAATAATACAGCTTTCAAACTCAGTTTATTTCTGTCTGTGAACAATCGCCACTCTTTTGAATCATATGTTTGACCAAACTCTTTGAATAAACCAGGAATGTCGTTGCAGTAGCATATACTGTCTTTCTTGGTATAGTGTTTGGAAAATGGTTCGTGACGAGTTCTACAATATATCACCTTAACATCGGATGACACAAATTTAAATTGTTGTATACGGGAAGTGTGGATCTCTGCCTTTTCCTTGGATAGTTCCAAATCTCTTATCCAATCATTAAGTTGTGCTTGTGAGAGAACGTTTCTCTCGTTTCCCACGCGAAATTCAGTACAACTTGATTCCCCGCACTCAGATATTACTGTTGACAATGGAACTGGATCCGCAACTGTCGTTGAATGTAGTACTGGTAATGTCACTGATGGTACGCTGGCATAAGTTACTCTTCTTGATCTTCCAACGCCAAGCACTTTCGTTTGACAAATATAACACTCCATTGAATGGCAAGTAGGTTCTCTCCATATCATTGGTGTAGCAAATTTTATTTGTTGTCCTGATTTCGACTGAATCAATTCTACTCGACACGATGTACACAAAGTGTTCGGTGTCCATGGTTTTTCAGCATTTTTAGGCTCAATGCCAAAATACTTGGAGTATAAAGTTTTGATACGATCTGAGAACACTCGTCGTAGCCTTATGATAGTATAGTGGCCACACATGAAACAGAACATATCTGGATCGTTATCACACCCAAATTCTCGCGTCCTTTTACTCATTTTATTTTTTTTTAATAAATCACGGTTTTGAAATTCGACTTATGAACTGAACTATCTCCGGCGAGCCTTGCAGATGTTTTGAAGTTTCAAGGCGCCTTAACTCATATTTATACTCGGAACAAAAATAAAATTGAAAAAATCAAATCTTACCTAGACAGAAAGGTTCCTTTTTATACGAAGCCGGGAAAAGAAAATATTACCTGCTTTAGATGTCGGCTTTAAAATTTTCTTATAATTTTGAAAATCTACCTGCATACTTACGCATAAGTGACGGAAATACATGTTTATAACTACATGCCTACAGCACTTTCGAACCCAACCACTCTTCCTTTCGAAGCAACCACTCTACCTACTATAAAACAATTCGAGTATTAAAAGTACTATTTGATTTATTTAAAGAAAAAGTATTATCATTGTTATGGTGTTATTCGTTTATCCGGATAATATCCCATTTGCACTTTATACCTTTAAAATATGTATGTATACATCACATATTGAAGTTGCGCAACCTGGGTATTTTTACTTGATCGTTTATAACTTACGTAGTTTTGCATCGATTTTCTTCGATGATAGCTTATCTTTTTTCTAATAAAACAGAGCTCTACGTAAAGAAAAAATATCTAGAAAAAAAGTTGTGGTTTTGGAATGCTGCCCACGCAAAAAGTAATTTTTTTCATATTTTTTCATAAAAAAAAACAAAAATATGAAATGACAAGCTAATATCTCGAAAACTATCTGGTTGAGCAAAAAACAATGTATGATGCATTTATAGCAAATTTTATCGTTTTTCCGATTCTGTAAACTTTTTTGCAATTGCTTGACCCGTTCGTGAGATATACGCAATTAAAGGGCGCCATCTTTTTGGTTTGGAGGAGTGTAATGGAGTGTGGTTGCTAAGTGACCTTGCTCAATCCCGACTCTTGCGTCCTCGTTCGTGCACTCTGGGCAACGGGAGCTACCTAGGCTCGCGGCAGAAAGAGAGGGAGCCCCGGTGAGGCCACTCTGACATACTTGGTTTAAGGGCTCACCGAGGTTTTTGCGCAGCGTCTGTTCACCATGAGGTGCGGCTGCAAGCGGGCGTCTGTCTTGAAGCAAGCGGCTCGCTATATAAATGTGTAAATATTTTCCAAAAACCCCGAAACGGGTTGTGCGCTGGGTTTGGGACCCGCCACGTAAAAAAATTTAGTCCAATGAAAAATAAATTAAAGCCTCGGATGAGAACCCCCTTTAATGTTGACGACCCGGCAAAACGAATAAGGCATAATGATTTGGATATTAGGGCATGTACCGGGAATGTCCGGACCCTTTCAAGGGACGGTACCGCTGCCCGACTGGTTGATGTCCTCGTTAACGCAAAGGCTGACATCACCGCCCTGCAGGAAATGCGATGGACGGGACAAGGAAAGACTACCATCGGACCTTGTGACGTATACTACAGTGGCCAGACACGCGGCAAAGCGCGTGGTGTAGGATTCGTGGTGGGAAAGAGACTTCGCCGGCAAGTACTAGCGTTCACCCCCGTGGACGAGCGTCTCGCTGCGATCCGCATCAAAGCGAAATTTTTCAACATAACATTTATCTGCGCCTATGCGCCGACTGAGGAGACGGACGACGCAGAGAAGGACTCCTTCTACGATAAACTTGAACAGACTTATGATCGCTGCCCCCAACATGATATCAAAATCGTGCTCGGCGACTTTAATGCGAAGGTGGGCAAGGAAGGAGTCTTTAGTCCAACAGTTGGAAAATTTAGTCTCCATGATATAACATCCCCCAACGGCACTAGGTTGATTGATTTCGCTGCTGCTCGCAATATGGTCATCAGTAGTACCAGGTTCCAGCATAAACGAATACACCAAGCCACATGGCTGTCTCCTGATCAAAGAACAAGAAACCAGATTGATCATGTCATGATCGACGGCAGACATAGCTCCACCGTTCTGGACGTGCGTACCCTTCGTGGTCCCAATATCGACTCGGACCATTATCTTGTTGCAGCCAAGATACGCACACGCCTCTGTGTAGCAAAGAAAGTGCGCACAGTAACGGAAGGAAAGTTTGACGTCGAGAAGCTGCGCACGACACAGACAGCTGACAATTTCTCCACTCGACTCTCACACCTGCTATCGGAGAGCAATCCTCGACCTAACGATGCAACCGAGCAATGGAAGCATATCTCTCACTCATTACGTACCGCCGCTGAGGCCACTATAGGGTTCCAGCGAGCCCGCAAAAACAACTGGTACGATGAGGAATGCAGCACTGCCTCGGACAAAAAGGACGCTGCCTACAGGGAGACGTTGCGAACGGGCGCAACCCGCAGTGTATGGCAACGCTATCGTGAGGCAAAGAAGGAAGAGAGACGCCTTTTCAGAAAAAAGAAACGTGAGGCCGAAAGGCGTGAGTGTGAGGAGCTTGAGATGCTGGCTGATAGGAATGATGCCCGAAAATTCTATGAAAAGATCCGGCGGATGACGGAAGGTTTTAAGACCGGGGCAAGTTCCTGTAAGGACAATAATGGCGACCTGGTAACCGACGTACAGAATGTACTTAAATTATGGAGGGAGCACTTCTCCTCACTGCTAAATTGCGAGGGAGACGTCGAACCCGATACCCCAATCCCTGACGATGGAAAAGTCGTCCCACCACCTGACTATGATGAAGTGAGGATAGCTATATCCCGGCTGAAAAACAACAAAGCGCCTGGAAAAGACGGACTGCCCGCCGAGCTGTTCAAACACGGAGGCGAAGAGCTGGTAAAAAGCATGCATCAGCTCTTATGCAGAATATGGTCAGACGAGTGCATGCCTCCAGATTGGAATTTAAGTGTGCTCTGCCCAATCCACAAGAAAGGCGATCCCGCTAACCGCACCAACTACCGCGGAATCAGCCTTCTTAATATCGCGTATAAGGTTCTTTCTAGCGTATTGTGTGAAAGACTGAAGCCCATCGTAGACAAGCTGATTGGACCTTATCAGTGTGGCTTTAGACCTGGTAAGTCTACCATCGACCAGATTTTCACGATACGCCAAATCCTGGAGCAGACCCATGATAAAAGAATCGACACACACCATCTCTTTGTCGATTTCAAAGCCGCTTTTACAGCGCAAAAAGGAGTTGCCTGTATGCCGCCATGTCTGAATTTGACTTCCCTGCAAAGCTTATACGGCTTTGCCAAATGACGTTGAGCAATACTAACAGCTCCGTCAGAGTCGGGAAGGACCTCTCTGAGCCATTTGAAACCAAACGAGGCTTCAGACAGGGCGACTCCCTTTCGTGCGATTTCTTCAACCTGATGCTGGAGAAGATAATTCGAGCAGCAGAGCTAAACCGCAATGGTACAATCTTTTACAAGAGCGTGCAATTGCTGGCGTATGCCGATGATATTGATATCATTGGCCTTAACAACCGCGCCGTAAGCGCTGCCTTCTCTGGACTGGATAAAGAAGCGAAAAAAGTGGGTCTTGCGGTCAACGAGGACAAGACGAAGTATTTGCTGTCATCAAAGAAAGAATCGGCGCACCTGCGCCTTGGCAGCCACGTCACTGTTGATAGTTACAAATTTGAAACTGTGAGGGACTTCGTCTATTTGGGAACCAGCATTAACACCGCAAATAATATCAGTCTAGAAATCCAACGGAGAATCACTCTTGCGAACAAGTGCTACTTTGGACTGAGTAGGCAATTGAGAAGTAAAGTCCTCTCTCGAAGAACAAAGATCGCGCTCTATAAGTCTCTCATCATACCTGTCCTGATGTATGGCTCAGACTCATGGACAATGTCAAGAGAAGATGAGATGGCCCTTGGAGTATTTGAGAGAAAAGTTCTCCGGAAGATTTATGGTCCTTCCCGTGATGCCGACGGCGAGTATCGAAGGAGATTTAACGATGAGCTGTACGAGCTTTACGCAGATCTGACCATAGTCCAGCGAATTAAAGCCCAAAGGCTCCGCTGGCTGGGTCACGTCATGCGAATGGACAAAGAAGCTCCAGCCCAGAAGGTTTTCCAATCGTCACCCGAATTCGGCAGCAGAGGAAGGGGGAGGCCTCGACTGAGATGGAAACAACAGGTGGAGGATGACTTGAACTCCCTTGGGGTTTCCAATTGGCGTCAGTTATCGCTAAAAAGGAATGACTGGCGTGCTTTGATAGGCGACGGCCAAAATCGCTTAGGCGGTTAAGCGCCAGTAAATGATGATGATGATGAATTTTTAATAAATTGCTGTAAAACATGTGTTTGATCGTTGGAAAAACAAAAAAATTGCGAATATGCATGTTAAATAGGATAAAATAACGTAGAATAAAAAAATAATAAAAAATAAAATGAAATGAGATGAAATAAAATATTGCAAAAGTAAATTAAATTTAATAATACAAAATGAGCCATAAATGACTTCCATGAGTCATAAATGACTTTTCTTTGAGTAATGAATGACTCTTCCATGAATAGTAAATGACTCTACCAAAAGCTATAAATGACTCTTCCAGAAGCCATAAATGACTCTTCAATGAATCATAAATGACTCTTCAATGAATCATAAATGACTCTTCAATGAATCATAAATGACTTTTTCATGAGTATAAATGGCTCTCTCATGAGTCATAAATGACTCTTTTATGGATGTATATTGGAACGATTTTCCGTCATCCCTTGTCAAATTTGGTTTTGTAACAAACCGGTTTCGGCGATCTGCCATCTTCAGTGTTCGATTTCGTTTCGTGATTTCGAGAACGAAATCAAACACTGAAAATGGCAGATCGCCGAAACCGGTTTGTTACAAAACCAAATTTGACAAGGGATGACGGAAAATCGTTCCAATATACATCTAGTATCCACCCTGTCGGAAAAACACAAAATCAAATCGACTCTTTTATGAGTCATAAATGACTCTTTTATGAGTCATAAATGACTCTTTTATGAGTCATAAATGACTCTTTTATGAGTCATAAATGACTCTTTTATGAGTCATAAATGACACTTTCATGAGTCATAAATGACTCTTTCATGAGTCATAAATGCTTCTTTTATGAGTCATAAATTACTCTTTTATGAGGCTTAAATGATTCTTTCATGAGTCATAACTGACTCTTTTATGAGTCATAAATGACTTTTTTTTTAGTCATAAATGACTCTTCCGCATATACCACTTTTATAGGCATCTGTGGCTCTTGTTTGAGCCAAATAGGACTGCTAGGAGTTTGTGTTTATGATGAATAAGCGCGTACTGCATGAGCAAAAAAAATATTTGGTGGAGTCGTTTTTTTTTCTATTTGTTTGTAGCAGTTGTTGATATTTAAAAAAAAATGGCATAGTATGAAAAATAAAAGTATTTTTTTTTTAAGTAAGATTATTATTTATTATTTATACCAAATTTTAGCAAAATCTAAAGAACAAAACGCTATATATGAGCGATTTTATCAACCTCAGTATATTCAGCAGCGGCTTTAGTGACAGCTATTCGCCGCTCTAACTTTAGCAATGGCTCTAACTGAAAAAGTCGACTCTAACTCGACTATGAATAAGATGAAGTATACTTTTCTTTAAAGTATGCTCTAATTTTATTTAACGCATACTTTAAGTTGACTAGATTATGCGCCATTATGTTTAAACCTGGAAGCCTTTGTACATCCTCCAGATATTGTTTTTGTAACGGAAATATGGATCTACTCTTATGAAATTAATGATTACCATATTCCCGGCTATAAATTTTTCGCGAATACTAATGACTCTTACTCAGCTGGTGGTGTCGGAGTTTTCGTACGTGGTATATGACTTGAATTTTGTGAAGTGAGCCACTTTTTTTTGGAAGTTGTACTATCTTTCTGAAACTTTTTTGTATAGTTCACACCAACAAAAAAAATTATTTTGAAAGTTATAGCTATCAATACTTTTCGAAATTCCTCACTTTTTGATGATTTTCTCACGATTGGTCAAACCTATTTTGCTAATTTTTTAAATATATATACAAGATGGTATCTTCTACCAGATGACGATTTTAAATTTTGCAATTTTTAACTTCTCCATCGTGGTCAGATGGCGCTTTTGTATGATGTTGTTGAGCATTCCATTAGCAACTATTAGCAAAAAAAAAAAATGTATGGTTGGACTTAAAATCAGTAGTCTAAACAAGGTTTGTATATTTAATAATAAGATTCCAGCAGTCGTTAAGAAAATCAATCTTAGCGCTCTTCATAATTCGCTTCGTTATGAAAAATGGGAATCTGTTTATCTTGAAAACGACGTGAGTAAAGCTTATAATTTATTTTTGTCTACGCTACAAGCACTTATAAAAAGTCTATGTTTGTTGCTTCTCCTAAACGTTCGGAAACTATTCTCAAGCCCTGGATCAATCGTGATATACTAAAGAAAATTAAACTTAAACTGAAACTCCTCACATTCAGTATGAATAAAGAATGTCGTTTTAGGCATGATAGTTTTTTTAAGAATAAATTTTTAGCTGCGAAAGGCAGTGGCGTGCCTACGTGTTTCAATCAAGGCAAGCCCCAGTCCTTATAACCCCAACAAAAGCACATACTGCTGCCAAAGAACATTTCAGACGAAGAAGAAGAGTTCAGGATAGATATTTATCGACTTTTGCACACGGGGAAAAACTTAAACATTTAGGTTTCTTCAATAGGCAAATTATTGTTTTGCAGATTTTTTAAGCTTTTCCAATCCAAGGGAAAAGCTTTACTTGCACTATTTCCCATTTACATACATCGCAGAAGCCAAGGCTCACTTGCACAACGAAAATTTATATTTTTAACTCAGAGTTAATGTCAAATTAACTCTGAGCTAAAAAGATAACTCGGCGTCGTGCAAGTGGACCTAAGAAACCTAAAAAATATTTTTTATATTTTATAATGCCTAGCAAAAAAAAAAATATTAAAAATATATATTATATTAATCACCACTATTGAATTCTTTTTTCTACTTTAAAATATGCGCCAATAATTTTTGAGTAGAGCTCTTTGCACATTAACATTGTAGATATGTATATACATATCCAGTTTGGCTTTAAAGCTTATAGTAACAACAGCACGAAGCTGGCTTCGTAGTTGCATACAAAATTTCTTCTAAATTAAAAAAAACTGTAGCTTCAAAAAGACATTTTAGTAAGGGATTTGAAAGCCAGGTAAAAGCCAATAAGTAAAAGCGAGATGGCAATCATCGCCTAGGCGGTTAAAGGCTATTTTAAGTAAGCAAGTAAGAGATGCCATCATATGCGCTGAAAAAATTTTATGTTGATTGTTTTGCTATCAGCCGTCAGATGGCAGGAAGAGCTTTATTTATATGTTTATGCTATTGGCAGTTAGTGAAACCAAATGTAAACGTTAAAGAAATTGTTACGATACATTTTTGAAACATATTGTAGCTCATAGAGGATTAGCTAGGCAAGCCGGGCTTTTCGGCTTATATGGAAGGCACGCCACTGGCGAAAGGTGACGTGAAGAAAGAATGGAATGTGGTCAACGACATTCTTAATCGCAATAAAGTCATTTGTTTGGGATATCGAAGGCGAACTTGTTTCTCGCCCTTAAGACGTTGCCAATCACCTCAATGAGTTCTTCGTTACAATTGGAAAGAGTCCGATCCAAGTAATAGTAATATAAGCTGCACATGTAACAACCGCTTAATTTACTCTGTAAATTCTTCTCCTGGCTGTAGTTTCTTCTTTGAGCCAATTTCTGGGTCAGAGATTTTAAGTTTAATATATTCTTTAAAAAATACTGATTCCTCTGGGAGTGATGGTATTTCAAACCGTACTTTAAAGAGCATTGCTTTATATGTTGTTGACAATTTAAAGCATTTATTCAATTTAAGTATTATCACGGGAGTGTTTCCAGCCGATCTAAAATGTGCTATTGTCATATCACTGCATAAGAAAGGGAATAATAAAGATAAAAATAACTACAGACCCATTTCTCTCTTACTGTCAATCTCTAAGGTTTTTGAAAAGACTGTTAAATGCAGAGTCTTGCGATATTTGGAAAAAAGCCCATTGCAATACGGATTCCGGTCAGGGGTTTGTACTGAAGATGCTCTTCTTAATTTATGCTCATTTATCTATAAAGCAATGGACGAAAAAGGGACTTGTGGTAGTCTTTTTGTTGATATAACAAAAGCTTTTGACATGGTTGACCATAATATTCTTTTAAGTAAACTGTACTCAGCTGGTTTGCGTGGCAATGTTTTAGATTGGTTTGAATCATATCTTACCTTAAGAAGTCTAAAGGTGAAAGTAAATAACTATCTAAATGCACCTAGACTGATTGATCTGGGAGTCCCGCAGGGTTCAGTCCTTGGACCAATTTTATTTCTTATTTATAATCAAATCTTGAGTCTGCGGCTGGTCGTTCGCCAAACGCGGCCCCGCAAACTGATGTTATCAGGATGGTCACTGGAGTTCCACCGCGTAGGGCCATTTTCGTTTCAAGACTGCTTGCATCGTTGACTCACGCAGATATTAGGACGTATGTTTGTTCCAAACTTGGCGTTGCCCCTACTAGCAACATTAGTGTGTATAAATTTAATTTTAAATATGAAAGAGACATTTCATCTTTCAGGGTCTCAGTGCCGGACTCATTTTTCGATAGGGTACTTGACCCTTCATTTTGGCCGCAACACTCTGTAGTACATTTGTACACAGATAAACAGAAAACCGATACTGCTTCAAAAAAACTAAATAAGTTAACTTCCTTTTCAACTATTCTTATTCATTACCAAAATGTCCGTGGCCTTCGTTACAAATTGAATCACCTTTATCTAAATAGCCTGACTTTTACTGCACATGCAATAGCTTTCACAGAGACTTGGTTAAAACCTGATAATTTCAATTCTGAGATTTTCTGCAGTAATTACGTCGTTTATCGTCGTGATCGAGAAACCAGGGCAGGTGGTGTCCTTATAGCTGTTGACTCACGTCTTCCATCCGGGTTGGTCGACTTGGGCAATGTGCCCGATATTGAAGTCATAGCAGTGAAGCTCTCAATGACTGGATTCAGCCTATTTATCTCCTGCTCGTACATACCGCCTCATTCGAATCTGCTTGTATATAATCAGCATAACTCCGTTATTAGGACTTTGTATTCTCAGTTGAGAGATAAAGATCGCCTTTTAGTTCTTGGTGATTTTAACTTACCCTTGGTTAGTTGGGTCGGCACAAATGACTCAAACATTTTAACCCCTACTACACAGCATGATTTCCTCCTTGACCTTTCTGCCACATCTCTTGTACAAATTAAAAACGTACAAAACTGTAAAAATAAATTACTGGATTTGGTATTCGTTGACGATTCTGTAGGGGTTGCTCTTAATCGAATTACTCCGCTATCTATTCCTGAAGACACACTACACCCTGCGCTTGAGATAGCTTTGGACATTGTGCACCTTGGGGGGCTTGGTGCTACGAATGGAAGACAACGGTCCCGCACACGATGGTTCTATAAAACTAACTTTGTCAAGCTCAATGAGTTGTTTGCCACCCACGACTGGTCAGATCTCTATGCTTGTAATGACATCGAGTCTGCAACCTCAATATTTTATACTTCTCTTAACGCTTTTTTCGACAGTTGTGTCCCGTTTCGCTATATTAGTGCTGGTTCGGCTAAGCCGCCTTGGTGGTCTAAACAGCTTGTGAGACTTCAGGCTATACAAGCGTTTTAAGAGAACAGGTGCATCTGCTGACTATTCTAAATATTTAGTAGCGCGCTCTAACCTCCAGTTGCTGAATCAACAGTGCTATAATGGTTATCTAGCGCGGTGTAAAACTCAATTTTTTAATAACCCGAAAAGGTTCTACAATTTTGTTAATTCAAAAAGGAAAACTATCGGATTTCCTTCTTCCTTTTCCCTTGGAGCTAAGAGTGCTAACTCAGATCATGATATTTCTGAACTATTTGCAGAATTCTTTAAGTCGACCTATACGTCTAAGAGGTTTCTGTCAAGTCCCTATCCTTATAAATTAGATAGCTTCAATAGCATTCACATACCTGCTTTGGATAAAAATACTGTTCTACAAAGTCTTCTGGCATTGAAACCTACATTTTCCCCTGGCCCTGATGGTGTTCCCAGCTGTGTACTGAACTTCTGTGCCATACATTTATCTGACCTGATTTTTAAACTGTTCAAACTATCTCTTGAATCTGCAGAATTCCCTACAATTATTATACCCTTACATAAAAAAGGTAGTAGGTCAAATATTGAGAACTATAGGGGCATAGCTAAGCTCTCAGCTATTCCTAAAACTTTTGAACATATAATAACACGCCAACTGCAATATCGGTATAGTTCTTTATTATCACCGTGTCAGCATGGTTTTGTGCTCCGACGATCAACCTCAACTAACTTGCTTGAGTTCACCTCATTTGTTATGGATGGTTTTCTGAAAGATAACCAAACAGATGTAGTCTACACTGATTTTAGCAAAGCATTCGACTCTGTGAACCATGAGCTTTTAATTCACAAACTTGACTTATTGGGTTTTCCGAATCAGTTGTTAATATGGCTTACTAACTATCTTAAAGGCAGAACTCAGCAGGTTTTGTTTAAAAATACTTTGGCTACGTCCATTGACGCAACTTCCGGTGTCCCTCAAGGTAGTCATTTAGGTCCCTTGCTCTTTACCCTCTTAAAAATTACCTACCACAAGAATTTTTCTCATTCCCGAACCCTTATGTATGCGGATGATGTGAAACTTTGCTTCACATATTTGCCTACTGTTCCTTCAGATCTCTTCCAGGCTGATTTGGAGTCATTTCTCTGCTGGTGTACAGTTAATTTATTAATATTGAATAGCTCGAAATGCAAGCTAATGACTTTTCATCGAGTAAAGCCAGTTTTGATATCCTATTTACTAAATGACACTCTTTTGGAACGTATACCTGATGTAACTGATCTAGGTGTTCTTTTTGACCCTAAACTAAGTTTTAATATGCATATTTCATCTATAGCTAACAAAGCCATGGGTGTGCTTGGTTTTGTTAAAAGATGGGCTAAAGAATTTGATGATCCGTACCTCACGAAAATCCTTTACACATCGCTAGTTCGCCCAATACTTGAGTATTGCTCGTGTGTCTGGTGCCCCTTATATCAAGTTCATATACAGCAGATTGAGTCAGTACAAAAGCAATTCTTGATTTTTGCTTTGCGTGGTCTTAATTGGAATCCAAATATCCATCTCCCCTCTTATAGAAATAGGCTTCTCCCTTTAAATTTGCCTTCTCTGGAAAATCGTAGGATTTTACTAGGTGTAATGTTCCTCCATAAGCTAATTATTGGCGAAGTCGACTCAACTGACCTTGTTAGTCGACTGTGTTTTGCTGTTCCTGCTAGGACATCCAGGCACTATGTGCCCTTTCAATTACCCATTTGTCGTCTAAACTTTGCAAAAAACAATCCTCTGAATGTTTGGTGTTCATACTACAACGTCTTATATAGCTGCATCAGCTTTGAATGCTCGTCTGCCGCACTACAAAATGCAATACTTTCATTTTTGCTAACTGCTGACTAATTACACGACAGTCTTGCACCCAACCAGTTAGATTGATATACACAACTACAAAAAGCCGGCAGACACCTCTAACTTTAAACTTACGCTGCGTGTAATCGCGTCCATTCCACCGGCTCCATAATTAATATCCTAAAATATCTCCGAAACCAATTTGGAATATTTCAATTACATAATAAATAAACAACTGGAAACAAAGTTTGCCAATATAGTATCAGATGCTGCGCGGAATCACGTCCATTCCGCCAGCAAATCTCATATAGCTTCCAGGACTGCGGAAGTATGTTGCTCGGAATCGCGTCCATTCCGACAATATATACGACTATCAAGTTTGGTTCCTAACGATTTCTACCCACAACTTTAAAGCACGGCCTCTACAACTTTCCTGCTAGCTGCACATAATACTATAAATAAATGAATTTATGCTTTGCTTAATTTCTGTTAATTATACTTTTATTATATTCTATATACTCTTATTGTACTTACATATATATGTTTTTGTTTTGTAACAATACTTGGGATATTAACAGTCGACCGCTTTGTGTTGTGTCGACTTTAAATAAATAAATAAATAAATAAATAAATATAAACTCTCTATTTTCAATGCCTTTTATAGGAAATGTCACAGCTTTTGCCGATGACTTGGCAATTGCATATAGATCAGTCAATGCGCTTAATCTGTTTGGGGATATAAATCACGATGTTAGCCTGCTAAGAGAATGGTTCGCTTCTCATAGGTTTATTGTAAGAAATAAGACTAAACTAATGTATTTTAGTCTTGGTGGAAGGGAAGTAACAAGTGGTGATTTTGTTTTTCACTCTGCAAGCTGCTTGAGGCACAAACTTTGTATTCATACTTGTTTTGAGAACGAGTCTAAAGTTAATTATTCTCCGGAATTGAACTGTGACGCAATGTGTTTCAATGTCGAAGTGGTTAAAAATTTTAGGTATTTAGCTGTTTTAGTCGATCACAACCTGAGCTGGTCGTCGCATATCTGTGCTTTGAAAAATTACTTGCTAGCAACTGTTCGGTCATTTTATCGCCTTCAAAAGCTATGTGCAAGCAGTGTACTGAAAATTATGTACTACTATTACTATATACTATTATGGACTAATACAGTCTAAACTGCAATATGGCATAACCTGCTGGGGTAGTGCATACTCGAGTAAAATTCGTTCACTCTTAATGTTGCAAAAGTGTCTTATACGTAGAATTTGTAATGCAAGCCGTTTAACGCACTCCATGAATCTCTTTAAAAGATTAAACATTCTACCTGTAAGACAGTTGTACTATTTTAAAGTTTTAAAAGTTTTTTTTATGAGGAGTGGGTATTTACGAAGTCCAATATATACTTCAATCATGTTAAGAAGCAATTCTCTCACTAATGTAACAGTTCCTGCCTCACGCACAACTCTGTATCGAAACTTCTATACCATAGTATCGTGTAAGATTTTTAATAAACCTACTAGGGATATACAATCAATTCGAAGAATAAGCGTTTTCCTAAAGCTGGTAAAATTATGGCTTCTTGTTTTAAGCCATGACGACATTGAAGTTCTGTTACGGCCTATCATATAATCGGCTTCCAATTAAAAATATTGCAATATCTTTTTTCTCCTTTTATATTTTAACTAATCTTTTTTTGTTTTTCAACAAGTTCACTTGTAACTACCCTGCAGTCAAATTCCGAACTACTCAGCAAACATACTAGTTCATTGACTAACCATTTTGTGGCATATGCATACCAGTTCATTGTTGATTAGTTTTCAAACCAGTCAATGCCAAACTACTCATCGAAAATTCTAGTTCATTGACTATACATTTTGTGGTGTATTTATACTAGTTCATTGCTGATTAGCTTCAAACCAGTCAAGGCCAAACTAGGTAGGTAGGTAGAAGTGGCTGCCGCAAAGGCACACCTACTCAGCAAACAATATAGTTCAATTACTATACATTTTGTGGTGTATTCATACTAGTTCACTTCTGATCACCTTTAAACCAGTCAAGGCCAAACTACTCAGCAAACAATATAGTTCAATGACTAAACTTTTTGTGGTGTATTCATACTAGTTCACTTCTGTCACCTTTAAACCAGTCAATGTCGAACTACTCAGCAAACAATATAGTTCATTGACTATACATTTTGTGGTGTATTTATACTAGTTCATTGCTGATTAGCTTCAAACCAGTCAAGGCCAAACTACTCAGCAAACAATATAGTTCATTGACTATACATTTTGTGGTGTAATCATACTAGTTCATTTCTGATCACCTTTAAATCAGGCAATGTCGAACTACTCAGCAAATAATATAGTTCATTGACCATACATTTTGTGATGTATTCATACTAGTTCATTTCTGATCACCTTTAAACCAGTCAATGTCGAACTACTCAGCAAATAATATAGTTCATTGACTATACATTTTGTGGTGTATTCATACTAGTTCACTTCTGATCACCTTTAAACCAGTCAATGTCGAACTACTCAGCAAACAATATAGTTCATTGACTATACATTTTGTGGTGTATTCATACTAGTTCATTTCTGGACACCTTTAAACCAGTCAATGTCGAACTACTCAGCAAATAATATAGTTCATTGACCATACGTTTTGTGGTGTATTCATACTAGTTCATTTCTGATCACCTTTAAACCAGTCAATGTCGAACTACTCAGCAAATAATATAGTTCATTGACCATACATTTTGTGGTGTATTCATACTAGTTCATTTCTGATCACCTTTAAACCAGTCAATGTCCAACTACTCAGCAAACAATATAGTTCACTGACTATACATTTTGTGGTGTATTCATACTAGTTCATTTCTGATTAGCTTTAAACCAGTCAATGCCAAACTACTCAGCAACATTATAGTTCTACGCCTAAACATTTTGTGGTGTATTCATACCAGTTAATTTCTGAATACCTTCCAACTAATCAATTCCAAACTACTCAGCAGACACCTAGCTCGTTTACTATACATTTTATGAATGTTTTTATACTAGTTCTTTGCTGATTACCCTTAAACCAATAAATGCCAATCTAATCAGAAAACATACTAGTCTACAACTATAATTTGCTGGGCGAAATCATACTAGTCACAAAAATCCTGGTTCGTACTAGTATGCAAGTATGTATGAATCTCGGGTTGAAATTATACTACATCTTTTTCAGTTTATATTCAGAAAGTTTTCTGAATATCAATTGTAATTTTCTGAATGTCAATTGTATTTTTCTGAATATCAAATGGAAATCCTGAATATGAATTGTAATTTTCTAAATATAAACTGAAAAAGGTGTAGTCAGAAAAAGCCTAATCTATTTTAGAAAAATTCCATTTCATACTACATTATTATAATAAGGCCTTATTACACCGCAACCATTAGTACGATCTATTGTAGTACATGGTACTATGCAAACATTATTTGAAATTTTTGGTTTGCTTCTTTTTTTCTCTTGTAATTCGCAGATGCTTTTTCGTGTTTGGCTAAATACAACTATGATGCTGATGTATATATGATCTAGTATGTCAACTGCTATATTTCTTGTGTATATACACAGAAAAAAGGCACTGGTAAAATCTACAATCTCGTGCTGTTATCCTGAAGTTGACCAAATTTTGGATGTTTGAACGGTATTTTTTGTTGAAGTAACTGTATTCAGATCTTTTATGATCCCTCTAGATCTTTTATAATCCCATTTTGGCCAGGTTTGTTTGGATGTCCGGCACCCTTGGGATTGTTGCTACCTTTCGTTGGCTTGACGGAGTATGTACTCCAAGCCAACGAAATGTGGCAACAATCCCCAAGGTGCCGGACATCCAAACAAACCTGGCCTAAGAAGGAGAGAAATATCCATATTAATAGGTGTTCTAACTGGGCACTACCTTATTGGTAGGCACGCAGAAGGTGTGCCCTACCGACGATGCTGTAGGAGCTGCAAAGATGATGAGGAAGAGGAAACGGTGAAGCACCTCATCTGCAACTGCCCGGTCTTAAGCGTCGCGAGAACGCGCTTTTTGGGAGTTCCCTTCCTGGATAGCCTAAACCAGACCGCTGAACTGGACATAAAGGACTTGATGGCCTTCATAAAGTCATCTAAGTGGTTCGAGGAGGAGTAACGGTGTCGGTTTAGGAGTGTCAGTCCCGGGATACTACTATGTGGAAAATCCCAACAAAAATCAAAGCAGCACACTATAAGTTGGAAGAGAAGTCCGGCAAAAGTCTCGTTATGGTATATAACCGCCATTTTTTTACGTTGCGGCATAAACTTGAGTATATTGACAACAACAATATAAATTGACTCTAACAATGCTCCTTTAACTCGAGTGAATGGCCCAGCATGAAAGCAGTCTTACTTTGACTCTTTTTGATGTAAAAATAAGACTTACTTTTATCTATATATACATATGTGGGACCGGAACTCCGCAGTGGACGACAAACCTAACCTTGAGTAACCTTAATTAACCTTACCTAAAAATACAACTCCAAAGCCCCAATTACATAAAACTTTGACAAATGCGCGCCTCGTTTTTGAGCATTTGCAAAAATTTCGCTTCGCTTTACGTTTAAAAAACTTTGAATGAAAGTGGATCCTACAAAGTTGAATGCAATTGGGCCTTCACCTATATAATCAAACTTGACGAATGCGGAATTTGAAAGGAGCCATTGCAAGTTGAATTCAATAATTAAATTAAAAATACAGTAATCAACATAATTTAAAAAATATAGAAAAAAAAAACTTGTGTAAACTTTACCGAGAATCGAACTCAGAGCCTTTAGCTCATTTTTAGCTGTGTATGAACTAGTATATAAACTGGTATAATGCTGATGCTGAGGCTGACTAGTATACCAATTGGTATGGTGCTGATGCAGAAGAGGACAATTGCTTTTCTTTTTCTCTTGTAACTGCTTCTTTTTTACCTTGTAATTCACAGATGCTTTTTCGTGTTTGGGTAAATACAAATAGTCGCTGCTTTCTAAAGAATAAACTGGTATATTGCTGATGTAGAGGCTGACTATGATACTGGTGCATAGACCGACTAGTATATCAACTGGAATGAATGTCAAAATCGTGGACTAGTATGACAAGTGGTACGATCTGAATGGGCATAATGATTAGTATGTCCTGCCGCATAGACTGAGCAGTATGTCAACTGGTATGATTCTGATGTATATATGAACTAGTATATCAACCGGTAATATTCTGATGCATATATGAACTAGTATGTCAAATGATATATTTCTGATGCAAATTTGAAATAGTATGTCAACTGATATGATTATGATGCATAAGTGAACTGGTATGTGAACTGGTATGATTCTGATGCATAAATGAACTACTATATCAACTGGTATGATTCTGACGCATATATGAACTAGTATGACAACTGGTATGATTCCGATGATTTTTTTAACTAGTCTGTTAATTGGTATGATTCTGATGCATATATGAACTAGTCTGTCAACTGGTATGATTCTGATGCAAATAAGAAGTAGTCTGTCAACAGGTATGATTCTGATGCATATATGAACTAGTCTGCCAACTGTTATGATTCTGATGCATATATGAACTAGTCTGTCAACTGGTATGATTCTGATGCATATATGAACTAGTCTTTCAACTAGTATGCTTCTGATCTATATATGAACTAGTCTGCCAACTGGTATTATTCTGTTGTATATATGAACTAGTCTGCCAACTGGTACGATCCTGACGTATATACGAACTAGTATCTTAAATGGTATGATACTGATGTGTATAATAACAAGTATATCAACTGGTATATTCCTGATGCAGAGCCTGACTAGTCAGCCAATTGGTATGGTGCTGATGCAGAGAAGGACAATTGCCATCTCGTAGGACATCGCCGTGTTAAAAATACCAGTTGCTAATATGGAAAAATTACAGAACTCGAACTAGTTGAGGCGCCTGGCTGACTGGTATTTGATTAGTATAAAACTAGTTAAGTTGACTGCAGGGTAGCTTGTTTTGTAATCCACCTGAACCTGTTTGTATTTATTTTAAATATGTACCTTTTCTTCAATTAATTAATTTAATTTATTTTAATAATTTATTTTTATCAATTTTATATATAAATTTATTTTAAATATGTACCTTTTCTTCAATTAATTAATTTAATTTATTTTAATAATTTATTTTTATCAATTTTATATATAAATAGGTTAGGTTCAAATAACTGCGTTTAAATGATATTTGTATGCACCCCACATTTCTCAACTTCTATTGTAATCATTACAAGAAATGGCGTTATCACTGTTCTTATTTTGAACACCCAACGCCATTAGCTATTATCCATTATATATTCCATGTTAATTTCTTTAAATTGTATAAGGCAATAATGAATAAAAATGAATGAAATGAAATGAACAGCAATGTTATTGTTTCGTACAGGGGCATTTGCGATTGCGCGTCTTAATGGTCGCGCAGGGCAATGCGTCTGGTCGAATAAATTTACCGTTCGAAAATACGTTATTGAGTGCAGCTTGTCATGGCTTGCCTCGATTGAGTGAATTCACATAGTGAAAAGAGTAATGATAGAGTTGAGCGAGTGGTTCAGTTGTTGGCAAGACGCGGTACCGGAAAGAGGTAGAAGTGTGCGAGTGCGAGTGTGTTAATAGAATAATTTAATAAAGACAAATATGTAAATAAAATCTTTAAATATAACTATGTTTAGTGGGCTAGGGCAGTGTGCGTTATTTACTTAGTAAAAAGGGGTAACATGTCAACGTCAGTAATTGGTGGATGATCAAGGTAAATTACTTTTGCCTTGCAAAATTTTAAAATTTCATAAAAAATGTCCTATGGCTGACCAATTAGTGAGACCTGCTGACCAATTACGACTGACAGTGGCCAATTATGTATTTGGCATACAGCTATATAGCTTTTCCAAATTTCGACCACTCAAAAAACTTAAAAAAAAATTAATTAAAAATTTTCTATGGCTGACCAATTAGTGAAACCTACTGACCAATTAGTGACCAATTATTTGGCATATTTGTTTTTTGAAATTTAAAGTATACAGGGTGCCTGCGGAAGTAAATGACTTTTCCCTTGTAAAATTTAAAAACGTCATAAAAAATTTTCTATGGCTGACCAATTAGTGAGACCTGCTGACCAATTATGACCAATTAGTGACCAATTATTTGGCATACTAACTTTTCCAAATTTCGACCAATGGGGTGCCAACATCTTAATAGATAACACTCAAAAAACTTAAAAAAATTAATTAAAAATTTTCTATGGCTGACCAATTAGTGAAACCTACTGACCAATTATGACCAATTAGTGACCAATTATTTGGCATCCACCTTGGAAAATTTTAAAGTGGCATACAATTTTTCCTATGGCTGACCAATTACTGAAACCTGCTGACCAATTATGACCAATTAGTGACCAATTATTTGGCATAAAATCTTTTTCAAATTTCGACCAATGGGGTGCCAACATCTTACAGCTTCATATTTCTGCAAAATGAACCTTTAAATCTTTCACTCAACAAACTCCTCCTTTTATTAGAGAAAATATTTTCATTCTCTCGCTCATTGCCCATACAGCTTGAATTGGTGATTTGACAATGAATTCGTAGATAAAGCAGTAGAGCAGTGGTTAACGCATCGGATAGCGAGCGAACTGTTGTTGATTCGAGAACAGCTCCAGGCTACAATTTTTTTTCATTGAAAATAGTTTTTTCTTTTTTAAAACATCTTTAGGTATATAAGTATTTCTAATCTTGATATTTTATAAGCTCATTAAATTTTCATAAGACATATTTTTATATTTGTGATACTTTTTTCGGAAAAAAAATTACTGCGAATATTTTTAGTTAACGGACAGCCAATGAAATAATAATTTTAGGTCATAAATATACATACATACCACCCATTATAGAAATGAGATAACCGCTTATGGGTCATTATTTTACAAATCGAACAACTTTTGAGACTTCATAATTTTGATTCGGCTCAAACTTTTTTTTTAAGATGCTCGCACAAAATAAGCAAATATATGTATCAGGATTTCCTCGAAAAAAATTTATTTTCAGAGATCTGCATGTGCTCAAATTCGATGAGTAAGCAAACTTGCCCACATTCAAAATACCATATCTTTGGTTCCACTCGTCGTATCTTATTCATTTTTGTTTTATTTTGAAGGTAATAATATTTACTTTATAACTGCGTTAAAAAAAAATATTTAATTATAAAAAATCAAAATATTGAATAAAGAATGAATTTTTTAAAAAATTATTACATACAGTTTTCCCCACTTACTATTTTCGAAAAAATATATATAAAATGCGCTACAATTTCACCTAAAAAACCCTTTTTATTTCAAGTTGGACAATTTTGTAGTTCAAAAGATATTAACTCATTTCTGACCTGACCTCGAGCAACTTGCTTACATTTGCTTGCAGCAGGTACGTGCTACAATTGTATACAGTCAACGCCTGCCTGTGTTTGCATGCTTGGTCAACTTAACTACAACATACATACGTATACATACTTGTGCATGGTCAACTTAACTACATACATACTTAGCACTTTGCAGGTAGCTAGTATTTGTGTTTTACCAAATCATTATTGTAGTACAATAGACAATGCATAGAATACAAATAAAAAACAATTTCTATTTTTTTAGTTATTTTTAAAATGTATTTACATATATTATTGAAAATAAAATGAGAATGCATACTTCAAAACCGTCGAAAGAAAATATGTATACATATGTGTTTGTGTGTTTAGATACTACATGTAACAATATAAAAAAAAATTTCGTATTCGAAAATAGAATTTAATAATTTCTAATAATATAGGATTTAATAATTTTTAATAAATTATAAATTATAATACTTATTTTTGTAAAATTAAGATTTTACAAGCTATTTTTATATTATTATGTTTTATTATTACAAGTAGAAAATGAGCAGGATTTATTAAACATAATCAGTCTAATATATAAACAAACTTATATAATATCAATTTTACAAAAATAACAAACTCGGACTTGAAGACGGCAATTGATGTATGTACTAATTAATTACTACAAAAAACAAAACCAACTTAACAATAATTTTTAATTTCATTTAAATTTATACATATTTAATAATAATTATTTCATAACTTGAACTTCAACTGAATGATCATCCAAAGAAAAAAACTTTGCTTTTGCTGTTCCTTCTGCCACTGGAATCATGCAGTGGTATGCCAACGTCCCTTTCACTGCTACTGCCTTTTTAAATCTAGCTTCAAGGTTCTTTTCTTCTTTGTAGTATTCCTCGTTTTCCACATATTTAAATGAAATATTAGGGATAGCCGCTGTTTAGACCACCGGTCTAAATATATCGGCCGCCCCTCGTAGCAAACCGTAGTATCTTCCGCGCTATTACCTTTTACGTTTTATCTTTATACCGATAACAGCTCTTACCCCTTCGAATCCTACAAATGTAGGTCTTCGGCGGCGGTACAGAGCTACTATTTATCTAAAGACTCGATCACTTCTTTTCCGAGCATACGAGAGTCATCAGCTGCCAAACCAAGGTAAAGTAAACAATTACATTTTCCATACCATAATTTATTGTACACTTTGTAATTACATCCACTCCAGCACATTTCATTTTCACATCCAAATTACTTTAATAAAAACTATTGTACATATTTACATTTGAATACCATTGTTTATATCCTTATTCACTCGCCGCTCTTTTCACTTTCTTTGCATATTATTACGTGCGAGCAACCCCGCCATTGCCATTGGCCGCACGTAACATTGGTCCATCGCGCCAGGAAATAACAAAATTCCAGCACCTAAAAAATCCGGTTACTAAAAATCCAGCACCTAATAAAGCGCACAGCAAAAATCAAAAAACTTCTACAGAGTTTATTTGAGTTTAATTATTTTCTCAAGAAAACTTGAACGAGCAAAACGAACGATCAGCCATAGTACCAGCGAGTGACACCAACACATACACGTTCGCATAAATACATCACATCATATCAACACATCACATCAGCATCACAGCTCACCAATCTGCTTACTACAGTCAATCTGCTCAAAGCATCACATTTCATCACTATACAGTCCATTTGCTCAACAGAGTTTCATCACTCAAGGTACGTGGTTTGTTTAGTTCATGCACCATATTTTTTTTTAATACGTACAAAACGTAAGTGAACTTTGTGAGTGATTTTTTTTTAAAAAACAAAGTAAGTGAAAACCTTGTGTGCTTGACAGCGCAATATCGCCTTTTGACTATCGGTTAAGTCCCCCACCAGTGGTAAGACTTATCCGACACAGCTCAAGGCAAGCAGTCAGTGAATTTTTTTTGTTTTTTTATATAGACACTTATCACTGCACTGAACATCTGTCTGCTCTACCACTTCGTGTGGAAACGTTCTCCAAAATTACTTTAATTTTCACTTAGTTGATGCTTTTTTAAATAATCCATCACAAAGTTCACATCACATGAATCAGTTCATCAACACACCATATATTAATCATCTACGTTGGGTGGCTTGTGATATAAATATTTAAAGCGTACACAATTTACAAGTGTCGCTTAACAAACACATTTACTTGTATAATTTAAAGATTAAATAAACAATTATCACTAGTCCACGAATATCTGGACAAACACAATTGCGTTACTTTTCGTTTGGAATTTCACTTTATTTTACTTGGTTTGGCTATACAGGGTTCACAATAACCAAGCACATTGAATCTGTACCGAGATTACTATCTGTGCCACATACACTTTGTTGATACATTGAGTCTTCAGAGACTTTTATTTGTTATCACCATACATTTTTGGAAACACTAAACCTCCAGAGGTTATCTGTTACACAAATACTTTTGAAACATTAAATCTTCAGAGATTTATTTCGGTTTCATATACACAGTCCTTGTTACACTAAATCTTCAGAGATTTTAGATCGGTTCACAAACACTTTAAGACGTTAAATCTTCAGAGATTTTTCTGGGTCACATACACGTTTGTTGAGACATTAAATCTTCAGAGATTTCTTTCGGTTTCACATTCTTTTTAGAGACATTAAATCTTCAGAGATTTGTTTCTTATACACTTTTGAGACATTAAATCTTCAGAGATTTGTTTCATATAATCTTCAGAGATTTATATCACACACACTTTTAAAGACATATATCTGTCTATCACACATTTCGTAAGATTAAATCTTCAGAGATTATAATCAGTAACACTGTTTTAAATTTCGCTTATTTTCCAAGCAAGACACCTTCCTGAGTCATTTCTGTCCGCTCCAGTTTCTCTATAAGTATACAAAATATTTAAACAAATTAAAAGAATGGAGGCCTACATCCGCCACTCCGATTGTATCGTTGAGTTTGAGCAAGATCTCAACACGCAGGATATACAAGACATGGATAAGCACACCCTTGTAATACAACAAGAGGAGCTTAAGGCATTATGGAAGAAATCCAAATCGACTTATGAAAGTCTTCTTGCCTCAACCGAAACAACTAAGGAAGATTTGCAATCAATAAAGCAAAAAAATAAAACCTGTTTCGCATGCTACATGAAATGCATGGCTGCTATGAATGCTCAGCTGGAAAAGCTGTCAGCACAGCCCATACAACCACAAAAACAACAAAGCAGTGATGATACATCCAGCCGTGAAAATAATATTCGGCTTCCGCCCCGTGACACCGATGTGTTTAAGGGCGATTATCTATCCTGGCCAACATTTAGGGATATGTTCACGGCCATATACATATTAAATAAACGCCTTACCCCGGTTGAAAAATTGTATCACCTCAACCAAAAAACTCAAGGGGAGGCGAAGGAAATAGTCAGGAGGTGTCCACTGACCAACGAAGGCTTTACTACAGCCTGGAAAAATCTAAGTGACAGGTACGAAAACAAACGTATCCTAGTCAATACACAATTGAAATCCTTGTTTAGTCTGACCGCAGTTGAAAAAGAATGCGGTACAAAGATTAAGCAACTACAAAGAGACATAAATAATTGCATCTCGTCGCTTCAATGTCATCAAATTGACATATCTAATTGGGATGCAATAATAACATATTTATGCTCCACCAAACTTCCGGAATGTACTCTGGCTCTATGGGAACAGACCATTGAGAACAAAACAGAGATACCAAAATGGGAAGATATGGACAAATTCCTGTCCAACCGTTTCCAAACGTTGGAAACAGTTTCCGACCTGAAGGGTAGCACAGGCCCAAAAACACCCATGAATCAACGGTCAAATAGTTCACGGGAAACGCCGAGGAAACTCGGAGTTTACCAAGCCAGCGTCCCTCCTGGCTGGTGTCAAATGTGCAACACCAAGGAGCACAGATTGCGGGACTGTCAAAATTTCCGAAGGCTGTCCCCACAAGACAGAATAACCTTTATTAAGGAAAAAAGGTCTTGCCTTAACTGTCTGTCAGACAAACACACCGTGACACGATGCCCTCATCCGCTTAATTGCACCTTGTGTCACTTGAGGCACAACACCTTACTCCACCTGCCAACAGCACAACCCCAAGGAAACCACCAAAGTTGGAACCGGAACACCAACTCCAACAATCAAAGTCGGAACCGAAACACCAACAATAATCGAAGTTGGAACCGCAACTCCAACGATGATAGGCCCTCAACTTCGCAACAGGCTAGGGCAAGGCTTGAGTCTGCAAATAGAAACGAAAATGTTAATAATGTTTCTACATTACATGCCAATACAACTAAAGGGGTATTGTTGGGAACCGCACGCATTAAGATCCACTATAATGGAGTGGATTTCTCGGCCAGAGCACTTATTGACTCCGGCTCTGAGTGCTCTTTCATAACTGAAAGACTTAAAAGGAGAATAAACCTGCCATCTAAACGCCTGAACATCCAAGTGTCAGGCATAAACAATACGCTGTCCGCGCAGGTAACAGAGTCGTGCTCTATTACAATAGGCTCCCTCATCGACCCATTAGTTAGCATTGATACAATGGTCCTAGTCCTACCACAACTCACAGGGGACCTTCCGACTTGTCAGGTCAGTGCATTGACCCAGCAAGCGTTCCCTGACTTGATTCTAGCGGATAAGAGGTTCTTCGTTAACGAACCAGTCGACCTCATCCTGGGAGGCGACATATATGCAAAGATAATATTGAACGGTATAAGGAAGAACGTGATGAGCACGCTTCTTGCCCAAGAAACCGTCTTCGGGTGGATATTGACCGGTCGTGCAGAAACAGCACAGCCCACTAATAATAGGGTATCATTTTTTAACGAGATAAGCCTAGATAAACAGTTAACCGCTTTCTGGGAGTTGGAAGATGTGCCTAAGAAAAAGGCACTAAACGACGATAATGCCTATTGCGAGGCACTTTTCAAAGCAACAACGGAACGGGGCTCTGATGGCAAATACATTGTCTCCCTTCCCTTTAAACAAGAGTTTCCCAACGATATATGCTTAGGACCCTCATTAAAAGGCGTTTGTTCTCAATTTTACAGGAATGAGACCCGCCTGGCTAAGACACCGGACCTACAGAGAGAGTACAATAGAGTATTGTCGGAGTATGAAACATTAGGACATATGTCCAAAGTCCCTTCAATCGTCCCACCCCTGTCTACAGATTGCTACTTCCTGCCTCATCATGCTGTCATAAAGGAAGAAAGCACAACTACTAAAGTCAGGGTGGTATTCAACGCGTCGTGTCCCACCGCTAATGGCACCAGCCTTAACGACGTACTTCATCCAGGCCCAGTACTTCAGGCCGATTTAACAATACTGCTTCTCAGATGGAGATTCTATAGATACGTGTTTAATAGCGACATCGAAAAGATGTATCGTCAGATATGGGTCAAACCCAATCAGACCAAATTTCAAAGAATAGTTTTCCGGACCAGACCTGAGAACCCTATCACCGTCTACGAGTTACAGACGGTAACCTTTGGAGTTAATTGTGCTCCATACTTAGCCATCCGAACTCTGCATCAGTTAGCGGATGACGTGGAGACTTCATTACCCATCGCAGCAAATATCCTGCGAACAAGTATGTACGTCGATGATGTTCTCTCAGGAGGGCATACTATCGACTACGCTATCAAGGCTCGTGATGAAATTACGCTTGCATTACAGTCCGCGGGCTTATCCCTTCGAAAATGGACGTCGAATTGCAACAAAATACTACAGGGAATACCCAAACATCATCGACTGAACGAGGACTTTCTGGAGTTCGAAGACTCCAGTACGGTCAAAACACTCGGAATCCGTTGGAACGCACATTCTGACCAGTTTTATTTTACAGCTAAGCCCATAGCAAATGAGGATAGCATTACTAAACGGGCGATACTCTCAGCCATCGCTAAACTCTTCGATCCATTAGGATGGCTAGGCCCAGTCATCATAGTAGCCAAAATGATTATGCAAAACATTTGGCTAGAAGGGACTGACTGGGACGAGAGAGTATCTGATCAAACTTTAGATAGGTGGCGCAGCTTTATGCACGACTACAATGAAATTAATAACATTCGGATTCCACGATGGGTGTATTTCACGCCATCCAACGACGTAGAAATACACGGATTCTGCGATGCCTCCGAAAAAGCATACGCAGCCACAGTTTTTTTAAGAGTCAAAATGAAAGATCAGGTTTACGTTAACCTGCTAATGGCGAAAACAAGAGTAGCCCCAGTGAAGACCGTTTCCTTACCCCGATTGGAGCTGTGTGGAGCGGTTCTGTTGGCCGAGACTTTGGAATCCGTCATCGAAAATCTGAATTTAGGCACATTCAAAATTCACCTTTGGACGGACTCAACCATCGTCCTGGCATGGATCCGAAAACCACCGTGTTCGTGGTCAACGTTCGTGGCGCACAGAGTCACAAAAATTGTGGAAAAGGTAGGAAATCAAGCCTGGCGACACGTGGATTCCGCATCAAACCCAGCAGATCTGGCCAGCAGAGGACTATCAGCGCGGGATCTAGTCGACAACGTTCTGTGGTGGCAGGGACCTTCTTGGTTACAAGAAGACAAGAATAAATGGCCAGCCCAAGAAAAAGAGTATGGTACAAACATCGAGGCAAAGAGAGTACAAATTCACGCAACTACGCAAACAAACAATAAAGAGGACATTCTCGATAGATTTTCCGATTTTTCAAGAGCTTTGAGGGTCATATCATATATTATGAGGTTCTCTCAAAGAACGAGTCCCAAAACAAAATCCACTTTTAAAGCGGAGTCACACCTCATTTCGCCCGACGAAATTAAGGCTACGACTCAACGTCTTATTACCATCTACCAACAGAAACATTATTCTGAGGAATTAGGGAATTTAAAATCAGGGAAACCTATTGGGACAAAAAGCGAAGTCCTTGCTCTCAACCCCTTCATCGATAGTTGTAGCATCCTGCGGGTGGGCGGCCGTCTGTCTGCATCCCTGGACCTCCCGTACAATGAACGCCATCCAATTATCCTACCGTACGCCTGTTACTTTACGCGCCTCCTGGTCCAGTTTGTCCATAAGATCTCCCTTCATGGCGAACACCAAGTCATGTTGCGGCTCCTACGCACGCAATACTGGATCCCAAAAGTAAAAAATATGATCAAGTCAGTTATCCATAACTGCAAGATCTGTACCATCTTTCGTAAACGGGTTCAGACCCAAATCATGGGAGACCTACCTCCCGAACGCACTACCTTTTCCCGGGCATTTACAAACACCGGGGTAGATTTCGCCGGACCCTTTGACATCAAGTCCTATAGCGGCAGAGGATGTCGCATGTCCAAGGGCTACGTTTGCCTGTTCGTATGCTTTACGACCAAGGCCATTCATCTAGAGGCCACCAGTGACCTTAGTACCGCCTCGTTCCTGGCAGCCCTCGACAGGTTTGTTGCCAGACGAGGATGTCCAAAAAACCTCCATTCCGATAATGGAACGAACTTCGTCGGTGCCTCTCGAGCTCTCCGATCCGAGTTCAAGGCTTTTCTAGCGGACGCCCGCTACAAACGATGGAAAACCGAGTATCTCACCGAACTGCAGAAACGCGTCAAGTGGAAACATCCTCAAGCAAACTTGAAACAAGGGGACCTGGTTGTCCTAAAGGAGGACAACTTACCTCCCAACGAATGGAGGCTAGGGCGGATCGCGAACCTTCATCATGGACCGGACAACCGAGTTCGGGTCGTCGAACTAGACACTGCGCGGGGCCGAACTACCAGACCAATCGCGAAATTGGTCCTACTTCCACCCGTCAGCGAGGATGACGGAAGGGAGTAATATTCCACTTCTCCATATCCCTAATTCCACTTCTTATTCGTTCAGGATTAGGGAACCTCGCGGTCGTACCACCGCAGAAAACCATTTCCAACCCCAACAATAAACCCAATAGCAAGCAAATGCACTCGTTAAACTTGGTAACGAGGCCAACAAAAACCTTACCGCAGACGGACTAACCGATCTGCCACAGAAGATGACAATGTGCTACACAAAATTAGCAGCACATCGCCAAAGCATAAATTCCCTCACAACACAGTTAATTGCCCGATAAGGAGATAAAAGGTTTTTTTCTTCAAACAAATGTAAACAATCGTATTAACCCTTTGCCACCCAAGCACAGTTTTGTATCCCATACAATTGTTTTACTGAAAAATTAGATAGCATTTGCTCATGCCAAAAAATTAGCAATACCGCCAAATATGCTAGAGTCTAGCTAATCTGAACTCTAAACTCAATTTAAACGTGCAAGGAAGTGATACCGCTTGGCTATTTCTTCACACTATTGAAAAAAAAAGAATTTTTTAAATCGTAAGCAGAACGGGTAAATATTTTTTGCATTTCACGATAAAACTCCGACAGAAAAGAGAAGACTGTCAAGTTTTGTTCAATATACTTCCCTGTGGAAAAAGGTAATGTTTGGTAATGTATAAAGTAATGCATATCCCCTAGAAAATTTTTTATGTATAATGGAATTCATGTACTCTTTTTCTACAGGAATGTCATAGGAAAAGTAATGTTTTTTGAAAAATAAAACCTTACGAAATACATTACATGGAAGATTTTTCAAATATCTTTTCATGCGTTACCGTGCGCTTGCTTCATTTTAGGGATGAAAAAGGTAATGCATTACCTTCTTTCCCACCGGGTTGGGCCCTAACTTACTCCAAAAAAAAAAAAAAAAAAAAAAAAAAAAAAAAAAAAACTAGGACAGCCCAATAAACAAACCTTATTACTTCCCTAGTTGAATACAAGCACTCACCTGATTCAGATTGAACAACCCTCAGTTTCTGGATGTGGTCTTTGACAGCCTCTGCATTATATATCCATGAAGGCACTGCGCGTCTGTAGGGAAGCGCTGATTGGGAGCGTGCATACGACCCAGCTGTAAAGCATTTTTTTTTAATTATATAATGACAACGTTTTATATCATTATTCATACCTTTAGTGAGCATGTCCTATTGAATTGAAGTGCTGGCAAACAAGTTTCTAACGATAGCTGAGAGCTTTGAGTCAGATAAGCCTCCTCACTAAAGTGTTGTAACGTAAAAAAAAAAAAAAAACGTTGAGCCTCCTTCAACTTGCATCTGCACCAATGTAGGTGGTGTCACCTCATTATAGCCACGATCAAAGAAGTGTCCACGAAATGCTTGCATAACAACTGGCCGCATTTTTAAAACTGGTTATACAATTGTACATCCGAATGTGCCTCCTCGTTTTAGAATGCTTTCAGCACCACCAGCAGGTGCCAAACCAATCAATTCCCAATAGTCAACAATCAGTTCATGTCCACCCGGTGCCGATTGACCAGCGGGTACTGGCCATAAAACACCAAATAATAGTACAGAACTTTCGGTGGTCAAAAGAAGCGCTTCATAGGTATGACACAACCGATCTGTGAGTACGCATTGCAAAAATCCAGTACCATCGCGTAGCGTTATGAAAAAGAAGCCTTTGCACTGACGTCGCAAGCGAGGTACCATCCATAAATTTTAATGGGTTCGGGGCATATGTTCGGCTGCCCATAAACATAAAATAAAACCCCGGCGCATTAAAAATTTGCTACCCGCCCAGTGCCATGCCAGTGTTTGGCATACAAAAGCAAAATATTTCCCCTATATGCAGCGGGGTTTAGCTAAACATAGTGTTGTGGGTTCGAGCTGTATCGATATCCCATAACCCCTGTCCAAAAAAAAGTTAACTCTTGAAACAAAAATATGCCCCTATACGCAGCGGGGCCTAACTAAACCTATTGTTATGGGTTCGATCTGTATCGACATCCCATAACCCCTATTCCAAAAAAAAGGTCAACTCCTTATCATGGCCCGGGCCATAGCTCTAAATCCTATTTTTAACGTTGATTTTCACCAAAAAAAAAAAAAAGAGATTTGTGTTGATTTATAAAATTGCACGCAACAGCGTAAACACGTGAAGATTTCGTCCAACTCACCCTGTTGTGCAACAACCATTTTAGAGAAGAAATCTTTTTGTTGATGTATCAATTTGGATGACATTGCTGTTGCGGCGCATTTCTCCAATAGAGCGCGTTGTTGTTCTTTTGATTGCGCCTCAACATGTACAGCCATCTCATTGATTTGGTCATGCATAATTGTAATGCCTTGCGTATAGCTTTGATGATGATACGTGCATGCACGCCCTCTTCGACGAATGGTTTGACTTGTTTCAAAATTTCACCAGCTAAGAGTACGACTGATGTGGTGCCGTCACCTACCTCAGCATCTTGTGATTTAGCCATGTCAACTAGTGTCCTAGCAGCTGGATGCACAATATCCAAGAGTTCCATTATCATTTGAAATCGTAGCTTTCAAATTTGCGTGTCACAAGGCATATACTGGTGGGGCATATATGAAGCTGCCCCACCTCACCAATCAATTTAGTGCCACAACGCAATTTTCGTTGGGGCATATGTTCAGCTGCCCATTGGTGGAGCATATGTTTGGCTGCTCATTGATGGGGCATATAGAAAGCTGCCCATAAAACCTGAAAAGACAAAAAGAAAAAGATTAATATACATGTCTAAATAGTTTGTGCAGGTATGTATCCATCGCTGGGTGCCGGCTACCACAGCGAGTGATACATACACATACAAACATATACATTTTACGATACACTTACCTTTTTCCATGTATACTTACCTGCAACTCTCCGACCACGTCCACAATCCTGGGGCTCCTTCCCACGTCCATGCACCTCACCTGAAAATAAAAAGAAATAGAAAATTTATTAAAATACAATTAAAAAATAAAATTAACAAATCGTACAACTTACCGCGTGTAAATTTTCAATGACATTTATTCATTGAGAGCGCCGTCTTGCGCTGCCACACTACCAATTTTTTTTAGTACTAAATCGCGCTACCGGATGCACGGGTACTAAAACCTCCACTTAAGGCCCTATTACAGGAAACGCGTCACTGCATCGCGCGGTATGAAATGTAACCAATTAAAGTCAATACTAGCCTCAGTATAAATTTTTCGGTGTACCAACATAAATAAACACCGAGAACATAATTGAGGAAACAATAAGCTGTACAAAAAAAAGAAAAAATGCGTACCGTCAGACACGGCTCCGGCAACCATCCGGATTTGGGATGGCGTAGTCCAGAGTCATTTTAATAAGCGCGGCCGAAGGCTGCCAGCTTAGCAAGGTATTTCGGACATAAATACCATGGAGTCTGCCCCGTTTTTGGTATCGGATCCGGGTCATTTTCCGGGTTTTTAACCATAACTTCTCCTAATACAAAAGATAGAATAAGCGCTTCCGGATTCGTGATCCTGAGGCCAAAATCCGTCTTTTAAGCTATCTCCCATAATTGTAGCTAACCTATTAGCAGTTGACCCGTAAAGTATACAATACCAATAAAAAATTATATCGTGGCAAATATCGACTTCTGACAGGTACTACCTTCACAGTCGTAATCGTACAACACCGTACGCCATTCCCCCCCCCCCCCCCCCCCCCCCCCCTCCTAAATTAGTTTCCCCAAATCGTGACGGTATGGGAAATGTCACCACAATGACGGGGTGAACAGTGTAAATGTACTATTAGCAGCTGCCGTGGAGCATCTGCCTGGGCCTTAACATCGCAAGAGTACTCGGTACCATCGATGCGATGTGGCAGCACAAAGCGTGTCAGCTGTTCGCGATCCGTTTGGTGAAACTTAAGGGTGGGTGATTTCAGCCGGAAATCAACGACAGCGCGATCAGCTGGTTACGGGGACCGACTTTAATTATTGAAATGGCCGCTTCTTATTTGCAGCTATGCACACACATGCTAAAAATGCATTAGCTCAGAGGCGCAAGTGCTAAACTTTAACCATCCAGGCCAAAAACTAGTCATTTAGGACTATTGCAAAGGGCGCGCGGTCGATAAAGTTACGGCACATATTAAGTGTCCACGCGTCTATTTCCGGTTTCCCTTGGGTGGTAGGAAATTGTCAAATGACAAACAATACCAGATTGGAAAAATGGGGCCAGAATCCGAATGGTCCTGCCAGATGGGGGTAAATATCTAAACCTACCCAAAATTCACTGAAGTGTAATAATACATTTACACCGCACCCAATTTGGTAAATGAAGGGTAATCGCACATTTACATCTCACCAAATTTGGTAAATTAAAAAACAAAAGACAAAATTAAGAAAATATCCACGTAAATTCAAAGCCCATAAGTCAAAACCCACATTAGGGACACAAGCCACCCAACCATAAAAAATTCACATTAAATAACGGACTATTAAATTTTAGCATGACTCGCTACACCGCAACTCGGGTAAAAACCGAACAAAGGTCTCGGCCTTTCACCATTCCTTGTCGGTTATGCGGTAATAACCACGGCATCCGATTTTGCCAAAAATACCGTGGGATGGCGGTTGAAGAGCGGTTACGGGTAGTACTTATCCACAAGTACTGCTCCAACTGCCTATCGCCATTCCACGGTCCTGGAACATGTCCGAGCAAGGACCGCTGTTACCGGTGTGACGAGAAACAGCCGTCCGCACCTCTGAGCAGGTCGGTCCTAACGTGGACATACTCGATGATGGAGAGATCTCCGATGGCGCGTTGTCGATAGCCATAACAGAAACTACAAAATCCTGGGCAGAGCAAGTCGCAGAGGAAGAAGAAGAGGCAATACGGTCAGAACCGACAGGCACTCCACAGCTCGGCGGCTCGGAAACCCGTTCTTTCCGACCGCTACTACGGCACGAGCAGTGGAGACGCCGCGACCCAGTCCCGACAGAGGACAAGAAAAAGGGTGGCTCGGAAACACGTCCTTTCCGACCACTGCACAGGCCCGGTAAGGTGAACCCTGATGGCTCGGAAACGCGTCCTTTCCGACCATCTCGCCGTCCCACTGCGGTAAGACGGGGTGACGCGGAAACGCGTCCTTTCCGCTCATCACGCCTTACAGCGGGTCGGACCGCACCTTATCCGGCCACCGACAAAACCGACAAAACTCTCGTCCGCCAGCAAAATCCTCCCGCCGCATTTAGGTCGGGTCGAGCAGCCAACACGCCCACCTCCAACATCATCCTGCGATCGTTTGTCGCCATCGCCCCAACTGCGACCGTCTGTATTGAGTCCGGCGGCAGACTACATTTTGTCCGCGCACTGATCGACCCGTGTTCACCCACCTCGGTCATCGACAGCGAGCTCGCTACCGAGCTCGACTTGGAACGATTTGGGGGGACTCGGCCGATCAGGTGCACTCTAGTGTTGAGAGGAGAGTTTGGGGTGGGCAGAAGGGTCACGACCCAAGCCACGATCGTCGCACGTCACCACCGGATGAACCCGACGACAACCATCGATGCAACAGTTGCGGTGCCGTTTCAGTTTATGAAGCTGGCTGACCCCGAGTTCTTTCGCGCCTCACGTTAGGCGCCGATGTGTACGCCAGCCTCATGCTGAACGGCACACCGCCATCCACTATCAACGGCCTACTGGCCCAGGCCACAATATTCGGCCTAATCATATCTGGGGCGTGCCAACAATAGGCGGTATCCAACTCATATATTATATTGGACGACAGTAATCTTAAGGTGCAATGAACATAACAAAACCACGTCCATTTACTAATCCTTTTTTCATCCACAACAGGACCATTGTAGCAGCTAGCATGGAGAGCCTATGGGGCCATAGCCATTTCCATTCACCATTCATAGAGTCGTCGTGTTAGATTAAGCCTTAGATTGGAGCGGTTGCTGGTGACTCCTACTTTTCTTTTAGCGTTGCTTGTCGCAAGGGGGCCGGCATGTTTAGACCACCGGTCTAAATATATCGGCCGCCCCTCGTAGCAAACCGTAGTATCTTCCGCGCTATTACCTTTTACGTTTTATCTTTATACCGATAACAGCTCTTACCCCTTCGAATCCTACAAATGTAGGTCTTCGGCGGCGGTACAGAGCTACTATTTATCTAAAGACTCGATCACTTCTTTTCCGAGCATACGAGAGTCATCAGCTGTCAAACCAAGGTAAAGTAAACAATTACATTTTCCATACCATAATTTATTGTACACTTTGTAATTACATCCACTCCAGCACATTTCATTTTCACATCCAAATTACTTTAATAAAAACTATTGTACATATTTACATTTGAATACCATTGTTTATATCCTTATTCACTCGCCGCTCTTTTCACTTTCTTTGCATATTATTACGTGCGAGCAACCCCGCCATTGCCATTGGCCGCACGTAACAGCCGCTATTGCCCAGTCAAATAATTCTTTTGGCGTTTGAATTGGATTATTCGCTCTCTGTAGACTTGCTCTGGCAGCCAATCTTTTCAAGGTCCCTCCTAAACCATCGCATGCATTTTTGCGATGTGAAGTTGGAAAAAAGTGCCACTCCGCACTCAAACCGGAATCCTTTTGATGGTGGGTAAGATTAACAAAATTCTTTTTGTTTTTATACTGTGCACTTGCCCCATCAGAAAAATATGTAATTTTGAAAATATTTTCAAAGTTATTTTTAACATACTCCACTAGGTATTTTTGAAATAAATGCACGGCAATTGTGTTGTGATGTAAACAGTCCGAAATGACAACAAAGCTTTTCATACGAATTTCGCCGCTTCCATGCTTGTAATAAATGGCAAATGGATGAATTGTTGCCTGATTGTTATTCCAATGAATTCCTTGAGCAGAATTTTGCACGACAAATGCATAGTTTTCGGAAAAATCACAGAGAACGATGCATTCATTTTCTGGTAAAGATTCTTTTTTGCTGTTTATAAACTTGTTTTGGCTTTTAACTATGACTGAATGCAACAATAATTTTTTTAAGCCGGACTCTAATTTTTGTAAGTATTCATCAACTGGGGATACCATTACTTGCAAAGTGGTTCTATCGACGTTCACCCATTGTCTGTAAGTTAATTCCTCAATAAAGCTATCCTCCAAAATTGTTCTTATTTCATCGATCAAATTTGTTGCCCCAAGGCACTGGGCACATTTTCCGAAATAACAATTTGTTGATGCATTAAGACATAACATACGTTTTAAACAGTCTTGATAGCTTTTTATTGGGTGCACAGACTCAGCAGTAAGATGTTTGATGTTAGGTCCTTCGACTAATAATTTGACGTTGTTGTTGTTGTAACGAGGTGTAGCCCTGACTAAATGTCAGACAGGGTCACCTCGAGTGTATTGCTCTTGGCCGGGTCGATATAAGAAAACGGCCCGGGTCGTTTCGGCACGATGGGTACAGCACAAGTACTGGTACCGTTCTCGTAGATCCGGAAATACAAGAAACTAAACTAGCCGTGCAGGCTATGTAGGTCATTTAGCGTTACCCAGGGTGCACCAACTGGGAGGCGACCTACTTTACACCCATGTATAGTGCAAACACATACTGAATGAGTACCACTTGAACCTGCTAGAACGCAATGTTTTGGCCTCAAAGTTGCAAATTTTGAAAAACTACACTTAACCGTGGGGTGATTTTCCTTAAACATCTGATGAAGTTCGCGTAAGTTTATCAACAGTAGCCTCTTTTGCACGTGAATGCGTTCATTATTAATTTTTACAGAGACAAAATCTTTTTTCCCGGGCATTACACGACTATTTTCATCGAGTTCATAAAATTGTGTTATCAAATCAATAACTTCTCTTTCTAATGACGGATGGCTCTTGGGATTTGCTTCTGCCAGAATTCCTTTCTCCTCAGCAATTTTCTTAGCAACAGTTATCATATGAACTGTAGCAGAGGGGAAATGATGTTGAATTTTCCGATGAGGCCAATCCTTGCAAATAGTTAAAATTCTAACTTGTTTTGCTCGATCACTGGTGGTAGCGAATGCGTCTTTAAGAGCTTGTAATATTTCGTTTCCATCATTTTCATCTAAGCAAACGTTGTCATCACTGGGTATGCCAAAAATTTTTCCTGAAATTGCTTCAGAAACATTCTGCATTTTTTCAGTTGAATAGCGCTTCTGATTAACTTTTTTTTTTGAATTGGTGAAACTCCGATTATTTCTAAGCCTCTGTTGATTAAACTAGTTGCCTCAAACACTGCTTCCCTGTCTTTCTCCAATGATATAGGGTCAAAATCTGCCAACTTTGCAAACGTTTTTTCGATGTGCGAGCTTTTTTTGCGCAATAATTTTTTTTCGGTTAACAATCAAAAAAAAAAAGATAGGGGTCTATTTTTCGAAATTCGAATTATTTTCGAAGTTATGGGTATTCGAAATTTTTCAAAGGCCTTCGGATTTTATTTATTTACTCGCGATCGGTTTAACCGATTTTGCTCATATTTGGTACAGTTAAAGAGGATGAATACGTCTCCTCAGTAAAATTTTTTTTTTACAATAAATAATTTAAAAAAAAAAAGTTATTAGCAATTGTTTGAAACAACTAAAAAAAAAAAAAACTTCTCAATCGCTTTCAATTGTGTTACTAGTCTTATTTTATTGTGTAATTCATAACAAAAAATAATCTAAAAAAAAAAGTGTTAGTTTACCATACAACGAAAGTTAGAGGCATTTTTCTGCACGCGCATCGTATTTTTCGTATGTAATGGTCATACGTCGTCGCTACCATGCCCTATGCTGGCCTTACAAGCGCATCAAAATCCATGTTTTTCATACAGATAGCTTTAGGTAGGTGTCATGTTGAGTGCGAAAACCCCAAAATGTATGTATGTATGTATTTGTGGTTTGCATTCAGGCCAATATGATTGTGGTAGGTACTTATGTTCTCTGGCAGGTACTTATTTTGAAGGATGCCCATTTAGGACAGCGTTCTATTTATTATATTATACTATTGGGATGCATAGAGCTGCATCCGCATTACCTAC